>BSBM01000498.1:3130000-4330000 GCA_027924585.1 Larix kaempferi
AGTGAGAGTGTGAGAGAGAGGCAAGGGTGTTAGGGGATTAGTGGAGAGAGAGAGGGGTGGGGGTAAGGTGTAGTTGGAGTAGTAGAAGAGAGAAAGAGTGAGAGATGGGATTAGCAAGGGTTAGGGAGAAGAGGGGGGAGAGAGGAAGAGATGAGGAGGGGGTTGAGAGAGTGAGAGAGGGGGTTAGTAAGGGTTAGAGAGAGAAAGAGGGTTGTTAGGGGGTTGGGGGAAAGAGAGAGGGGTGGGAGCTAGGGGATGGTAGAGAGAGAGAGAGAGAGAGAGAGAGAGAGAGAGAGAAGGGGGTTAGTGGTAGGGGGAGGCTATGTGTGTGTGTGTGAGAGAGAGAGGGGGGGGGGGTGGGGGTTAGGTGTAGGTGGATGAGTAGGGGAGAGAGAGAGTGAGAGAGGGGGTTAGTAAGGGTTAGGAGCAATAGGTGTGTGTGTGTGTGATAGAGAGAGGGGGGGTTTAAAGGTAGGGGGAGGAGTAGGGGGTGAGAGAGTGAGAGAGGGGTTTAGTATGGGTTAGGGAGCGTGGGGGGATTGAGAAAGAAAAAGAGAGTGGGAGAGAGAAAGGGGATTAATGGTAGGGGGAGGAGTAGGTGTTTGTGTGTGTGTGTGTGTGTGTGTGTGTGTGTGTGAGAGAGAGAGAGAGAGGGTTTTTAGTGGGTTGGGGGGAGAGAGAGAGGGGTGGGGGTTAGGGGTAGGTGGGGGAGTAGATGGGGTGGGTGAGAGAGGGGAAGAGATATGGGGGGGGTGGTAAGTGGTATGGGGAGGGGATTAGGAGAGAGAGAGAGAGAGAGAGAGGCCTAGGTGGTGTTTATTGGTAGGGAGAGAATGAGTGAGGTTATTGAGAGAGAGGGGGGGTGTTAGGGGGTTGGAGTAGAGAGAGAGGGGTGGGGGTTAGGTGTATGTGGAGCATTAGAGAGAGAGAGAGAGAGAGATAACATGTTAGTAAGGGTTAGGGGGGGAGAGCAGAGAGAGAGAGGAGGAGGAGGAGGGGGTGTTAGACGTATGGAGAAGAGTGGGGGGGTGAGAGTGAGAGAGGGGGTTAGTAATGGTTAGATAGAAAGAGATAAGGAGATTTAGTGGAATGGGAAGGAGTATAGGTGTGTGTGTGTGTGTGTGTGTGTGTGAGAGAGAGAGAGAGAGAGAGAGAGAGAGAGAATGGGGTGTTAGGGGGCTGGGATAAATAGAGAGAGGGGTGGGGGTTAGGGGTAGTTGGAGGAGTGGAGGGGTGGGTGTGTGTGTGTGTGTGTGTGTGAGAGAGAGAGAGAGAGAGAGAGAATCGAGGGGAGAGGGGGGTTGGGGGAGAGAAAGAGATAGAGATCAGGGTGGGGTGGTAGGGGTTTAGGGAGAATTAAGGTAATTAGAGAGAAGGGGGGGTATAGGGAGGGGGGTAGAGAGAAGGGGGGGTATAGGGAGGGGGAAGAGAGAAAGAGTGGGAAAGATACATGGGTGGTTGGTAAGTGGTAGGGGGGAGGGTTATTAGGTGAGACAAAAAGAAACATGGGGGTTAGGAGTAGGGGGAGTATAAGAGAGAGAGAGGGGGTGTTTATGGGTAGGGAGAGTTTGAGGGGGGTTAGGGAGAGACAGGGGTGGAGGGGGTGGTTATGGGTAGGGAGAGTGTGAGGTGGGTCAGGGAGAGAGAGGGGGGGATTAGGGGTAGTGAGTGTGTGTGTGAGAGAGAGAGGTGGGATTTGTTAGGGGGTTGGGGGAGCAAGAGAGGGATGGGGGTTAGGTGTAGGTGGAGTACGGGAGAGAGGGAGTGAGAGGGGGATAGTGATGGTTAGGGAGAGAGGGATACAGAGATAGATTTGTTGATCAGGGGGAGAGAGAGAGAGATGGGAATGTAGGGATGGAGGGATGGACATGTAGGGGTATATAACATTTCCTATAAAACATGAACATGTTTTGTAACTACAAAAGGCACGCGTGTTTTGTAACTGCAAAACACATTTTCATTTTGTAACTACAAAATGTGTGGATTTTTTTGTTTGCCTAGCATGCGTGTCAACTAACTTGTTAGGCTCGGGCTCCTCTAGTGCTAGCATCAAGGAATGCATACATGTTTTTTTTTTGCAAAGCAGAGGCATATTTCACAAAACTACAATTGCATCTAAAAGGCACCTCAACTTCTTGCGAGCGCCCTTAATTAATTTTATTTTTAAGTTGCTTAAATTTTTCACAATGAATCGATATTTGTAATCAAAATTGTGTACTTTTGCGTATTTTTATCAGTCGATTGCATAGAATCATAAATGAATTATGAGGTGGTTAATGTTCCTAAATTAGTTGGTGTTAGAATTCTAATAATTTCATTCAAAATATTATCTAGGATCCTACTAAGAGAATAACATGCACAACATAACAAACATAAACACAAGGGACACAATGTTTCCTCGGGGAAAACCAAGAAGGTGAAAAAACCCGCAACTTCCTTAGAGATAGAATGAGAACCAATACAAAAATCACAAAGATCAAACCCCAAAAGATAGATGTCTTCAGTAGCTACTCCTCCTCCACTTGTGCGCACTCCTCTCTGTCAACTATGCTAGTTGGATGAGTGGGTGAATGAATAGAATGAGAGATTCATACTCTCTATTTATACTTTAACTTAACCTGCCTTTAACCCTAACTAGGCCGACTTCCTAAGGAAGCCTAATAACTCTCTCACATAACTCATACAGGGATGAACCCACCAAGGTGGTCTAATAACCCATCAAATATAATTTACAGCACTTACAATGTAACTTGCAACACTTGCAAATACAAATGATGACACTTCCAATCGGCGGAATAATACATCTCCGATGGGGATATAATAAAGTACAAATGTAATGCATACAATATACAAGTGAATATCTTCCGAAGTTACAAATACATCAACACTCCCTCTTAACTAGGAAGGTATTCTCTTGACAAGGGTCATCAATACATATAAGCACAAGTATTCAATACTAGAGTTGGATCATCGTCACTGGATCATGGAGCATCATCATCACTACTGCTATACTCATCATCTCGATCACTGGTGCTATCTCTCAATTCTTCTCATCATAGGAATTTCTACAAAGCCAGGCCTTTTTCATGCTGGATGTAGGCCTAGCCTCCATGTAGGTCTTCATCATCTCTGTGAGCGGCCCGTACTATGGAATCTCAGGGCTGATTATGTGCATCTGCAAAACCTCGAAAGAGAATCCCAAGACTAATTATAAGCTTACTGCTCAACCTATAGGATCTCCCAGGGAGCTATTATATGCAGACTTCACAAAACCTCAAAACAGTATCCCAGGACTGATTACGAGCTTACTTCTCAACCTATAGGATCTCCCAGGACTGATTACATGTGACCAAGCAAAACCTCGAAAGAGCATCCCAGGACTGATTACGAGCTTCCTGCTCAACCTATAAGATCTCCTAGGACTAATTACATGCTATCGGGAAAAACCTTGAAAGAGAATCCCAGGACTGATTACAAGCTTACTGCTCAACCTATAGGATCTCCCAGGACTGATTACATGCCTTTGCACAAGCAAAACCTTGAAAGAGCATCCTAGGAGTGATTACGAGCTTCCTGCTCAACCTATAGGATCTCCCAGGGCGCTATTATATGCTCATGCTACTGCACAACCTGTCCATGGCCACGGAGTATCAACCTGATACTCATGATCATACTGATCATCCTCGCACGGAGCATCATGCTAATGCTCATGATCATACTGATAATCATCATATAGAACATCATCCGAAGCATTGTCCTGATGCTCATCACACAACACTTACATCCACAACCATGGGAAGGATCCTCCTACCACCATGCTTGGAAGGGCTCCTGCATCTGTGTCCTGTCACTTCCTCCTAGAAATATCTTCAATCTGAAGAACACCAAGCCTCTCTCTGAAGTACTCGAACTTCACCCTGTCTAGTGGTTTGGTCAACACATCTGTTATATACTCGTCCATCGCAACATACATGAGCTTCACTGCTCCTCTCTGCACCATATCCATGATATAGTGATACTTGATCTCGATGTGCTTCGACTTGTCATGGAACACCGGGTTCTCTGACAAATTCACACAACTCTGGTTGTCACAGAAGATACAAGTAGCATCCAACTGGAGATCAAACAAATCAGACAGTAGATTCCTTAGCCATACTTCCTCACGACTAGCCGAACAAGCTGTGACATACTCTGCTTCGGCTGTACTCAGTGCTATGCAGGATTGCTTCCTACTAAACCAAGAGATCACACCTGATCCCATTCTGAAGCAGCACCCTGAAGTGCTCTTCCTATCTACAGCACTGCCTGCCCAATCTGAATCAACATAACCCTCCAGGTTAAACTTTTGATTCGCATCATACTTGAGCCCATAATCAACCGTACCCTGCAGGTACCTCAGAATATGCTTTACAGCAATCAAGTGAACATGTCTAGGATCCGTCAGGAACTAGCTCAAGGTGTTCACAGTAAAGCAAATATCTGGTCTTGTGTTCGTTAGGTACATCAAGGACCCAATCATCTGATGATACATCGTGGTATCAACCGACTCTGATGAAGCATCACTCAATAGCTTCAGGTTCAATGCCATAGGTGTGTCCATGGACTTGCAGTCCGTTATCCCGAACTGCTTCAGGATATCTACTACATACTTACCTTGTCCAAGGAATATTCCATCTGCACTCTACCACACCTCCATGCCTAGAAAGTAATGCATCATACCCAAGTCCTTCATCTCAAACTCAGCAGCAAGCTTTCTCTTTGTATCGACAATCAATCCAATCTCACCTGTCACAAAAAAGTCATCTACATACAATAGGATTATCACTGGATTGCCTTCCTCAACCTTGTAGTAAAGGTTGGAATCCGTTTTACTCTCGGTAAATCCCAAACTAGTCAGGAAACTGTCAATCCTTTCGTACCATGTCCTGGGTGCTTGTTTCAAACCGTACAAGGCTTTCTTTAATTTGCACACATGTGACTCCCTGTCATGTGTCTCAAATCCGAGTGGCTGCTCCACATACACTTCCTCTTCGACTACACCATTCAAGAAAGCTATCTTGACATCCATCTGGTGTATCTTCCACTTCATCACTATAGCCAGAGCAAGTGCTATTATGATGGAAGTGTATCTGGCTAGAGGTGCAAAATTTTCTTCATAATCTATCCATTCTTTCTGGGAGAAGCCACGAGCCACAAACCTTGCCTTGTATTTCTCTATGCTGTCATCTGCAGCATGCTTGATCTTGTAGATCCACTTGGAAGTCACAATAGACTTCCCTTTTGGTCTTGGGACCACATCCCAAACATCATTCTTCATGATTGACTGGTATTCCTCGACCATGGCTTCCTTCCATTCTTTCTTTTCTGCTGCTTCTTCATAACTGGAAGGTTCTTTGTTCATTATGTCACATAGTAAGGCAACATAGCTGGTGTGTGACCTTGTCCTTTTCCTTTTTCTGTGTTCCTCTTCTGGAACACCATACATTTCTACATCTTGGATGAGCTCTCTTTCCCATGTTGGTTTCCTCTTGTGAGAGTTCTTCTCACGAGGTGGATATCTAGGCTCTTGTGGATCTTCTATTTCACGATCTTCTTCTGGAATTGCTTCGTTCATAGTGGTGTCTTGTATTCTTGGTACTCTTGGTTCTTCATTGTCTTCAATAGGTGGCTTCCTCGATGTGATGTATCCTGAGTCTTCATCAAAAGTCACATGCCTGCTAATGTCAATCTTCTTGAACCTTGGAAAGTAGATTCTGTATGCTTTCGAATTTTCACTGTAACCCATGAATATACCCTTCTTTCCTGAAGGATATAGCTTTTTCCTCTTTTCTCTTGGAACATGTGTGTATACTAGATAGCCAAATATCCTGAGATGGCTAACTTCTGGTTTCTCACCAAAGAAAACTTCTTCTGGTGTCTTGTTTCAAGTATCCTGTGTAGTGTTATGTTCTATACATATACAGTTGTCCTTTATGCTTCTGCCCATAGATGCATAGGAAGATCTTGGTCATGAGGCATTGCCCGTGCTACTTCCATGATAGTTCAATTATTCCTTTATGCTACTCCATTTCGTTGTGGATTGTAAGGAGTGGTCAATTCCCTCTTAATCCCTGAATCACTGCATAACTTCTTGAAGTCTCCTGAAGTGAATTCTCCACCATTGTAGGATCTAAAAGTCTTGATCTTATTTTCTGTGTGGTTTTCTATCAAGGCTTTGAATTCCTTGAATTTGTTGAATACTTTATCTTCGTTCTTCAAGAAATAAATCCAAGTCTTCCTAGAGAAATCATCAATGAGACAAACATAATATACTTACCCACTTAGAGAACTGGATGACATTGGACTACACACATCGGAGTGGATAATTTCCAAGATTCCTTTTGCCTTGCTTTCACTGCTTGGAAATGCCTTCTTTGTGTTCTTTCCTTTGCACATCCTTTGCAAACACCTTCATGCTTTGACTGGATTTCAGGAAGACCTTCTACTGCTTTGCTTGCAATTGGTAGTGCTCTATAGTGCACATGTGCAAGCCTTCTATGCCAAAGTTCACTTGGCTCCATGGATTCATGTACCATGGCCTATTTAGGTTGTCCCTTCAATTTGTACAATTCTCCCTCTTGCTCTCCAATCACTATTGCATCATTTAGGGTCTTACATTTTGGAAACATAAGTACTTGGCCATCCACAAATGAAACTCTCATCCCTTTTGCGTCCAAAGATGATATGGAGGAAAGATTCTTCTTGAGTCCAGGTACATATAGAACATCTTTCATCTTTAAAAACTTCCCAGAGTCTAACTTGTAGGATGCTTCACCACTTCCTTTTATTGGGTATTGATAGTCATCCCCAAGTTTCACCTTATGAGGTGACTCATGTTCAGATAGGTCCATAATAGATTCTTTAAATCCCGTCATATGTTTGGAAGCCCCACTATCAATAATCCAATCATTACACCCATGTGTAACAGTACCTGTGAGAACAGAGATTAGAACATATTCTTCGTCACTTGAAGAGTCTTCACTTTCTTCCTTAGTCTTATTTATAGGAGGTTCATCATCCTCAGCAGCATGAGCATGATATCTCTTCTTGTTGTTCTTCTTCTTCTTGTTGTTGGATCCTTTTATGTTCCTAGGACAATCTGAGGCATAGTGTCCCTTCTCATCACATGTGTAGCATCTAATGTGAGAGAGATCTTTCTTCTTTTGATGATGGTGAGAAGATTTCTTGTGATGAGGTTGCTCCCTCTTGAACTTACTTTTCTTGGTGTGTGTTGTGAGAGCTTGGTCTTCACTCCCCATCTTTTCTTCTCGGGACACAAGTCTAGCTTCTTCTTGTGAGCATTCCTCCCACAGTCTACTGAAATAAATCAATTTCCTTCTTGCATAGATTCCTTGGATGAAGGAGTCCCATGACCTAGGTAGGCCATTCAAAGTGGTCATCACAATTTTTCCATTCTCCACCACTTCACCCACAGCTTCAAGTTATTATTTGATTTGAGAGACCCTAGTAAAGTAGGATTGGATGGTCTTTCCATTCTGGATCTTTATACTCTTCAATTGGTTCCGCAAAGTCATCTTTCGATTTATTTTCTTTCCTTCAAACAGCTTGGTCAAGGAATCAAACATCTCCTTGGGTGTCTTTAGGGAAGACACATGTGGTATGAGATGGTATTTTATAGAATATGCAATGATTCTCTTGGCCTTGACCAAGTTCTTCTTATGTAAGGCCTTAGCCTCATCTCCCTCTGGAACTGGAACTTCTTCACTTATGTAGGTGTCCAATTCATTCTCTTATAGGATTAACCCAATCCTATACTTCCATGATTGAAATTTATCAGCCCCTTCAAGCTTATCCTCAAGCTTGGTGTGGTGAGACATCTTGATGATAAACTCAATTGGAAATAAAATATTTATGTCTTACCACTTGATTTGCTGAATCTGGATCTGGAGCTGGCTAGGGTTTGTCAGAGAAACCCTAAAAATCCAAACTTGGAATTTCAAACTTTTGTCGGGATAGGGAGATGCAATTGATTGAGGCGAGCAAGCTGGTGTGCTCAGATTTTGAAAACTCCAAAAATTGGCCCCTCAAATTTGACCTGTGAATTTCGGATTTGCAGCTTCTGTCAAAATCTGGTTCTCTAGTCAAAATCCCGAACTAGAGTTTGATAGAGACCGAGGTTCTTCCCAACCAAAAAGTTTGATCTTGCTGTCTAAACTTCGATTTTGCTGAGGAGATCAATCCTATGATGATAGAACTCCAAAATTCCACTTCTATCAAAAGCCCTAATTTCTCGCAGCAGTGACGGGCCAGAAACTAAAAGTGCTTAGAATCAAATTCTGTCTCAACAGAAAGATGTGCCTTCCTAAGGAGAGTTTGCCTAGCCTCCTGCCTTTGATGATCTGTGGAGAGAAACCCAAAAATTAAGAATCCCTAGATTCCGCAACTGCACAGTGTCTTCTTCTTTGTCCCGCTCTGACACCATGTTAGAATTCTAATAATTTCATTCAAAATATTATCTAGGATCCTACTAAGAGAATAACATGCACAACCTAACAAACATAGACACAAGAGACACAATGTTTCCTCGGGGAAAACCAAGAAGGTGAAAAACCCTGCAACTTCCTCAGAGATAGAATGAGCACCAATACAAGATCACAAAGATCAAACCCCAAAATATAGATGTCTTCAGTAGCTACTCCTCCTCCACTTGTGCGCACTCCTCTCTCTCAACTATGCGAGTTGGATGAGTGAGTGAATGAATAGAATGAGAGAGTCATACTCTCTATTTATACTTTAACTTAACCTGCCTTTAACCCTAACTGGGCCGACTTCCTAAGGAATCCCAATAACCCTCTCACATAAATCATACAAGGCTGACCCCACCAAGGTGGTCTAATAACCCATCAAATATAAGTTACGACGCTTACAATGTAACTTATGACACTTGCAAATACAAATGACGACACTTCCAATCGGAGGAATAATACATCTCCGTTGGGGATACAATAAAGTACAAATGTAATGCATACAATATACAAGTGAATATCTTCCAAAGTTACAAATACATTAACAGTTGGTTGTAAATATAATAACTGGATACACAAGATTATTGATGTTATTAGGGAAAAGAACCTATGGAATATTATCAATGGTGCCATCATGAAACTGACATGAAAATTATTTGGATGTACTGGAAGAACATTGTGATCGATCAAGAAAGGTGCCTTATTGGTCAAATTGTTTCTAACAACATATAGGTACAGATTGCATCCAAGGATAATCTGGTAGCGCTATATTGGAAGAATCTAACAACAATGTATGACAAAATTGATGATGTTTCTACTTATTATCTAGAAAAGAAAATTTGTAAACTAGACCCCAAGGATTTTGAGAGGATTGAAGATTTTCTTCTTGCGCTCAAAAAGTTATAATGATAAATTAAATAATTGTGGTTGTGATTATAAGAAGAATGATACAACAATCATTATTTTAGTAGAGAATAAATTGCCTCAAATTTATGATATGTTCATTCAAACTAGAAATAGAGCAATTGAAATGTCTAAGGGAATACTCAACTTGATTTTGAATACTTTTGCAAAGGATTGATTTATGAACATGACATGTTACTATCATCATGTCATATTGTTGTTGGGATGGAACATTTGGTGCATGACAAGAAGAATAAAAAAAAAGGTCCTAAAAATTACACTAAATTTTAATAATCATAGTACTTCAAACAAGGTTTCAAATGATTCCAATGTAGGTTCTTGCAAAATAAAAAAATTGAAATATTATGGAAAAACTAATCACACTAAAATGAATTGATTTAAGAGGTGTAATGAGCTTGCTAAAGCCAAGAATAAATCCTCTAAAGAACAGTAGTTTGCTTTTATTGCATATTCTATCCATCCAAGGAAATATTCCTTCTCTCATGTGGAATAGATTTTGGATTTAAGTGTCCACAATCACATGACTAGTAATACTTCCTTACTTACCTCTTATGACAAAGAAAACAATTTGGCTCTAAAATTTTCAATTAGTGATGTTAATAATATTTTTGTACTTGGGTTTGGAAATGGTAATGTTCCTAATGGTGTACTGGAAGATGTTCTGCATGTTGAAGGCATGCCCATCAATTTTCTTTATGTTTACTATTATTGTCCAAAATGATATAAATTTGAAGCTTGGCTTAATATTTGTGTCTTTAAATATATTATTAATGGATTCACAATTATTTCAGTTGGCCCTATTGATCATGATGTTGGTTTGTTTAAGTTTACTAGTTTCTAATCTTCTAGTAAACAACCTTTATATTCCTATGTTGCACATGTTGATGAGAAAAGTAAGTTGTGGCATGAAATATTAGGTCACTTGAAATTTTTTGAATGAAGCAATTGTCTACGATTGTACATGAGTTACCACTAGTTTCTTCCACCAAGGGTGTTTGTGAAGGTTGTATCCTTAGCAGGAATCATAGGGAAAATTTTGGAAAGGATAAAGCTTGGTTTGGGCAAGAATAGTTGTAGTTGGTTCATATTGACATTTGTTTTCCTATTAAAACTCCTTTACTATGTGTTATCTACTTCATCATTTTCATTGTTCATTATATTAGGAAAACTTGCACTACTATAAAATGGTTGGATTTACGACATTATATAGACAACACCTTTGGCGTATGAACGTCAGAGCACACTTACCTTGGGACATCACAAATATTTTGTTGGAAGTGAAATGTACTATAAACTCATCATTCCCTTGTTGGACTTACAACTTCACATGCTGACTACATGGAAGGTTTGTGAGGGAAGATGTTTTGACCCCTCGTCGGTCTTTCGACATACCTGCGACATTAACACGACATGGAAACCACTCTAAAATTATCACTTATGTGGTAGAATTCCGATTTTTTTCCAACATCCCTCCATTATAAGAAAATTTTAAATCTCGTTAGCTTATTGTCAGAATTCCGATATCTCCCCCACATTACCACATTGTAAAAATGATTGCAATATCATGTCAAACATGTTGATCTTCCGACATCTCCCAAACATAACCCCGTTTTCGAATCTATTGCAATCTCATCAAACTTGGTTGGAATTTCAATGTAGATCCAACATAAACCCATAGTGGAAACCATTGGAAACTCATCGTTCAGTCGTCGGCCGAAACGTTGAGGACAATGGTGTTCCGACATACATCCTATGATCAAATGTTGGCTTATGTTGACTTCCCTTCGTAAACACCATGATTGGGTTTATTGCTGAGATCTTGTGATACCAAATCTTATAATTATTATTGTGGTTTATGCACTCGTCCTTTGGAAGCCTAGTGTCTAACATGATCTAGATTTTTCACAAAGATATTGACCAAATTCAACCATTATTGACCATTGTAGACCATAGTCAATCATAGTTTCTCATAATCAACCATGGTCAAACATTTTAAAACATGGTCAACCATAGTCAAACATGGTCAACCATGTCCAAACATAGGAAACCATAGTCAAATATGATAATTATTTTAGTATTAATTATATTGATATTTTAATACATAAAACTATGAATCCTCCCCACACACATCAACCATCAACTAGCATAACCACGTAATTAAAAGTGGTTAATATACGTCAATTAACGTCATTTTCCACCTTTTTTAATAATGATGTCAATCATTAATATTATATATTTGAGTTTCAATATTAGTGAATATCTTACTTTGTCTCCTTCAGTTGAATTGGCCCAAAATCTAAAGCTTCTAGAGGGATTGGATCAATCACTGAAATGGGAACATGGGAAGATTAAAGAAAGAGTATAATGTTGGATTCTTCAAACAATTTTGCAAGAACTTCCCAAGGTGCTCCTACTCCAAATGGCTTTGCAAATATGAGATTTATCAACATGCCCCTTCTAGTAGGAGAAGACAAATCCCTCATAAGTCTCAAGAGGATTAATGTGCTTCAAAAGGGTGAATATTGAAAAACTTTGCTTCTCAATACACTCTTGAACAATAAAAAGGCACACAATGATTTTAGAGATGGTTTATCACTTTACCTCACTATTTCGTAAAGTTCCTTTGTTACAAGTCTTATTTGAAATTCCCTCTATGACCAAACAAATACAAAAAATGTATATTTGATAAGATGATATGAACGAAGATTCAAGTAAAACTTTTGACTAAAACCATATTGCAAAAAAGTGTGTAATTTCCCTTGTTTTAATTGATGTATTGGGAGGGATTGTTGAATTCTTGGAGGGATTGTATGTACTGCTACCTATAAAGGACCACTCCAAGTCCATGGTAGTTTTCAATTCCATAATAGTTTTTAATCCGATGGATTGCACTATACAATAGGAGTTGTTGATAGATGCAGCGCAACAATGGGGAATTGGTTGAATACAATTGTTGAAAGTTATTTAGCATTGTGCTTTTCTATAGAACGATGGATATCTACCAACAAACATCGATTTCAAAATATTTCAAAAGGGATAATCTTTTGAAGTGTTTAAAATAACTTGTATGCTTGAGTTTAACAAGATTCCATGATTATACTACTTAGGTCTCTTACAAATCTTATAAATGTCGAGTTCCTTTAGTTTGTCTCACAATACAAGGTTAAAATCAAGCATTTATAGCATTACAAGGTTACAATCTAGTATTTATAATTTGATATTTTAAGGAAATAAGAAGTAAATAGATGTAAAGATTTGCAATATTTATTTTTTGTCATATTAATGTTTACCCTTTTATAAGGGTTGAAAGTCTATAGTTGCAAATCTTATTGGACAAACAACACATTTGAGATGGAAAAAAAAAGAATAGAATCTACCAACAATTTATCCAATTGGGAAATTGTTAATGATGGAACATTAAGGAAGATGATCCAAATGTCCTCCCTCACATTGTCATTAGAAAACCATGTAATTCTACCTTTTGACATTAGTAATGTTGACCACATTTCCGGGAAACAGTTACTAATTGATAAAGAGTTGTCAGGCTTCCCCATGTGTCAATTTTTTTCTAATAATGCAGTGTCTCTTGTCAAGTCACCTTCCCAAATCATCAAGTTTGCAATACTAGACTAGGTCTCTAGCCAACTTGATGTCATCTTGTTATTTCCATCATTTAAGAGGTCTTTGAATTTAATGAAATATCACAGTTGAGTTAACTAACATGGACGAACTACAATTACGCTTTAATATTTATGATCTTATAGGAGGCAAGTTATGGATACTTCATAATGACATATACTTAGTTTATAAAGTAGCACCCAACAAAAATGGTACAATCACATGACATGGAATTTTAACATCCTCCCCATTAATCCCATATCTTTCCTCACAATGCTCAATCTTTTTCATACCTTTTCATTAAATGCTTCGTTCTTGTTATTGCATTAGTCCTATTATAATAGACAAATACCTCTCAACAATGTCATAAGCTAAACCATAAAAAATACCTTATATAATCTTCATGTCAAGAGACTTGAATTCCCACAAAAGGTAAATGCAATTGAAAAATGATAATAATACTGAACTTCCCTCAAGTGATTCCATTTTCATATCGTCTCTTTCAAGTGTTAAAATTTATTAGCTATGCATATTTATGATTAAATTTAATTATTTGAAGTTAGAAACAAACAAACCTAACGATTCCACCTCACTTTTGGCTGCCTCCCTGCTTTCCATTATTGTCAATGTCATGTGGGAAGGGAAATAGAAAAGAAGACCGAGGGCATGGCCCACCGAGGACGGGATTTTTCAATTTATTCCCACATACATTACATGAATCAATATACATTATTAAAATAAAAATTGGAAACACAAGAGTTTAAAACGCTAGAGAGAAGAATTGCACGGTCCTTTCTTTTTATATGACACGTACACACTGATATATGGTTTGTCTTTCACGGTTATATTGGTTAAAATTATAATTTAATTAATTTATTTTTATTTTTATTTTTTATATTTTTAAGTCGCAGAACTTATTAAAATTGGATTCTTAAATGATAATGAGGACAACTATTATTATCATGCTCCATAAAGTGAATTATTGATTATCATTATCACGTTTCTATGAAGAACTCTTGGAGGTAGCTGAAGAATCTAGAGTTCAGGGGTTTGAATTCAGGGGCTTGTGTCTGGATCCTTGAATGCTACTTTCATTGCTTTAATACCAAAGTCCACAAAACCATAATATTTCAATGATTTCATACCAATATTACTTTGTAATCTTATGTATATTATTATTATTAAAGTGATTTCTAACATAATTAAACCAAAGTTGGTAGAAATTATGCCTAAGAGCATTTTGTCTTTTTGGATGTTGGGGTGTTGAAAAAGAAAGTTTATGTTGTGGGGGTTGAAAAAGAAAGTTTACATTCTATTAAGAGAAAAAAGATGGAATCCTTTATTTTCAAAATGGATCTGGTCAGAGCAAATGATAGAGTGGACTGTACCTTCCTTAGGCTAGTATTACTTCAGATAGGTCTACCTTTGGATGTGACAAACTGGATAATGGCTTGCGTTACTTCAACAAAATTTGCATTTTTGGTGAATGGTTCCTCTTCGGGTTTCTTTAAAAGTTCAAGAGGCCTTAGACAAGGCTGCTCTTTATCCCCATTGTTTTTTCTGTTAGTAGTGGAAGATCTTAGTATATTGATTTGCAAAGATAGAGGGGATAGAAGATTGAAAGGAGTAAAGGTTTCTTACTTACATTACATCACACATATGTTGTTTGTTGATGGTGTTCTTCTATTTGGAAATGGGACCCTGTAGGACTAGAAAACTTTCCATGAGATAGCTACACTCTTTTGTGGGGCCTCTGGTATGGAGGTAATTGCTATAAAATCAAATTTTCTTCAAAATAGGATCAAGGAAGATTCCTATCTTAGATTTGTAACCTCTTCCTTTTATTTGTGATCCTAATGATTTGGGATTCAAATACCTTGGTTATTATCTAAAGACAAACAATTATAAAATGGATGACTAGATTTGGCTATTGAAAAAAGTTAAAAAAAAAAAGGATTGGAAACTGGGTCCTTAAATGGTTGTCTCTTGGAGGTAGGATGATTTTAGTCAAGATTGTACAAGAGATCATTCGAGTCTATTGGTTCTCACTTGCTAAGATCCGTAGGTATATTTTGAAAAGTATTAGGAAATGTATGATGAATTTCCTGTGGGATGGTAACATAGACAAGAAAAAGATATGCCTAGCCAATTGGGAGCGTATCTCATTACCAAAGAAGTTGGGGGGATGGGGTATTAAAAACCTTTCTTGGTTCAACCTTTCCCTTACTTTGAAGAGTTTGTGGAGAATTCTTTTTGGGTTTGGCCTATGGAGTGAGGTTTTAAAAGCTATGTATCTAAGGAAGAATTCAATGGTTGATTGGATTAGGTCACGGTTAATTCTTAAAAGTCGCACACATGCAAAATTTCAGCGATCCATCCAGTAAGGCGTCATCAACATAAAGAATGCATCTCACCATAGGAATCCTCAATAGATCCAAAACACAACCTGAGTCCATAAGTGCCAAGAAACAATAAAAAGAAAGCGTAGCACGCGTAATACACAGCTAACCCACGTTATAGAGTAGGCAATATGAACAATGCCTGCGCTACACCTGTGCGGATTTTCCTTCGATAGTCGTGCTACTGTAAAAAAAGGGACCATTAATTCCCAGTAATGCATTGAAGGCTCAATCCTCTCCAAGGATCCGAATTCGGCTCCTCACATACTTGGTGGCATTAATCAACCCCCCTCATGTACCTTGGAACTAGTTCATGGAGGAGGAGAGTTCACATTTGGATCTAGTTGTTTGTTGGCCACTTCTTGGCCTATAAAAGAAAGCGATTGGCATGCATTTTGTAGGGAGAAATCAGAGCAAGGTTATGTTGCTGGATTTGAGTTGAATCTTCTTCATAGCCCACCATTTCCTACCATTCTAAGCATTCCCAAGCTCCCTTGCCACCTTCCCTCAAGGGGAAAGTATTTCTATCCATTGTTCTACCATCTACTTAGCATTTAGTTGGGACAAGAAAGGCCCCCCTAAGGGAGATTGTTGGCTTCCCTTGAATCCCACACCTCCTAGGTGTTGTAAAACTATACCATTGGGAAATACAAGAGTGGTTTAGCATATCTTTGGTTGTTATTGGAGTTTGCATTCTCCCCCCATTTCTTTCATTTTGTTTTTATCCATATTTCTTTATTTTGAATGTGAACTACACTAACAATCTCCGTTCTTATTTTTGTTCATTTCTCATAAAACTAGGTTGTTTTATGCTAAGTAACTAATTATTAGTATTTGTCACTTGCAGGAGATCGAGTATTCCACCTCTTGCTTCAAGAATTCAGCCCCAATTTATTCTTACACAGTATCACGGATCCTAGATTCTCGGCCACGCTACCAGTACGGAAACAACTTTGACAGAAACACAGTTAGTGCAGGTAATCAGTTCAAGACCCACGCTACCCCATTAAGGTGATCTGCGCGGCTGGTTAATGTGCCACCCGCACTGTTCAACGCACATGTTTTGAATTTACCCGCACGGTTCACACGGAAGAGTATGGTTTAGCCGCGCTACCCTTGTTTATTTGCTTTTTATCTACATATTTTAATTTAGCTGTCCAAATATTGCTTAATAGTGAACTTAAATTAAGGGTAATTCGCATAATTACTTAATGTTTAGTAATTAGTTCACATAGACCAATGTTAGGAAGTAAAGAGTTCATCTCTCTTGAAACTTACCTAGGTAAACAACTTTGAGGCTTTCAACGGGCCCCATTCTTGTCACTAGTATTCAAGGCCATTTCTTGTTTATGCACAATTGACATGTTTTTAGTATGAATGCTAGTGTACAATACACTTTTTTGTACACCAGCAAGGACCTAAAGACTCTTGCCTCCCGAATTATGCTCTTCATCTCGCACTTCATGTCAGCTTGGTGAATCAGAAAAGGGTGAGAAGTGTGAAACACCTCCATTGCACACTTGTCTATTAGTTAGCATTTTTTGATTTGCAAAGCACCATGAGCATCTCTTAGAGCTAAAAGTACGTATTACTTGATATACTCTTTTAGTTCATTTGTCGACAATCAAATTGCTTTCATCACATGTGTTTGCACCACGAGCACACACTAAGAGACCTAAAGACTCTCTCTCAATCCTAGTATGCTCTTCACCTCACACTTCATGTGAGCTTGGTGAATTAGAAAGTTAGGGATTGTGAAATACCTCTCTTACACTCCATAAGTGAAGATCAAACCCCTTAAAATCAATATTTTAATTGTCTAAACCAACTAAAATCCTCCACGGGAGGCCACAAAATAATATTTTAGGTAGGTAGGATTGATTGGGATAGGTAGCCATTAATGCCCACCAATTTAGTTTCATTAGCAATATTTTGAAACATAGCATTGTTGTCTTATAGGGTACTTATAAAATCCTTCTATAAGCAAGTGTTAAAATAAAACTTGGATCAAAAGTGCACCGTGACCAAGGAGGTGAAATCTGGAGTATAGTTGCCCTGCTCTCCCCTACAATCCATTCATCTTGTTGTAGGGAGATGACACTATACCATGCAGGCCGAAACACTGATCCACACTTGATGCAAAGTATCTTAGTGGCCCAACTTAGGATATCACCAAGGACCAATTGTGAATGCAATTTTAGCTATTGCCTTTGGGAGGTGTTTCCAAGTCTTCTTTATTGGAACATTGGCCCTATCGTCAATAGAACTATCTCTTTGTTACCTCCACTAGTCGATTGGTGAGTGGATACCATTATCACCATCAATTGTGCTTTTGGGAGGTCCAGTTAGATTTGAAATGAAGGACATTAGGTCTTGTTAGGGAATTTACATTTATTTTCTTTTTAACTACAAGTTCACTAAAATCGTAATAAAAAGAATCTACATGTGGGAACTCATGCACTAAAACCAACATTGCACATATCACTCACTTATCACACCATTTTGCATCTATTGTGGTTGGCATATTTTTGCATTTGTTCAATTGTGTTTAAATTCCACTATCACCCCCATTTGACACAAAGCCTTCACCATTGAGGAACAAAACAATATCCTGAGACAGTCTCGTAGACTATAAGGCCTATCCCCTCTCCCTAGGGGTGTTTTTACACCTTATTCCCATGGTTCACAAATAAGGTACCCTAATCGGGGTTATTTCCAGGCTAAATTGATAGGATCATCTGGTCGAGGCCAAGCCTTGCTAGGTGCATTTTCTCCTCCCATAGAAACTATTAATTACACCACTTCTTCCCCCATCGGAGGAGGTACCTCGTCGGCTTCTCCCCTTGGAGATCCCTCGGTTCCCTTTGAACCCTCCTATCTCGTAGGAGGTCAACCATTGTTTACAACACCACCTGGGTCCCCCCCATGGAAATCACATCCCACACAGAATGGCAAGACCAGTATTCCCTACCTTACCATTAATTTATAGTTTAAATGTACCTGATTTGGCCAAACTAATCAATGATCCCATAGCTCATGATCCCACATCGTCGGCTATGCCAGATAAAATTCCCTCTGATATCCCTAAATTCGAAGGAAAGCAGGGGGACGATCCCGCCAACCATGTGATTTCTTTTCACTTATGGTATTCATCTAATAGCATAGTGGATGATCCTATGAGGCTTTGCCTCTTTCAATGTACTCTCACAGGCACGACAACCAAATGGTATGTCAATTTAGCAAGTGCGACCCATGCCACATTTAGAACATTGGCCATTGTGTTTCTTACTTACTTCTAGCTCCCAATTCTACATGGCCTTGGCCTTGAAATTCTCATCGAGTTTCGGAAAAATACTTCCACCCACATCATAGACCACATCCATTAGTGGCGAAGATGCCACACATTATGCAAGATCGAAATACAACCTCCCTTTTTGTTGGATTTTTTTATCAAATCTCTCCAACCTGCCATAGCTAAAGATGTCACCACCTCCATGCCACAAAGTGAGGAAAAGGCTATTCTGAAAATGTAGCATTTCAACCTCATATATGCACAATCTAGCTACCTTTACACTATCGTCGTCGATTCCCCTCGGCATCAGTCATTGGATCCTACACCTTCGAGATTGTCACATTATGCAAATGGGATTATTAGGTCCATTTCCCATTTAGGAAAGGTTCCTCCTACCACATCAACACCATTTAATATGGTTCTGTATCACCCATCCATGCCACCTGCATCGGTACCCATACACCGGAACCAACCCCACCAGTTGGTTGTAATGTACCCACTTGTTGACCCAATAAGAGAGGGAACATGATAACAATCTGTGGGGCTTTTCATAAAACTCAGCCCAGTCATTAGCATCATAAAAGCATTGGTGTGCAAATACAAATTGGGCAATATGCACAGCAGTTTTGAAACTATTCCACACACACAATTCATGCCCATCCAGCATATCAAAACAATCATCAAATTAATGCATTGCAGAAGTAAATACATAGACATAAAACACTTGTTTTCATTGTGCAATTGTCCCAAGCAACTAGTTATGTTGCTGCAACGTTCCACCCAACCATAGGCTCTTCGACGGAATATACTCAGTCCATCCAAAGGCCACCCCCGAGATGGGCATGATTCCTACAAGGAAAAGGGGACATTCCATCTCATTCACAACCGATTACTCATTTCCTCTTAGCCAAGCCAGTCCACCACTGGGTTTATTAGGCTACACTTGAACTCTGGATGCTTACTCTCAAGATCAAGCCAAAGCAATGGACACCAATAACCCATACCCCAACATACTATGTCTACTCACAACCAAAATTATCATGGGGAAAGGATACACATTTACAACAGAGGTGTTTACAAAACAAGGTCCACATTGGCTCTCCCCAACTCGTGGTTCACCCAAAACGAACTATGGAATTTAGAATTCAACCCTAGGGAGAAAACCGATTTCTCCCACTGGTTATGATCCTTTCCAATGGCCCAAACAGCCTCCAGGAAGACCCAAAAACGTTCTATTCTCTTCCCCACTTATAACCAACACAAAAACGCCCCTTCCCAGCTAGAAAGATGAAGGAGAACACAGAAAAACCATGGAGGAAAACGCCCAAGCAGCTAGAGCTGCATGAGGGAGCAAGGCAATGGTGAATAATGGCTTAGAGAGCAATTTCGTGGCTCTTTTCTTGCCCAAAGAGACAAACACGATTTTCCATGAGGGTGGCTTGCCCATACTCGAATTTGGACAGCCATACCTCCCATTCCCCAAGGCATTAACTACCTCAACCAACTCTTGGGAGAAATCAATGATTGGGTACAAAAGTCAACATGGGTAGTTGAGGGTTTGATGGGTTCTCTCATTGACACTTGGCTTGACTTGAGTGGATCAAGGGTTTGAATGTTTTCACTCCCCATTCCTTGAAAAATCATGCCCCCATCTCTTGTTGCATTGCATAGCTAGTTGTGGGTATTTTTTATTAAAATGCATATTACATGATGTTGAAATTCGAACGTGCCTGGCTATCACACAAACCGTATGCATCAATAGATTGATGGCGGAGCCTTGGCATTGAGCTCCTCACCATGATTTATAACAATATTACATCATTTACAATTTAATGCCATGGGGTCAAATTGGGGACATTACATTGGTCAATTCCAGTATGGACTGTATATTCCTACGTACCCGAACGTTATCCAAGCGACGACGGTTCCTACACCGCCAATGGAACAAGTCGTTACTATGTCCACCTCTTATGGAACGCAAACCCCATTTATCCCACCCCTAGGGTACAATGCTTATTATCCTTTCCCATGCCCAATTGATCAACAACCTGCCCCCCACATGGGGGTAAATCTAGTTCAACCATCTTATGTCCAACAAGCTCAACAATTTGAGCAATTGAATGTCGCAAACCCCCTGAATCCACAGACTCAAGGGAAGAATAAAGCAAAGAACAAACCAAATCAGTAGCTGGGGCAAGGGGTAAAACAACCTCCCCAACAAAACCAAAATACGGGTAACCAAAATGAAGGGATGAACAATCCCCCAAAAAAGGGAAGAATCCCACCTTGAGAAATAATTATTGGTGCTCCATTTGTGGTGATTACGGTCATTACACACATCATTGTCCTCTTATCCTTGACTACCAATAGTTAATGGAAGCCAAAAATAAGATGGTGACGAACCCTCCTCAGGAAGCAAATCCTCCCCAACCACAAACCGACGTGTTACAACAACCCTTTGTGAATCAAGGGGTAGTCACACAACAACAAGACCCTCTCCCACACGGTGATGGCTCTTTTCAAAATATCTATACATTGGATGTAAAGATTCAAACGCGAGATAGAGGTTATGATGGGCCTTCCAATCCCCAAGTGGAAGACGTTCTTATCCCCTTGAGGGCCCCTCTATAGATACCACGCCTGAATACCGAACAAATCCCACAGATTTTAAAAGTTCCACTTCGGCGTACCCTTGATAACCCTCACATGAAAGCTACACGCAATCACATTATTATGGATGACTTGGCTCAATCCCCTACGGCTATGTCTACATTAGAATTGTTACAGTATTTCCCAAAACAGAGGAAGGAATTACTCAATGCACTTGGTGCCATCGATCCTTCTAACTCGCACCTCATGACCTTTGATATCCACAAAGGTGATCCATGACTACCGTCATCATTTGCATTTCAAGTTCCAGTTACGGTAAGGAACGTCATGATTCATCATTGTATTATTGATTAAGGAGCATCCAATTGCATTATGTCTACCAAAGTATGGAAACGATTAGGGTCTCCTAAGTTGGCACCCTCGTATATCACTCTTTGCGTATATGATGGGATACCATCCCAACCAAGAGGATTGTACCAAAATGTCCTCCATAAAGCTGGGGGTCAAGATGGTGATGATCGATATCGAATTATTCGATGCATAAATCGACTACAACATCCTCTTGGGGCGCAGTTATACGTACACCATGAAGGCGGTCTCCTCCACGGTCTTCTGTATCATGATGTTTCCCTTAAATGGGAAAGTAGTTACTCTTGACTAGCTTAACTATTATGACCCCAACACCACAACCAATCCCGACAAGGTCCTACCGGCTGTACTTGGTGATGATCAACCATATGTTGACATTTCCATGGCATGTACAAGGACTCCAATTTGTTAGGAGTATATTCACACCAACACCTAAGATCCCTACATCGACCGATGGCCTAATGTGCACAATTTTCACCTTTGAAAATGGTACTTCCATTACATCAAAACCATTATCAACACCACCGTTGATTCATGGCATTGAAACAAAGTTGAGGCCAATGGTACTACCAAATTTTCAAATCCCATTCTTGTATTCCCCCACGGGTGTACAAGGGATACCAATTATGGATCAATTAACTCTACTTGGGCTAACTTTGGGAATACCAGTATGGTACCTCACACCACCCTACCTAGATATGGCTTCCAAACCCATCTCCCATCACAAGTTTGTTCTTGTTTCGGATGCTATGCCTAAAAGGCCCATAACACATTCAGTTATGACAACCCAACCTATGACCTCCGCAACTAAACCACAATTAGTCATTACTAAGACCGCCATTATGGCACCAAACAACCGAAGTTGAAAGGTCCCCTATTATCTAATCCAACATCTAATTCAATAGAAACTGCTAATCCTAAAGCATGGGGCATCAATCATCAGGAGTTAAAAGCCCCAGTTATGATCAATACTCCCAATCAAATGGTTACACCGTTGTGTTCTCTTTGTGGGAAACAAATCCATGCTACAAACCTGTGTCCTACTTGACCTGAGCTAATGAATTTGCTTAACACTTCCGTTATCATAACGTACGCTCCCCCAACGATGAAAGGGGGCACACCTCCCTTTCCCACATCTAAATACATAACACTGTGTACGAATCACACATGTTCCATATGTTCTCAGTATGGGCACTATACACACCATTTCCCTGACCTCCCTCGCTATTAGGAGACATTGGAAACCGTTCACCTCACCCAACCCTTAGAAAATACCTCACCTCCCTCATCTCCAGAGGAGACTCCTATCCCTAGGGGTACTATGGTGACCCAGACCAATCCCTCCCCAAGATTGGATGACTCCATACCCGACCAACAGTCTCCATGGCATCCACAAAGCCTAGGACATTATCTTAAATCACACTAACGCCACTAGAACATGTCGTTCATGCAACTTAATGTGTCACCATTAATTCCAATGTCCTCTCGTCGTTGCATTTCACACCCTACGTGAAACCCAAATTCAATTGGATGATAACCTCACCCCTTGTGGGACCACACTTCCTACAATAATTGAGGAGGATGCTGAACCAATAGATTCCAATGTTGACAAAAGCACAACACATCCGTTAGATACCTTGAGATAAATTGATCCCCCATCACCAATATGGAATTATTGGTCCCACCGAAGATCCTTGAGTTAGGAACCCATGCCAACCCTTCTATTTACTTTGTTAGTATATTGTTATTGGATGCATATGCTTTGTAAGTCGTCCCGTAGTATTTGTTGATCCATAGTTTGTATTAGCCCATGGTATTGACCCATAGTATTGGACGCATATGCTTTGTAAGTCGTCCCGTAGTATTATATGTTCCATGGTATTGACCCATAGTATTTGGCATAGACTTAGTATATAAGTGTGTGTTGAGGCAAATGAAGCCACCGTGAAGTTATTTGTATTGAGCTTGCTTAAAGGAGGTTGCCCCCTCGAAGGGACCTGCAATCAATAAAGCGATTCTGAGTTCTGTTATTTCTGATATATCATGTATTTTCATTAATTAATTGTTGTAGGTTCTTCACATCTAGTATCAGAGCACTTTCTTGGGCTCATTGGATGAAATTTCTTTCAATTATTTTTTTCGCATCTGTTGCAGGTTCGGATCTGGGAATAATCCCTATCCGCTTAACTATGGGAAGTACTTGGCCATAATCCCTAAAACTCATTGTGAGGAGTACCACATGAACCTTGAAGTAGCTGTCCCATTGAGAGGACCTGCTAGCGAAAAGGGCAATGATCCCTACCTGATTGACTAGTTCCCACTTGTGAGGTAAACCAAGAGTTGTCGTTTGTGGCAAAGCAGTTATCAGTTTTACTTGATCCGTGGAGTGAGGGGTACTGCCCCAATATGCAAGCCGTCAGATAGCATTGGTGGCTGATTGAATCCCCTGAACCGTTAGGAAGCCGAGCATACCTAGGGTCCATATCTATTTTCAGCCAATAAATCACAAATTTCCTCTGTCCAAAATTGCTGCCAATCACTTCAGCATCGTTGCAGATCCATCTATTGCCGATCACTTCCGCGTCATTGCAGATCCATCTGTTTCTGATCCCTTTGCCATATCTCCCTTGTTTTCACTCCATTTTCCTTGAAACTTTCCTGACACCCCGGTAATCCCATTATGCATCTTTCATTCCTGAGGATCCTTTCCCAAAGCCAAAAATCCCACATTTGTCTATTTTTAGGGTTTTCCATAGCTTCTTTATTTTTCACCCAATCGCCTTCAAATTTTGCCACCGTGTTCATTCCCTATTTCTGCTTCTTTGTCCCTCTCTAACAAATTTTTTCATTCTTTCACCCCGCTTCTGAAATCCTCATTTTCTGCTTCCCTGTCCATTCGAAAGTGTCCAAAACCTAGTCAAACCCCAATTACCCATCATAGTTTTTCCCAAATCCAAATTTCCCTTTACTAAATAAGCTTATGTTTGTGTTTTTCTATCCATTCACAAAAAAAAAACCCTGGTTATGGTTGTCACCTGCGTAGGAGCCAAAACCATGGAGGAAGCACTTGCAGCCATCCAAACCAAACTCCAGGATCTGGATGAAAAATTTCTCGGCCTCCATCTTGAGCATTCAACCATGAACAACAAATGACAGTTTGAGTCTTCATCAGACAATGGGTTCTCTTCTTCCAGCAATTTCTGTGGTCCGAAGCTTGATTTTCCTCGCTTCAATGGTACTGATCATATTGGATGGATCTATCATGCAGAACAATATTTCAGTCTTCATAATACTTTTGACGTCAACAAAGTTCCACTTGCATCCTTTCATTTGGAACAGGAAGCTCTTCAATGGTACCGTTGGTACATCAAGGCTCATGAAGAGCCAAAATGGCCATATTTTTACCAGCTCCTTTTGCAATGATTTGGTCCTAGTGCTTTTGATGACTTCGCAGGAGCCCTCACTAAACTTCACCAAATTGGCACTGTGAGAGAGTATTAGATAGAATTTGAGAAACTCGCCAATCACACAGAAGGATTGTCTGATGAATTCTATAGGAGTTGTTTTATCAGTGGTCTTAAGGATGAAATCCACTCAGAGGTTAAAATGTTCTGTTCCAACACAATGATGGAAGCCCTGGGGTTGGTTAAGTTGGTAGAAGACAAGATTGTAGCCCAACAATGATCCAAACCCACTTTTGTTCCCTTCAAAAATATGGGTTCTCAACGACCTCCCATCCCGCCAACTCCTCGACCAACTCCTATCAAGCATTTGTCTGAAACAAAGATGCAGGCATGTAGAGAAAAAGGGCTTTGTTATAATTGTGATGAGAAATTCACTCGGGGACATAGATGTGTTAAAAAAAAGCTCCATCTCTTGGATGTGGATTCTCCGCCTACCTCTAAAATTGGTGAAGAAGCTCCAGATACAATGGATGATCAGGTCGACATTCAGGATCCACCTATTGACCCTCTGTCTCAAGAAAAATACCCAGAGATATCTCTCCATGCTTTAGCTGGAATCACCACCCCCCAAACAATGCGGGTTAAGGGTTACTTCAAGAAGCTTCCTCTTACAATACTCATTGATTCTGGTAGCACTCATAACTTCATTGACCCTCGGATCATCAAACAGGATGATTGTTTTGTCCATCCTTGCTCCAACATTAAAGTCATGGTTTCCAATGGGGGCACCTTACCTTACAAGGGGAAGTGTCACAATGTGCGTATCTCTCTGGAATATTATAACCTGCACTTTGACATGTTTTCCTTGTCCTTACGCAGATGTGATGTGGTTTTGGGTGTTCAATGGTTACGCACACTTGGCCCCATCTTATGGGATTTTGCTGAACTTTGGATGTAGTTTTCAGTCAATGGGAAACAACACACATTTACGGGCTTACAACCAGGGTCTCTCCACATCATCAGTTCACATCGCCTGGAAGAGATCCTTAATAAGAATTCACATGGTGTCATCGCTCAACTCCATTCCATCTAGATGCACCCATTAATGGTCTCCACTACTTCCTTGGCTAGATATGTAGGTGTCTTTGCGGAACCAGTGGGATTGTCGCCTTCAAGAGACCTTTCTGGTAAGAATTTACCCACATCTACATTTGAGAAGGAAATGATGGCTATTTTGCATCCAATACAGAAGTGGACGCCATACCTATTAGGGAATTATTTATGCATTAAGACTGATCACCAGAGTCTGGAAAATTTCCTGGAACAATGGGTCTCCTCCCCAGCACACCTGAAATGGGTTATCCAACTCATGGTTTATGCCTATGCGATCACTTACAAGAAGGGCAAGGACAATCTGGTGGCAAATGCTCCTTATCGCACATTTGGTGACCAAGTTTCTCATACAACTATTTCTCTTCTTGTTCCAAATTGGTTGCAAACTGTTCAATAGGGCTATGTCTTCTATGAACTCCATGCTTCTCGATCGGCAGGGCACTCTGGGTTCCTCAAAACGTATGATCAGGAACAGTGTAAATTATTTTGGAAGGGACTGAAAATGACAATTCAACAGATGGTGATTGACTATCATACTTGCCAGGCCAACAAGGGTGAAACGACACTCTTTTCGGGACTGCTCGAACCCTTACCCATCCCTACATAGATTTGGGCAGCCATTTGTATGGATTTTCTTGAAGCACTCTGGTGGTACAATACCACATCTAAAATGACACCGTAGGAATCAATCTATGGACAGGAACCACCAGTTCTTCTTCCATACACCCTCAATAGTTCCCCAATTCAGGCAATTGACTTGGTTCTTCGAAACCACGATCAGATTCTTCTCATTTTGCAGGACAATCTTGACATGGCAAGAATTCGAATGAAACAACAAGCCGATCAACACTGTTCTGAGCGCACTTTTCAAGCAGATGATATGGTTCTTCTTGGTCCACAGCCTTCCAAGCAATCCTCCCTGAAACTAAAACAACGTTAACTTCTCTCTCAATCTATCACAAAAGTATTAATTCAGTGGCACGGAATGCAACCCGAGGATGCTACAGGGGAACCACTCCTTCATATTCCACATCAATTTCCACATCTCAAACTTTGAGGAAAAAGCTTTTTCTAAGGGAGAGGGGATGTTAGGAACCCATGTCAACCCTTCTCTTTACTTTATTAGTATATTGTTTTTTGACGCATATGCTTTGCAAGTCGTCCCGTAGTATTTGTTGATCCATAGTTTGTATTAGCCCATGGTATTGACATGGTATTGACCCATAGTATTGGACGCATATGCTTTGTAAGTCGTCCTGTAGTATTATATGTCCCATGGTATTGACCCATAGTATTGGGCATAGACTTAGTATATAAGTGTGTGTTGAGGCCAATGAAGCCACCGTGAAGTTATTTGTATTGAGCTTTCTCAAAGGAGGTTTCCCCCTCGAAGTGGCCTGCGATCAATAAAGCGATTCTGAGTTCTGTTATTTTTGCTATCTTGTGTATTTTCATTAATTAATTGTTGCAGGTTCTTCACACCTTGGTATGGCGATATCCTCCTTTATCTACGCACCCAGAAGTTGGATCCCCACTTATCTTGCGATGATCACCACAAAATCCACCACCAGGTACCGCGACATCTCCTCATCGGAGACATACTATATCATCGTGGCATCGACACTATTCTTCGACGATGTCTAACGCATGAAGAAGCCAAACAAGTTCTCAATGATTGCCATAGTGGTGCCTGTGGCAGCCACCAATCCATATTAGACACCGCCCAAAAAACATTACAAGTAGGGTATTTTTGTCCCTCCATATTCAAAGATTGTGTCTATGCAGTCAAAGAGTCCACAAATTTTTAGGTCTTTTCCTGCAAAACACGGTCTCCTCCCGCACCACTCCATCCAGTCATCACTGCCGACCCATTTTGCAAATGGGAAATTGACTTTATGGAATGTCGTCTAACTTCGGCCCAAGGTCACCACCATCTAATCATTGCCATCGATTATTTCACCAAATGGGCTGAAGCGATGCCCACATTTGATTGTAAAGCAATGACCGCTGCACTATTCTTCTTCAATCACATCATCTCCCGCTTTGGCATTCCCAAGAAACTTGTCTCTGAAAACAGAAGACACTTCCGTGACCAAAACGTTTGAAGAACTGTCACAGTTGTTATGATATAAACACGGATTTTCAACCTCTTACTACCCTCAGGGAAATGGCCAGGCTGAATCTGTTAACAAAATCCTCAAAACTATGCTCCAATGCATAATAGACAAAAACAAAACCAACTGGAACCACATACTCTTCCCTTCCCTTTGGGATTACTACACCTCGTTCAATACTGCCACGGTTTTTACCCCATTTCACCTTGTACATGGTGTAGAAGTTGTCCTCCCAGTAGAGTGACAAATCCCTACCCTCCAATCCGTCATCAACTTGCTATCTGATACCCCTACATTGGAACAATGCATATTCACCTTGGAACACCTTGATGAAGAACGACATGACTCTCTTCAACAGAATGAAGCCATGAAATTGAACTCCAAGGCACACTACAATCGACATGTGTGACCATGTACCTTCAACAAAGGCGACTTTGTTCTTTTGTTTAATGCCAAGAAAGACGGTAAACTAGGACTCGAGAAATTTGTATCTACATGGACAAGACCTTATGTCGTTAAGCATTGTCTCCCAAAAGGAGCATATATATTAACCGAACATGAAGGTATTACCCTCAACAAACCGGTCAATGGGTTGTACCTTAAAATATTATATCCTTAATTCTCCAGTACCCCACAGCTACGCGATGTTTTGGTTCTATGATTTTTGCATTGTCAATACCTTGGTCATGTTCTTTACTACACTAGGGTATTTGCACCGTATGTGCAGGATCTCGATCAGAACAATATGGAGCCTATTTTTTTCCATTATAAGAATAAATATCCAAGCTCTACAAGTAGGGATCATGCACCGTACCACATGTATCCTTATGAAACTAGCATATAAACACTATTTACCCTTCATTTTATAATGCATCTACCAGTATTCCTGTTGATAACAATAGGGATATTATTCCAAGCCTTTATGTTCCATCAACATCATGTCCATGAATAGCATGTTCCCCCATGGGTGTGTGCACCATTTCCATCCCAGTCATCAATTGACACCCATGATGTCGACCCCCCACAAGTCCAAGGAATCTGACCCAAAATTGAACCACCCTCACTAAGAGTATCATTTCATAATTACGCATTTACTCCACCAAGTAGACACTCGTCAGATCCCTTGAAACATGATACAAGAATGATTCACAAATACCCCTCATGCCTCCATTAGTACTTTACCCTTCGCAATCCCTCTTGTATCATCACCCCTGCAAAGACACCTTTGGCCCCCCCACCCTCAGAATCAACCAATTCTATTCAGTTATCCCGCGGGTAGACACTACATGGCCTTGTTTCATGGGGCACCTGTCTTTACGTCTGCGGGTTAGCCTTCACTCCATCATTCGAAAGTATCCCCCGACCCACTCAAAACCGTGGGGAATCCACCCATCATCAAATTGGTCCTTTGACACACCCAAAACTATGGGGACCCCACCAATATTATTTATGTACAAACAAGTTCCCTTGTCACCTCACATTGAGTGAACACCATATTATTTTGGTGGAAACCCATAGTCTCCTTTTATAGATATATTTGAGTCTCCATATGTTCAGCATTATTTGTTTTGTCATTCACTATTACCCTTTGTCTTACGCCTCCATCAAATCCCTTTCACTTACAGTTTGTCTCTGCCCATTTCAATTTGTGCCATTTTGAAAGAAACGTTTCCACCCCCACTCCCCATGTTTACATCAATCAAAAGAAGTTATGAGCCCCACGCTTATCAAATAGTCTTGTGTCAGGTCTGGCCGTCCTCTAGTTGGTTATAGTATAATATTGGTTCTCACAATGAGACTCCCATCTCATTATGCACTTCATCTCTCGTCGACGTCAAAACACTACATTCTGAGAGTTGGAGTAGTTGCAGTCGTACCTTGGGATACCTTTCAATCACTATAACGGATCACCTCAAACTTATTAAGGACATTCATTACTGCTCCCTAACTAAGTGGTTTCCCCTATGTTGAACGTCAACACATCATCGCATCAGGGGGCAATTTAATTTTGAAGGTAGCAGTGTTCACATTTGGAAATCATGGTAGTAGTCTATTTGGTATAGTGAAGCTCTCAGGAATATCTACATACCAGTTTGGTCCTCCACCCCAGTGGGATTATCATGGTCACCAGCAGTTCCACTTCTTCAAATATTTCACAACAGTTCCTGGGGAATTTACTCAAATATGGATTGAAGCCACCTTCATCCATGTCCCAGAAGTATAGTAGAGTCGACACCTTGGTCTTCTCTCATTCTAATCACTCTGAAAAAATTTCACGAGCATGGGTATGCCTTCCTCATTTGTAAAAAAACTATTCTTTACTACAACTCCAATGGTTGTCACCAACAATTTTCCCCCATGGGAGGACCCTATTTTTTCCACATATGCTTCTTCCTACAAAACATGAGAGAAACAATAAGAAACATGATGCATTATCGGTTCTACAGTACCCTCCGAACCTCATACATCATGGGGCATCTATTAATGCCTAAAATTCGCACACATGCGACATATCGACGATTCATCCAGTAAGGTGTCATCAGCATAAATAATGCATCTCACCACAAGCATCCTCAACAAATCCAAAACATAGCATGAGTCCATAAGTTCCAAGAAACAGTGAAAAGAAAGGGTAGCGTGGGTAATACACAGTTAACCCGTGCTATAGCGTAGGTTATCTAAACAATGCCTGCGCTACACCTATGTGGTTTTTCCTTCGATAGCCGTGCTACTGTCAAAATGGTGGGACCACTAATTTCCAGTGGCACATTGAAGGCTCAAACCCCTCCAAGGATCTGAATTCGGCTCCTCGCAAACTTGGTGGCATTAATCATCCCCCCTTGTGTACCTTGGAACTAGTTCATGGAGGAGGAGAGTTCACATTTGGATCTAGTTATTTGTTGGCCAATTCTTGGCCTATAAAAGAAATCCATTGGCATGCATTTTGTAGGGAGAAATCAGAGCAAGTTTATCCTACTGGATTTGAGTTGGAGCTAATTCATAGCTCACCATTTCCTAGCATTGTAATAATTCCCAAGCTCCCTTGACACCTTCCTTCAAGGGGCAAGTGTTTCTCTCCATTGTTCTACCATCTACTTAGCCATTAGTTTGGATAAGAAAGGCCTCCCTAAGGGAGATTTTTGGCTTCCCTTGAAGCCCACACCTCCTAGGTGTTGTACTACTATACCATTGGGAAATACAAGAGTGGCTTAGCATATCTTTGTTTGTTATTGGAGTTTGCATTCTTCCCCCATCTCTTTCATTTTGTTTTTATCCATATTTATTTATTTTGAATGGGAACTACACTAACAATCTCTTGGAGGATAACTTGGAGGAATACCATACACACAAAGGGGCTCTAAGGACTGAGGCATTGCTGCAACCTACAAGGCTTAGCCCCTCACCAAATGGAAGAGTGCACTTGTGTAATTTTTTCCACAACAGTCGCCATTAAAATATGTTACAAATGCTTCAAACTTTTGGAGAGGATTTGTTAGCTTGTATCCTTGGATTGGTTCGTGGTTGTCTTGGAAAGTTGTTAATGGGAAACAAATACATCCATATTGACATTTTTTAGCCATATCTTCATCAAATCTTAGTTCAAAAGTTTCAGATTGAAGATGATATCAGTTCTTGTTATTGAGGGGGTGAATGTTAGACTATAAGTCCCTATACAATCACAAAGTCCTAGATCATCTCTCATATGAGTTGTTTTTCTTATCACTTTATGAGTTGTCATACTATTCCACTAATGATTTGTTAGTGAAAACTGGATCTAGAAGTGATTATGATCCTTGTACTATATAATACCATCATTGGTGTGAAGATCAATGTTGAGAATAGCTCAAGCATTTTTCGCCAATTTCAGTGTCTTATGCTTTCTTGTTCTATTTCTTAATGTTAAGGACTTAAGGAATTAGGGGTAAAAGGGATTAGGGGATTAGGGGTTAGTGGGTTAGGGGATTTAGGGGTTTGGGTTAGGGTGTTAGGGTTTAGGGTGTTAGGGTATAGGGGTTAGTATTTACGAATTAGGTGTTAGTATTTAAGTGTTCCTTGGGTTAGGTGTTCTAAAGCTTGTGGAATAGAAATACTTCTTGATATGGGTTAAAGGGGTTCAATGATTGGGGTTAGGGGTTATTATTGGGGTTAAGGGTTATTTAGGGGTTAGGGCTTGGTTGAACAACTCAATATATACCTAGACAAATTGACTTAGAAATTTTTGTACAAATTTGAAGTTCAATATATATTATTGATGCTTAATGGGCATTTAAATATACATGGAATAAGCTGCATTGATAGTAAGGATGGAACATTGAATAACATTTGTTATTCGACGTTCAACCAATCCATGTTTTTTGTACACTATTAAAAAATGTTTATTGATTAAACCTTGCCATAGATATATTTAAGTGAATATTAGAAGTTATTAGTTCTAGCCTAACATCGCTTAAGCAACGTTCATATGGCAATATCTCTTAAGCCACATTGGTCGAGACAAAATGTAGAGATCTCCTCTAATTTTTTTCCATTCGAGTTAAATTTGACATTAAAAGTAGGTATTTTCGTCAAACATTGGTTGAAACATTGAATTTCGACCCAGATATAATAGTGAGTACATCAAGGCATAAATCACACCACAAATATGGTAAATAAAAATAACAACCACAAACATTTTTATATGAGGTGTCACTATTTAGGTAATACCCTACCATATGGTTCTATTCATAATGGGGATTTTAAATGACTCAATAGTTGAGAAATATTTCTTACTGATAAGGGGTATGGGTATAGATACTTTTAAACACAAAAGTAGGAAGCATTGTGAGTATTAGTAGGTGAAAAGAGGATAATGTATTGCGACCAACATGCTAGGGGTAGAAATAAAAGGGGTGTGAAAAATTTCAAGAAAAAAATGGATGGCTAGGATATATAGTGAAAATAGGGTCTCGTTGAATTGTAAACATGTATTGGAATGGGGCATAACAAGTGTGTTGTGCCACAAGTTTACCAAATAAATTCCACACGTATATTTAATCACTTTTTTTAACTATTTCCTTAATGCTTCCTTCCCTTGTAAGAATAAGAGCAATGTTACAACTTAACTTTGCCCCCAATTACTCTATGATTTGGTAATCATTCTCCTCATTGTTCATCCACAAAGAGTAGAAGTTTAAACTTCCATTTTGAAAGACCTTCCTAAAAAAAATTTTAAATTTAAGGCCATAGATCTTATGAAGAAACTATATAACCATGTATTTTCCTTTATTGTTATTTTAATGTTTGTTTTTTCTTAAATATTTTTAGTGGAACTACAGATTTTTTTTTCAATTTTCCATGATGCATAGGAGATCAGTTAGGTGCACCATTATAGATTGATGCATGGAACCTGCACTATATGTGATGTGTCATCTTACAATGAGAGACTCTATTGCATACTAATGCATGGGCCCCACACTTGATGTGGTGCATTTCCAAAACCTACACATAACATATGGTCCACTGTGGAAATCCAATGCATGCTTGACAACTACATTATACCTTTTATTATAATTGCACATCGCAAATGTAGTAGATGACTTCCATGTAAGTGGTTATAAAAATAATATGAATAATTCATGTTACACGTGTCCATATCACATCGTTGGTGCATATTGATATACATGTAAGTGGTTATAAACTAATATGAATAATTAATGTTACACGTGTCCATATCACATCATTGGTGCATATTGATATACAAAGGTGTAACACAATTGTAAGGACATGCATTGAAATTTCAAATCCATAAGTTTTATAATGCATTTAGGCTACAATATGAATCTAGTGCAGAGTACCATGCACATGTATTTAATGATGTACCTCACAATAACCTAGAGAATCACTTCTGGTGCAAAAAGTTAAAGCATGCATTGAATGCTACCATTGGCAGCATACAACACAAGCTTATAAAACCTGATGCAATTATAAATCTCAAGCATATTAATGTTGATGTGGCACTAGTCCTCATTGCATCAACAATAATATGAGACGTTATAAGCACACCTAGTTTCACAAACTTGTATTATAGATTGCAATTAACATTTTTCAGTGAAATCTTTATTGTGCTCATGTTTCAAGAAATTGCGTCCATGTACATGTTAATCACATTAATACACACAAAAAAACACTAATATACTAATTAATGTGTAATAAAAACATTAATATATTTCTTAATACATAATACACTATTTTAATATAGAATATTAAATTGAAATATACTAATTATATTTTATTATTAATTTATATTTAATTAAAATTTTAACTATTTTTTATATTAATAAAAATGCATAATTATTGAATAATTTAATAATATGATAATGAGAAGTGCAAGATAATGAGTGAGAGAGATTCCGTACCTGTTACAATTGATACACATTTTTTTAAGAGAGTGTTTGACCTTTTTTTTTCACTCAGGAAAAATAACTATACTTTTATTAATAAAAGTATATGTGGATAACAAAATACATAGTCAAGGTGACTGCAGCCAGAATAGTCCAAGATTCCTAGAAGCCATCAATCCAAATAAAAACTAATAGGATCAACAAGTCCATGACCAACATTCACCAATGATCGTCACAAACCACCACCTCTAAAAGGCCAAAAAAATAAAGAAGAAGCTGGGATAACCAACTTCCACAATGTATATGCCACAAAGTAAAGAGGAAAAAAAATATGTAGCCACTGCTAAAAGGAACTATATACACAGGGAGAAGATCTCCCAGAAAATAAAAAAGTAAAATCCTAAAAGACTAAAGAAAAAATACTAAAGAGGAAAGATAACTTGGATGCCAGTCGAGTGCAGTTGTTCGTCGATCCACTCCTCAAGAAAGATAGAACCCTCCTCAGTTACAAGGCCACACTAAGATACAACATCCACTTGTGAGTTGAAATCCCTGAAGATATGTGAAATGGAAACCTGTGGAAATTCCATAAGGAGCGATTTGACACGAATCATCCATGGCGAGAGGGCCAAAAATATGATTGGACATTTACCGCAATCCCAATTGATGATGAGAAAAGAGTCACCCGCAATAGGCTGAAGAGGAATATTATGAGCCTTTGAAAAATAAAGCACCAACCACAACTCCAAAAGTTCACCTCTAGTATTCGTCCCATAACCACAATTCATCCAAATATTGAAGTACCTATTCAGGTCCAGTTTTATAAAGGCTTTGACACCACATCTGCTAGCACCATCACATGAAGCTCCATCAAATTTTGCAACAATACCAGTCAAAAGTGGTAATGGGTGAGTAATAGTTTTACCCATACTGAGATATTGGCCCTGAGAAGGGCATGAAAATTCCAGAAAACCTGATATGGATTTTCCAGTGCACCATTCGGGATCAATATGTTTGCCTTCAAAGATATAGGAATTCCTAGATCTCCAAGTTTCCCACATAATAAAGCAGGCCACTTCACCAAATTGTCGATTATGCGAAAACCAATTCTTAAGGAATTCCTGTAGAGTATCTCCATGCCAGGATGAAATGCTAATGAGAGAGTGACTAACAAATAACCAGATTTGAGCTGTAAAGGGACAAATAATAAACAAATGTTGAATTGATTTTGCTTCCTTTTTGCAAAGTGAGCATATACTTGGACCAGTTTAAAACCTTTTTTCTGTAATTTTTCCCATGAAAATATCTTATTTTCGAGTGCCAACCAAATGAAGATATTCACCTTCAATGGGAACTTCCATTTCTAGCATCTGTAGTGCCACCATTGTTGGTCCACATGAAAACCTAATGAGATAGAGTCATATGCCTGTTAGAGAACCATCTTGTGTATTCCATGACCATTTGGGTTGATCATCATCCATCAAGATCTGAATATTCCACGGTAGAGATTAGAAATATAAACCATCCATTCCTCCATGATACCACCTTGTAAACCTAACTGTGCAACATCCATCCATTTTTTCACTGCTAAATTCAACACATTTGAGATTAAGACATGATATAAGGTGTAGATTCCGCACCTGTGAAGATGATAAATAAGCTCAGTTGATAATTTGAATTTCAATGGCCCCACCAATAATTGGATCCTCCCCAAGAATCGATCTACCATTTCCCGGAAGACACGCTAGCCAATATGCCAGAACATGGAGAGCGAATAAAAGGCCTACCCATATGTTAGAGACTCCCTTCTTGTTGTTATCCTTAATACGAATCCATTGAAAAATTGATAAATTACTTAAGTACTTGTACTGAATAATCCGGATCCATAAACTGTCGACCAAAAGATCCATCCATAAGCTCTTTTCCAACAGGGCAATAGAGAAATGGAAGAAAAAAGTTGATTACCATCCTCCGCTAGCAAAGGGGCATGCCAGTTGATTATATGCAACCAGGTGAAATATTTTATTGTCACAGCCCAACTAGATAAAGTTAAATATTTTCCTTCTAATCCCTGTGATAATAAACTTTGGTATTTTACACAGGGATAGCTAATGAACTGAAAGATTTTGTAAGATTGATTTAGCTAGTATTAAATGCCCACCAATTGATAGCCATCGCCAACACCAAGGCTGCATCCTTCTATCGAAGTGTTTCTGGATTCACAACTAATATGTTGGCTTATAACCATTTGGTTTTATGAAATAGCCAAGGTATTTTGTACCTACGACAAGATCCTTAACTTTATAGGGCATAAACTGAAGTATCTCCTTCATATGATTCTCCTCTAAATTGTGCTTGATAATGATGGATTTTTTATCATTTATTTCCATCCCAGAGGATTTACAGAACAAAGTTAGGATATTTTTTATATGCCGCAATTCATCCAATCCGCTAGCACCAAAAGGCATAACATCATCAACAAATAATTGATGTGTAACAACTATCTTGGTAGAAATTTTAATACTTGGTAAAACCACATTTTCCTTTGCCTTGAGGATGTTAGATTTTCATCATTTAATTCAATATGATCTAGGATCTTAACTGAGAGAAGAACATGTATAGCATATCAAACATAAGAGACAAGAGACACAAAGAAATTCATCGGGGAAAACCATAAAGGTGAAAAACCTTGCAACTTCCTCAGAGATAGAATAAGCACCAATACAAAGATCACAAAGATGAACCCCAAAAGATAGATGTCTTCAGCAGCTACTCCACCTCCACTTGTGCGCATTCCTCTCTCTCAACTACGCGAGTTGGATGAGTGAATGAATGAGCAAATAGAGTGGTGCAACCACTCTATTTATACTTTAACTTGATCTTCCTTTTACCCTAACTGGGCCGACTCCCTAAGGGAGTCTAATAACCCTTCCACTTAACTCATACAGGGCCAACCCCACTAAGGTGGTCTAATAACCCATCAAATATAAGTTATGACACTTTCAATATAACTTGCGACACTTGCAAATACAAATGACGACACTTCCAATCAGAGGAATAAGACATCTTTGTCTGGGATACAATAAAGTACAAATGTAATACATATAATATACAAGTGAATATCTTCCGAAGTTACAAATACATCAACACTCCCTCTTAAATAGGAAGGTATTCTCTTGAAACAGGTCATCAATACATATAGGAACAAGTCTTCAATATTGGAGCTAGATCATCGTCACTGGATCACGGAGCATCATCGTCACTACTGCTGTACTCGTCATCTCGATCACTAGTGTTATCTCTCAATTCTTCTCTTCATAGGAAGTTCTACAGAGCCATCCTTTTTTCATGCTGGATGTAGGCCTAGCCTCCATGTAGGTCTTCATCATCTCTATGAGTGGCCCATCCGGTGGAATCTTAGGACTGATTATGTGCATCTGTAAAACCTGAAAAGAGCATCTCAGGATTGATTACGAGCTTACTGGTCAACCTATAAGATTTCCCAGGACTGATTACATGCGACCAAGCAAAACCTCGAAAGAGCATCCCAGGACTGATTACGAGCTTACTGCTCAACCTATAGGATCTCCCAGGACTGATTACATGTGACCAGCAAAACCTCGAAAGAGTAGGCCATGACTGATTACGAGCTTACTGCTCAACCTATAAGATCTCCCAGGACTAATTACATGCGACCAAGCAAAACCTCGAAAGAGCATCCCAAGACTGATTATGAGCTTACTGCTCAACCTATAGGATCTCCCAAGGAGCGATTATATGCTACTGCACTACCTGCAACATATCCATGGCCACGGAGTATCATAGGGATAATCATGATCATACATATCATCCTTGCATGGAGCATCATGCAGATGCTCATGATCATACGGATCATCATCATAGAGAACATCATACAGATGTTCATGGTGGAGCATTGTCCGGATGCTCATCACATAGCACTTACATCCACTGCCATGGGAGGACCCACCTGCCACCATGCTTGGAAGGGCTCCTGCATCTGTGTCCCATCACTTCCTACTGGAAGTATCTTCAATCTAAAGAACACCAAGCCTCTCTCTGAAGTACACGAACTTCACCCTAGCTAGTGGCTTGGTCAACACATATGCTATCTACTCATCCGTCACCATATCCCTAATATAGTGATACTTGATCTTGATATGCTTCGACTTGTCATGGAACACTAGGTTCTCAAACAACTTCACACAACTCTGGTTGTCACAAAAGATACAAGTAGCATCCAACTGGATATCAAACAAATCAGACAGTAGCTTCCTTAGCCAAACTGCCTCACAAATAGCTGAACAACCTGCGACATACTATGCTTTGGCTGTACTCAGTGCTACACAGGATTGCTTCCTGCTAAACCAAGAGATCACACCTGATCCCATACTGAAGCAACACCCCAAAGTGCTCTTCCTATCTGCAGCATTTCCTGCCCAATCTGAATCAACATAAGCCTCTAGGTTAAACTTTTGATTCACATCATACTTGAGCCCATAATCAACCATACCCTTCAGGTACCTTAGAATATGCTTTACAACAATCAAGTGAACATGTCTAGGATCCGTCAGGAATTGGCTCAAAGTGTTCACAGCAAAGAAAATATCTGGTCTCATGTTTGTCAGGTACATCAAGGACCCAATCATCTGACGACACATCGTGGCATCAACCAACTCTGATGAAGCGTCACTCAATAGCTTCAGGTTCGATGCCATAGGTGTGGCCATGGCCTTGCAGTCCATCATCCCTAACCGCTTCAGGATCTCTATTGCATACTTCCCTTGTCCAAGGAAGATTCCATCTACACTCTGCCACACCTCCATACCTAGAAAGTAATGCATCATACCCAAGTCCTTCATCTCGAACTCGGCAGCAAGATTCCTCTTCATATTAGCAATCAACCCAATCTCACTTGTCACAAACAGGTCATCTACATACAGTAGGAGTATCACTGGATTACCTTCCTAAACCTTGTAGTAAAGGTTGGAATCCACTTTACTCTTCGTAAAGCCCAAACTAGTCAGGAAGCTGTCAATCCCGTCGTACTATGTCCTGGGTGCTTGTTTCAAACTGTACAAGGCTTTCTTCAATTTGCACACATGTGACTCCCTATCATGTGTCTCAAACCCAAGTGGTTGCTCCACATATACTTCCTCTTCGACTACACCATTCAAGAAGGTTGTCTTGACATCCATCTGGTGTATCTTCCACTTCATCATTGCAGCCAAAGAAAGTACTGTTCTGATGTAAGTGTATCTGGATACAGGTGCAAAAGTTTCTTAATAATCTATCCCTTCTTTCTAGGAGAAGCCACGAGCCGCAAACCTTGCCTTGTATTTCTCTATGCTACCATCTGCAGCATGCTTGATCTTGTAGATCCACTTGGAAGTCACAAATGACTTCCCTTCTGGTCTTGGGACCACATCCCATACATCCTTCTTCATGATCGACTGGTACTCCTCAATCATGCCATCCTTCCATTACTGTATCCCTGATCCTGGGAACTTCAGATTCTTCAATATCTTCAATAGGTAGTTTTCTTGAACTTCGTCGCTTGTTCTTTGGAACAAATGTCACTGTCCTTCTTTTGTAGGTGATTGTACACGATCTTTCCTACAAGTCAAATTCAATTGCATGATTAGAAACTTCTCATAATTTTCAGAACAAATTCTTACACATAAAAACATAAGTCATACAATCATGCAATTATTTTAGTCAATGCTTCAATACATCATTCATCCATATCCCGTATTCATATGGTACTTTCTAGATGCCTTCCATCTCTACCAGAACATTGTTAAGAGTGTGCACTACTCCCAACATGTCAACAAAGAGGTTTCATTCTAGATAAGTAGCAATGGAATGTTGTATAGTACCATAGGCCACTTACCTATTACTATATTAGTAGTATCTTGTTCATTAATGCAACTTTTCTAAAATGCATAATATACATCCTAAACATAGGAACATAAGTATGTACATGACTGAACAACATCATTTAAGTAATCATATATACAGGAAATAACAATTCAAATACTTATCTTTGTTTGGTTGTTGGGTGGAATCCCTCTCAATCTTTGCTTCCTTGCAGGAACTACCGGAGTCTCTGATAGTGTGCACCTTAACCAATGTTGAAAATGGATGAGAGGTTCTTCCATAGATTATTTTTCTTCCCAAGTCCAACTCTGTAATAGCTTCTTCTTCATTACAATACATATTCTTCATTACTTGAAGAATCTTCATTGTCTTCTCTGGTTCTCTTCCTTGGAGGTTCATCGTCCTCTGCAGTGTGAGCATGATGTATTTTCTTATTGTTCTTCTTCTTGTGGGAGCTGCTTTTTTTCCTGGGACAATCTCTGGAATAGTGTCCCTTCTCATCACAAGTATAACATCGAATGTGAGAAGGATCTCTCTTCGATCCTCCAAGGTTCTCCCTTTGATTCTGGTGGTGGTGTTTACCCTTCTTGTGATGAGGATGCTCCCTCTTGTTTTTATTCTTCCTAGTGTGTGCTGTGAGAGCTTGGTCTTCATTATCCATGTTTTCTTCTCGAGCTACAAGTCTAGCTTCTTCTTGTGAGCATTCTTCTCAGAGTCTACTGAAAGAAATCAATTTCTTTCTTGCACAAATTCCTTGGATGAAAGAGTCTGGTGACTTAGGTAGGCCATTCAAAGTGGACATCACAATTTCTCCATTCTCCACCACTTCATCTATAGCTTCAAGTTGTTCTTTGATTTGAGAGACCCTAGTAAAGTAGGATTGGATGGTCTCTCCATTCTGTATCTTTACACTCTTCAATTGGTTCTGCAATGTCATCTTCTGATTTATATTTTTTCTTTCAAACAGCTTGGTCAAGGAATCAAACATCTCCTTGGGTGTCTTTAGAGAAGACACATGTGGTATGATATGGTCTTTGATAGAATCTACAATGATCCTCTTGGCCTTGACCAAGTTCTTCTTGTGTAAGGCCTTAGCCACATCTCCCTCTGGAACTGGAACTTCTTCACCAATGTAGGTGTCCAATTCATTCTCTTCTAGGATTAACCCAATCCTATACTTCCATGCTCGGAATTTATCAGCCCCTTCAAGATTATCCTCAAGCTTGGTGTGGTGAGACATCTTTTAAAGAGTACTTCAAATGGAAATAGAAAATTTTTAGGTCTTACTACTTTGATTTGCTGAAACTGGATCTGGAGTTGGCTAGGGTTTGACAGAGAAACCCTAAAAATACAAAATTGGAATTTCAACCTTCTGTCTGGACAGGGAGATGCAATTGACTGAGGCGAGAAATCTGGTGTGCTCAGATTTTGAAAAATCCAAAAATTGACCCTCCAAAAATGAACTACGAATTTCGGATCTGCAACTTCTGTCAAAATCTGGTTTTTCTGGTCCAAAAGTCAAATTAGGGTTTGACTTTCCCAGAGATTCACCCAACCAAAAAGTTCGATCTTGGTATCTAGATTTTGATTTTTCTGAGGAGAGAAATCCTATGCTGAGAGCAATCCAAAATTCAACTTCTGTCAAAATCCCTAATTTCCCGCAGTAGTGACAAGCCAAAAAATGAAAATGCTTAGAATCCAATTCTGATTTGACAGAAATATGTGCCATATTGTTTCTAGTGCATCTCTAAAATTTAGGATCCTCAGGGTCTAAAACTTCGTTCTGTGGTAGACTGACCTGTCACTTTCCAACCCCATTGATATGATCTCCAATGGATTCTCCATGAGAGAGATATTCTAAGTGTCGCAACATGGCCTGTTTATGGGATGAAACAACATAGAGAACTTGTACGGAGTTCCATGTGTCACTGTTTCAACTTTGGCATATGAAAATCGAACTTGTGAAACTACAGACTGTGCCCTAACTGTCAATTTTTACGGAATTCCATTTGGATCTTCCTATCCAGAGATATGACCTTTGTTCCTAGGTCACCTGTTTAGGCCTGCATTCTGGAAGAGGCAGAAACCCTAACTTGTACAAATCATATCTCACAAAGCACAACGAATCTAAGGATGAAATGTTTACACAGGGTACATCCATGTCTGATATTTGGCCTGTAAAAAATTCAGATCATGAACCTTCTCCAAAACTGATTTATAGCGAAATTTCCATGATGACTAGTTTTTACTATACCAAGCCCTAGCTTCCAATTTGTCGCAAGTGCAACAAGTGTCGTAAATGCCATACAATTCCTTCTTTCAGGATAACTCTGATACCATGTTAGTTTTTCATCATTTAATTCAATAATATGTCGGATCTCAACTGAGAGAACAACATGTACAACATATCAAACATAAGAGACAAGAGACACAAAACATTTCACCGGGGAAAACCAAGAAGGTGAAAAACACCACAACTTCCTCAAAGATAGAATAAGCACCAATACAAAGATCACAAAGATGAATCCCCAAAAGATAGATGTCTTCAGCAACTATTCCTCCTCCACTTGTGCACACTCCTCTCTCTCAACTATGCGAGTTGGATGAATGAGTGAATGAGCAAATAGAGTGGTGAAACCACTCTATTTATACTTTAACTTGACCTGCCTTTTATCCTAACTGGAATGACTCCCTAAGAGGGTATAATAACCCTTCCACTTAACTCATATAGGGCTGACCCCACTAAGGTGGTCTAATAACCCATCAAATATAAGTTATGACACTTACAATATAACTTGCGACACTTGCAAATACAAATGACGACACTTCCGATCTGAGGAATAATACATCTCCGTCGGGGATACAATAAAGTACAAATGTAATACATATAATATACAAGTGAATATCTTTTGAAGTTACAAATACATCAACAGATGAGAAGCCTACTCATTCCTTCGATGACAATTAGGAACAATAGTAGAGAAAGTGGGCAACCTTGTATAATGCCCCTGGAAGAAGGAATGAAATTTGTAGGAAATCCATTGATCAAAATGGCGTAATGCATTGAAGAAACACATGCCATAATCCATCTAATTTCCTTCCAAGGAATTTCAATATAATTAAGTGCTAGTATTAGGAAGCTCCAGTTCACCTTATCGTATGCCCTTGTTAAATCCAACAAAAGAGTTAAACCATTTAGGTTCTTTGCTTTGATTCTATGGAAGGATTCGTGAGCCACTCCAGTGGCATCCAAAATTTTTCTATTTTCCAGAAACCCAAATTGCTCCCTAGAAATGCATCTTAATATTCTTGGTTTTATTCTTATAGCAATTATTTTAGCTATAATTTTGAAAATTAGAATACACAGGGAAATAAGATGATTCTCATCGAAGGACTCTAGTTTAGAAGCTTTTAGAATCATAGCAATGAAGGTTGAGTTTATAGAAACCGAAACCTTACCAGATAATCTGGAATCTTCAACCATTTCAAGAATGTTATTTCCTATTATGTTGAAAAATTCAAGGAAAATCTCCACAGTCCAACTGTCCAGACCTGGACTTTTGGATTTATCGAAACCTTTTAACACTTTATGAATATGCGCCATAGTAACTGGATTAAAGATAGCATCCCCTTATCGATCTGAAAATTACCGTGGATGCTCTTTGATGAACTTGATTTGCTCCCGAACTTCATGCTCCCCTGAATCTTGAAAATATTATTTAAAGTATCGAACTGCTTCCTCTCATAAATCTGCTTGGTATCCAATCCATCCCCCCTCCCCATTTTTCAGAGACCAAATGGAATTATTTATTCTCCAACATTCTACATATTTGTGAAAGAATTTGTTATTTTGTTCTCCTATAAAGATCCATAATGCTTTGCTTTTGAGACACTAGGTCTCTTCTTCCCTGATCAATATTTTCAATTTTTTCTGCTCCAACATTTGAATGTAAAATATAGATTGATTCGTAAGGGGTAGGACCCTATGATCCTTGTATATTTCCTCAATTTGGGATTCAATACTTAATAGATTTTCTTTTTGATTTTTTTTTCCGATCCCTTTCCCATTCTATAACCTCCCTTTTTAAAATCTTTAGTTTCTGAACCAAGTTGTATGAAGGAAACCTAAGAGGATCAGGTACATAACTAAGCCAATTTCGTCTGATCACAACTTTAAAATCCTCCTCTTTTAACCAAGAATGGTTAAATTTGAAGGGGTATGGATTTTTTGTTCCCTCGGAGTCCATTTCCAAGAACATAGGGGAGTGATATGAGATAGAGTGAAACTTCACCCACGATTTGTATATGCATAATGAATCCATCAAAAGATCACTCATCATGAATCTATCAAGACGTTTAGAGACACATTCCATGCCTTGTCTGCCATTACACTAGGTTATACCCAATGGGACTAGAAGTATATCATTTAGTCCCATAGAGGAGAATAAGTCCAAAAAGAAATTACTTAGATTGTCAATTCTACCTGATTGTCAATTCTTCTTTTGAAAATACAAGGATGAGATTTGTCGTAGCAAGCATAGGGTGATCTGAAAAACATCTTATGGGAGGAGTAGGGACACCCATAGAGTTTTGGGACATAGAAGAAAATGGGGGAGGAACATCTATAAGGTTCGTATTATGTGGCTCTTGCGGTAAAAGATCCACTCGAGACCTAGTAGACATAATGAGCCTGGGATCCCCCCTATCCGTTTTGTGTAAAACAGAAGATTCTAGAATTTTTGTGGAGACTTCGTGGTAGAAAAATCCCCCCCAACTGAACTCTCCCTAATCAAGTCTCCATTCTCTTCTAGAGATGCAATGGAAATAATTTATTGGTTTGTTAAAGAAGCAATGAAGGCAGGATCAAGAATACGTAGCTTACTTACCAAATCCGAGGGATTCACTTTTGAATCTGAATGATGTGCACAGGTGGGTGGTTCAGATGCTTCAATAAATTATGGAGCTCCATCTGATGAGTAACTGTTGTCCGAAGACCTAGCTTACACCTCTTCAATGTCATCATCTCACTCAGACCCCAAACTAGATGAGGAAAACTGACACCATAAATTACCGATGGCTTTACATCGAGAGCATCAAAAGGGAAAACCCCAATAATCTAGGGTTTCATTAAATCCCCCCCTTCATTCGATCTCAAGATTCTCTTATAAACCCTTTGACATATCAATCTCTAATAATACACGTCCAACTCTTTTATCCATTCATGTCAGGATATCTTCACTGATATAGAGAAATCGACCAAGGTGATTTGCTATGGCTTCAAAATGCTCTCTATATCATAAGGCTAAGGGAAAGCCTTGAAGGTGAACCCATAGATGTATGTATGTAATCCTTTCCAAATCTGGGTCAAATCCAGAGTACCATCTTTTGAGCATAAGGCTACCATTTCCTCACAGCCATGTTCTTTCAAGGATGAGGGTTGCATGCTCTTCCTTTCTGAAACAAAGTCATACCATCCTTTAGGAAGAATTGAAATATCTGGTCTATAACCGATGATAGGCGACCATGTAATTGAAACCCACTGTGAAATATCTCTCGAATTCATAGCTATGTAGCTAAATTTCCCAACTAGGGCCTTCATAGAAAGGGTTGGAATTCCTTCCAAGCCTATTCCTCAACCAATAATCATATCCCCACCCTCAAGGCACATTTTCCATTTACCATGTATTCGATCGGACCCCTTCCCTCTATAGAACCCTGATGTAACCTTCCCTTATTGAGGGACCTTATTGTTTGACAATGGGACAGGGTTCTGCAAATATTTGTTGGAACCTTTACCTGAAACACTAGAGTCCAAACCATTAGGGTTTTTTCCAACAATTTTTCCGACACATGTCGTAATCTCGGCTTGATGGATTGACCTCATGTCGTTTTATGGGGGGATGATAGAGGCACACACCCAAAGTAGACTCCAATATTATTCATCGGATTTTAAAATTCCTTCCCTCTCCCACCATTCGTTTGAAAGTGAGTCCTTGTTGGTTTTGGAACCCTCCAAGACTGGAACCTTTCCTCCCCTTGACATCCATCAAAACTGAAAAGTGTTAGTGGATATAGTAGGACATTAGTTGGAGAAAACCCAAAAAAGGACCGTCACCACCCGAGAAGAACCGAACAAGAAAACACCACACCAGCTGGACAAATTAGGGAACCTCACTATCAAGTATACTTAAAATGAACAATTTTTAGCTAGGTTCCATCATTTTCAATCATGTTAGCCAGCGATGAAAATCCCCTAAGATTAAACCTTCCATCTTCCCTACAGAAACTCCTCTCAACCTCAATTGGCCACTCACCTTCACACAACCCCAATCCCCTGATTTTTTTCCTAACTAACATACAACCTCCCAAATAGATTCACCATCCACTATTGTCAATCCAACACTATTCTCTCTGTAGCAGAGCCACAGAAACCACCCAGACATATTTTCAAATCCATATAGGGTGTTTGACCTTGAGGACGCTACTTCCCTCATGTGGAACAACCATTTATTAATATAGTTGATCAATCCATTGGCAAGATCAAGGACGATAGGCATTGAATATTGGGCCAATCATATGCAATTAAAGAGGACATTTATATTATCTTTGGATTATTTAGTAGGGATAAATATCGTCCCCATTTCCCTTATGTGGCTTTTAGAGCTCCTATGGAGAAGTAGATGAGATATGCACTAAATTAATGTGCATCTTCACACATGACTTTTGAGATTGTTTGGTACAACCTTACATTGATTCCTTTTTACATAAACATGTGTAGGTTGTTTGTCTTATATTTAGTACCTTATTCCATTTTTTATTTCCCTGGAGATGGTAATATATATTAGGTTTATATATTATTTAAAAATCATAAAAGAATGTTTTTAGCTTCTTTTTTTCAAAAAAAAAAGGATGAAGGGTAGTTCAATTACGTAACTTTGAGGGATTTAATTGGATTTGAACATATAAATTCAAGCCTCATCATTGATAATATGCATTCATTAAATAGCTTAGCCTACTGAACTAATCCTTAAAACTTTAATGAACGTATGCATGTATAGAAATAGACATATTTAATGAATATTTTTATTATATGTATTCAATATATTTTGTCTTTGTTTAGAAAGGTTTATAGTGATACAACCTTCATTTGGTCTCCTCCCTCAATATCTGTTAAGCATTTCACATTTTTATTTAGGATAAAAGTGATTCAAAATGATTTTTTTTGGAAACGTTTCGAGCAGAAAATCTGATAGAAATTTTGATGCCTGGCATAATTTCACAAGTCAAAGCTCCAAGGGAATAGTTCTTCCATGTTCCTAGGGATTATGTGGGTCTTTGAAGCGACCCATAACCTTGAAAAATCCTAAAATGACCTAGAATTATGCTCCTTGTAGATTTTGAGCTTCACCAAATTCCAATGAAAATCTAATTTTCTAAGTCATTTTAGACAAATGATATAATACACGCTCACAACTTTGTATACAAGGTTTGATGCTTCCCATAAAATAAATTCAATAAATATTTACCCTATCAAAGAATTGGAAATTGGAAATTCAATTATTGAAATGTTAAGTAGTATACCCATCGTGGACCCTTTCACACGGTTGTCAGAAAGGGTCAATCATTGTTGTAGAAGTCAGCATATGGATTTGTTGCAATATGATCTGTTTATTGCTTCTAAGAACTAGGAGGGAGAAGGATTCATGGTGATCGACACATTTTTTGGTTTTCAAACTTGTCAGGGAATCACAATGCAAATCAATTGCTTGTAATTTCCTACAAACTGTAGTGCGTGTGTTTGTCAAAATATTGTAGTTTATCCCTATGAGATCGATATTTAGCACCAAATGTTCATCTTGAGTGTCGAGTCCAAGCTATCTAATGTAGCCTTCAGATCCTTTATGTGAAGTTTTCCATAAGGCAATGTTGATCCCTCACATTGATATTGATCTTACACTTAAGGATCTATACTTAGTTTTAAGTGTGAAAAGCTTGGTGACGCTTACTAATTCTTAAAATGGAAACTATAAAACGTTTGGCGATTTTTTTCTAATTTCTAAGGATTTTCTATAGTTTTTAGCATTTTTTGGTGATTTTTAGAGTAAAATAGATTTACTATATGAAATATGGGCGAATCACGATTAGAAAACACTACAACAAAATACCCTTTTGGCGACGGTTTTGCTAAACCCCCCCCAAAATGTTTTTTAAAGGTATTTGGTGGCGGTCCTTAAAAACCCCTCTCAAAAGTCCTTAGAATTTGACTTTTGGGGGTGGTCCTTAAGAACCCCCCTAAAAAATCCTTAGAATTTGACTTTTGGGGGCAGCCCTTCAGATCCCCCCTCAAAAATCCTTAGAATTTGACTGTTGGGGGCGGTTTTTAAAAAACCCCCCCAAAAGTCCAACAGGACTTTTGGGGAGGGTTTGGAAAGACCCCCTAAAAGTCCTGTTGGACTTTTGGACTTTTGGGGGGGTTTGGAAAGACCCCCCAAAAGTCTTGTTGGAATTTTGGACTTTTGGGGGGGGTTTGGAAATCCACACCCTCGAAATATTTTTATCATCATCCTATGAGTTGTGGCAGGCATTTCCCTAAGGCCAATTAGGCATATTTTACCAGACTTGGACAATTTTTTATCTTCTCCTAGGCTTGGTCTAATTTCCCTAAACCACTATTTTGGCAGGTCCATCAATTCTTCTTCAGGGTGATCTCTTTGGACAAACTGAGACCATGGTTGAGTAGACAAAACAGTAGCCTACAATATCCTCATGTGCTGCCAACATTTTCTTCAACACACAATTTGTGCTGGGCATCCTCTCAGGGCTACTTGGACCCCATGCTCAGGTTCAAAATTGGTTAATTTTTTGGGGATAGAGTCTAATAATGCTGGCGAAATAGATCAAGGTCTTCACCAAGGAATACTCCTCACATGTCAAAAAAGATGGACATTCTCCAAGATCATTCTCCACATCATTCTCATTCTCCAAGATCGTGGAAGGTGATTCCAAGATCATTCTCCACATGGCTGCTGAGATGCACCGTGGCAAATCAAGCTCCAAAGTGGCGTCGTAGTGGTGGTTGGAAGGCTCTATCTTCCTTATTGGGCGTAGCGCTTTCCTTCTCCCACGTCAAGCTGATCTGCTGGCCAACCACGGGAGCAATGTTCACATGGCCGCTTGCTCTTATACGTGGGGCGATTTGACAGAAGCAGTTTTTCGGGATAGCTGCAGAGTTATCTAGGACCAAGACATGATGGTTTTTTGTGCGAGAAGACATCATGCTGACGATAACTCTGGCCTTTTGCAGTTTTCTACACCGACCTTTAACTCTTGTCTTTTCGCAGTTCTCGATCAGTCTTTTCATCCTCCTTCATAGTTCTTCGATGGGGGAAATGACGGAAGAAAATCATAGCAAGCATCACTCGCTGTACCTCCTTCAGTTATTAAGAGTTATTAAGATGTACCCAATTCATCATAACAGTCGGTGGCAGGCGCGAATATATGGATGCTCAAGGTGGCAACCATGATCGTCATTGCTGGTTTTCTGCATGCATGCAAGTTTTGGTAATCTGGTTGATTATGGAGCAATCCTCTGGTGATAGGATGAAGGATCCGCAAGATACTAACTGTTGTCTTGAGGTTGGAGATAATTCCAGTCGCAAGAGAGGGCGTCAGGATTCTTTGGGGGAGCCGGGTGGTGGTCTGTCTCGTGCCTCTCAGCGGGTGCATAGGGAGGTAACTTCCTTCGCTATTCTGAGTAGGGAGACATCAATGACTATGAACAACAATGGTGGGCTCGTCTGAGTAGGGAAACCCTGGTGGGGGAGCGTAAGCAGTTGGAGAATTGGATCATTGATCCTGGCAACACGGCTGGGCACGTCAGCCTTTACGAGTGCATTGTTGCGCTGTTTTGGATGATGAAAAACTTGGTTGGCTATGCCATTCGCGATAGGAATCCTCTCAGAGATGACAATGCACAGCTTCTCTTTGAAGAGTCTCACGCAATTCACCGGAAGCTAGATTTCCTTCTGTCTGCCATGGCGCTTCAACCTCCTCCATGCGCTGCTTCTTCTTCCAGCTTTCTCCATCTGGGGAGTTCTCCAAAAGCTCCTTATATAGTTCGCTGATGTCTGGGTGGGTGGGTGCATATTTGGGGGGTTTGGGGCTAGCTGGTTTAGCATTTATCTTATGTATTAGTGGTTATGAAGCTAGGGTGTATATTATGCTTGGGTGTCTATATTTATGCTCTTTGGCCTGCGAGCCTATGGGAAGAAAGTATTTGGTTTTGTGATTTTTGGTAATTCTATGGTTTTTTGTCTATTCGGGTAGAAGGTTCATCTCGGTTGCTGTGGCAATAGCCTTCAGATGTGCCACGAGGGTGTGTGTCTGTTTTGATGAACAATTATGAGCTTCGGCCAGATTGCTCCTTTTGTAATTCCTCCTTTTAATATAATGCAAAATCTCCTTACTTCCAAAAAAAAAGGCTACTTGGAATGGTGTTTAGTATTCCCAAAGGATTATTCTTCCATATCAAAGTCATGATAAGTGTATTTTTGTGTTTTAAGTAACTGTAAGTACCATTCTCTGCTTTTAAAAAGTTGATTTCTGATGAGGTAAGTGTTCAAGTAAAAGCTAATATTTTTTTGATAATGCATGATGCTAAGAATGTATCTGCTAATACATACTTTAACCATTCCTTTGACAAAAATACATACTTTAACCATTCGTTTGAATTTGTCATAGGACTCTTTGTAAAATTACTTAGGGTAATGTGATAAATTTGAATATTAGTTTAAATTGGATTGAAAATGACTCTTCATAATGAATTATGATGATATGAACATATAACTACAAATGTCGAGTTTGATATGATTTACATTATAACACAGATCCCTATTCTTGGAGAATTATGTTATGATATGATTGTGAGTTTTTGCTAGATGAAAGTCGAGTTTTTGCTAGATGAAAGTCCATTGAAAGGATTTGGCAAAGATGTCTCTGAATTGCTTAACCAACAAATTCCTTAAAAACCAATCATGCTAGTAAGATTCAACAAAGACAATTTGATCTAATTGCAGTGCTGATTGCATTGAGGTAATGCATATTGTTGTGTAAATATTTTTTTTTTGATAATATAAGCCATATTTTCTAAAAAAAGTGAAAATTATTGACTTAAAAAGTGAAAGTATTTTGTCATTGCATATAATGTAGATTAATCTTATTAATTGCATATAGTTTTCCTTCATTCATGTTCTCTAAAATAGTAAAACAGTTGGACGAATTTTCCCATACTTAGCCAATTTCTTGATTTTCACTAATTTGTCGTATCTCTCCAGAATGATTCATAATGCAACAATGATTTCAACTTCATGCCACATCATCATCTATGCCATGCAATGCCATGCAGGCATCAATATCCTTATTGCAGGAATCAACCTTAATGCGAGCATCAACCTTAATGTGGGCATCACTTAGCCCCTTTACAACACTTAGCAATTTTTCCTTTGTCTTTAGTATGCAAAATAACATTTTTCTTCTATTTTGGCAGGTTGATATTTTCCTTATCTGATCACCATAAGAAAAACCAAGAGCATGGCTAGATAGCCATTTCAACAATGAACAGGACCATATGGAGAGCGTTGATGGAGAGCGCTGATACCGATGAGCAATGAAATAATGAGTATTCAATGAGGAATTGGTGGAGTCGCAGTTGCCAAAAGTAAGAAAAATGGACAAATTTAGGTGTTGCAGCTGCTTGAAACAGGAAGAATGGGCACTTTTGGAGGTGTTGCAGTTGCTCAAAATAGGAAAATTGGACAAATTTAGGTGTTGCAGCTGCTTGAAATAGGAAAATAGGCACTTTTGGAGGTGGTGCAGCCGCTTGAAATAGGAAAATAGGCACTTTTGGAGGTGGAACAGCTACTCGAAATAGGAAAAATAGACAACTGTTGGAGAGCACTAATACCGATGGAGAGTGTTGATGGAGAGCGCTGATACCAATGAGAAAAGAAATAATGAGTATTCAATGAGGAATTAGCAGAGTCGTAGTTGCCAAAAGTAGGAAAAATGGACAAATTTAAGTGTTGCAGCTGCTCGAAACAGGAAGAATAGGCACTTTTGGAGGTGTCGCAGCTGCTCGAAATAGGAAAATTGGACAAATTTAGGTGTTGCAGCTGCTTGAAATAGGAAAAATATGTACTTTTGGAGGTGTCGCAGCTGCTCGAAATAGGAAAAATAGACAACTGTTGGAGAGCACTGATACCGATGGAGAGCATTGATGGAGAGCACTGATACCGATGAGAAAAGAAATAATGAGTATTCAATGAGGAATTGGCGGAGTCGCAATTGCCCAAAGTAGGTAAAATGGACAAATTTAGGTGTTGCAGCTGCTTGAAATAGGAAAAATAGGCACTTTTGGAGGTGTCGCAGCTGCTCGAAATAGGAAAATTGGACAAATTTAGGTGTTGCAGGTGCTTGAAATAGGAAAAATAGGCACTTTTGGAGGTGTCGCAGCTGCTCGAAATAGGAAAAATGGACAAATTTAGGTGTTGCAGCTGCTTGAAATAGGAAAAATATGCACTTTTGGAGGTGTTGCAGCTGCGGTAAAGAGAAATAAGCCATAGTTAGCGGTGTTGCAGCTGCACGAAATGGGAAAGATAGGTGATTTTAACGGAGTCGCTTAGGAAGATATCTACTTAGATCATGGTGAATGGAAGGAACTGACTTACCCTAGATAACCCATAGAAAAACTATTCTCCTAATGAAACTCTGTAAATGCGAGGGCTTGGGTTTTTTTTCTGTAAATGTCTGTTTCTGGAAATAGAAGGTGTTGGTCACCCTATATGCTAATTAATTACAACTAACACACAGGATGCTCAATATAAATTGTCAAACCCAGGGAAGTCTTTTATTTCAATGGCAATAAGCACAATCTATGCATTAACCTTTCAAGTAGTTGATTAATTGAATGGAGATAATAATACTACCTATCTGCTTAGCCAAACTCATTCCATAAAGAAAACTAATCTAACTCATACATCTAGGAATTCAAAGTGCAACTACCTTCCTACAGAAATCAACCTAGCAGTTACTGATCTAAGAATAGAAATGAACTAGATTAATTTTGCAAGAAGTTAAATCCTATAATTATCAAACTACAGTATTCAATATTTACCAAAATGATTCATCCAGCAACTACTGTAACTCAATCATAATCTGCCTAATCTATGAATTCAACTTAAGATATAACAGCAACCAGAATTAGAAAATAAACTTGAACTCTAAATTGATAATCATTGGAAATCCTAGGAAGCATTAATACTGAAAGGAATTGGAGCTGAGCTTGGTTGTAAATGCTATTGAACACACATGCTTAATCAAACTAACCTACACAGTCGACTGTCACACGACACAGTTGCAACTATTCATAATGCAAAGAATAAACTACCAATACAAAATGCAATCATAAATCTCTGTTGCAGCTATCAGAAATACGCCTAATGCAATTCCACAACACACAACAGGAAATTAATAATCTAACTACCTACTTAACTCAACAATCTCTGTGAGAATGTGGGCCTTGGCCTTCTAACAGAGACGACGTGAACTACCACAAATTAAGACACATAAATGGAAATAACTCTGCTCTTCATTAAAAGATGGTAATCCACAGTATCAGCCTCTGTTACAGCCCATACAAAATGATAACTATCCAACCCCAGACTTTGAAAGCCTTCCCATATTTATACATGCAAAATATAGTTCGTGATCCACTAATTTCAAGCAGCAATGAAGATCTATGATCTTCATGCTGCAGAGTTACATCTAAACTGTTACAGCCATAATGAATGAGGCCATTAATCATGAAGGATGTTGTTACACTGGCAGTCAATGGATCAACGGTTTAACAAATTGGGAGGCGTCTTGTCTATCACAGCTATACTCTATTCCAATGACCTGTTACAGCTTCATGTGGAGAGATGCACTGTCCCTTGAAATATGAGGAATCAAATAAGAAGAGTAACAATTGGCACCACGTACGATTCTTTCCCAAGGCATTGCGACTGATACACCTGTGCTTTGATCTTAACTTAATGAAATCAACACAAGTTAGCATAAATCGAAGGCTAGAATTCATAACCATAACAATCTTAAGCATTTAATTAAATGAAACAATAATGATGTATACCTTGTCAGGACTACTGATTAATCTAGAAAAAGGCATGTATATGGTTTATGAAATTAGGGTGTAACTGGGCAAAATGATGAAATAGGTATGGTCAAAAAGGGGCATTTCCAGGGCCCAACATCTCCCCCCAACTATCCAATTGCATTTCCTCATGCAACAACCGATTAGTTCAATCTTGACTCTGATCCTTGTTCATATTATGCAAGTGAGTTGAAGGAATCAATTTTGACAATTAGCCATTGGAAACACTGGTTCTTGTGTGACAGCCTCTCCTTACCCTTAGCAGCTTCGTCTTATATTGGAACTAACCAGATTTTCAATTGTGTTGGTCCTTCTGAAACAATATATTTTCCTTATGTCCCCGTCTCAACATCTTTTTCCTGAGTTGTAATTACAACAAATAAGAAATTTTAAGGGCGCTGGTTCTTGTGTAACAATGTCCTATTTCTTGATTCTTTTGGCTTGCTGAATCGGTTCAATGTTCCTGAAACAATGAGGCTGTTCCCTGGGATAATTCCTTTGATTGTCTTTCTCCTGAGGATTTATGTAATTCTAGGTCCACTACTGTATCTTTATGCCCTGCCATATTAAAAATATCTCCACATTTCGGGCATATCATTTTTGGCTATCCTTCATTCCCCTGAATGGACGATAAATTCCCCAATTGGTTTGTAGCTTCCACAATTGAACTCACATATTTCTTTTCCTGTTTCCGGCATGTCTCCTTCCATTTTTCTAGTTCTACACGAAGCACTTGCACCTCCTCCTTTAACAGCTCATTTTCATATAGAAGATTCTCTATTTGAGGTTCTTCTACAACAGGTTCTTGTGTATTAGCAGGGGGTCGGGATTTTAAGATGGCAATCTTGATTTCTGCCCCAATAAATTGACCTGCTTCTGCTGTAGTAGCCGTTTTTATTTTTCTCCTTTTCACTGGGATGGATATCTGGACTTTGCTTGTTAGCCCTTCTTTTCTCCTCTGAGGCATAAAAAATCCTATCACCTTAGAAACAAGGCCAAATCCCTCCTTTCGAATTAAAGTTTTTCTTATTTCAGGGAAGGTCTCCACATTCAGAGCTTCTAGACCACTTTCTGCTACTGCTTTCACCTGACGTTCCTCTTCTACTGTTGCGATTTTAGCTGCCTCAGTTTCAATCTCCTATTCATCCTCCAATCGAAATTTTGGTGTTCCAATCCTCCCCCCAACTGAGTTTGAGGAACTCCAGTCCTCATCCACTATCTTTGAAAAGAATTCACGGGGTGCTCCTGGACGAACCAGAAGTTGCCCCCAGGTCAACTTGTTATATGCCAGGGCCCGTAAGATCAATAATTTAACTAGCCCATGATTTGAGAGGGATGATAAGGGGTGTTGAGCTCTTTTAGCATAATAAGCCATGCGTTGCAAGGATCTAAGAATATAGTATGGCATATTTAGCAGCTTACGATAACGTAAATGTGATAGGAGGAAAAATTCATAAATGTAAACAATATTGTACCTCCCTTCACATGTCATATATTTATTTAAGAAGAGTGCAACTTGGTCCCAAGGACTCGGAAGAGTCTCCAGCGTTGTTCCTCTGTCCGTGGTCGAACACTCTCCCCTGCCACCAGGAAATCCTCAGTTGCAGTCGGGTGATGGCGTTTCCGACTAAACCAGCGCTGCCCAATTCTGGGAAGTCTTGTTACCTCCACCAGGATTACCTCTGAAACATCTACCCTTATGCCTCAAACCTTTGAATGAGTGCTCGTCAAGTTTTGAGAAAATTCAAGGGTTGTTTCCTCATGAAAACCATTCAAGCATTGAAAATAGTCTGTCCACCCTACTTCTTGAAAGATAGAAAAGACATCTTTGTTCTTACACAGAGATTCTATTGTTAAAGGCTCATACCTCACAGGGATACCCATACCATTGAGCTTTTTGCGAAATATTGTAACAAATATAGCAGTTACAGTTTTGAACATTGAATTGACTGCATGCAGACACAGTTGATGGATAGTTGAAGTTTGAATTGAGCATTTTTGGAGAGGTGGCACAATTAATTTTGGGATGAAACCCATGGTAGGATTATCGCACAAGTCAGGTAGAATGACAGTCAAATCATAAGTACGGGTAACAGATTTAAACATGATTTTGGTTCAGTTGATTTGTTGTGGATCGATGACAGGGGTAAATAACAAGTATAACCATTATTGATTGCAATGTCAATAGATGCCTAATCATGACTATAGTTAGAACCCGTACCTTCAAAATCAATGCTCAAGCCGCCACTCTGTCGTGGCATGATATTTCACAGTCGCATCTCTGGTAGAATACACGTGTGCCAAGATGAGTTGGAGACCGCCAACCAAGCTGATAGTAAAACAAGACGGCCCAATAATTTCCTTCATTCTTGGCAGACTGTCATTCGAGCTGTGGAGTCATCATTTAAATTAGAGTTGTGGAGTCAGATCATTAGCAGCGAGACTATTCCAAAATGCAAACAATCTAGTGGAGTTGTAGCTAATGAATAAGAATGAAGACTTAAGCAGAGTTAAGAGAAATATGGCAGAGTTCCAGCAATGAAGATTATATAATACTGATGTATTACAAAATCAGAAATTGTGCCCATGACATATAATGGCAACTTGTGCCCAAAATTTTAATTAAATGTAAAGATTAATCCGAACTACAAAAAAGTTATAAACTATATCCTGATGTAAGTATAAATATTCAATAGATCAACTATTCTCAGTTGATACAACATCACTGAAATCACTAGTCACACAGTATAACCACTAGTTACATAGTTCAATGTCATCCTTATGGCAAGGAATGAAGCTCAACAAAGCATTTGTTAGATTACTTAATGCACTACTGGGACGTGGTAGAGTTATATGTTCAAATAGAGGATCTAACATTTCTGTCGGATTCACAATATAATAGCCTTTTCCAACAGGGACACAGTGTACCTTTGCATTTGGGTCAGTCTTATGTATTGTCGCCCTTGCAACTTTAACCCTTGAGTTTAATGCAACGAGAAAGCATTTCTTTCCTTGCAACCCCAATTGGGAAGTTGGTGTCAACTCATTAGCATTATCTTGACCCTGCAAATAAATGAGACAAAGTAAGATGCATGGAAATAAGAATTTAAACATTGATGATCCTAGATTAAATAATTACAATCTTACCTGAATTGGTGTTTTCATTTTGTCAATTTGCAGTTTCGATGGAACCATTGGTGTTTTCTATATAGAATGTTGGTCATATTTCGATGCACGACTCTGCACCCAATAGACAATGATTTCTAATATATTGATAAAATAAAATAAACTTGAACTAAATTACTAAATTTATCAATACTTAATAGGGAATATGATGGAGTATGCATTGAAGTTAATTTCGTTTGTATTAGTCCGTTCATAGGGGTTGTTATGTCCTCTGTATTACTCTGTCAAGGCAACAAAATGTAATATATATATATTCAAAAGATGAAAATAAAATATTATTTTAAATAATAATGAAATAACTAACCTCCACCACATGTGTAATTTCAGCATGAGCATTTTGTACAGTAGGACATTGTTTATATGAGCAATCAGATATTAGAAGTCAGATCATTAGAGTGAAAATATGTATATTGAGACAAGAGTAAAGAATTGGACACTAACACTTTCTTTGTTGACCACATGTCCTCTCTCCATATCTTCTACTATTTTCAGTAGTTCAATTATTGTTGTTTTCAAAGATGTGATTTCCTGTGTTTTTCTTTCATTGTAACTTGGCTTACAGCTAGCGCCTCCTTGTATGGACTTTTGCCAAAAAAGTTAGTTGGCGTAACTCCTAAGCCAATGCCATGACATCGTCCTCTTGCATCAACCCCTAGTACCTTGGCAAGGGCATCATCCCTAGCTGCAAAGTCTTGAGATGCAACTTCTACTTGTGCTTGTTCAATTTTTTGCTAACATTGACATACAATTAAATCAGATCATAGAAGAAAACATTTCGAAGATGTAAAATGAAATTTTAATCAATATCTAAATTAAAAGGTTGAGAACATACTATTATTTCTCCTACAACTGGTGTGATTGGAGTGCCATCCTTCTTTTGATGGCACTTCTTCCATAAGTCTACCCTAGTAATGCTTGTAGTTGTATCACTAGAGGCTATAGAGTTTTTCTAGTTGCAACAAGTAAAATAGTATGGTTAAGTTGTGACATTACAATGAAACTAAAATATGCTAATATTTCTCATATCGGATAAAATATCATCACAATTGTTTACCATATCATCTTCGACCCGTTGATAAACTCGACGTCCAGAGGTGTGCAAGTCCCTCTCCTTTTCTCTATTTTCCTTGTTTTTTTTCCTTATATCCTAGAAATCAATTGAAAATAACATATATAAGTCAACATTACAAGCCAATAGACATTCTAAAAAACTTGATTATATAATATGTGAACTTTTTCCTTACCAGGAATTCAGTGGTGGCTCGTGATAGGACGAATTCTCTCCACAGTATCTCACTTATCCTAATTGGAGAAACATTTTTTAATCTTTCCTTTGTTGACTCATAAGGGTCACAGTATTTTTGGTCAACCGATATCTATGACTGTTTGCCTTATGGAAAATGGATTTCATACAATATTCTTTAAGGACCGGGGGGGTTATGAATTTTTCCTGCAACATACAAGAATTGCATTTTTAGATGTCATACATGGTTTGAAAATAAACTTCGAAATCATCCAAAAATAAAAATGTTGAAAACAAATACACGTAATCTCTAATAATCACATTAATAATGTTCCACAAGTTCTCCTTTAATTGATTTGAAACCTTCCTCCAATCAGAATAATTGATTGGAACCATTTCCCTTGCGAGCACACCTAGTAATGAAGATAGCTTCACGAAGTTTGGACCAATTGGTTGGTTCCTTTCATTGATATGAATTTCGATCTTTTCCTCCAAGTTATTGATTTTTGCACATTTAGTTGCTCCTCTACCTTTCTTCTTGACTTTCTCTATCGATGCTTGTGTAGAGGGATCTTCATCTTGTATACTAATATCTTGTTGGCATTGTTCTTTGTAAGCAACTTCTATAAAAGAAGGGAACTTAAAGGTGTTATGGATTTCTAAGTCATAAAATTTTATTTATGAAGAACTACAAAATTATACATTAATGAACTTACCTTGTTCTTCATGTTGCTCCGTCCCTTTTTGTGTTGAGGGATCTTCCCCTTCTACACTGTTATCCATATGGAATGGTTTTTGGTGAACATCTTCTATAAAAGAAGGGCATGTAAAGGTGTTATGGATTTATTAATCATAAGATTTATACTTATAAAGAACTAGAAAAATCTGAATTAATAAGCTTACCTTGTTCATGTTGCTCCTCCTCCTGAAAAGATGAAAATGTATCTTTGTCATTTCCATCTTTGTTAGGACTAGTAGAGTCATTGAAAGGCATAGAAGGTGTAATTTTCTTTGCTATTGTTTGTATTTTCCTCTTCTTTGTAATTGTAGCTGAGAATGTTATTAAACATATGCCTAACATCATCATACAATAAAAATAAGCATTATACTGCATAAGGAAACACATTGTTCTATTTCTAAATATTTACCTTCTGATATGCACGTCCCTTTCTTTCCCATTTGATCATTTTGATAGGTTCTTTTTGAAAATTTCATAGTCAGATTTTTTTGATTTCGTGTCATAATCTGCTTTCTCTGTTTTTTTAAAAATGATTAGAGTATTGATTATCCATAGCCTATTAGATTGTTATTAAAGTACAAAGTAATATGTTCTAACAATTTAAATTAAATAAAAGTAGTATTCCCATTTGATGTGATGGGGAATTTTGTTTTTTGCAAAGAACTCACAGATGTAACCTCTTGGGTGGCTCAGCGACATTTTTATTAATATAAAACCTACTCGTTTCTGTTAAAAAAAAACAATTTAAATTAAATAAAAATAATGATATACTTCAATCACAAACAATCACTTACCTCCATGTCTCCACTTGTACAAAGCCTACATAACCCAAAAAATAAAGTCTATCATCACTCAATTGCTAACTGAAAGTTGTTTAAACAAGTTTCAAAAGTAAAAGGGAAGATTATCTGTAATGACTATCTGCTAAGAGGAAAAGATGTCATAATTTGAGAGAGAGAGAGGGTTAGGGTTTAGGTTAGACATGTACAATAGCCAACAAGATATCTCAGTCTCCAAGAGTGAAGACCCCTCAACCTTAGAGGCTGTAAGAAGGACAAGGTTTACATAGGCATCCCCAAAGATGAACACGGTAACGGTCTTGCAGCAGTGGGAAAGTGCAGTCCAACTCTAGTGGTCACAAAACAATCACAATCCATGGTCAGCCCTAGAGGAAACCAAAATTTTTACATAATTTTAAAATTTTGTAGCAAAGGAACCACTATTTTGATTTCTGTCAATAAAGAAACCATAGAATGCGTATTACACTTACTAAGCATATGATAAAATTTTGTACAAAATGCAGCACAGAATGTGTATTACACTTAAAATTTTGTAGCAGAGGAACCACTGTTTTGATTTCTGTCAATAAAGAAACCACATAATGATTTCATTTATTATGCTGTTTTCACAAAAGCATGGATAAAATACCTACAATAACGCAGAACACAGAACAAGAATGCCGTGAAACTTAAGTTACACCTCACGCAGTTCACCTCAATATATCCCAATAGCAAAGCTTCAGCTTTCGTGGTGTTGAATACTAGAATCAAAGCAAGTAAACGCTGGCTTGTGCAAAAAGAAAACGACGCCCTTTCCCGAAAAAACTATTCGCAGGAGATAAAATTTGAAAAGTTATGTTAGGGGTCCCATTTTTTTTTATTATTAAATTTCTTTTTTTTGGTATAGATAGCAAAAACACCCGAGTTTTCTCCTAAGGTTTTCAATGACCATGGTACTGGGAGTCATGTAGGTGGACCAAAGGAAGGAAGGAGGGAACCAAAGAAATGCATCAAAAGGAAACTTGAAATATTATCCTATTGTGGTCGATGACATGAAGTTAAATAATGTAATAAGCATGGCTTCTAAGGCATTGATTGTGAGGTTTATTTTTAGAAGGATGGGGACAATGAGTTTGTTTCAATAGATTCAAGTCCACCTATACTAACTAGGACCCTTCGGATGTATTGACTAGTAATGTAAACATTGTGCATATGTGATGTATGATTAATCCTAGCATGGAGCCCAAGGCTAAGGCCCTGCTAGTGAATTCTCAGCCTTGAAGGGATGATATTTTATGTTGTGCCATCCATGTGTTAGTAAGCCATGGAAATTGTAAAAACATGTAGATGATTATAATGCAAATAAAAATACCAAGGGGTTGGCTATGGATGCAACTAAATGAGGGGGCTATGTGTCACTAGGAAGAGGTGGCTAGGGGGTTTTGCGATTGGACCCTAGCTGGATTCCATATGCCATCTTGAGAACCCCTTCGACTGTTCTAGTTGTCATTTAATTCTATTGTAAGGAAGTGGGTGAGAAATTCAGTCCATGAGAGTGATGGAGTATGGGTATCCCTGGAATTTGTAAGGAAGGGTATGGGATCGGTTTGCTCGACCCATAAGCCACTCCATCTCATGGTAATTATGTGTTCTGAATGTTTAATTGTTCATGTTTCATTCAGTTGTGATTATTTTAGTATGCATATGCATCCATGTGTTTTTATGAATTTCTTCAATGATGAATAGGGCCAAGTGTTGTTGAGGCCCAAGAGGTTCAGAATGTTCGGTCATGACTTTGGGGGAGAAATAGAAACCCCTTTTGTGTTCATGTTCCCTCTGTGGGTCAGATGAAGGGAGGAGATATGCCATAGTGGATTAGAGTTCTTTATAGAGTGGTAAAGAGGTATGGATGAGGATTGGGGAAACACCTTGGTTGGAAGAAGGAAAATTCAGATTTCTCAGGTTTGGAAGAAGATCATACACTTGCATGGGGATCTCCGAGAGCTTTCCAATATATGATACCAAGTTTTCAAAAAATGGACTTAGGATGAGAAAGTTATCATCCTGAGAAGTTGGTAGTAACAGTGGTATATGGTCGACTTCCGACTTTCCGAACCCGCAGTGCAGATTGCGGATCGCGGAAGTTGGAGGCACGATTCTGCGAAGATGAGACCTTTGAGGTTCTGAATTCCGACTCCCACGTCGTGGATTATAGAAGTCGGAGGCGTGATTTGGCGAAGTAGAGAATTGGGTGTTCCAACTTTCCTACTCCCGCATCACGGATTGTGGAATGCAAAAGTCGGAGGTGTATTTCTTCGATGTCGTGTATTTGTCTTTCCGACTTTTCGACTCTCGCGTCGTGGATTGCGGTAGTCAAAGGTTTAATTCTTGAAGTGGCACGTTGGGGTGCCGACTTCCGACTCCGACATGTGGATTGTGGACCAATCTATTGCGGCTGTGCAAAAGTGCATAGTTTGGAAGAAAAAAATTTATTAGGTTGTATTCTAAGAAGCTCCCCCATTACCTCTAAAGGGCATCGAGGGGGTCAGGGACGTTACAGATATCCTAGAACAGTGATGTGTGTTTCTCTAAAATATTGATCATGGATTTGGATACCTCAAAGAATATTCCTTTAGGGAATAAGGCATGTGATTCCTTCCTTAATTATGTATAGAGCCTCAAGACCCCTAACTACTATTCAAAACCATCTAATGACATAGACATCCCTACTCAAACACTAAAGATACTTTCAAGAATCCATGTGTGTTTTTTCAAGTTGTTCTTCTTGGCCATGGATTCTCAAAAGGTTATTTTCTGATTAAGGCCCAATTTTTCTCCCTCAAACATGTATAGGGAACCCAATATCTATACCAAGTTCTCAAAAAATTCTAATGGCACTAATATCCCCACTTATATGAATAATATGCTCTTGGGAGGTCATGTGTGGTGATTGTAGGAATTGTTCTTAACCAAAGATTCCTGGAGTTTCCTTTAGGACCTAAGTCGCACTCTTTTTTCTCCAACCATATCCATGGTGTTGGAACCTATAATTAGTCTTAAAATTCTCATTGTGCCACAAAAACCCCACTCATAGGCCAAAGATACCGTGGAAAGGTATATTGTGGTTGTTCAACATATCATTCTTGGCTAGATATACCTAGAAGCTTCCTTTAGGTCCTAAGGCCCAGTTTCCATTCCTTAACCATGTCTAGAGCCCCAAGACCCATACCTAATGCTCATAAACTTCTTAACAATTCCCATATTCTGACTATAAGGACAAATATCCCCTCAAGAGGTTAGCTTTGGTGGTTGGAGACATGATTGTTAGACCTTTAATAAGCATGGCTTCTAAGGCATTGATTGTGAGGTTGATTTGTAGAAGGATGGGGACAGTGAGTTTGTTTCAATGGATTGAAGTGCATGACTAGTAATCAATTTTAGCTTACCACATAAGGGATGCCATTTTCATCTGAGGTTATATGTTGAGGTTACATCCAAACATAGTATTATTTCTAGTCTGTATCTACTGCATTTATACCTAGGTGGATTTACTGGTTACTTGGTCAAATTACTTATATATCATTCAAGGTCCCATGCCAATAAGTAAGGATACCATAAGGATAAAATAATTGTACTAAATTAGTCTATTTCCATAGACTCTCTTATGATTCTACACAAGATATTTCCTCTTTATGCTATTAATTGTAACTACTGGCATGATATGACTCATTATTGTTTCTTGCAGCCTTATAACAAAGAGATCTATCATATGCATTCAAACAATTATGACTCATTATGATCTCTCTTCTCATGGAAATCATATGAGCCAAAATTTGACTGGTGGTATGACTTACAAATCTACTTTCTTAATTGACATATCAATTAGGTCACTAGGGACATTAGAATAATGAGAAGAGATATATGGTTAAGGTTAAGGTTCTACTTGGAGAAAACCTAAAAGAACCTATACAAATCAATACATTGGTTAAGGTCCTACTTGGAGAAATCCTAAAAGAACCTATATAATCTTTTTAAATATTAAGAATTTTTATCATTACCTCTTCCAACCATATGAAATTCTTATAAAGATAAAAGGAATTTGAACCATTAACCTATGTTTTTAAGACCAGTATTATACCATTAAAACTATTCTCCTAATGAAAATCTGATTACTTTCTAAGATATCCCTCCAATCGATTTTCAATGATGCCTACCTTACATATAGCATATATCATGCGATGCCAATCTAGAGCCTCCGCCTCATTTATGTATTTGCATTGTTCAATGAACCATTTTAGTGGTGGAAGTGTAAAAGTTTTTACAGATCTCTACATGGGAATTTCTATTTAGGTCATTGGAGAGTCAACAACGGGTGGCATATGAAATTATTGAACCAAGTGATCTCTAATAATGTTATGGCCATTGCACTGCACCTTTGAGTAATTTACTCACTCCCAAGTGAGATTTTTTGAGCTCTAAAGGAAATGAAGTTTCCCATACCTTCCAATCCATTAAATGAGGGGATCGAAGCCAATTCTAACTCTTAAAAATACATTGATATGTTAAAATGGTGGTGACAACTTTAACATCTTGATCTCCTATCATACTAACAACATATATTAGTTAGTATAAAGGTTGGGATATGTCCACATTAGAAACATATTTATATTTAACCCATGGAGCCTCCCTACGATGTAAGTTATAAATATCCTTGACAAGCAATATAATAGAAGCTAGAAACGATTATGCAATTAGTAAAATAAGAATATTATAAGAAACTAGCACTCCCTACCGCCATCCCCATAGCATATTCTATAATAAGGTTTAGCCCAAGGGGGTCTTCCTGTGAGTCTAACAAGTAACAATATTATATTATACCTAGGATTATAGGCTAAATACAACAAATTTTCAGGCCCATCTAGATATAAGATGCTAAAGATTTGCTTTTTTGTCTTTTTTGGTTTTTATGTTTTTGAAAAAAAAGGAGTAACAAAGGGGCCGATTTCATCTTGTGGAGGTCGTATTCTTCATTTGTTGGCTGAGTTTGGACTGCGTGGGCCGTGACATCATCTGGAGAGGACACAGTCTTGTTTGTGAGGACGATTTACTTTCTGTTGGGCGCATATCCTTACAGTTTCACATCTACAGTGATACCCACACTTCATCTGGGACAATATCAAGGGTTGTTACAGCCAAAAAGGGAGCTTCAATCTACTACAGTGTTGTTATTGACACCTACATGAATCTACTACAGCGTTGTTGGGTACTCTCATTGTAGTCTTCCTTCTTGTTACGACTGTGCATAACGTTTCTAGGTAGTGAAGGAGGGCGCTGCAGCATAATAAGGGAGTCTGAGAAGAAGACGATTTGGGTTGTTTTGAGGAGCTGGCATACACCAAAGAAAAATTGAGACATCAAAGAAGGCTATCTCACTTCCATAAATCATTGTGCATGCCCAGGAAGCTACAGGTTAGAGTTAAAGTAATTTCAGATTTGTTTGTCCACCTTAGAATTGTTGTTACAGTCATTGTAAACTCAAAGTTAGATGAATATGATATTTAGGGTTTATTTTCCTTGTTATTTATGAAAAGATATATCTATTGCATTTACTGTTCACTATTAGTACTACGAAAATCAAGATCTGATATCTGAAACAAACTCTTCTCGCACTGTCTTCCGCAGCGGAATTCTTTCCGGAATGGGGGAATAGAGTTTCCGCAAAACGCTTCTTCCCCACTGTCGATCAATTTCATTGCAAGCCTGAGTGTTCGTACAACTTACTTTTTTCACGCAGCGAAATGGATTTCTGATCATTCGATCAGTTTCCCCACCAAATCAACGGTGGACTCCAAAATTTATTGAGCGCATTCCATAGAATATCGCGTACATGAAAAGTGTTTCAAGGCTTGCAACTTCTCTCAGCGATATCACTAGTCCAATAAAGGGTAGCGATCCACGTACTAGACCTCACAAACTATCATCCATACTAACAGATCACGGCCAACACATTTACACACCCTCACAACACCCTTAGTAACCCACATTAGGTCATGGTACCTTCATAACAGTCCTCAAGGCACTTGCATCCAATCACGACAGTGCTAGTAGGCCTAAGACATGTCACAATAGCCCTTAGCAAGCTCAAGATAGGTCATGGGTTTCTCTAGAAAGCATTAGCAAAATTTACACATATGAAAATGATGCAAACAGGAAACACAAACTGAATACGAACACTGTGATGAATCTCAAAAACTCAAAAAAAAACTTTTCATTAACACTTCCAATAAAGTTTACAAAGCTATAGTCCAAGCACAGAGGCGTAAAAAATGAAAGTCGAACCCTTCCTCCTCCGTAGAGGTGACATTTACCCCTGAGACGTATCTCAAAATAGGGCATCAAAATCAGTTACATTGCGGGAATCAAACCTGAAAGTAATTCGTAAATCCTAACAAACTCTGACGTGGTAGATGTGCCATTCCCACAAAACATTTCGGGAAGGCACGTTGTGCTACGCGTGACCAATAAAAAACGGAAATCTCGACATCTGGGGCTTTCTGGATCGCTTGATGAAAACGAAACCTCCGAGCATATTTTTAACAGACTACGGCTGACTCAGCTGCTGGCGGGCCTTACAGGCCGATGATTGCTCAATCTATGTATATCTTGCCACTGCTGATCTGTAGGGGTGGCCATCTCAAATAGCTCCTTTAAGAGAACATCCAGGTCAATCAGGGGGCTATGGCCAATAGCAGGGAGATCTGATTTGACAGTCATGAATTGAGCCAGTAGCTCAAAGTCCTCGTTGAGTTTATCGATGATTACCAATCCCTTTAGCCCACCATTCATACCCTCAAACTTTGCATGGTTCAACAATTCGACATATTTGCTCCGAGGGATCAGCTTCCCCTCTGGACCCCAAAACTCAGGCAACCCTTTCTGAAACAGGGGCTGGAACAATTTGTTGAACTTTTCTACCACTTGCTGAATAATGTTAATCCTAGTAAGTGCATTCTTCAACATGTTGTGCTTTGTGGTCATCCTCCTTGCTCCCACCAGAACTAATATCTTGTCATTAATCCCCGGGGCAATTAGTTCTTCCCCACGGGTTGAGCTCATAACAACAATCACCTTCTAGGCCTCCTCCCTAGGCCTTTGTGCTAGAGTTTCCTGTAGGCATTTGCATCTTCTGCTTGATACCATAGCAACCTGTTTATGCTCATCCACCATGACCAAATGCTTTTCTAATGAGGGAAACTCCTTTATCATTGCATCCCAGAGAAAATGTTTAGCCCCTTGCATGGGAATTCGGCCTATGAACCTTTCCTCAAATATGACTACCTTCTCTTTGAGTGTCCTAATCTCTTCAACAGAGTCTTCACTTTCCTTAGCAGTGATCCTGTGCTGGAGCTCTTGATTGGCCTCCTTTAATTGAGTGATTTCTAGGTCCTTCAGGGACATTTCAGACATATATTTGATCACCAGAGCAGTGGGTGATCTGTCCTCATGGGTGCTATAGTCATTAAATTCATCAATTCTCTTCTACATCTTTTGCTTCTCTTCTTCCCATGTGCGCTTGTCAGCCTCCAGCGCAGCAAGGCGGCCTTTCAGATCCAAAACTTCATGCTACAATGTCTCAATCTCCCCTTGTAACTGCATGGTCTGAGGAGGTAGTTGGATGTCTTTCATAAGTGTCTTGCTTTTCTTTTTGTAAGCATGTGTCTTGGCCAACGGATTAGCTGGTAAAATAGGCTACTCTATTGCCACTGGCTGCTCAGATGCAAGGGGCTGCTGTAAAACGTTCTATGCTGTTAGGTCTACCACTTGGTCATTCAGGAGTTTCACCTACAGGGTCCAGGCCTTGTTTGTTTCCTTTTCCTGCTTCAATTGGGTCTCTAGTTTAACCATCCTTTGCTAAGACCTGAGATGGGATAATGTCTCCTCAGTCAGATCAGCATAGATGAGATCGCTAGCTCCCTTATGGAACATAATCTTATCTAGGATTGAGAACCCATCCATCTTGAACTCGACCTTTGAAACTCCTTCCTCATTAGCAATGGCTAGGTTCGGGGAGTTTGTTGTAATATTCTTGGCAGTAGTGAAAGAGGCTTTGCTTCTTGATAGCTTCCTTATCTTCTTGGACTGATTCTGAGTCTCAACCTTGGACTTCTCTTTGAGATGCCCATAGGTGGTCAACATTTGCTTTTCAGTATTAAATTTCCCTTCAACACTAGAGGCAAAAGAATACTTCTGATAATTGAGTAGAGACTCCTCACCCCCTTTCTTGATTGATTATGTGGTTTGTGGGGGATTTATCTGTGAGTGTGTAGTGGTTGGATTTACAACCACTAGTGGCTAGGCGATCACCATCTGATTTGCAACCTTTCCCCCAGCAGGGTTTACTGAAACAAGCTCCTCCTCTATCACTTTCTTGAGGGCATTAGATTCAAAATTAAACTCCTTCTCCAGGTTGATTACGTCCTCCTCTACGTCTATCCTAGGATTCTTGCTAGGGGTTTGTTCATCACATTCCATATCCTCCACCTCTGACCGAGACCTTCTACTACTACCATCACTGTTTAGGGGCAAGGGAGTAGTTGGGACCGTACCTTGCACTTCTTTAGGATCCTGAATTTTCTCTGTAGGAGTCCAATCAAAATCATAGGCAAGAGAATTTGCATCCTAGGAGAAGTTGTGGATCATGGAGTGAATAAAGATTGACCTCTGCACCTTGACCCTCCTCTAGGAAATGATCCCCTTAGGATCGTAATTCTATGCATGAGTCCCCTGAAACTTCATGGCCTTCAAAACTTTCTCCACCATTTGTAACGCTGCTGGCTTCTTCACAATAAAGGGCCCGAAATTAATAGGGTATTTGATCCAAGAGTTCTTCCTGTGAGCAGTAAAATGCTCCTCATCAGCATAAATCCTCTGCCTAATCAATTCTAGTGCAAATACTGAGGGAGTTAGGTAAACTGGTAGCATGAAAGGGGTAGCCGAAAAACCATATACCCTGATAACTGAATACTTCTGCATTAGGAACCAATCTCCAATACCCTCTTGCTGCAAGGTAGCCTTCATGTCTTCTGATATACTCTTCTCTTTAGGGTTGAATAGTTTAGAGATGCTGAGGACAATTCTGTCATTGAACAGGGTGTAAGACCAGTCCTGGATCTTCTGGAAAGACTGGGACCAGTCTTTGAACACCTATGGATCCATGTCCTCAAGGGTCTGCCGATTAGAACTGACTATGATGGCAAATAGATACACCTGGTATCTAAAGTGCTTATCCAAATCAAACTTCTAAAGCTGAGAATTGATTTCTCCAACCAAGAAATCATCGAACTTAAGTCCTGCTTCAGATTGACTCAGGTAAAGGAGAATGCCTAGCATTACTTCAGAGACCATGATATTGCTATCAAGACCTAGGATTTGACTCAAGAGGGAGATGGCTGATACAACAGGATTTATGAACAATTCGAAGGAGAGTGGGGTGATAAGGGTCTCTGAGGGAACCAGGGTCATCGAAATATTCTGGAAAAAATTATTCTTGGATTCTAGGTCGGATTTCCCGAACACTTGTAGAACCTCTGATTCGGTGAAGGGGATCAGGGCTTGACATTGGGCTTCGGAGAGACCCAGCGCAACCCTGATAGCTTCTAGTGTAATTCTACAAACGACATGGGAGTGGGTATCATCTAACATGGCCTTCCTAGTGGCGGAATAATTGGAGGTTACCCATTGGACAATATTTGGGAAATGGGGCAATTGTTCTAATGTGAACCCTATTAAGGATGACTTTAAATTTACCAACAATTCCGACTGGTCTCCGGAAGGTGACAACAAAGCATTCTGGGCATCAATGACACTGGACAACTGCAAACGAGGATCATAAGCGTCATAAAGTCAATCGCAGATGATCTCCTCAGACGGGTCAAGGATTTTTACAAACGAGGCCATGGCGGAACTGTCTATTGTATGAATTACAGAACACAAAATGGTTGATAAACGATGAAGGAGTACCTGGTGGTGACAGTCGATACTTCTGGAGGTTGCAATTGTATCTAGCTGACTCGTGCTTGGCAGACGTCGGATTTGCAGGGTGGTGGGAGTATTAAGGGACTGTTAATGTCAAGCTGATTAACCTTATAAACCATCGTGCTCCGTAAACATGACCTTTGTACCTCCAATCTTCGAGCACAATATCCAATGGGGAGGGGCCCACCAGATTTCGCAAATTTGTTTTTTATCTTCAGAGTTCTATTAATGGGTTTAAATCTTAAATATCTTGTCTTTAATATAAAACCAAAGTATTATGTAATTGATGTTTGGATTTGGTTATTATAACGTGGAAGCTTGTATGGTGTAATATATTGTTGTCATGTGTAGGTAAACGCTATTTTGGAAAGCATATGGGTGTACTACATGAATATTCCTAACCGTATATTGGAAGGAAGTTGAGAGGACAACTCTCGAGGAGCCAATTCGAGAAATTGGGCTGGTTTTTTTATTATTCAATATGATATTTTATAACATATGTCTTCATTGTAATTTGTAGTGGTTTTTTCTTACGTGTTGTGCAAATTGGTTCTATGTGGGATGTCAAATGAATATCAAGTCAGGGTTGAATAATTCATAGAGTTTGCAAAAAGGCATTCAAAGGATAATAACACCACAAGATGCCCTTGTAAAAAATGTTGCAATGTTGCAGTATTGACGTTTCAGGAAGTAAAAGACCACTTGATGATTCATGGTATAACAAGTTCATATAAAGCTTGGTTTTTCCATGGAGAGAGAGTTCCTACTCAGGACTATATATTTGACAAGAGCAAGAAATGCCACACAATAGAGATGCGTGATTTGCCTCCAGAAATTACACATGGTGATGAACACATAGTCGGACATGAATATGATAATTAGAATGATGAGTTTGCAACATTGCTTACAAATGATACTAAAGTTCTTGAGAATGATGATCATAACGAGGCAACCATGGTTGATGATCATATGGTTGAAATGGTGAATGATTCTTATCAATATTATAATGAAAATCCAGATGTGAATTGTGAAAATGGCCAAGCAGAATCAATGGAAGAAAAAAGTGATATCAATCAATATCTAAAGTTAATTGAAGATGCGAAGGCACCATTGTACCCAGGTTGCACTAGTTTCACTAAGCTATCGGCCACTGTGAAATTGTACAACCTTAAAGTGAGAAATGGATGGTCTGATGCAAGTTTCACCCAATTGTTGAAGTTGAAACGAGAAATGCTTCCAACGGGAAATACACTTCCACAATCTACATATGCTGCAAAAAGTTTGATTAAATCATTGGGGTTGGACTATGAAATGATACATGCATGCCACAATGATTGCATTTTATATTGGGGAAAATATGAAAAAATAAATGAATGCCCAACATGTGGCGAATCAAGATGGAAGGTTGATGCCCCTTCTGAAAAGGTGCATACTGGTGTCCCGGCCAAAGTGCTGAGGTATTTCCCTATAGTGTCGAGGTTGAAGAGAATGTACAGATATTATTTTGAACTCTTATTATTCCATTATATCAAACACCTTCGTGTACTACCAACCTACTAGAAAATCATCTTCTTTAATCTACTAAGTAGTGCAATGCATATATGATTCTTTATGTTTTTGTTACAGCTCTACATATATTTCACAGAAAATGAGGTGGCATCATGAGAATGCAAGTAAGGATGGAATAATGTGCCACACAGTTGATAGCCCAACATGGAAAACTATAGATTGTAAATGGCCTGATTTTTCCAATGATCCTTGCAATGTATGACTTGCAATGGTAGTGGATGGATTTAATCCTTTTGGAAACTTGAGTAGTAGTTACAGTGTATGGCCAGTAGTACTAGTCACATATAACTTTCCGCCATGGTTATGCATGAAAAGGAGCTTTTGTTTGTTGTCATTGTTAATACCTGGTCCCAAGCAACCAGAAAATGACATAGATGTTTATTTGGAACCATTGGTAAATGAACTAAAACTAACATGGGATGAATGGGAAAGGACATACAATGCTCATTCAAGGTCATTCTTTAATATGAAAGCTATATTGATGTGGGTAATCCATGACTTTCCTACTTATGGAAATATGGCTGGTTGCACGACTAAAGGGTTTTGCGCATGCCCTATATGTGGAAGGAACACAGATTCAATGTATCTCAAATGTAGTAGGAAGTGTGTGTACATGGGACATAGGAGATATCTTCCAATAAATCATAAGTATCATTCACAAAAAGGACCATTTAATGGGAAGTATGAGCATCTCATTGCACCTACAATTGTACAAGTGTCAGATATTTTTACAGAAACAGAAGGAAGGGAAGAGAAATGGGGAAAGACTAAAAGTACAAAAATAAAGAGAAATTTAATAAAAGGTGAAAATTCGAAGAATGACGTGTGGAAGAAAAGGTCAATTCTATTCAATTTACCATATTGGGAGGTATGTGCACACATTAACTTAAGGCCTAAAATGTACGATGCTTGAAGGATTTCATTGTGTTTAATATGAATATATTGTTTAATTTTTCTTTGATGTTATAATTCATTGATTTTTTTATATGGTTGGATGCAAAAACTCCTAGTGCGTCACATTTTAGATTTAATGCACGTAGAAAAAAATGTATGTGAAAGTATTTTAGGAACCCTTCTGGATATAAAAGATAAATCAAAGGATGGGAAAAATTCTCGTGATGACTTACAACAGTTGGGTATAAGGAGGTCCCAGTGGCCACAACAAAAAGGCAAAAAAATATTTCTTCCACCCACACCACACAATCTTTCAAAAAAGGAGAAAGAGATTCTTTGTCGTGTTTTGTTCACCTTAAAAGTTCCAGATGGATATAGTTCAAACCCTAGAAATCATGTATCTATGAAAGATCTCAAGCTTCGTAGTATGAAAGCACATGATTTCCATGTTCTCATGCAACAAATCCTTCTAGTAGCATGGCTCCATGTGCTACCAAAAGAAGTTCGAAACACTATTTGTAGGCTTTGCTTCATTTATAGGAGAATTTGTGCAAAAATGGTGGATCCAATAGATCTTGATAACTTACAAGATGATGTTGTGGAAACTTTGTGCTTACTCGAAAAATATTTCCCCCCTTCATTCTTTGATATAATGATACATTTGACTGTACACTTGGTGCGAGAGCTACGTTATTGTGGACCAGTTGCATATCGATGGATGTACCCCTTTGAAAGGTCAGTTAAATGTTATTAAGTGCAAATCCACATAAATTCCAGCATTTTATGTGCATATAATAATAATACATTACTAGCAACTCTTTATTCATACTTTTGATTTCTCTACAAATTGTGTGTTTTTTTCTAGGAACATGAAAGTTTTCAAAAGTTATGTGAAAAATAAGAATAGGCCCGAAGGCTGCATAGCTGAAAAATACACTGTGGAGGAATCCATGAAAGTTTGTGTTGGATATGTTGAAGGTATGGATTATATTGAAAGCATGCCTAGTAGAAATGAAGCTTGGGACGATGAAGAAGGAGAGGTTGGACAATATGGGAAGGCCTTATCTAGTGGAACTTCTATTGAATTAGATAAAACTAGTTTGTTACAAGCCCACATATGGGTCTTGCACAACATAGATGAAATTCAACCTTGGATGGAGTAAGTAATAAGCACATACTTATGAAATCATTTTTTATTATAATATATCGCAATTTTTTCATAAATTGTTTATTGACATTACTTGAAAATAGGATGCACTTGACAGAAATTGCCAATAGTAACATCCAAGCAAAAAAAGATGAAGTCTTACTACAAAAGCTCCACAACCAACAATTTAGTGATTGGTTAAGAAAACAGGTAATGATATGTTCTTCATATTAGATTTAATTTAACTTCATTGATCAAGACTATTATGATGTATTAAGGTGAGATTCTTTTAATATATTTTGAAATTGCATGGTTTTCTAACGACATTTCAAAATTTCAAGGTGGAAGGAAAAGAAAATATTTCTGATACCCTTAAATGGTTGGCACGTGGACCAAGGAAATATTCAATTAAGTATGATGGCTACTTAATCAATGGGTGCATATTTCATGTTAAAAGATTAGAAAATTTCAGGGTCACCCAAAATAGTGGTGTGTGCATAGATGCACAAACATTAATGAGATCAAGTGCAAAGGATAAAAACCCTATACATCAAACGACAACATATTATGGAGTGATTCAAGAAATAATGTTATTGGAATACTATTTGGTGCAGTATCCATTGTTCAAATGTGATTGGATAGATGTACACAAGAAGAATGGAATTAAAGTTGATGAAATTGGTTTCACCATGGTGAATCTAAAGAGATGCTTGAGTAAGGATAGACTGCAAGATGATCCATTTATTCTAGCATCACAAACGAAACAAGTGTTTTATGTACAAAATAGGTAGAGAATGACTGGTGTGTAGTTTTGACATGCCCTCTGAACGGATCAAGAAATTGTAATAGATATGATTTGGAGTATGCAGATTTATCAAGTGTTGCAGATTTTGAAGGGACGAAATGCAAAGAGGATGAAGCTGTAGGTGATGGTGGCATGGATTATGTTCGACAAGATTGTGAAGGCACATGGTTGGATGTTGTTCAGTAAGTAGCATGCATAATTTATTTATTAGTTCTCATTTAAGTTATATCTGTGAAAACTTATATCTTAGATTATTACTTGGATTTACCTTTCATGCATATATTTTTTGTTTTGCTACTATTTATGCATATTATTACTTGGATTTACCTTTCATGCATATATTTTTACAGTAGATAGATTGGGTGTGGGAAATTGAGAGTGATGTGACGGGGGGGGGAGGGGCCATATGAGCTTCAACCTTCACGTGGTTGGCCCTGTTTAGTAGAGAATAAAATATTCTTGAAACCAAGAGAAGCTCATTCATGTATTTTCATTTTGTTTTTTTCGAATTTCATATATGTTATGCCATTTTTTACATATCTATCAATCGCTTATATGAAAATACCATTTTGTCATGATATATACAGGTCTTCGCAATGCAAAGCAATATAATGACAATTTGTATCGTTCTCTAATGCATATTTGTAAGTTATCACCATAACGAATTTGTCAATTAGATATCTTATTGTCGTTTCTATAAATTTTAATTTTTTTGAGTTATTGGCCATTGGATGAATCGTCCGATGAATGGAGTCATTTCATCTGTAGATTGTCTGGGAAAGCACGTGGAACCCCCAACAGGTCATTGTTTTAAGGAAGAGATTAGGCTTAGTATTCGTGAATCGTAGCTTATCAATATTTTACTATTTGTTTTCAAGAAGAGGGCTTAAGACTGACTTTGAAATTTAGTTTCAAGTTTTTTTTTCACCTTTTTGATAGCTCTCAACTAACCAGGCAACAAAAGTACTCTTTCCATATTACAATGGAGTACAGATTATTTACAAGAATCTACTTCTCCAATTACGCACAGAGCCTGCATGTAACTCCATCCACAAGTAGCCTTGCTTGTGCTTGTGCTTGTGCAAGTGAAATAGCCCGCCATAGTGGAGTATGAAACACCCTTTCTTTACCATCAGGCTAAGACTCCATTTTCATTGAAATTTAGTTTATCTATATTCTAACAAAAAAACGTCTTTGAATCTATTTGAGTATATTGACCAGTGCGATTTGTCTCTTCATTGCTCCTGAATTTAATATGTAAATTGTTGTGCTACTTCTCAATGGAATATTACCAAACTATGAATACAGGTTTTTTCTTTACCTTTACTTTTGCATCTGGAATGAAATATAGCCATTGAAATGTATCTGATCTATTTGTTCACTGCATATGTTACCAATATATATTTTAGTTGTTGGAATTCATGAGAATGTATAATTGACTTTACCAAAAAAATACCTTATATAATGCCTTTCATAGAATGTCATGTTCTTTAACTTATTGTATTGCCACTAAAATTAGAGAAATAAAAATTGGTAGAATTCTATCAAAAAAATGTTATTTTTCTGCTCTAGAACTGATGTGACTAGGCTATGATCATAAATAAAGTTGTTCTTCATCAATGTTTGAGAACTGGGCTGTCCTAAATAATTTTGAGGGCATTGATCATTTTTCTTATCTTTAGGTAGTAAAGGAGATACTCTAGTGTTGTATCTAAAATGTACGGTCCTACTTTTGTTTTCTTAAAATAAGGATATGGATAGTACAGTTATGTTTTGTTGTTTGTTTCTTATATATTTTTGCAACAAGCTTCAGGTAACATTTTTGTCCAGCAACAATGAAAGCTGGGGTATTCAGGAATGACGGAATGAGATAACAATTAATTGCTTCATAAATATTTGGGCTGAGACTTTAGCTCAATCTTATCTATTAAACATTTTCAGGTAGTAGCATGTCTTCGTTGTTAGCATGCATTGAAATGTAACCTCTATTGCATCCATAACTTGTTGCTCTTGGTTGTTACGTTTTCAGATGAAATTTTTTTGCTTGTGTTAGATGACAATGCAATTAAAACTTTTTCATTCGTTAAAGGTTGTTGCTGAAATAACATGACAAAATGAATTGACAATGAAAGAAACACATTTCACATGGGAGAAAGAAAGAACATACTGTGGATCAAATAACACATGAATCTCTGAACAAAAACGCCTGCAAGGCCTACCAACTTTATTTAAAATAGCTTCAAAATTGTTCAAACACAGAGAAACACTCGGGCTACGAAATTTTCAACCCCTTTTCCATTGATTACATTTAATTTATAGATGTCTTCGAGCCCCAGGCTCGGCCTTCTCTTGAACATAAAACAATTATAACCTATTGACACCTAATCAAGGCATATTTGCCATTACAGACATGAGAGAGAGGTGGCAAAATCGGCTCAACAGCCTTTTACATTTGTAGGTCGTTTTTACTATATGACCACCTATACTTAACAAAAAGACAAAAAATTATCTTGGAGATGCTCTTCCAGCTGGTCGCTCCTACTAACCGAATGCTCCCACTGGCAGAAAAATTTGCAATAACCTCAAACTCCTCATGCACCTGTCATGATTCTGCCCTTTCCATACTTCTCGATGGAATTCCATTGGTCAGTTGAGGGTAGGTCCAGGGTGGCGAGCTCCTTAATTAACACTCTCATCTCTGTGTGTTCTCTGTAAGAATAACTAGCGTGCAGTGTTCTGGCTCCCCCGAACATTGAGGCTAACTCGTAATCCCTTGTCAATTTTTTAGCTACTATCTGACCCGTCAGAGGCTGATCCATACTTGCAAAATCCTCCTGGTTTACCCTGCAATCCCATAGTTTAACCTTGTATTCCTCATTTGATAACATGGTTCCATTCTCCTCCCAGAAAATAGGTAGGCCTTTCTTGAATAAGGGGTCGAATGCCTCCTTGAACAACCTCAGTTCATTTGAGAGAATGTTTATCCCAGACTGGGTGATCTTCACCTGCTGATGCTTGTTAATTATTCTCTTGGCCCATATAATTGTGGCTACCCTGTCCTTTATGCATGTTGTATCAGCCTGCTCCTCTGACAAACCACTCAGAAAATCCACTGCATTTTGTGCATAATCCGAGGGCTTCTTATTAAGCTTTTCATTGGCCACTGCTACAGCCTATTTAGCCAAATGTACCATAGTTTCCTTATCCACTATGAATTTCAAATAGGGCCTTAGGTCGTCTACTTGCTGGATGACATCATCCTAGATGATTTTCTTAGTCTCCTGCAGTACCTTCTGTCCTATCACTTGCTCCTTTAACCTGTCAAGATCCACTTGCATTCCATTGTACTTGGATTCCCAAGCCTCCTTTTCCTTCTCTCCATTGTCCTTTAGAATCTTTAGGTTAGCTACTTGTTTTCTCAATCTGATCATTTCAACATCTTCTAGGCTGGAATTGGCTATCTACCCCACTATGGAGTCTTCAAACTCAATTGGGGGTGTGACCTCCATTTCTTACTCTTTTTCTTTTTCCTTTACTTTCATCTCCAGTTCTTCAAACTGGGATTTCCATACTTTCTCACTAGCTGCTACAAGGGCTATGTTAAGCTGCAGTTCCTTCTCTTTTTCTCCGAGCTCCACCAGCTGTGCCTTACAGTCAATCAATTCTTCCTTTAATTTTTCTCTCTTCCTCTAGTTATGCCATCTTAGGGGCATTTACCAACTGGGCAACATGCATATTTAACTTCCTTTTTAAGGATAGGATCTCCTGATCTTTCTCATCCAACAGCCCTTGTATGTTTTTTCTCTTGGCTTCTTCAGTCACAGAGGCTAATAATTGAGCTTGCAGCTTCTTCACCTGTCCCTTTAGAGATTTGTTTTCTGCCTTCTCTATTCTTAATTGATTTTGAACCTTGGATTTGTTTGATTGTACTTTAGACAATTCTAAGGCACCCTTCAGTAGTTTGTTTTATATAACCTCACATGTTTCCTTGTAGAGGTTGATTATGTCAGGATCTGGGATATCTTCCAGATTGACCTTTAACTCAGTAGCTTTGTTTTTAGTGGCCAAAGCCAGGTTTAGAGTATTCTGGGCCAAATTTCTGCTGGCCACTAAGGCTACTCTCTTAGATATTTTCCTTACTTCTTCATATAATTTTGTCTCTGCTGCAATGTTGTCTAGATTTTCCTCATACCCCTCTAGCAGCTCTAGGTTTAGAGTATTCTGGGCCAAATTTCTGCTAGACACTAAGGCTACTCTCTTCTTAGATATTTTCCTTACTTCTTCATATAATTTTTTCTTTGCTGCAATGTTGTCTAGATTTTCCTCATACCCCTCTAGAAGCTCTGCTCTGCTCGTGCTCAGTGTTACAGGTCCCTTGGGTGGTTTGACAAAAACATGTTCTTTGACTTCAAAATGGGGCATTCGGAACTTGACCTGCTTCTTCTTTGGCTTCTCTTCTTGAATCTTTGCCACCTGTTGATCAACTTCTTCAATAGACAACTCTTTGAGGCCCTTTCAGGGTCACTATCCACATCCATTGGACTACTGATTTCCTACTGATTGGACTTTTCTGGGATGGAGACTAAGGGCAAAACCATTTGCACTACTATATCTTTACTAGATGATCTGGGTGTTGAAGATGAGCCTTCCTAAAAAAGGTATGTCAAATTTTGGGAAGTCTCTGGGGGTCAATGCCCATCTGTCCCTGCTCAATATACTCCAACCAGTTTTCCCTCTTAGCCATGCCAGCCAGCTCAAAATGTCCATACCCCTTTCTATTTGTTGTTTTCCTTCTTTCTGAAAGTATGTGACGGGGGTCATAATTCACTGTTTCCTTAGAGGGGAATCCCATGTCTTTCATTATTTGTTGAAGGCTTGAGAGATATGCTCTACTTTTAACCATGATGGATCCTACTGTCCAGGGAAAATTTATGTCCAATGCCTTCTTATCATCTAGGAAGTGTTCACATTCAACTGTTAGCTTTTGTCTTACAAACTCCATGGTGAATATCCTGGGGGTGAGGAATGCAGGAAGCTCATATGGGGCATGGGAAAACCCATATACTTTGATTACAGTGCCCTGCTTCAATAAAAACCAATCCCCTACCCCTTTTTCCATTGGGGGTTGCAACAGGTCTTTCATCTCCGGTATTACTCTAGGTAATCTATTATGAAAAAACAAGAAGTAAACCTCAGCCATGAGGCATTCATGAACATCTTGTAGTCATAATACATCTCTTTGGTAATATGCAGCTCTGGGACCTGTAGGTTTTCATCATTGGATGCCAGGAACATCTTTACTAAATAGGATTGGAACCTGAAAGACCTAGTCTTAAGAAACTCCACAAGTTGGGAATGGATACTTTCTGCTAGGACTTCGTCAAACTTTAGACAGGCGCATAGGGGGAGTAAATTAGGGTCAGATGGCTCAAGGGGATAGGTACTGATAACAAATAGAAGGCTAATTAAGGGTTCGGTTATATCATGGTCGGTGTCCAGCCCTAAAAACTTGGACAACATCGAGATTACATATCTGGATTCTTTTGTGAACAAGTTGTCTTCACCAGGGAAAGAGTCTGCTGGGACAGAAACACCTGGGAGTAGGGAGGCATGGTAGAAACTCTCCTTGAGGTTGTTTGGGTCTCTTCAGAAATGTTGAATTAGGGCTTATAATCGATAAATCTGGGACTTTTGGCAGAAATCTTCAGGCATGGCTAGGGCTTTCTAGACGATTGGGGCAACTATGTAACACAGAATCTTTGATTTTGCAACATCCATGACCACCCTGCGGCTAGGGGAATAATAGCTAGAGCACCAGTCTATGAACTTAGGACAATTTGGGGTCTGACTGGTGGTAAAAAGGTGAAAGGAAGACTGGTAGACCCTGTGGATATCTCTGCCCTAGGCTCTTATGGTTTCTAGTTTTTCTTTGGCAGCTTCCAGGTACTATTAAGGAACATGGTGTCGAAAATGTCACTATCTTTGTCCTCTATCTGGTCGTTTATCTTACAAGATTCACAACCCAGAGGTCCTACAGAACCCGCCATTTACAAAAGTTCACAGAGGAAAAGAATGGCCTACCTGGCTGTTTGACATATGGGTTGGTCGACCATGGATCAATCTCCCTCGCCTTTCAACGTGCACATGACAGACAAGATGAGAATCCCTGTGCAGGCTAGTATTTTATAATATTATCCTGCCATATTGTCCCTCCAGCTACGAAGATGGAGGAGCCACGTCGGCCATCCATTAGCCAGATTGATCCTCTGCCTTTAAATCCTTTGACCTTTCCTACCACCTTTCTTCGTGGTTTCCAATTCGGCTTGCTAGCGCTTTTGACTTTTGAGAAACCCTGCATGCCATCGATCCGGTTCCTACTCAGATCCTGGCCGTCCAACCGTGTGTCCCGTTAATTGTTCGCAAATCTTGGTCCCACCCAATTACCGCACAAGTAATATTTGCGAAGTTCACCCGGACTGTAGATCTTTTCCATGCCACTTCTAGGCTGTCGGAGGATGCAGTACTTTAAGAAAAGTTCGCAAATATGAATTGCGACCGTTTCCGCACATGTAATATCTAGGAACATGTTGTGAGCCGTTGGTCTGTGCCCTACACCATTGACTTCTTTTGGACCTGCCCGTCGGCTAGTACCCCACCTCCGCTTAAAGAGTCACCAACTTACTTCGCAAAGAAGGATCCCGACCGCAAATTTCCTGACGCTAGATCTGACCGTCCATACATTTTTTCACAGGTTGTTGGCGCGTTCCTTTGCATTTGGCCTTTGTCTGATTACTTCAAACCTTAGATTTTTCCCACATCGCTTCTTTCAGCCCGATTTGTCCTGCTGAGAGTTCCTGAGTGATCAATCTTTTTCTTGAACTCCAGGCCTACCTTCCCTTCACAAGTCCTCCAAAACCCTTAGCACAATCCAGGTGCTAACAGATCCATCAAGCAACCATTAGAAACGATGCTCGTTCTTATCCATGAATACTTGAAATTCTAGTTAGATGTTCACTTCATGAGTATGTGTTTGAACTTGAATGCCAACTTTGTCCTGCAAAACGTTTCTGTATTCCTATTTTTCTTATTGAATCAATGTTGCATATGAAACCTTTCAAGTTTAGCCAACTTATAAGGTTAGATCCATTCAGACTACTTTCGTAGGTCTCTCAAGTAAGAAACAATGTTGGGATTATTAGTGTTTTCTTAGAATTACAAATGATGCAATCCTGGGCTTAATATTGACCCTTTCCCCAATTCTTAAAGGGTTCTAACTCAATGGTATAGCGCCTACTTTACAAGCAGGAGGTTGAAGGTTCGATTCCTTCGTGTCCTAATCATATGTCACTACGAGGGGGGTTCATAACCACCCCCAAAGGTTTGTAAAGAGTTTTAGGGGGGGGGTTTCGAACCGCCTCTGTAGGTACCTACGAGGGGGGTTTAAAACAGCCCCCAAAGGTTTGGAAATATTTTTAGGGGGGGTTTTGTACTACCTCCGTAGATACCTACAAGGGGAGTTTAAAATCGCCCCCACATGTTTGTAAAGCGTTTTGGCGGGGGTTTTGAACCGCCTCCATAGGTACCTACGAGGGGGGTTCATAACCGCCCCCAAAGGTTTGTAAAGAGTTTTAAGGGGGGGGTTCGAACCACCTCTGTAGGTACCTACGAAGAGGGTTTAAAATCGCTCCCAAAGTTTTGGAAGATTTTTAGGGGGTTTTTTACCGCCTTCGTAGATACCTACAAGGGGGGTTTAAAACCACCCCCACATGTTTGTAAAGAGTTTTGGTGGGGGTTTTGAACCGCCTCCATAGGTACCTACGAGGGGGGTTTAAAATCGCCCCCACAGGTTTGTATAGAGTTTTGGAGGGGGTTTTGAACTGCCTCTGTAGGTACCTACAAGGGGGGTTTATATCCGCCCTTAAAAGTGACTTTTGGGGGCGGTTTATAACCGCCGCCAAAAGTCACTTCGGGGGCGGTTTTGATCTCTTACAGAACCACCCCTAAAATCCAAAAATTTTAGCGTTGGTGTTATTAGGGGCAGTTTTTTAAAGACCGCCAAAACCAAATCCAAAACCGCCCCCAAATAGTGACTTTTGGAGGCAGAAGACAACCGACCCTTAAAGTCAAAAAACAACGTTTGGGGGGGGTTTCGAACCGCCCCCAAAAGTCCAAAAGTAACTTTTTTGGGGGGGTTTAGAACTGCCCTCAAAAGCCACTTTTGAGGGTGGTTTAAAACCGCCTCCAAAAGTCACTTTTAGGGGTGGTTTTGGTCTCTTCCAGAACTGCCCCTAAAAGTCAAAACTTTTAGCGTCGGTGCTATTAGGGGCGGTTTTGGAAAGACCACCTCCAAAGCCAAAACCGCCCCCAATAATGACTTTTGGAGGCGGAAGACAACCGCCCCTAAATGTCAAATTTGTTGTAGTGAAAAATTCAAAATGACAATTTTTGGGGGGAAAAACATGTAAATTTAGCCCATGGGAGAAATTTTGCCCCTAAAAATTTCCCTTCCTTCTACGCAAGTTTGAATGTTACTTTAGTGACAACAATCTTCCAAAGGAGGGGACATCAATATTTGTTTCATTATCAACAGTTTCTTTTCTTAATCATTACAAGCATGCTATATTTATTTTTTGTTCATGAAATAAATAATGAAGAACCACTCATAGGACAGAGTAACATAACTTAAGTTGGTGGTTCTTGACCAAGAACACAGTCATTGGTTTAGTTATGTCTACTGTATGTTACAAGCTTGTGTTCCTTGACGTATTTAGTTGCTAAAAGAACCCGACCACTGGTTATGTCTATGGTTTATGATCCTTATGTGTTTGTGTACTTGTGAGATGAAAGAGGTCATGTTGTAAGACTGCATTTCGGATCCATTCAATATCTAGACCACTTTCCTAGATAAATGGCGAATACATTGCGCTGTGTATTTCGACAGATGGACTTATTTCAATAAAATGATTCAATATCTAGATTGATTTTCTGACAAATACAGTGCGCTATCTATTTTGGAAGGTAGAAGCATATAGAATTTTCAATCATTACAAATATGAAATTGATATTCATAAGCAATTGTATCTTCAATAAATCGAGTGGTAGCTCAAATGAATGGTTGTGAAAGAGTGTAGTCTATGAGATTTCAAAAGTGGATAGAGTTGTTGATGAAGACTATATCAAACAAAGATGACAAAGATCAGATATCAGGGCAAGTATTCGCTAAGGGAGGGTGTTGGAGTAACTCATACTTGTCTTTTTATTATTGTGTGCATCTTTTATAATTGTGATAAGTTGTTGTAGAGCTAGTTGAATGTGAGAGATTCTCTCCAACTTAGTCTCCTATTTATGTATGTGGTTGAGATATTCCCTCATGAGTTTGTTGTGTTATTGAGGGAAACTTCATGTATAAATATGTGCTTGATTGAATAATAAAATATAGATTAATTTTGTGTGCGAATAATGGCTACTCTCCCATTTTTTGTGTGTTTTACCAACTAATAAGAAAACTTATTTTACTAGCTAATCAAAATAGTTGACAACCTCAATTGCATTTTACTATATTTGAGCTATGTGATCTCCCAGTTCTTCTTCACCTTCAGCGTTATTGTTCTTTTTATCTCCTTATGCAAAAAACTCTTAACACCATTTCTCATACCATTCTCGTTTCTTGTTTCATTTTCGGTTTATCGTTTATTGTAACATAGGATTCAAGGTCTTTTATGCACCCACAAATTTGCATCTCAATTGTGTTTTGATCCCTTTGACACACTTAACAGATCTAGAGTTAAGATGAATAAAAGCTAATATATATGATATGGGCCGAAAAATTATAGCACCATGCACTCTTCCAATGATTAGTATATAATGAATATATACCCATCATTTGAAGAGTGCATAGTGAATGGTGAATACTATTACATGTATTTGACAATTTTTCCCCATACTGTCAATTATTTCAATGGGAAAGGTGGCACTAATACACCTGTTGCATCCTTGTCTTTACATGATTAGGGTTGCAATATTTTATGAGACCCTCCTTATCATACTTGGTTAGTCGGTTGGATTTTAGTGAGAATGTCTATGGTGATTTCTTTGGGTTAGGAATTTGTGGAATCCATGAAGGTGGTGTTGTCTACAACTGTTTTGTTTGTCTAATTTTCTATGAAGTGGATATTATGTTATGTGTTTCTTCAACTTTAAATCTTGGTTCATCATGAATCTTTTGAGGTTGGTTAGTTTCTTTTGACCCTGAGTGTGTATGTTAATTCTACTGGAGTAGCGAAACCAGGCACCCACATTTTTAGAGAGCTATCCACTCAGGGTTGGAATTTGGTGGGAATATGTCCATCACAAAGCATTTTTCCTGTCAAATACACATAACAAATTTATCAAACCATCTCAAAGAACGAGCAAACAGTTCTCCAGCATGTATTTTTTACGGTAAATTAATTTTCCAAAACGTAATTAATTTTTATTAATACCCTTGTTAAATTATGTGTACATCGAGATTAGTGGCCTAGGGTAGGTGGTTGTTATTATATATATGTAATAATGGAGATTTCTCTTCCACTTGATTGAAACTTTCCCACTTGATTGAAGCTTTCCCATTTGATTGAAGAGTAGGTGGGTGAGTTTCCCTTCAATGGGGATGGATTTGTTTTCATTCCATTTCTTCTTTCTTTATTATATTGTACTAGCATTGTCTCAATATGGGGTTGTTCCCTCCCTTTCAGTCCCTTTCCCTAGTCTTTCTTCCCTGAGTCTTTCTTCCCTTCCTTCAGAGGATAAGTCAGTTTTCAAGTCCGAAAGTTCAACTCCAAGAGAGATATAGGTACCATTTTAGGAGGAGAAGTCAATTTTAAACTCTGTTAATGAAGGAAGTAGCCCAACCATCCGCCAAGCATCAACAATTTATCAGCTACCAAATTTACCAAGCATCACCTGCGAAATATCAGACACACTTGATTTTGTTGATGGGCCTCAGAAGTTAGAAGCACCTACTGAATTTATACACCCATTTCTCTAAACAGTTTGGAAGTGCTCTCCTCTGGTTGCCACTATGAATTCTATTAAGATGTTATTTTCAATTTTTTTATAAATTTGATTATAATGTAAAAATAAATTTTAACGAAACTATTATCTGTTCTTTTTTAAACATGAAATTGTTTTAGTCATTTTGATATTGGGCACTTGTGACTGGACAAAGGCATGGAAATAGGGTTTTGTATTAATCTTGACCCAAGGTTGTCAATTTGAATGGAAAAATTTTATCACACGAATGGCTCTATATTTACAACCAAGATATCAAATGTAATAAGCATGTGCTCATCATGGAGATATCAAGTGTAATAAGCACATGCTCATTATGATGATCAAGTAAAATTTGTGCCGAAAACATAGTTTATACCATAGGAATTTTATATATTCAAATACTATGTCAAATGATTTAAGTTTGCATAATTCCATTTTTATAAAATTAAAATGAAATGAATTACCTATATTAGAAAACTAAATGTTTTCAGTTATGAATGAAGAAAAACACAAGAAATGCATTTTATCAAATTCTCATCAGAGTGCATCATGGATAATACATAGACAACTCCACTTCCATGAAAGATTTGTTGCAACTTGGTATTTCCATATGTGCAAGTTCACATGCAATAATAGATGAGGAATCCAAAACAATCCATACCTAAGAAAAACAACCTTATTAAAATTCTTTTGACAAAGAAAGGAGAGAACCTCATAGTACAATCTCGATTGCAAGGTGTTTTTTAATGAATCACCTCTACAAAAGGCATACTATATTTCTTTGGCCTTTCAACTCAATTCCTATAGTTGAAGTATTCCTTTGGAATAAAATGTCACAATTTCAATTACACCATTGATGCAACAAGTTAACCTTGAAAATTTTGTTATGTTGCATTACATGTGGCCTCATATTAACCTCACGAAAGGATTCTAGTTTCCACATTTGATTTGTTTCCTAAGTTTATCACTTAATGTACTTTAGATGCATAACATTTATCGACACATGTTACTTTTGAGTTGTCTGTTTCATTGTGAGTAGGTTGTTTTGTTCCACATTGTTAGTAGCGATATCGATTTTCAAAAAATATGATGTTGAATGTGGTTGTCATTGATGTCATTGGAGTTCAGTAATGACAAAGGGATAACCAAGGACATGATGGCAGGGAAAACTCAATAATGACAAATGAATAACAAAGGTAGTGATGACATGGCATGTATGATGATGTGGCATGTTTGATGTGGCTGGAAAGATGCATGATGATGTTCTAGTACCTTCATGATGTCATTATTACAATTTGACCTAATTATATAAAGATTGTCAATTTAGAGAAATTATGGAAATTGACAGTGCTGGAAATTTGGTCCAAGTGGCCTTGGGAAAATGCACGCCGTACCCCATATGAGAATGATAAAAAGTATCTAAAAGAATCATGTTGTATTTTGTTGATCTGTCTACCTGACCATGGTCTCATTTTTTCTTGAGAGTGTCTGAGGAGGAACTTATAGGTCTGCCAAAACAAGGTTTTAGGCAATTTTGCACCAGTCCAGTAAAATGCCCACCTAGGTCAGAGGAAGATGAGTTTGAAGGTGAAATCAGGATGGTTGTGCTCAGTGAGATGTATTACATCATCTGGTATAATTGGTTCAGGATTTTGGTGAAATAAAAAATCCACCCTGGAGATTGCACAAATTGATAAAAATACTGGTAAAAATGCCTAAGTGACCTCAGTAAAATTCCCTCTATTACCTGTGGTTGATGTCTTAAAGTATTTTAAGGGTATGGTTCTGTATCATGTTGAGTGGTGCATCCAACCATATAATTGGTTTGTCCAAAAATTCTCTATAGGTGAATATATTGATCTACCAAAAGTGCCTCCTAGCTTGATTTGCACTACTCCATAAAAATGCCCACCGAGGAGAGAGAAAGAGGTCTCAAAGAATGAAATTGGTCTGGATGGAATCACCTTGTTGGCCTCTATCCAGTGGATTTCTCATACTTCCAATTTGATGAAAATAAAAATCCCTTTATGTTGACATAGGGTTTGACAATTTTGTCTAAGTGTTGAATTGGTAGTTTAAAAATCTAGTTTCAAATGCCCGCCACATGATGTGTGTGTATAAACAAATTCAAAAGGTTACATGGATATGTTCCTTGTTGAAGTGGTTATCTAGTCATGTTTTCAGTTTTCCTTATGATGGTCACATGTGCAAGAAATCAACCTGCCAAAGTGAGAACAATCTTGTTTTGCATATTAAGAACAAATGAAATTTGTGCAAGTGTTGAAAACTGAAGGTTAAGGGGCCATTTGGAAATGCCCGCTAGAAACTGTCCTTGTGCTGATAAATTCATCAATTCAGCATGGGTCTGTTCTTTGATGATTTGGCCATCTAGTCATGGTCTCATATTTCTATCTAGAGGTCACACGTGCGAAATACAAGCCTGGCAAATTTAGAAAAAGGTTGTCTTTTTGTCTAAATGAAGGTTGAGAGGCATTTGGAATGCCCGCCAAAAGTTGCGGTTATGCAGATAAATCCATCCAAAGGTGTGGATCTGTTCTTTGGCAATTTTTCCATCTAGCCACGCTGACAGATTCTTCTTTGGTAGTCACACGCATGAAAAATTGATTTTCCAATTTAAAGGAAAACTATTTTTACAGTATGTGAATATGCCAACAATAAGTCTGATAATATATGTTAACAAGTTTTTGTTTGAATTTCCCGTCTAATTCAATTTAATAAGGAATAATTAAGATGTTATGAAATAGAGGAAATTAACTACCAGCTAGTTATCAAAGCAATCTAATTAAACCAAGAAGTATTTTTTTGAAGTGGTGTGTTTGATAAAAAGACAATTTCTAGATTGAAGGACGCGATTATGGAAAGGGTGTGATGCTGAAAAGGCATGATGATAAGCTACATGAATAAACTAATAAAAGATAACAAGGTAGAATTTATGAAAAAACTAGAGTTGATCTTTAATTAAAAACCGGGGTTTGTTATTTAATTAAAAAAACATAGTTAATCTTTTTGAAAAGGTGTGAGTGTGAAAACACACGAGCCCAGTTTGAAAAGATGCAATGGTTAAAAGATGAGATAGATAATATATAAAAAAACATTTGAGATGGAAGGAAGATGTATCAACAGCCTAGATCAAAGAAGAAGAAAGATCAAACAGAGACCAATGAAAATGAAGAAACATAATTGAAGAAAAGAAGTTCTGGAAATATGAAAAAGACAAAAAAGGGTGGAAGGGTGGTGCTAGGGCAGGTTGCATCCTGCTAAGGGTGTTGTAGCATCCTGTCAATTGTAGCTGACAAAACAGGGTGTTGGTGCATCCGTCAGTTGTAGATGAAAAATTGGGTGTTGGTGCATCCAACAATTTGAAGCTTGCAAATTATTTGTAAATATAATTTTGCAGTAATAGAAAGTTTTGGTGGTTTTCCCAATTGGGATTCCACGATAAAATTGTGTGTTCTATCTTCTTGTTGATTCATTTTTTAATTATGATAAAATTGTTAAAATAAGTGTAATACTGATTCACCCCCCCTCTCAGTATTGCTTGATATTCCAACAATTGGTATCAGAGCAGACTCTTCATTAAAATTTTAACACTTGAAGAGAAATATTTTATCACGATGGATCAACTAGTAAAAGTGTCCTCCAAGGTTCCAATATTCAATGGAGAATATTATGCTTTCTGGAGCATCAGGATGAGAAGCCACATAATGTCTCTTGGATTAGATGTTTGGATGTCTATAGAAACAGGGTACAAGTATCCCAAATACCCTCCTACAAATCTTGAAGAAAGAAAAAAAAAATGGAAGCAATGCCAAAAATGTTAATGCAATCTTGGTTGGATTAGCTAGAACAGTCCTTTCCAAAGTAATGCATTGTAAGACAGCAAAGGAAATCTGGGACAAATTGCAGACCATCTATGAAGGAGACTCTAGAGTAAAAAGGGCAAAACTACAGACTTTTAAAACCCAATTTGAAAGTCTAAAAATGAAGGAAGAAGAAAACATTCCAAAATACTTGGAGAGAATCGATGAAATTGTGAATGCAATTCAAGGGCTAGGAGAAGAATTGGAAGAAAAAGAAATAGTTGAAAAAGTACTAAGATCACCTCCAATGATTTACAATCCTAAAATTTCCACACTAGAAGATAGAGAAAATCTTGACAAACTCACCATGGATGAGCTATATGGAATTCTTATAGCTTATGAAATGAGGATTGGGCAAGACAATTCTCAAAAGAAGGAAGCAAATTTTAAAGCATCAAAAATAGATAAGAAATCTAAAACAAAAAATCAAGAATAAGATTATGATGATGAAGAAGCACTTCTAGTTAAACATATTAAGAGAGGTACTGGCAAGTTTAAAGGGAAATTGCCATTAAAATGTTTTTAACTATGGGAGAATTGGTCACTTTTCTACCAAATGTCCTTATCCCAAACAAGAAGAATATAGTGAGTGCCCTGATAACTTCAAGAAGAACAAAAAAAAATTTAAGAAAAAAAAAAGAAAACCTTTTATTCCATGGATGATAGCTGCTCAAACGAGTCTAGTGAATATGAAGAAGCATAAGTCTTATTCATGGGAATAGAAAATAAAATCTTTGAAGAAGAAGAAGATGATTCATAGGTGGAAGGAGAGGTGGACCTAAAGGCAGAACTCATAAGTTCCCTTGAAGAATTGAGAAAGAGAAGAATGAAGAACAATTTTTTTAAAGAAAATTTGTCAAAATACCAAGAAGAGCTGCACAATTCAAGACAACAAACAATAGCCAACATGAAAGAGGCCAAGAGCTTAAAAAAAAAGTTTCTAACTTCAAGGATGAAGAGGCTAAAATACCAGCAGGCCATTAATGAGAAGTTCAAGGAAAAACACAGGACTCTAAAAGACTTGAAGCATAAGTTATTTTGCTTAGAAAGATGCTTGATAAAGAATCTATTAAATCAAAATTTGAGAACACCTCAAAGACTTTCGATGAAATTCTAAGTAGCCAAAGACCATCAAGTGATAAAACTAGATTAGGTTATGAAAAATAAAAGAATCTAGAATGTTTGTCTCTTACACTCCAAGATAAGAATAAAAGAAGCTATGTTGCAACACTCAAAAGCCCGATCAAGAAGGATAGTGTAATGTCCCCATTCAAATAATTTCATACTAAGACAATCCCATCAATCCTACTAGTTTCCTAGGTTGGATGGGCACATGTGGAATGGTAATAAGGAAGCTAATAAATGATGTTTAGACATTAGAAGGGTTCAAGTATTTAATAAATAGAGTGAATAAAGAAATTCAAGAGAAATCCTAGGTGGCAAATGGTTTTGGAGACATATGGAGGATGTGGGACCCACACTAGCTTGATTTTTCATGATACATGGTATCTCTCTCTTGAAAATTCGAATTAATGGGAAGGTGAACACTCTTGGGTGAGTTGGTAAGTCATAACACATGTCATTGAGCATCTTAGGTCGAATTGGGAAGGATTGGTAACCTCCATGGAAAATAAAGAGTCAAATTGGAAGTTTGTGGACACTTGGGCTAGATTCCCTAGCCCCTGTGACACCAATGATGGAGCATCTATGAAAAATATGACAAATTGCAGACATGACCCCTGACATCTGACAACTATGACATGTTAGCCCCAAAAATAGGCTCAAGGAAGGCGCTCATGGGAGTTGGAGAAGCCAAAGAGACTCAAAATCGAATTTGGGAGAAGATGGAAGGTTGGAACTAGGAGACAAGTGGAAAATGTGGAATATTTCCTAAATGGAAATCTATTGAGAGGATTTCGAACCTTAGAAGGCTAATGTTGGTTATAAAATGTATAAATGAAGTATGAGAATGGATTTTGATGATTTGAGAAAAATTGCATTTGTGAAGAGAGAGCTAGTGGATGACTAGTTTCTTGCCTTAGCCAATTTCGAGGGTGAAAGATTTCCATCCAAGTTGGTGTTTGGAGAGGCCACTCAGGTATTTCATGGTGCTCTAATGGAGTTTGTATTTGCAGGTAGCAGTTACAGGAAGTTTCATGGTTTGGTTTAGTGCAGCACTTCTTCTCCACCATTTCCAGTTTTCAAGGCATATTCATGTTCCTTGAGGGATTGCGCTTTGGGTGAGCTCTTGTACTCATTGGGAGAGCTTAATATGATATTTTCTAATTTTAATAGCTTCATATCCTTTTTTATTCATATTCAGAAAGTCTTAGGTCGAAATACCCACTGATTGTATGCAAAAATATTGATTAATGAGCAAACAATGTCCATTTCCCCAATGCATTGATGTATGACATTGTAATGTTGATTATTTCGAATGGATGGATGATTCTATGATATATTTGTGATCAATATACTTCCATGGATTTCTTCTACAAGTTTCATGTACTGTACTTGAGCATTTGAAGCATTTTTACTCAATTTAGTTGTATTGGGAGGTGAAATAGTGCCATTTCCCCAAGGGTCAAATTAGGGATTTTGCATTTGAATGGGAGAGGGTGAGAACAGCTGTAATAATCAATTAATGGTGCATATGAGACCTTAATAACATACTTAACACATTACATAACTCTGTTCAGAAATTTGAGGGAGTTTAGAGGCATTTGGGAGGCCATTTTTAGTGTTACCCCGAGGAGATTTGATACACAAATTACTAGTCAAAATTGCATATATTGGTCAGAATATAAATCAAGTTTTCTAAAGTATTTGGAGGACCATAAAACATCCATGAACCTAATATTCAAGTCTAAATATCATTCATACACTCATACAGAAGATTTGGGAGCATTTGGGTTGATTTGGAGGTCAAAACAATAAAACTAGTCAAAGGTCGAAATTGAGAAAAAAAGTGGAAAATTGGGCATTTTAATAAATTTTGAAAAAGGGTCATTACAGATAGTAATAAATATGTTCTCTTCTCTTGTAATTAAGATAGAAATTATATGATACCTAAAAAACCAATGACCAGCAGGTTCCAACAAATCTTTTTCGGTCATTTCTACTCTTGTAATAAATTTGGACATATGGCTAGAGAATGTAAGTTGAGAACTAATGCTTCAGTAAAATTTCAGAAACAAAGGAAGGGATGGAAGAAGATGGAAGTTGTGAAGCAGTAAGATCAAATATTCCTCAAATATAAAGGAACGTTCTATGGATATTGTCACTGCTGTCACAAGTTTCGTCACAAAGTTGTTGATTGCAGAACCCAGGGAAAAGATCAAAGTACAGAATCCAAGAAACAAAGAAATGAAAAATCAATAAGCAGAGAACCTCATGGAAAGATGTGGAGAAGAAAGGAAGAATACAAAGATTCTAGGCATCAATGAAGTTTCCAAAGGTGATGTTCAACATAATAGTGTTGTAGATAAGAATGAAATCCATTATGATGGAAAGCAAGATGAAAATGTAAAATACACCGATGAAGATAAGGATGATGAATTTCTCTTCTAAAGTTTCTCATGACCAAAAAGAGAACCCTGAAATTAGAATTAGAAGAGATCATATACTCCGGGGGAGTAAAATATCAGAAAATTGTAGGTTGTATTTGAAATTAATTAAGATCATTTGGTAAGAATAAAAGGCTATCTTCATCAAAGACAAGGAGTAGAGTAGAGGTGACAAATTGAAGAAAAACATTTTGTCTAGAAAACATCTATGTGACAAGCACATTTAATGGTTGAAGTGTAAAAAAAATCAGAAGCATGTTTACGAACCTATAGCAAAGCTTGTTATCACCTCAGACCAAGGAATTATGGTGCAGGTTATGAAATAAGTATATGGTATCAATCAAGCTATCTAAACCCTAGTCAATGTCTAAAGGAACAGGGACATATGGATAATAAATTTATATCCTGGCATTGAAGACTCCTTAAGAAGAGCAAGTTACATGATACATCCTTAAAGAGCAGTTTATGGAAGAAAACTAATAATGAGTGTAAACTCTATCACAAAATGTAGAAAATGTTGACAAAGGGGAAAAACATTGAAAGGGGGAGTCTATGAACTAATCATCCATATTTTCTATCAAAGACTCGCTAAAAGAAGGTAAATGTGGATGTTAACCAGAGTATCATAACACAATGGTTAGTACCAAGTCCAGTTAACAAGAAGAAGAGTAGAAAAGAGCTAAATTTCTTAAAGGAGGAGAGATATTGGCAAGGGCAGTTGTAAAAAAGAAGAAAGATAGGAAATTCTCTATCAAGATGGTACAACAAGGGCATAACAGGTTATCCTTTGTCATTGTTGTCAAAGGGGGAGAATGTTTAGATGTTGCCATCAGTGCCAAAGGGGGAGAATGTTGAATGTGGTTTTCATTGACATCAAAGGAGTTTAGTAATGACAAAGGGATATAACTAAGGACATGATGGCAAGGAAAACTCAGTAATGATAAAGGCATAACAAAGGTAGTGATGACATGGCATGTATGATGATGTGGCATGTGTGATGAGGATGGAAAGACACATGATAATGTTCTAGTACCTTCATGATGTCATTATTACAATTTGACCTAATTTTATAGAGATTTGTCAGTTTAGAGAAATTCTGGAAATTGATTAAGTGTTGGAAATTTGGTCCAAGTGGCCATGGGAAAATGCCCTCCGTACCTCATAGGAGAATGATAAAAAGTATCTAAAAGAATCAGGCTATAGTTTGTTGATCTGTCTACCTGACCATGGTCTCACTTTGTCTTGAGAGTGTCAGAGGAGGAAGTTATAGGTATGCCAAAACAAGGTTTTAGGCAGTTTTGCACCAGTCCAGTAAAATGCCCACCTAGGTTAGAGGAAGATGAGTTTGAAGGTGATATCAGGATGGTTGTGCTCAGTGAGATGTAGTACATCATCTTGTATCATTGGTTCAGGATTTTGGTGAAATAAAAAATCCACCCTGGAGATTGCACAAATTGTCTAAGTATAAAAATACTGGTAAAAATTCCTAAATGACCTCAGTAAAATTCCCTCCATTACCTGTGGTTGATGTCTTAAAGTATTTTGAGGGTATGGGTCTGTATCATGTTGAGTGGTGCATCCAACCATATCATTGGTTTGTCCAAAAATTCTCTATAGGTGAATATATTGATCTACCAAAAGTGCCTCCTAGCTTGTTTTGCACTACTCCAGAAAAATGCCCGTCGAGGAGAGAGAAAGAGGTCTCAAAGGATGAAATTGGTCTGGATAGAATCACCGTGTTGGCCTCTATCCAGTGGATGTCTCATACTTCCAATTTGATGAAAATAAAAATCCCTTCATGTTGACATAGGGTTTGACAATTTTGTCTAAGTGTTGAATTGGTAGTTTAAAAATATAGTTTCAAATGCCTGCCAGATGATATGTGTGTATAAACAAATTCAAAAGGTTACATGGATATGTTCCTTGTTGAAGTGGTTATCCAATCATGTTTTCAGTTTTCCTTATGATGGTCACATGTGCAAGAAATCAACCTGCCAAAGTGAGAACAATCTTGTTTTGCATATTAAGAACAAATGAAATTTGTCCAAGTGTTGAAAACTGAAGGTTACGGAGCCATTTGGAAATGCCCGCCAAAAATTGCCCTTGTGCTCATAAATTCATTAATTGGCATGGGTCTGTTCTTTGATGATCTCGCCATCTAGTCATGGTCTCAGATTTCTCTCTAGCACACTTGCAAAATACAAGCCTGCCAAATTGAGAAAAAGGTTGTTTTTTTGTCTAAATGAACGTTGAGAGGCATTTGGAATGCCCACCAAAAGTTGTGGTTGTGCAGATAAATCCATCCAAAGGTGTGGATCTGTTCTTTGGCAGTTTTTCTATCTAGCCATGGTGAAAGATTCTTCTTTGGTATTCACACATGTGAAAATTTGATTTTCCAAGTTGAAGGAAAACTATTTTTACATTATGTGAATATGCCAATAATAAGTCTCATAATATATGTTAACAAGTTTTTGTTTAAATTTCCCAGCTAAGTCAATTTAATAAGGAATAATTAAGATGTTATGAAATAGAGGAAATTAATTACCAGCTAGTTATCAAAGCAAACTGATAAACCAAGAAGTATTTTTTTGAAGTGGTGCATTTGATAAAAAAGCAATCTCCAGATTGAAGGGCGCGATTATGGAAAGGGTGTGATGTTGAAAATGCATGATGATAAGCTACAAGAATAGACTAATAAAAGATAATAAGGCAGAATTTATTAAAAAACTAGAGTTGATCTTTAATTAAAAACCAGGGTTTGTTATTGAATTAAAAAACAAAGTTAATCTTTTTGAAGATGCGTGAGTATGAAAAGACACAAGCCCACTTTGAAGAGATGCAATGGTTAAAAGATGAGATAGATAATATATAAAGAAGCATTTGAGATGGAAAGAAGATGTCTCAACAACCCAAATCAAAGAAGAAGAAAAACCAAACAGAGACCAAAGAAAATGAAGAAATGGAATTGAAGAAAAGAAGTTTTGGAAATCTGAAAAAGACAGAAAAGGGTGGAAGGGTGGTGCTAGGGCAGGTTGCAGCCTGCAAAGGGTGTTGTAGCATCCTGTCAGTTGTAGTTGACAAAACAGGGTGTTGGTGCATCCTTCACTTGTTGGTGCCCAGTCATCTCCCCCTTCCCCATCAACATCTCCATCATCATCATCTTCTTCATCACCATCATCATCATCCTCGTCACCCTCATCATCATCTTCTTCATCACCATCATCCTCATCCTCGTCACCCTCATCATCATCTTCTTCATCACCATCATCCTCATCCTCATCACCCTCATCATCATCTTCTTCATCACCATCATCCTCATCCTCATCACCCTCATCATCATCTTCGTCATCTTCATCTTCATCAACATCATCTAAATCATCTTCATCATCATATGGAGCTTCTCTAATGTTGATGATGAAGATGTTGTTGATGATGAGGAGGAGGAGGATGAGCTTCTCATCATCATCATCATTATCATCATCATCTAAATCGTCTTCATCATCATATGGAGCTTCTCTAATGTTGATGATGAAGATGTTGATGAGGAACCTAGAGATGACAATGATGATGATGATGATAGTGATGATGATGAAGATGTTGATGATGATGGTGATGGTGATGGTGATGATGATGATGATGATGATGAAGATGATGATGATGGAGATGTTGATGAGTAACTTAGGGAAGGATGCACCAACAAGTGAAGGATGCCCAGTCATCAGGTTGACACCTCCAGCATCCTTCCCCATCAACATCTCCATCATCATCATCTTCTTCATCACCATCATCATCATCCTCGTCACCCTCATCATCATCTTCTTCATCACCATCATCCTCATCCTCGTCACCCTCATCATCATCTTCTTCATCACCATCATCCTCATCCTCATCACCCTCATCATCATCTTCAACATCTTCATCATCATCACCATCATCTTCATCTTCATCAATATCATCATCTTTATCATCTTCATTTGCATCATGATCATCTTCATTGTCATCACCCTCCTCCTCCTCATCATCTTGTGCACTTATGCACTGAGGGATTAATGTTTAGAAGAGGGCCTAGAGGCCTTTATGGGGAAGGGGCTCTATGAACAAACCAAAACATATCAATTTATTTGGAAATTAATGAAGTAAACGTTACCCACCAAACTATTTAACATTCAATGGGAGCGCGCACGCGCTAGATGCGCGTGCGCATACCTGTTGAGCATAAAATTCATAAAATAACCTGCACTCTTCTCCCGCATTTTTTCTCTTATTCCACGGATGTTTTCATTGTTTTCACGCATAATCCGACAACCGTTTGCATCTTGGAGTGAATTTAGACACCATTTGGTGTTTCTTTGACAATTTGGATAGAATACACAAGAGTTGGGGCTCTAGTTGGATCTTTGGATTGAATACACACCGGTTGGGCTCTATTTGGCTCCTTTGATTGAATACACAACAGTTGGACTCTATTTGGCTCCTTGGATTAAATTCTCATGCTACTTGGACACACTTGAACTCTTCTTACATATAGTGGATACATCAAAAGAGCATTTTACATTTGAAGCAACGAGCAATCATAATCATTGAGGTATGGTGACCTCTTCCTCTTGTTAAATGTATTTTAGTCTTCATTCACTTTGTTTGAATTGTATCTATTTTAGTTTTTCTTCATGAATTGTATGATAGATGTATTTTAGTCTTCTTGATCTTCAACATAGACAATAAAAACAGCTTACCACAAAAAAACTACAACATGCACCAAGCAATGGTTTGAACCTTTCATGAAGATAATAAAAAAACTTGCTTGCATCACCATCAATAAGCTTTCATAATCACGTAACTCCATCTAGTACACAAACATTTGTTGAATTCCTCATGATTTCAGTACAACAACTCACACAAACACCTAAAGAATCAAACTCGAGTAATCTTTTGGGGCTATTTTCCCTCATCCAAAACATGAAAATGAAGTGAGTAGGAGCTTCTCCTTTTGTAGGAAATGTGTTCCTACTAACATCCCATACTACCATCCAATTGAGTTCCTAGAGGTGATGTTGTTGTTATATCTATGGCATTCTCAATAGCTTTTAATATTATATGAAAACATTCTCACTAGATGTTGTTGTACATAATCAATTGCTACATCGATTTTTAATAATCATGCACATCGAGTTTTAATATCTTATTTGTTGTTCATTCTTGTAGGGGTGATATTTTTGTTTTGTTAAAAAACGTATTGAATATGGGAAACATACGTAATAATAAAAGAAAGTCTAGAAGGAAGGATCCACCCCCTAAAAAGGCCCATGAGAGAAGAGAAAAGGCCAGCTTGTACATGGAAAACCATAGACATCAAGATGTTAGTGCCTTAGATCCATCAACAAGCAACGACGAAGTGGTTGAAGTCAATCAAATATTGCTTGATGTCGAGCATGAAGGGATGGATGTTGAACAGGTTGTTAATTGGAAACCTCCCCAAGAAGAGCACACTCATGTCGAACACACTCCCTTGCAGGACCAAATTGTGAATGAAGGACCACAACAAACCGATGATGAGACTTGTACTTTCTTTCCTACTCCCTTGCCTCAACTATCAAGCGTACGATGAAGAACTCCCAGATGTATTCATGTGGATGAAAGTTCATTTTCAGGACTTGAAGGTAAATTTCCCAAACGCACTATTGATTTCCATTGTAACAGGATAATCAACGAATTTTTTGAATCCAAAACCGATGCAACAAAATGTCAATTGTTTATGGCTTTGTTAAAATCACATTGTCTAGCTCATGTTAGGAGAATTTTGGGCATAAAGGTAGTTAGAGGTTCAGAGGCCAATGATCATGTTGTTAGAAATCTACAATCTGCATTTAATTTGATTTGAAAAACTTCTTGTACAAAAGATTTTAATCTGGCCCGTCGTGTACTGTCGAAATCAATCATAGACAAATCCACAAGTCAACGTCGCCTGCTATCACACACATGTAAAATATTTAAAGTAGATAGAAAGACTCTTCAAAAGTATTCTGCTATTAGAGAAAAACTTGAGACACCAGGCCAAAAAGATTGTTGGGCCTTTGTTGGTAGGTTACCTCGTTCAGACATGAAGCTTATTGATGTTGTTAAAGAACTAGTACAAAAGTTTTTGCATGATAACACTAGACCGTCATCGAATCAAAGAGATGTGTTAAAGTTGAGAAAAGGCGTTAAGGGGTGTGAACCCTATGTCAAGCACTTCCTTGACATGACACAAATAGATCTCTACGAGAGGTTCAAGAATGAGCACACACAATTGAACTTGGGCCAAAGGTCCTTTGAAAAATGCAAACCCTAGTCTGTTAGAATTTGCATTGATCGTAACACATGTTGTTGTAGATACCATGTAGAATTTGAGTACTATTATGATACATATAGACATATATTTTTTGATTTGCATACTAACATTGTGCAGGAATGGCCATCGTTACAACCACCGAATGCATCTAGAGAATTTATACATAGCATAATGTGTCCAAGACCTGAAGGACAAAAATATTATAAAAGATCATGTTTATATGGGACATGTTCCAGGTGCAATGGATTTTCATTATTGAGTCGTTGCATCCATGAAACCGAGGAGCACCAATTTGGGAGGATGTCAGTAGAAATGAAGAACTTAAAGTACATAACATATCAAGTATATAGTGCGAAGGAAAGCAAAAAAAATGCATTGGTGAAGTCACAGGTGATCTAATTTTGCATACTTTCATACTGTACATGTTGAATTTGTACATATATATTCATATTGCAAATGTCACATTGTATTAATGCCCTTGGTTTTGTGGCACCATGTACAAATTTGTGATTTCATGAAGGAATTCTACCAAAAGATGAAGCAGTATGTACAACATATCCATGTAGCACGATGGCAGGATGAATAGTACAGACAGTGCAGGGACACCTTTCCCAATGGCACAATATTGTCGGTTGTGGACTTTGCTGAAAACTACACCCTGCAGCCACATAATGAGATTCAAAGTCCATATCACATATAAGCATGTGCCAGATAGCAACAATGACATGAGGATAATATTGAAAGAGACCAACTTCTACATCAATGACAACAGGTGCCACGACCTGCATTATGTGCAGCATTGCTTCAGAATTTTCTATGATCAGCTGAAGGAGAGAGGTATACAGATGGATCAACATTGGATATGGTCAGATGGTTTTGCAGGCCAGTTCAAAAATGCACGTTTATTCCAGTGGTTGATTATTTTGCACAAGAATTATGATGTGCTACATATATGGAACTATTTTGAGACCGGGCATGGAAATGGAGAGCATGATGGGGCTGGAGCATGTCTCAAAATTTCCCTACGAAGGGAGGAGATGAGGTGCATGTCAAACCCTCATATTTAGGATGCAGAATCTATAGTTCGATGGTGCTCTGCAAAAGTGTCAGATCGAACCATCAAGCAGCACTGACCAACAGGTAGACGACATGTTGTCAGAAATTTCTGGCATGTGGTTGATATAGATCGATCGCATTCTTATAGTTGTAGTACTGTGCAAGGCACTCATGGATTTCATTCGATTCGAAGCTTAAACAACCCCTTATTTGAAATATAGACGTGGAAACTTGCTTGCTTTTGTGGGCATTGCAGCAATTGTGAGTGGGATGAGTGTGAATCAATGGATTGGGTTGATGAATGGGATCATGTATCACTTGCAGTGGACCCATGTGCGGTTGTTGAAACAATCCAGTTAGAGGAAGTCCAATCCTTTATTTCAAATGAATATGATCATATATCTGATCTTGTACAACCAGGTAAACATTTCTGCATGCATATCCCGATTCCCTCATTGTTTTTGTAATGATCCAAGTTATCAAACCACTAATTGTTGGAATATGACTGTAAAATGCACTTTTGCAGGACACATCTACGTAGTTGTCGCCCTGAAAGACAGTGCAATTGGGATGAACTATTGGTTGGCACGATGCATCCAGGGGAAGAAAACCCTCCTCGCATCATTAGCCAATAGTGAAGGCATTACCTTTCCGTCTAGCTCGATGGTTGTTTAGGGGGAATATCTTACAATAGATGGAGAGGGACCAAAGAGAAATGTCTACACATACATGGATTATAGACCAGGTTCACGGGTGTATCACTTTACACACTTGATTGTTGGTACAAACATCCAACTGCAAACAATTTCAATGAAGACATCAAACAAGGTACGCTACTTACTACCTCATGCAAAGCACGAGAGGTTGTTCGAGATAATTAAAACTCGAGAGGATCTAGAAGGCCTAATTGATTGAGGTACATAATATAGCCATGTGATTGTTTATTCATGCATGATTAATGTTATTCATGTTAGAAATTTTATTTGATATCGTTATCTTATATCATTTATTTGATGTTTGAGTTATGATTAATTTACTATTACAATACATTGATGTTTTACACCAACCACTCCAATTCATTGGTCCCAAGGTCAAAGTTTCATCATTTGACCATGTTTAGTGCCATAAAACCCATAATGAGTGCTAAAATACTCCTAGTTGCACCCATATCATTTATTGGAGACTAAACATATCCTTGTCATTTGATTCTAAACTCCTAGGGTTTCCTCAACAACCCTATAATCTCTAGTACATCTAGTAATCTGTCATTGGCTTCAATAACAAGCTTATGTTAATAAATGTCTCCCCACTAGAATGATTATCTTTATTAGGGTTTAAAAACCCTACCCACGTCACGTCACACAAGTACACCACTAGAGAACTCAACTTATAGAATCCAAGTCTACATGTCCATCTTGGTATTTCAATCCTCAAACCCTAGGTCTTATACTCTAGCATCAAACCCTAATATGCATTTGGTTGGTGATAAGAATGAGATGCAAATCAATGTTTTAGTAGATAATTCACATAAAATCAATGTTCCCATGGACAAGGAAGAGGCTGCTAGTTCGAAAGAAGGTTTGCATAGTTGTATTCTTGAGGTAGAAACTTCAACCCTAAGTCTTCCTGTTGTAAGTAGTGAAGAGCAGGTGTTTCATACTCTAGATTTTAATGCTGATGTCAAAGCTTTGGAAAAATTGAGAGAGACAAAATGGCGACCAAAAACAAGACCTACCAATAAAATCAGGTTAAATATGAGGAGGCTAATAGATCCTAAGCTGAAGGAAGAAAAGGTCACCATTATTGAAGATTCTTCAGGAGGAGAAGATGGGAATAGTAATGCTGAGAATGTTGAGTTTACTTAAAAGAAGATTCAAATGGATACAGAGAAGGAGACTGATATGATAACTGAACTGGTCAAAGAATGTGAAAAAATTGCAAAACATGAAATGGTAGTAGAACAAGAAACTATCCTAAATGTTGAACAACCTTCTACTTCAGCATTTCCTCTATCAGGTGCACTTTCCAGAAATAAGCAGGAAGAAGAGTCACTCTTCAGAAAGTTAGATATTCCATTTGGGGCAGAAGAATGTTCAAACATACATCTAGATGTTCGAATAGACATTGAGGTTGAAAACCTAAAGAAATCTATTCAACAATATAAATCACAGGAGGCATTTTTGAGTGAGTCTAATGAAAGACTTAGAACTACCAACAAAAGGCTAAGGGAGGACTTAGATGACATTAATGCTCATTACCAAGAGCTTATTGTAGTTGCTAAAGAAGCCTTAAGGAGAAAAGGACAGGTAGAAGTGCAGGATGAAGATATGGCAAAGCAGATTGAGGAGTTAAAGAAGCAGAAAAATGGACTACTCAACAAGGTTTGAGGATCGGAGAGTCAACAAACTCGAGATAAGAAAAAGTCACATGCCTTGGAAGGCATAGCTATGCTAGATGAGGCTGCCAAGCAGTTATGAGCCACCTCATCTCCAGATGTCAGAGTATTCTATTTTTGTTATCATAAAAATAGTTGTTAATGATGTTGTTTTAAAGATTCGAAAGCTAAGTTGTAACTGTGAAAATCCTCACAGAAGATCTAAGAGATGATGTATACCTCACAATGAAAGAATTTAGGAATAAGATTAAGAGTGGTCAATGCAGTAAGATGAGCAACATAATAATAATAAAGTAGAACTCGGATAGAAGCAAAAATAATTCACACACACTAATTCATTAATCACAAATGGACAAATAAATAATACAATGCATGATGAATTCGAATGCCATGGTGGCAATTCGAATTGGCCTTCATGGAGTGATCAAAAGATCACTGGAATGTCATTGGAGCACAACTAGTAGTCTATCTCATCATCAATGGAGTCATAAATGCTCAAGTAAGTGTCAACCATCAGTCAAACTAAGTCTCACTGAGTGTGGTAGGTGTAGCTGAGTGTAACTAGAACTAACTGAATGAAGGAGGCTCAGTGAAGGGCGCATGAGGAGCTAATTGGAGTCAGAATGAGCAGTCTAGTCACACTAAAGGTCCATCGGAGTAGTAAGGTCAGTTAAGAGTGAGTCAAGCCTAAAATTAAGGAGAGAATTTAGTTAATTGAAGACAACTAGACTGGTAGGTGAAGAAGGGTTCCTTTGTCAAGTGGATGGTGAGATGTGGGCGCATCACTGGCTAGGAGGGCTCAATCTGAGTGGAAATAAGCTCCTGCGTGCTGGAAGACTAGGGACTAGGTGCTAGAGGTGTCAACCTGATGACTGGGCAGCATGCGGATGCATGCAAGACTGGAAATGCAAAGGATGAAAATGATGGTAGGACTAGGATGGAGTATAGGAATATCCTAACACCCCCCCTTAATCCATCCTGGGCCCTGGTAACTAAGACCAAAGGTCACCCAATACAATGAATAATAACAGTCAATAAACCGAGGAAATGGGGAAAACCTCATGGGAAAAATACCCCCCCTCAAAATAGACTTTAAGGCACACACAAAAATAAATGCTCCAAACTCAAGCAGGTGTGATGCTTGGTCATATATTTGGAGGTATCTTCTTCTTGGGAAGAAGTGGATCATGCTCAGAAATCATGTGCTTGTACTTGCTCTTTAGATGGAATGTGATGAGAACAAATCCAAAAGTATGAGGATGATCCTTGAACCTGTGATTTGAATCAGCTGAAGTAGGATCAAATCTATGAATGTGCAAATAGTCTTTTGTCTTCTCCTTCGAACCATCATGGGTGAGATTATGCCAAAAAGAACCATCACATGATTGCTTGAAATGAAAATCAGATTTAAGACTTGAAGAATAGTTTCTTGAGATCTCCTTTGAACCAGCAGCGGTGAGATCAAAACCATCATATGCATGAGAAATTATCCCAAGTAGTGATTGCTTAAAATCCAAATTAGATCCAAGACTTGAATCATGGTTTCTTGAGATCTCCTTTGAACCATTAGAGGTGAGATCAAAACCAGTAAGTGCGTGAGAAATTATCCCAAGCGAATGGTAATGGTTTCTTGAGATCTCCTTTGAACTAGTAGAGGTGAGATCAAAACCATGATATGCATGAGAAATTATCCCAAGCAAATGCAAATGGCCATAGTCTTCAATAAACTTCTGAAATCATGAGATAATGATCATATAGTAGTACATAAGAGGTGAGTGATCAAGGAGAGCGAATGCATTACCTCCAATGGTTTATTTTACCTCTGAAACATTCAATAGATCATGAGGCAAACCAACAGACTCTGGTGCAAGAGAGGATTTAGGACCTTCTGCAATTTCTAGAGTGTGAGTTGGCACATAATTTGAAATAGAAGAAATTTGGAGCAAGAGTGTAGAATCTGCAAGTTCATATTCTTTGTGGACAACTTCAATATGAGATGTGTTTGATACTGGTTCATGATCAATGAGATCATCAAGGAGGGCGAATGCATCACTTTGCTTGCTCTCGAAAGGGTTTGGACCAATCCCTTCATTCTATTTGCCAAATCTTTCATCCAGATGGGCCCATAGCTCTTTTGGAGATTCAACATCAATGTATTGGTGTACCATGCATCGAGGCATAGCAAACATCATGGTTGCACGGACATGGTCACCTTTATTTAACCAATCAATCTCTTCTTTAGAGGATTCTAACTCTCTTTCAAAACAATAATCAAAGAGACCATTTCTCTTCAAATGTGCTATCATCTTTGGTTTCCATTCATCATAGTTGAATGGAGAAAGAAGATCATAGTTGAATGGAGGAGGATAGATTTCTTATGAATACATGGAAGCTGTAGAAGACCTGCAAAAACAATAGAAATATCTACAACTACTACTACTGCAAAAGATGCAGAAACTGCTGCAACTGCTGCACTCGAAATCTTGATAATAACCTGCAAAAAACTCTCAGGAATGGATATAAACAATACTCTCAACATGCTTTGATACCATGTGAAAATCCTCACAGTAGATCTAAGAGATGATGTATACCTCACAATGAAAGAATTTAGGAATAAGATTAAGAGTGGTCAATGCAATAAGATGAGCAACAGAATAATAATACAGTAGAACTCAGATAGAAGCAAAAATACTTCACACAAACTAATTCATTAATCACAAATGGACAAATAAATAATACAATGCATGAGGAATTCGATTGCCAAGGTGGCAATTTGAATTGGCCTTCATGGAGTGATCAAAAGATCATTGGAGTGTCATCGAAGCACAACTAGTAGTCTATCTCATCATCAGTGGAGTCATCAATGCTCAAGTAATTGTCAACCATCAGTCAAACCGAGTCTAGCTGAGTGTGGTAGGTGTAACTGAGTGTAACTGAGTGTAACTAGAACTAACTGAATGAAGGAGGCTCAGTGGAGGGCGCATGAGGAGCTAACTGGAGTCATAATGAGTAGTCTAGTCACATTGGAGGTCCATCAGAGTGGTAAGGTCAGTTAAGAGTGAGTCGAGCCTAAAATTAAGGAGAGAATTTAGTTAACTGAAGGCAACTGGACTGGTAGGTGAAGAAGGGCGCCTTTGTCAAGTGGATGGTGAGATGTGGGCGCATCACTAGCTAGGAGGACTCAATCTGAGTGGAAATAAGCTCCCGAGTGCTGGAAGACTAGGGACTAGGTGCTGGAGGTGTCAACCTGATGACTGGGCAGCATGCGGATGCATGCAGGAATGCATGCAAGACTGAAAATGCAAAGGATGAAAATGTTGGTAGGACTAGGATGGAGTATAGGAATATCCTAACAGTAACTACTTCGAAGATAGACCTAAAGTTAGTTGTGGAACTCATAATTTGTAAAGAGTATAAAAGGAAGAAACTTTGAGGAAAAATGGTTCGATTTTTGTGTCAAGGAAGATATACAGTGAAAGCTTTGGATACATTTTCAGACTAATACATACAACTCTTATGTAAGTTTTGAATATTGAGATTGAAATATATACTTATAAGCCACTTTATCTTGTTTACTGTTTTTGTTTCTGATCAGTTTGATCACTCAATTAGTGACTTCATTCCTTGCTTAAAGTTTTTATTCATGGAGTGCTCATGTGTTGTGGATGAACCAATAATGTATTTATGAATGTGTTGGCTTATTTTTAATCTTTTAATTCTTAAATATCTCAGTTCCTTCACGTGTTACATGATTTGGTTTATGTATTAGTTTGTTTCTTGTTTTGAATGAATGATTACTTCTTTGATTATAAAACCATAAAAACAAACCCTATTTAATGTTGTTTTATTGAGATTGTACTAGCTTGCCCCTCTGTAGTCTAGGGACAATTTCTAGTACAAACATCTTTGGCACCGTTGACAGGGACGAAAGTGAAGTAATATTTTCCCTGGGGTATCTATATTTTTCTTGTTTTGAGGTGAACAAGATCATAAGTTATATTTAAGACTACATATTCACCAAACACAGTGGTTCACAGTGGCTTCCAAGAGGTTTGGAACAAGAGGGAAACCTACTTCACCTTTACATCCAGGAGTTTTAGACCCAGAACAGATTCTGAAAGAAGCTAGACAAATTTGAAGGTCTCAGTCTTCTCCATATTTCCTTATTTTTTATCAATCACTGATAATATCTCCATTTCTGTATTCAGAGCCCAAGTTAGAGGAGGTTGATATTCAGGTTTTCACTAATCCATTATCTCTTAGAAAGGTTAAATTTGAACTACTCCCCTTCCTGCAATTTAAACCTCATATTCTTACCCATCAACTAAGTTCAAGTAAAACTATTAATAAAACTTTGTCCTCATTAAGTCAAACTACTTCCAAAATGGTTGGACAACAGCTTGATATGATGGATAGAATGGTAGCTACTAGGTATGCTCCCCTATTTTTACCTCAGCCTCTAAATTCCTTACCTGGAGGAGACTACCAGAAATACCTACCTAGGTTTAATGGTTAGGGAGAAATCACTGCCGAAGAACATTGGAATGCTTTTCTGAGTTATGCAAACAACCAAAATATTGAAGCTAAAGATGTGTGGATGAGAATGTTCGTGCAAAGTTTAGATGGGGAAGTAAGAAAATGGTTCCGATAATTTCCAGCTAACTCAATAGATTTGATTGAGGAACTCCAAGAAATGTTTATGAGACAATGGGGAGATACTAAGGATCATACTTATTACATTACTGAGTTTGCAGCATTAAAAAGGAAAAATGATGAAACTGTAGCAGACTTCTCCAAGCGTTTCAATAAAATGTATGGAAGGATCCCAGCTAAAATCAATCCTTCCATGACCTCAGCTAAGCTAACCTATGCCAATGCCTTTGACCATGATTTTTCATTGCATTTAAGAGAAAGAAGATCAGTGACTTTACTGAACATGCAAGAAGTTGCCCTGGAGGTTGAATCAAATATTCTAGCTTCAAATAGGCTTAAAGATCAGTCTGATTATCAGGTTCATGACCGGAAGGGTAAAAATGAAATAATTCCTTCACCTCTACATCAAAGAAAGAAGAAGGTCAGATAGATGAGATGAATAAGTTAATCAAAACTCTGACTGCAAAAGTGAATAAATTGGAATTGGAAAAGAATTCAAATAAATCTATTCAAGAAGGGGAAAGAAATCATAATAAAAATCCTAATCAGTTTAGACGTCCTTTTGTAGCAAGATTCATTCCTCGGGAAAGAAGAAACAATGATATTCAGAGGGAGAGAAGAGAAAATGAAGACCAGAGAGTTCCTCCCCCATTCCAAAATAATTTTATAGAAGAAGTTGAACAGGTGGAAGATTTGTAGTATGAGGATGATTCAAATTAGAATTTAAATTATTTTGGGGAGTTTTCATCTGAAGGTTTTACAACTGAATGCATCTATTCGAATTCTGAGTATTATGATTCATACAATTATCAAGAAGGAAGTGATCATGACCCTGAGGTTTCAGCTAGTATGTGTCATACTGAACCTAAAAAGTCTTATAATTTAAGATCAGGTCCAAAACAATTTGTCCAGATTCCAAAAAAGAAGATAGTTCCACCTACTAAATAGTTTCCTAATCAAACACAAGAAAAGAGACAGGATCAAGGGAATCAACTCAAAGCAGTAGAGATTGAAGAAACTAGTAAAAATGCACAAACTTTTAACTTTGAGAATGAATGATGTAAAATCAAGGTTCCAGTGCCATTGACTGAGTTAATGAAGACTCCTTGTTTTAGAGATTCTGCATGTGAGTTATTGAATGTTCAAGCTAATTCTTCTCCTTCAGATACTGTAAATTTACAGGAAGAACATCCTACAATAATACTTGGTTCTTCCTCATATGAAAAGCCTGAAAATGGTTCAACTTTTCCCCCACCTTTTTATATAACCTTGACTGTCCATGACCAAATGATTCACAACTGCCTTCTAGATTCCGGAGCCTTACATAACTTGATTCCTAAAGCATTCATGGAGGCCCTTGGTTTGAGTATCACAAAGCCATACCATGATTTATTTGCATTTGATTCTAGAACTGTGAAATGTCTAGGAGTGATTAAGGATCTTGTGGTTAATCTTTCTCAATTACCAATGAAGAGTGTTATAATGGATGTGGTAGTTGCTGACATATCTTCTAAGTTTGGTATGCTACTCTCAAGGTCCCGGGAAAAGAAAATAGGTGGTACATTGCAAATGGACTTTGCATATGCAACCATTCCAGTGTTTGCTGGAGAGAATAGAATATCGTATAGGGAATTACAATATGCTTTCATAGTCATGGATGATAAGAATCCAACCAATCATCCTCTTTATGCAGTAGATGAAGAATTAGGATCTTGTATGCTTCATTTCAGTGATGAGAACCCAGCTGGTATACTATAGGTAGAAAAGGAAACATCAGTCAAGCCAAGCATTGAACAAAAAGATGAGTTGTGGTAGATGTATTTTGATGGCTCTTCATCCAAAGAAGGATCAGTTGTTGGTATTGTGTTGATTTCTCCTAGTGGAGAGGTAATTTGCTTGATGTATAAATTGGAATTTGTCACTACCAACAACACAACTGAATATGAGGCATTAATACTTGGTTTAAGGGCTACAAAGGATTTGGGAATTCAACAAATTTATGTTTATGGAGACTCTGAACTAATTGTCCAACAGGTGAAGGGAAAATATCAGGTAAAGCAGGATTTGTTGAAGGTATATAGAAACGAGGTTTGGGATATGATTGATAACTTTTTCATAGCATTCAATATTACTTTTTTTACCAGAGATCAGAATCAGACTGCTGATTCATTAGCTTTGGCAGCCACTCATTTCCAAATCACAACATATACTTAGTTGAAATATCCAATTGAGGTTATAGACCATCAGTGCCAGACAATATAAAACAATGGAGAGTTTTTGAGGATGATGTGGAAATCAAAAAATTCTTGGAATTAGCTGGAGAGTTTTCTAATTCTCTAATCGATCAAGATCAGGATGAGGAGATAGATGACACTGTTGCATACACAAAAAATACAATTGTTGATCATAAAATTATTGAGTTGAAGGCAAATTTTATTCCTAAGGGTTTGGTTCCCCTTGAGAGAATATTTTCTAAAGATGACACATTATTAAAACCATCCATGCAATCTTCAAAGGAAAATATTATGAGCTATAACATTGGTACAGAAGACTAGCCAAAGATAGTGAAGATTTATAAATCTCTTTCAGTTCAACAAAGAAACAGGTACATTAAATTGTTGAGGGAGTTTGTTAATATTTTTTCCTGGTGTTATGAAGATCTAAGAACTTATGACACTAGTATTATTCAGCATAAAGTGCCTTTAAAGCTAGACGTGAAACCTTTTAGACAGAAGCTAAGGAGAATCAATCCAACTTTGTTACTAGTGATAGAGAAGGAGGTTAAGAAATTATTGGATGCAAAGATAATTGTTCCACATAGATTTTCATCATGGGTTGCAAACTTGGTTCCAATACGAAAGAAGAATGGAGAGATTAGATTATGTGTAGACTTTCAGAATCTTAATAGAGCTTCATGGAAGGATAATTATCCTTTGCCTAAAATTGAACAAATTTTGCAGAAAGTAGTGGGTGCTCAGAGAATTTCAATGGTTGATGGATTTTCGTGGTATAATCAAATTGCTGTGCATCCTGATGATAGGGAAAAGACTGCTTTTACAAATCCTTGGGGTACATTCATGTACGATAAGATGCCATTCGGATTGATGAATGTTGGTGCAACATTTCAAAGAGCTATGGATATAGCCTTTGTTGGAGAAAGAGAGAAATTTGTAGTCATTTACCTCGATGATATTACTGTGTTTTCAAAGTCTGATGATGAACACTTGCAACATCTTAGAAAAACATTTCTGAAGTGTAGGAAATTTGGTTTGTCTTTGAACCCTAAAAAGTCACATTTTGCTGTACAGGAAGGAAAAATTTTGGGTCATCTTGTTTCAACACATGGTATTAGAATAAACCTAGAGAGAGTTAAAGCAATTCTAAAGATTACAATCCCCAGAAGCAAGAAAGACGTTCAATCATTTATTGGGAAAATCAATTTTCTGAGATGGTTCATTCCGAATTTTGCTGAAACTATCAAACATATTACATCTATGTTGAGGAAGGATCAGGAGGTGAAATGGAAAGCAGAAGCTAGAGCTTCATTTGAGAAGATTAAACAAGCTTTGAAAGAATCCCTAGTCTTGGTAAGTCCATACTTTTCAAAATATTTTCTCACTTTTTCTTTTGCATCCCAAGACACTATAGTTGTTGTTCTACTACAGAAAAATGCAGATGGTTTAGAGCAGCCTGTATCTTTCTTCAGTAAGACTCTCAGAGACTCAGAATTAAAGTACAGTACACTTGAGAAACAACCATATGCACTTGTTAAAGCATTGAACTTTTTTAGAATCTATGTTCCGCACTCGAAGATAATTTCCTATGTACCTAATGCTGCTATGAAAGAAATTTTAACTCAGCTAGACAGTGAAGGAAAAAGGGGTAGGTGGATTGCAATAATTATGGAATGTGAGGTACAAATCAGGCCTAAAAAATTAGTGAAGGGGAAGGGTTTAGCAAGATTGTTAGTTGATTCAAATTTTGAGGCTTTAGATATCCATTTGGTAGCTAATCAGTCAACTCAAGAAGAATTGCAAATGAAGGAAAATGAAGAGCAGAATATGGAAAAATATGCAGAATCAGAATGGTATGCTGATATAGTTTACTTCTTATTGCATTCACAATGTCCTGTTCATTTTGATAAGAAAGCATCAAGGTCATTAAAGTTGAAGGCCAAATAATATTGTTTGGTAAATCAACAGTTGCACTGGAAAGATCCAGGTGGAATATTACTCAGGTGTTTGGAAAAGTCACAGATAGAAGAGGTCATTTTAGAAATGCATGAAGGTGCTTATGGGCTCACAAGTATTGGAAATCTACAGCCTATAAAATTCTCAGGTCTAGGTATTACTGGCCTTCCTTATTTTCAGATGTGTATCAGTAGCATGTGTTCAATGTTAAAGGTTTGCTGGAAGGCATAAACTCATATCCCTACCATTAAAGCCTATTGCAGTGAATGCCCAATTTCAACAGTGGGGATTATACTTTATAGGAGAGATTAACCCTGCATCTAGTGGACAACACAGGTAGATACTTACAACTACTGATTTCTTCACCAAATGGGTGGAGGAAATTCCTACATGTAATGCAACTGAAAAATTCATCATGAATTTTATACAGAAGAATATTTTAAGTAGATTTGGTTGTCCACAGAAGTTGCTGACTGATAATGCACCAACTTTCAAGTCAAAATCTATGGTAAGTTTTTGTGAGCAAAATGGAATTGATCTGAGACATTCTGCACCCTATTACCCTCAAGGTAATGGATAAATAAAAACATTATTCAGAGTATCAAAAAGCTGTTAAATCAAAATAAGAGATCTTGGGATTCAATGCTAAAGTATGCATTATGGGAAGATAGGATAACTACCAAGAAAGCAATAGGTTTGTCTCCTTTTCAATTGGTGTATGGTACAGATGCAATTTTTTCTATTCAGCTAGGCATTCCAGTAATGAAAATTTTCCAAAATAGTCAAGAAGAACCTAATGATCTTCAAAGAAGAATTTTCTCATTGGTTGAATTGTAGCAAGAACGAGAAGCTCAAGCAGAAAGGGATGAAACATACAGAAGTAAGATCAAAGCAAGATTTGATAAAAAAAATAAAGGAAGACACTTTCTCTATTGGAGATATGGTACTCAGGTGGGATGCGAGGAGAGACCAGAATGGCCAGCATGGTAAGTTTGATCATCTGTGGTTAGGTCCCTTCATGATTTCAAAATTTTTAGAAAATAATACTTTCATACTGCAAACTTTGGAAGGTGAGGAACTGTTTAATCCAGTTAATGGACAGTTCCTCAAACACTTTTTCAGTTCTTGAAGGTGAAAGAATTCACACTCATTGTACATATCGGTGAGAAATAAAACTCCATAACCAATGGAAGTTTATATAATAAAGAAACAATTTCAGTTTTAGATGGCAAAAGGAACTGGTCTACAGGTTCTTGAAACCTCATAAGGAGGCTTTCATCCCCCAGCTGGAGCCAGATGTTAACACTAAAACTATCCTTAGTTTTGATTGTGTGTTTTCTTTAATGTCTTTACTTTATTTTCTCTTTTCATTTTTATTTCATTTTGAATTTCAAATCATTTTCATTGTTTTCTAAAATTTATTTTATAGTTATGGTTTTGATTGCTTACTCATAGTGGATTATGTATGTTATATTTTATTTCAAAATCTTTTAAAATGCTTACCTAAGTATTTTCTAGAATTTTATCCAAAGTCTAACCTATACTTTCGAGTTTATATGTCAAAATTGCACATTGAGTGATTCCCGCAGCGCAAGGCCCAAATTCGATGCTCTCGCATGCTGTAGGAATCCCAAATGATGAAAACTAGTGGATCTGCGATGAAATGACCTAGCCAATGCATTTGATGATGGAAGAGGAGCTTCTAGACACTTGTTCGCCTCATTATGACACTTGTATTAAAATACGGTGATTACCATCCCAAAATTTCAGGGCATTGAGATGCCATGATCTTCGATTTGGGGTTTTTCCAGTTCATAGTTGAAGACACGAAGATTTTGCAGAATCTTTCCTTTAAATCAGTTGCAGAAGAATAGGGTAATGTAGTTGCAGAGTAAATTGACAATATGAGCAAGAGTGGCAGAAGTGGCGAACTAAGTCGGTTTGAACCAACCGACATCACCTGGGCAGTGGAATTTCTTGAGTGTGTTGCGGTTTTCAAGTCGGTGGGATGGTTTTTGTTTTTCGAGAATATTACAGGGTTCAATGTCAAGGAAACCCATGCGTTCACCCAACACCTTGTTAATAATAATGTGATTTTTGCTACCTTAAAGTTTGAATTGAAAGAAGCCCTAGTTGCTGAAGCAATCAACGTGCCATCAGAGGGAAAATCCTCGTTCAAAAAATCTGCTTTTGACTTTGACCCTAGCATGTTCCTAATATCAGGAGTTGGAGAGTTAGACTAGAGCAAGGGTGTGCATCTGAAAATTTTCAAACCAGAGTGGAAAGAAGTAATAGGGATAATCCAAAGTTACATTACCTGTGATGGTCGTTTTGCTTCAGTTTTCAAGTATCATATTAGGATTCTGATGCACTTAACTCACAATCAAAGATGAGTTTACCTTTCTTCTTGTTAAATATCCTTCAGAAAATGTCTAGCAGAGTTAAGGGTCAGGTTAACAACTCAAACAAGCTTTATTTCATCATGGACTCGTTGAGTTGATAGTTTGTTCAGTTTTACAAAAGTAAGGTCGGAATTGGGACCACTTCTTGTTCTTGTCAGGATTCATAATTAAACAGGATGAACAAGAGGAGAAGCGTACGCCAAGCAAACAAACTAGCTTTATGAAGAAATTAAAAAGAGACCTAGAGGAGAATTTGCAGAGTACTAGTGTACAAGATGATTCACAGAGTGTTAATGTACATGAATCTCATGATGTTAATGCACAAGAATTTCAAAACCTTGAAAATACAATGCAAGAAGATATGCATGAAGGACAGCATGAACATGTTTTAGTAGATAATTCACAGAAAATCAATGTTCCCATGGACAAGGAAGAGGCTGTTAGTTCGAAAGAAGGTTTGCATAGTTGTATTCTTGAGGTAGAAACTTCAACCCCAAGTCTTCCCGTTGTAAGTATTGAAGAGAAGCTGTTTCATACTCCAAATTTTAATGATGATGTCAAAGCTTTGGAAAAACCGATAGAGACTAAATGGTGACCAAAAACAAGACCTAGCAATAAACTTAGGTTAAATATGAGGAGGCTAATAGATCCTAAGATGGAGGAAGAAAATGTCACCATTATTGAAGATTCTTCAGGAGGAGAAGATGGAAATAGTAATGCTGAGAATGTTGAGTTTAATTCAAAGAAGATTCAAATGGATACAAAGAAGGAGTCTGATATGATAATTGAACTGGTCAAAGAATGTGAAAAAATTGCAAAACATGATGGTAGTAGAACAAGAAACTATCCTGAAATGTTGAACAACCTTCTGCTTCAGCATTTCCTCTATCAGGTGCACTTGCCAAAAATAAGTAGGAAGAAGAGTCACGCTTCAGAAAGTTAGATATTTCATTTGGGGCAAAAGAACGTTCAAACATACATCCAGATGTTCGAATACACATTGAGGTTGAAAACCTAAAGAAATCTATTCAGCAATATAAATCATAGGAGGCATTTTTGAGTGAGTCTAATGAAAGACTTAGAACTACCAACAAAAGGCTAAGGGAGGACTTAGATGACATTAATGCTCATTACCAAGAGCTGATTGTAGTTGCTAAAGAAGCCTTAAGGAGAAAAGGATAGGTAGAAGTGCAGGCTGAAGATATGGCAAAGCCGATTGAGGACTTAAAGAAGCAGAAAAATGGACTACTCAACAAGGTTCGAGGATTGGAGAGTCAACAAACTCGAGACAAGAAAAAGTCACATGCCTTGGAAGGCATATCTATGCTAGCTGAGGCTGCCAAGCAGTTATGAGCCACCTCATCTCTAGCTGTCAGAGTATTCTATTTTTTTTTCATAAAAATAGTTGTTAATGATGTTGTTTTAAATATTCGAAAGCTAAGTTGTAACTACTTCGAAGATAAACCTAAAGTTAGTTATGAAATTCATATTTTGTAAAGAGGATAAAAGGAAGAAACTTTGAGGAAAAATGGTTCAATTTTTGTGTCAAGGAAGATATACAGTGAAAGCTTTGGATACATTTTCAGACTGATACATACAACTCTTATGTAAGTTTTGAAGATTGAGATTGAAATATATACTTATAAGCCACTTTATCTTGTTTATTGTTTTTGTTTCTGATCAGTTTGATCACTCAATTAGTGGCTTCATTCCTTTCTTAAATTTTTTATTCATGGAGTGCTCATGTGTTGTGGATGAACCCGTAATGTATTTATGAATGTCTTGGCTTATTTTTAATCTTTTAATTCTTAAATATCTCAGTTCCTTCATTTGTTACATGATTTAGTTTCTGTATTAGTTTGTTTCTTGTTTTGAATGAATGACTACTTCTTTGATTATAAAACCCTCAAACCACAAAACCATAAAAAAAACCCTATTTACTGTTTTTTTATTGAGATTGTACTAGCTTGCCCCTCTGTAGTCTAGGGACAATTTCTAGCACAAACATGGTGTTTTCATGAAGCATAGTGAATTCCTACATGAAGCTAATTACAAATAGAATAGTGTGATATTGATGGTATGAGAATGAATAAATCCTTATTCTATATATCATTGCAATTGGAGGTCTCCTCTAGTATTGAAATCCAAAATCATGTTAGTTGTTACTCTGCTCTCCATGTGTTCTACTAGGGAAATGTCCTTAGTGTTAGAACAAGATATTAGTAACCTTAGTGATCACATGACTTCACTAATGTGAAAGAGAGGTGATCCAATTTCGCTCAAGGGGGGAATTTCTCATCTGAAGGCTCCCGGGCATGCATGGCCACCATGGACACGTCCATAATGGCCACGTACACCTGTGGGAACCGACAGAATGCAAGTCCGCTCGCTGGTTTGGGTTCCGTGGCCCTGGAGCAAATCCTCAAAGTGTCCTTGAATGGCCTCAGGGTGCCCGACGAAAATTCCCATAGCACCCAAACCGTCGCTCCAATCATGAATCTGTCGATTCCGATGGATTTGGGATGTCGGGTTTAATATAGGGGACCACCCACACCATGCCTTGAAGTATTGAAAACGGTGCCAATGTGCCATCTCCAGAGCTACGGTTTTGCTCAGTGAGGGCCATTCCAAATTGCTCAAGGAGTACATTTCTCATCCAAAGGCTCCTAGGCGTGTGTAGCCACCATGGACGTGTCCAGAATGGCTACATGCACCTATGGGAGCAGACGCAACCCAATTCTGCTTGTCGGTTTGGGTTCCCTGCCCCCAGAGCAATTCCTCAAAGTGTCCCTGAATGGCCTTGAGGTGATGGACGAATATGCCCGCAACACCCAAACCGTGGCTCCGATCGCGAATTCGTTGATTCTGATGGATCCGGGACACCAGGTTTCATTTAGCCCCCCCCCGTAGAATGCGTCCAACCCCCGGAAACGGTGGTATTGTGCCATCTCTGGAGCTAGGGTTTTTCTCTGTGATGGACATTCCAAATTTGCTCAAGTGGGCCATTTCTCATCCGAAGGCTCTCGGGAGTGCGTGGCCATCGTGCACATGTCCAAAATGTAAATATGGACCAATTTGGACGTGTCCACGGTGGCCATGCATGCCCGAGAGCCTTCGGATGAGAAATGGCCCCCTTGAGCAAATTTGGAATGGCCCTCACTGAGCAAAACCCTAGTTCCGAAGATGGGCACATTGGAACTATTTCTGGGACTTTGAGGCATGATGTGGGGGTTCCCCTAGCTGAAACCCGGTGTCCCGGATCCATTAGAATCAAAGGATTTGCAATCAAAGCCACGGTTTGGGTGCTTCGGTCATTTTCATCGGGCACCCTAGGGCCATTCAGGGACACTTTGAGGATTTGCTCCAGGGCCACGGAACCCTAACTGGCGAGTGGAATTGGATTCCGTCGGCTCCCATAGGTGCATATGGACATTGTGGACGTGTCCACGGTGGCCACATATGCCCGGGAGCCTTCAGATGAGAAATCCCCCCCTTGGGTGAATTTGGAATGGCCCTCACTGAGCAAAACCCTAGCTCTGGAGATGGCACATTGGAACCGTTCCCAGGACTTCGAGGCATGGTGTGGGGGTCCCCTAGATGAAAATCAGTGTCCTAGATCCATCAGAATCAATGGATTCACGATTAGAGCCACAGTTTGTGTGTTAATGAAATTTTCGTCGGGCACTCCGGGGCCACAGAACCCAAACCGATGAGCAGACTTGGATTTCATTGGCTGCCACTGATGCACATGGCCACTGTGGGTGCATTCACGGTGGCCACGCAATCTCGGGATCCTTCGTATGAGAAATGCCCCCCTTGAGTGAATTTGGAATGGCCCTCACTAAGCAAAACCCTAGCTTCGAAGATGGCACATTAGCACTGTTTCCAGGACTTTGAGGAATGGTGTGGGGGGTTCCCTAGCTGAAACCCAACATCCTAGATCCATCCGAATCCACGGATTCATGATCGGATCCATGGTTTGGGTGCTACGGGAATTTTCGTCAGGCACCCTGGGGCCATTCAGGGACACTTTGAGGATTTGCTTCGGGGCGACGGAACCCAAACCAGCGAGCGGAATTGGATTTCGTCGGCTCCCACAGGTGCACATGGCCATTGTGGATGATTCTAGAGTGGTCACGCATGTCCGAGATCCTTTGGATGAGAAATTCCCCCCTTGAGCGAAATTGGAATGGCTCTCACTAAGCAAAACCCTATCTCCAGAGATGGCGCATTGGAACTATTTTTGGGACTTCGAGGCATGATGTGGGGGGTCCCCTAGCTGAAAAATGGCATCTCGGATCCATCGAAATCAATGGATTCAATATCGGATCCACGATTTGGGTGCTACGGGCACTTTCGTCGGGAATCCAAGGCCATTCAGGGACACTTTGAGGATTTGCTCCGGGGCCACGAAACCCAAACTAGCGAGCATAATTGGATTTCATCAGCTCCCACAGGTGCATATGGCCATTGTGGATGTGTCCATGGTGTCCATGCATGCTCGGGCACCTTCGGACGAGAAATGACCCCCTTGAGCAATATTCGAAAGGCCTTCACTGAGAAAAACCCTAGGTCCGGAGATGGCACAATAACACCGTTTTCAGGGGTTGGCAACACGCTGCGGGGGGTTCCCTAGTGGAAACCCAGTGTCTTGGATCCATCGAAATTGACATATTTGAGATTGGAGCCACAGTTTGGGTGCTACAGGAATTTTCGTCGGGCATCCCAAGGCCATTTAGGGACACTTTGAGGATTTGCTCCGGGGTGATGGAACCCAAACCGCCGAGCGGACTTGGATTTCATCGACTCCCACATGTGTGTATGGTTATTGTGGATGTGTCCACAGTGGCCACGCATGCCCGGGAGCCTTCAGATGATAAATGTCACCCTTGAGCAAATTTGGAATGGCCCTCACTAAGCAAAACCCTAGCTCCGGAGATGGCACAATAACATCGTTTCTGGGGGTTGGTGGCACACTGCGGAGGGTTCCCTAGCTGAAACATGGCTACCCAGATCCATCAGAATCGACGGATTCATGACCGAAGCTACGGTTTGGGTGCTGCAGGAATCTTGGTCCAACACCCTAGGGCCATTCAGGGACACTTTGAGAAATTGCTATGGGGGCACGGAACCCAAACCGGCAAGCAGACTTGGGTTCTGTCAGCTCTCGAATGTGCGTATGGACATTATGGAGATTTCCATGATGTCCATGCATGCCTGGGAGCTTTCAGATGAGAAATGACCCCCTTGATCAATATTCGAGAGGCCTTCACTGAGCAAAACCCTAGCTCTGGAGATGGCACAATAACATCGTTTCTGGGGGTTGGAGGCATGCTGTGGGGGGGGGCCTAGCTAAAACTCAGCATCCCGGATCCATCAAAATCGACGGATTCACGACCGGAGTCACGTTTTGGGTGCTGCGGGCATCTTGGTATGACACCTCGGGGCCATTCAGGGACACTTTGAGGAATTGCTCCAATGGCACGAAACCTAAACTGGTGAGCGGACTTGGCTTCCATCAGCTTCCACACATGCATAAAGGAGATTTCAAACTACCATATAGGACATGTCTTAGGTTTTTGTGGATCCTATAACATATTTTCAAAATTCCACACTCAATTAACTTACATGCCTACCTAATATTATAGTGGTAAGTCCTCTTTGACAAGACTTTCCCTGCATTTGAATTGCCAATTGTGGATGGCTCATAAGGTTTCAAATTATTAACATTCAATATTAAGAAAATGCGCATTCATATATGGATTTTAATCAACATTCATATAGCCACCCCATAATAATAGTATCAGGTTTTCTTGTTAATAGCTACTATTATATTGCAGTTGACCTAGATAGTTATTGTGTGATATGCATTATAGCTAATGTTGTCGACCAAATCTAATGGTGAAAACCCTAGTTCATAAAACTTAGGTCTAGATAAGAACATGTTGATATTTGCAATGAGAAGCTTGAAATAATAATGTATGCATGGTCATATAAAGTTGTTTGCAACATAAATTTCATGTTTGATATTTTCTTGCAATCATGAATTGAGACATGGATCAATTGTAGTGGTCTTAAATTTATGAGTTGAAAGAAAAAAAACACATTAAGACACCTTAGTGCAATAATATTTACTATACTGGATATTAATCTTAAAACATAGTAGAAGAATACATTATTGATCCCATAACTAGTGTAAAGTGGTACATTTATAATCACATGGAGGAATATAAGTGTTCATTGACATGTAATTATCACTTCCCCCCATATTTGACTAATAAATTATTTTAGTGGTTAAGGTGGTCAAAACACTTCCATGCTTATGCTAATTTGGTTGCATCAATTACAACACCAATACATTAGTTCTTTAGTTCAATGAGATGTTGTATGTGTTTATTTTTCCTCCACCTAGACCAATAGGAACACCATTTATATCTAGGAATTGTCACTACATTGTGAAAAACTCCAAGGAAAAATAGAAACATAGTGGACAAGTTTTCAAAAATTAAAGAACCTCATGCATCTCATGTCCTTCTTAACATAATTTTATCATGGGCTTCCCAACTACTCTCATATTTGAGACTGAGTGTACTCATACTACTACTCATAGAACATGATATTAGATCAAACAATAAATAAACTAAAAAAAAATTATGAAATGTACACAATGGTTTTTTTAAGCAAGATTTATAGTATCCCCTCCTTGGAATCTTCTAACAACTCCCTAAAACCCATAAACCTTGGGACTGTGGGTGGTGTGTCCATGTCGAGCATGGAAAAAAAACACATGTGGGATCTTACGGAACTCAATTTTGATGCTTGGTTTAGTTTTTATGCCCTAATGTCCTTGAAAGGATTTCGGAGGTGACATGCAACTTGCCATTAAATGATGATTGACATTCGGGTCAACAAAACATCAAATCCATTAGGTCTATGATAATGCATTCCATATAAGGGAACTTCTATCCCATGGGTCTATCACCCTATGCTCATCTTGTTCATTGACCTTAGGAACTAGGGTTTTGTTCAATAACTCACTATGCACATTTTGGATGACTGGGTCAAGTACTAAGCCCCTCAACGTTGGGACTATGGGTTGTGTTATCATGTTGGTAATGGCCAAGCACACATGTAGGATCTTATAGAATTCAATTTTTATGCCCTAATGATAGAATCACCAAGTGTCTCTCAAAGCCTTTAGGTGGCGGCCTGCAACTTGCCGTGAAATGATAACCATGTTTCAGATCAATGAACCTTAAATTACGTTGGGTCCATGACAATGCATTCCATTAAGAGGAACTTCTCTCCCATGGGTGCATCAACCAATGCTTGTATTTCTTTATTGATCTTAGGAACTAGGGTGTTTCTATGTAAGTGACTATACACTTTTTTGATGATTTGGTGAAGTATTGAAACCCAATGACCTTTGGAGTGTGCCTGGTGTGTTCATGTCGAGGATGTCCAAACACACATGCAGGAGCTTATGAAACTCAATTCCGATGCATAGTTCAATTTTTATTCCCTAATGACAGAATCACCCACGTGTCCCTAAAAGGATTTAGAAGGCGACCTACAAGTTGCCATAAAATAATGACAGTAGATCATATCGATGACCCATCAAATTCGTTGGGTCCATAACAATGCATTTAATCTAGGGGAACCTCTCTCATGTGGTTCCATTTCCTAATGATCATCTTGCTCATGGATATAAAGAAATAGGGTTTTTATTAGTAAGTGACTATGCACTTATGCATGATTGGGTCAAGTACTGAAACCCCTTGACCTTTGGACTGTGAGGTCATTCTATGCCCCCGGTAGGTATCTAGCAGGTGTCCCTGAAGGCCTTTTGGATGCGAGACAAAATGAGCCATATAATGATGACCATGGCTTGGATAAAAAAACCGTCGACTCCATTGGATTCAGGACATCGAAATAGTGCTAGGGTTTCCCCTCTCCTCCGGTCCCATGGCCCAAGTGTCATCTTGTAGGTCCATTTTGGAAACTAGGGTTTTGCTCAGTAAGGGAGTGTGCAATTTTTGCACATTGAGGTCAAATTTTCAAAATCTTCGACCAGGCACTTATAGCTAGTGTTCTCAGCTGGAACCTTCCTAGACACACTTGCAGGACTCCCCAGAACTCGGTTTTGTTGCACAGTTGTATTTCTATGCCCCCGGTAGGTATCCAACAAGTGTCCCTGAAGTCCTTTTGGATGCGAGACAGAACGAGCCATAGAATGACGACCATGGCTCGGATCGACAAAGCATTGACTCTGTTGGATTCAGGACACCGGGATAGTGCTAGGGGTGCCCCTCTCCTTCGGTTCCATGTCCCAGGTGTCATCTTGTAGGTCCATTTTGGAAACTAGGGTTTTGCTCAGTAAGGGAGTGTGCAATTTTTGCACATTGGGGTCAAATTTGCAAAATCGTTGACCAGGAACTTTTGGCTAGCATTCCCAACTGGAACCTTCCTAGAAACACTTGAAGGACTCCCCGAAACTCGTTTTTGTTGCACAGTTGGAATTCTATGCCCTCGGTAGATATCCAGCAGGTGTCCCTGAAGGCCTTTTGGATGCAAGATGGAACGAGCCATAGAATGAAGACCGTGGCTCAGATCGATAAACTATCGACTCTGTTGGATTCAGGACATCGAGATAGTGCTAGGGATGCCCCTCTCCTCCGGTCCCATGGGCCAAGTGTCATCTTGTAGGTCCATTTTGGAAACTAGGGTTTTGCTCAGTAAGGGAGTGCGCAATTTTTTCCCATTGGGGTCAAATTTTCAAAATCGTTGATCAGACACTTATGGCTAGTGTTCCTAGCTGGAAACTTCCTAGACACACTTGCAGGAGTCCCCGGAACCCAATTTTGTTGCACGGTTTTAATTCTATGCCCTTGGTAGGTATCCAGTAGGTGTCCCTGAAGGCCTTTTGGATGTGATACAGAACGATCCATAGAATGACGAACGTGGCTCGGATCGACAAACCGTCGACTCCGTTGGATTCAGGACACCGAGATAGTGATAGGGGTGCCCCTATCCTCTGATCCCATGGCCCAAGTGTCATCTTGTAGGTCCATTTTGGAAACTAGGGTTTTGCTTAGTAAGGGAGTGTGCAATTTTTGCACATTTGGGTCAAATTTGCAAAATCATCAACTAGACACTTATGTCTAGCGTTCCCAGCTGGAACCTTCTTAGACACACTTGCAAGACTCCCCGAAACCCAGTTTTGTTGAACGGTTGAAGTTCTATGCTCCCGACAGGTATCCAACAGATGTCCCTGAAGGCTTTTTGGATGCGATACAGAACGAGCCATAGAATGAATACCATGGCTCGGATCGACAAACTTCTGACTTCATTGGATTCAGGACATCGAGATAGTGCTAGGGGTGCCCCTCTCCTCCGGTCCCATGGCCCATGTGTCATCTTGTAGGTCCATTTTGGAAACCAAGGTTTTGCTTAGTATTTATCCATAATTTTTGTTGTTTGGCTATTAATATAATTTATGCGGATTATATGTAGTTATTATTATCGGTACTTATGTATTGCCCAGTATGGATGAGATTGTAACTAGTTTTCGGGGGGTTTTGAAGGTAGATTGGACTTGATGTAAATGTTGTAAATATGCATCTCAGGGCCAAGCCTCGACTAATGATTGGCTAGTCATGTAGATGTTGTAAATACACTTGTATGAACAATGTGGTAGGCTTACCATGATGAAATCAAAGCTATGAAAATCTTAATGTTAGAATTTAATATATAGCAATCAAAGATGGTTGCAAAGACCACGTGATGGGTTGTGATTCCACTGGAGAAGAAACATAGAGGGATCTTATGAGAAATTAATCGTCCATTACCAAGTTTCATTCTAAGAACTCCCACCTTTTCATCATGTGCCTTCAATAAAGTCCATCCACTTCCTTTACTCGTGAATCCAAGTATAAATTCATGTGGAAGTTGGTGAGGAAGTCTACCTTGTGTAGTTATGCAAGCTTGGGAAAAGTAAAATTAGTTTGTAGAAGTGTGAGGAGTGCTTCATTCTCCTACCTCGTTGGGGATCATTATCCCATTATTCTCCAATTCTCAACTTCATACTCTCCGCTCCTCATGTTGTATTCTGTATATTTGTTACCCATTAACCAAATTTGAAAATGACAGAATTAGTAGTATAAAAGAGGAATTTGTAGATGTTGGGGGAGAGAGAGAGGGATTGTAGATGAACATATTAAAACTTAGGAAATGTAGAAATTCTTCACCTATTGGTTAATGTTTCTCATTGGTTGCTTAGGAAACAAGTTGTATTCTTTATCTAGTTATTTCCTAAAATAATTTATTGGATTTGATTGTTTCTACCTACACTAAAGACCATTGTAAGGGAAAAATATACCTAAGGTATTATTGAATAGAGAAAGAGAATATATTCATTGTGTTAAGTAGGGTAGTGGAAGAGAGTGCTATGATTTTTTATGGTTGGATGGGTTTCCTAGAGTACTATGTAGTTAGAATATTAACTTAGTTGTGAGAGAACTTGTCTTGATTCAAGTGAACTTGATCTCCAAATAAAAAAATGGTCCTCCCAAAATCACCTTCATTTTTATTCGGGGTTATAATTACATATTGTTTGAAATATTGGCCTTAATAATTGTTATCATTGCAATAAAAACCCTAAAATGGTGCTCTAGGTTTCATTCAAAATCGCCATGACATACATTTGAATCCAATCATTATACGCATATATAGAACAAAACTCGAACAAAACTATATATAAATCCATGAGATAAAACCATAGTGGAACAAAACTCGAACAAATATATAAATTTTCAGGCAAATAGTGGAACATGGTTCCCAATGTACATACGATAGCAACTTGTGCCCTATAAAAAATCCGACAACTTGTGTCGTAGATCCAAAATACTTGGCAACTAGTGCCCTATACAAAATACGATAACTCGTGCCATAGATCCGAAATACATGGCAACCCGTGCCGTAGATACAAAGTACACGGAAAATGGTTCCCAAAGGTGCCACATCATGGCTAATGTAGATAACATGGCGTGTCAAGCATTGTGACCACCTCGATCACTCCTTGGTGCATCTCCAAAATCGATCTTTCTCTTCTTGGAGATACTACTACCTCGAGTCTTCTTCCATCTAGGAGTAGACTATCTCTCCACGCTCTGAAACAAATGATATAAGGTACCAACCATAGTTTCAAGAATTTGTAAAATTTACCACATTTATGAAATGAATGTACAATTCAAATCTTAAATAACTCACCGCTGATGTGAGTGGGAGACGAGAAGCAGGTGCCCTAGATCTGTTGAGCCTCTCAGCAATTCCACCCTACAACATTTACGACAATCATTTGAGTGAAAAATAATAATTGCTTAAATTAATTTTGGTTAATGCATCAAAAAAATTTCATAAATTAACTTGATTCTCACCGTGAACATCTCAGACAATGGACATGGCTGAGCTTCTGGGATACCAGGTGGAGCAGTTGGCTGGACAACCTGCTCTGATGCAGTCATGGGGGGGGGCATAGATGTAAATGGAGGAACTATGGGTGCCACCATAGTAGTTACCAGAATAGTGGCGGGAACCGGAGATGATGTGGTGGAAGAGGACATGGTGGTATGGGGTGGATGAGGACATTGTGGACGATAAATCCATACCAGCTAGACAATAGGGGGTTATTGACCCAAAAGGGATAGGGGGGATGTTGAGGTATGGTGAATGGGAGGTCAGTCTTGGATAGAGGGAGGAGGATGGATATAAGGGATCTTGTGGACGAAGGGGAGAAGCTGGATGGGAGGGGGGGCATGTACGAATGGGGGAGAATGGATAAACGGGGGCGGGGGGGGCATGGATGAATGGAGGAGGATGTATAGATGGGGGAGCGTGGACGAATGGGGGAGGATTGACAAAGGGGGGAGTATGGATGGAGAGGGGAGGGTGGATGGAATGGAGGGGGTGGACGGAGGGAGGGGTCTGGATGGAGGAAAGGGGGGCGGCTCATGGGAGAGGCTAGAAACATGGGACTAAAGAGGCATGCAGCTATTGGCAGCCCCTGCATACAAATTTATAATATCATAGTTTAGTAAATAAAAAAAAATTAAACCATAGTATGTCATAACATTTCAAATTAAAAGCATGCTTTTAACTACACATTGTACCAGTGTATATGGTGATCTGTTGATCCCCGATGGAGATGGATGATCATCGTACTGCATGCATAGTTGTGGACACCAAAACGCATGCATGTTATAAACATATTGAACCAGTAATTATTCAGTCAATCAAAATATTAAAAAATATTGTACGAAATATCATCATGTATGTCATAAATATAAATCCATCAAAATAGAAATGCCATAAGTAATAACAATATTGTGTGGGGTACTGAAAATACCTCTATGTGAGGTGTCGCAATCTCAGTTGCAGCTGCCATTGCTGCATCCAGGTTGGGAGATGTTGCGTTCTCCCATGATGGTGTGCCAACTCTAAATAGTTGTACATTAAAATAATAGTTTAAGTCAAGCACACATACTTTAAAATTACTTTACAAATTATCAAGTGATGATAGAAAACACATTAAAAAAAGTGCTAACTTGCTCCATATAGAAACCCTCGATCGGGCCAGGGAAAGTGTGCCCACAATGGGGACAAAGATGTGGCATTGTCCCCATGGAAATAGAAGGCCCAACATGGATACCATTTATGACAGGTCTATCCTGACTCTATCCTGAAGGCCCTGCACCTACGTCTCTATTAGGGTCAGCCTGTCTCTCCACTGTAGTAGCTGCTACAAAGGTAGTGTGTCTAAGCAGTCCTCGTGCAACATTCCTCATTGCGTCCTCAGTCTGATCAATTTTGTGGGGTAACCGAGGTGGCTAGGGAGAGGGGTTGGGCTCGCGCTTAGGATTTGGTGGCCCTCTCGGTGGGTTCCTCCTAGCAGCAGGTCAATCTTGGGTAGAGCCATGCCTAACGCACTAGAACTCGGTTATGTCAAAATAGTTGACATGTAAACCGAGAGAAAAATCAGCCCAAAGTTGTTGAAGGAAGTACTGTGGAACCTCCCTATTATTGCAGGGAGGTTTATCATAAACCATGAACCACCTATGCATCAAATTGTCCCTCCATGGTTGGAAATGACACCAATCCATGCAAACACGTGGCTTTTTAATGTCCAGTGGTTGTTGTGTTCTTCGATCGGTGAACATACTGTACAATTGGGCCTTTCTAATATTTAAATATTTTATTTCCTCCTTGGAAATGCTCGTGGAATAATGCTCCCACATCTTAGCTCTATATTCAGTCATGTCAGTCAATTGGCGATGTGCATGGATGATGGAGTCAATTGAGCTCTCAATTGAGGTGGCAAGGGACACTCGAGATGGTTCCCCTGTGTTTCTTAGTTCTCGAGTGTGCACTCTCATCTCATTTAGAGAATGGTTCAACTCATCTTGGTCAAAATTTTGTTGGGGGTTTTGATTTTCTTGGGCATTTGGATTTTGTTGAGGGTTTTCATTGGTTCCACCGAACTCCATGTTAAAATTTTGTTCATCCATTGTGTGGGTTTACACTCTGCAATTGAAAAATTATTTATTCTTTTAATAATTTGGGGATTATTACAAATTTAATAAAAAAACAAAAATGAAGGTGGTGTTTTGAGTGGAAATGGTGCACTTGGGTTGTTGTAGCTATGGGATTATAATGATATGGGCTTATTATCACTTAATCATATAATGAGAACGTGATATTTCTTCACGTATTTTCATGGATCAAATTCTTCCATAAGCTTCTTACAAGAAGGCCCCACATATAGTTCATCAATAGTAGGGACCCTTTGTCTCAAGTAATCATCCATAAGATGATTCCATAGATGAGTATCATTGTTGGTATCTAATTCTTGTCTTGCTTTTATCCAAAAGGAACCTCTTGAACCCCCAAATTAACTAAGGGGCCACTTCCAAAGACTTCTGAACCTTTTCCCAATATGTGTTACCAGACAATCTATCGAAAGCAGACTTAAGGCGTGACCTCCCTAGTTCAACGTGAATCTAGAACAAGTAGGACATAATATAGAACTGCTTTCCTAGATCTAATTAAACATCGAGTGATTAGATGTCTTACCTTTAGACTGTAGATATGTCTCCTTTTTGTTGCTCCAAGATTCACAGTCGTCGGATCTCAGCTACAAAACCTGTCAAGACATACATAAACAATACAAGCAGTAAACATATCTAAATAGTAACAGATCTAAGTAAACGGTTAAGCAAGTAAACTATACAAACATTATCAACACAACAACATTTGGTGGAAAGAGTTTATATTACTGTATTAAAAGAGGGAAATACAAAGTAGAGAGATGATTACAACCAAGACTGAACGTTGCAATCTTCCTCCAACAATCCAAGCCAAAGCCTCCAAAGGAAGTAAGGGTCTCCCAATAGATGAGTAGGGATCTCCTAAGCTAATTTCACCAACATGAAAGTGCTATAGACTTCCTCCCTTTGGAATGGGAAGGAACTTCATATATATAGGACTAAGAGGATAGGATAGGTTGAGATATAGTGGGAGATGACTAAGGGATCCTCCTAAAGGGCTAGAGAATCGAATGCCAGCTCTCCTATAGGTTAGGGATATAGATCCACATCACACACCTTCGAGAAATGGCTCGAAGATGCTCTTTATCCACTTTAACTTCCATTGTCGCAGGCTGCATTAGGACAACCTGCGTTGTCACATGTCGCACAAGGTTGACCTGCGACGACCTCACTAAACCCTATGGAAATAGTTCAGTATCTCTTCCAGTTTGATTTCCTAGTCATGGGAACTTCAGGGATGCTTACAATGAGTCTTATGGTGGCAATATTTAGGTGTAATAGATTGCCCCCCAAAGCATGAAGCTATTGGAACTTGACAGGTGAAATGCTTTGACAGAAGGATGGTAAGGAATTGTCGGAGAGAAGATGCTACTGCAGCACAACTGACTCTGATAACACAGTCTCGCATGACTCACAACATGGTTTTCGACCAATACATTGCAGATCCATGGTAGTAAAGACCTACTGAACACAATCATAACTACTAGACACAAGTGTAGATCGATGATGAGATGATAACAAAGCCATGACCAATACAAGAGTGGATATGTGTAATATGACTAAAACAATCTCCATTGAAACTTGGGTAAAACATGACTCCCCAGGGTCTTCAAGCCGAACCCGCAAAGATACGAATCTATCCATGTGATTACAAATGTCTTGACTTCGAACATGGTTGAAACCACTTGATTACCGATCATTGATGTACACTGTTAACAAGCGTGAGGGAAATCACCATTAATGTCAATGATCCCCAAGGTATCATAGTACATATCATCAAGCGCAAATGAATGAGTTGAAGTTGAACGCTTGAAAAAATATTTCAATTAAGAGTCAATGATGTAAACTCATGTTGAGAACGAGGTAACCTGCCATTGAGGCATGCAGGCCCAAGTTACTTGATTGGTTTCTAGATTCAATCCTCGGATGATAATTCGAAGTCAACAAGGATGAACCTGTCGAAGGAGGGCCTTAATGAATCCCCCATCATCGACATGAAACTCAATAACATTTGTTTGGAGTAGATCGGATGGTACAATAACATGAAAGACTGACTCAAAGTAGACCAACATAGTGGAGGGTGTACTGACTACAAATGATAAGCGATGAATGCATTCTTGAACATGGGCATGGCATGACTTGACAGTATTGACATGATGAGAATGACTTCAAATCCTAATGCAACTGATGATGGAAGTATTCTTTGGATGACCCAAAGGAGTAACAAGACTTAGGTAGGAAAAAATCAAGGACAAACGGATGACCCAAGTACTATATGCAAATGCAAATGAGTGCCATGTTCAAGAACGACTAAGTACTGCCACTGGTAAAGGTGTAGCACAAAAAATTTCCTTTTTCCCAATCATGACCGATGAGTACCTCATGTGTTTTTGATGAGCTTGATGAGGGTAACTAGATTCTTGGTATAGCTCATCCCATTGATGAGTCCAATCCCAAATGTTTTATGAACCTAGGAGAGGAGGGGTTCATCCCATGGTGGGCCCTTCAATGTTGAATTTTAATGAGTCCATAGATGGTAAACTTGGTGTCATTTCATGTTTAGAGAGTCTGAAAAGAACTAAAGAAGACTTCAAAGGTCCTTTTTTGTAAGATTAGCCTCTTCACCCGGAAAAGGGTAAAACAATGCGAGAGAGGACTCTTCCAGTCATGATTGGCAGGAGTATTCCTTTTTTGTAAGTAGTGCCCCCTAGTCTGAAAAAGGGGTAAACTATCACCAGGAAGATGATCACTCAAATACTTTTACAAGCATGAACGCATCAAGTTCGCTTGGCGATATTTTAGTATTTAGAGAGCCTGAAAATAGCTTAAAGAAAGACTCTGGGGGGTTCCTTTTTTGTAGGAGTTTAACGAGCCCAAAAAAGTGATAAACTATAACTCGGTGACTTATTCTCATCATTTTACAAGCACAAGAAAGAACAAAGAGTAAGCTTGGTGTCTTTGATAATTGAATTTAATGAGCGAAATAATGACAAAAAGACGCTTGAAGAGTCGTTCATACCTGATAATACTTACAAGATGATCATCACGACAAAAAATGGCATTAATTAGGTGCCAAACCTCTCCTACATCTTAAAGACTAGGTCAAAAACAGTTAACCAAGCGTTTAAATGCAGTAAATAACCCAAACTATAGTAAAAAACCCACTAAAGCATCAAATTCTAAAAGGAATATTCCATTTTTGGTTATAAAATGGGTGAAATACTGACAAAGAATTACAATTGTTTTGTACCAAGTTTGGAGAGTGCGAAGCGTTGTTTGGAGCCAGATTTCACTTACTGATTCCGAGAGATACGGTCCACCGTTTTGTGAGCCGTTAGAGACATGTAGGCCTAAAATCAACTATGCAACTTTTCAGTGAATTAGTTTTATGTTTTTTGCTTAGTTTTTAGGGTTTTGAGTTGTTTTAGTGGGGGGAATTGCGCCCACGGGGCGGTGCAAGCCCTCCTTACAGGAATTGCAATGGCCATGCGCCATCACAAAATCCATAAGGGTCTTTTGAACCGATGTCACACTATCTGTAAAGACATCTTGTGACTGCAGAAACTCCCAACTACAATTCAATACCCAACCAAAATGAAAAAGTCTTGAAGCATGGGATGAGTTCTAACAGTGTTTATTTGTCCTCTTTGACAGGATCAAGACGACAAACATGGTTATTGAGTGGCGAGATCGAGAGAACGAGGTGGATGATGCTCAGACCGGAAATGTCCATCAATGCATTGCTGCATTGAGGAACTGTGGGTTACTCAAATACTTCCGAGTGCTGGGCATGAGGGCCCAATTTCCGCTGCTGACACACATGATCCGATGTTGGCATCCGACGGAACAACACTTCGAGATAGGGGTGCATACATTGAGTATAGATGTCGAGGACATGTACTTCTTGACAGGGTTATCCTGGAGGGGAGAACCTATATCTCTCACTGGATCACGAGGAGGTGATCGGACAGTGGATGACATGATTATTGAGCACTTCCCTGGAGGCACTATGTCTATTGGTGCGAAGATCCCCATAAAAGAGATTTGAGACCGTCCTTTACGCACTGTGCTCTACACTCTATTGAGGGTGGCAGGGAGTCAGTCTTCTCACCTTGCGAGAAAGACATAGTTGATGTATGCGGAGGAGTGCATGGATCCCTGGGTATTCAACGGTGTGAGGGACTCCTTACCAACCTCCGGAGTCAGTTGACCAAGTGTCGGTGTGGGGCACTGAAACAGTTCGGATATGGGTCCATGGTGATATCTTTTCTACTAGAGCAGGTACCTCATCTACGTCCATAGGTGGAATTGGATGACCAAGATGCCCGGGATCCACACATGACCCAATGGGCAGAGGTGATGGCCCGCCATGGTGGTGGGGGTCCTATCATAGGCTACGGTACAAGGTTCTTCACTTGGATGGAGGGACAACTCCTCATGATAGAGGATTATTCGTACAATGGGACGAATTTTAGAGGTGATCCCGACCTGGTGCTTCCCGAGGGAGCATAATGGGGTGACATCGATAAGAACAAAAACTTTGTGTTTTTTCATTATATATATATATGATTTTTTTTTAGAGTAGTGCTGATGGCTTGACATTTTGTGAAAATGTGGGTCCATCACTACCTGTCAAAGTCTCACTCATTGAGAGGAGAGGAGAGGTGCCAGTGGTGGGTCCTGCGATGCGTGATGCCATCGGGGAGGTGGAGGAGGTCTATGAGAACCTCCAGAGGCTGACACTAGATATCCTAGAGCCGAGTGTCCATGATATTCCTCGAGGTTACCAGAAGTACACCGTCGAGGTGTCTACCCATTTTGGCACGCTGCTGGATAAAGTGGCGAGGGTCGTAGTCTGCTAGCACGAGCAACCTAGGGATTAGGTTTCTTATTATGTATGTACTGAAAGCTTATGAGCTTCAGAGTTTGTAGAGATGGCTCTTACTGAAAGCTAGCATGCTTCATATTTTTGTATCAGCACCATCATTTATATATATATATATATATATATATATACAGACATTTTCGGCAGCTTTATACATTATGTGTTCTATGAATGATTAATGTGATCTTGTTTACATGTTTGCTTATACAATGGATGATTTACATGTTATGTGTGATTTTATATTTTATGAATATGTTATGTGTGTGCAATGTACCAATCTAGAATGAAGTTGGCCATGGAGTCGACAACTGTGTTCATGTCTCGTGGAATGTGCAGGTATTGAATAGATTCAAAGGACCTTTCCAGAAGATGGACTCGTCTGAAGAGATGGAGTAGAGTAGGGTCATAGACAACATAAATCCGGTTAAGATGAGAAACCACCAATTGTGAATCCAAATCGATGACAATGTGGTTCATACCCAAGGAAAGAGCATCGGTTAGGGTTCCAATCACCGCCTGATACTCTACGGCATTACTGGTTGCGAATCCTAGACAATTTCCTCATGAGCTAATAAGCTCGCCGGTCGGGGAATAAATTACCCAGGCTGCCAAATCAAGGTTACGGGTATGCCGGATGGCACCATCTGTGAATTCGTACCAAGTTGCCATTTGCACATGCAGATAGAACATGGTATAAGAAGCGAAAACAAGATCTAGATACACTAAAACAAAAGTGTCACACCACACAAGATGTACACGTCAGGAATAGTACATATTTAGGTAGAGCCCATTGCGGGGATCACCCAAATATATCCCATCATAATCCTCTAGTTCGTAGGCTCCCTTCTCCAGAACACGGTTCACTATGTACGATCCGTGCCACATGGACTCGAACTTACCTGCCCCCAGCTTATTGTGCCTTTGGTCGTATGTGAGGACCAAATCACCTTCATTAAAGACACGGGGTTTGACCGACCTACCATATTGTGCTTTGATGTGCTTCTTGTGTGCCTCGCTGGCAAGAGCAGCATCGCGGTGGGTCTTGTCAATTTTTGCTAGGTAAAGGAATCACTCTTCTACGGTAGTGGTGTTCGGAAGAAGTTCGACTGCGAGTTTGAGAGATGGAATCTCACACTCTACTGGTAGGACTGCCTCCAGTCCATAAACTAATTGGAATGGTGTAAATCAAGTGGCAGTCTTAATGGAGGTCCCGTATGCCCATAGTGCAGAAAAAAGCATGTTGTGCCAGTTAGACTTATGCGTACCCACCATGCATTAAATCATGGTTTTTAAGACCTTGTTGATGGCCTCTACTTGTCCATTGGACTGCGGGTAGTAAGGTGTTGAGTTTTCATGACAAAAACCCAATATGGTGCTCAATTCGTCAACCATGTGGTTCTAAAAGTGAGATCCATGATCAGTGACTATGGCTTGCAGAACTCCGAACCATGAGATAACATGATTAAACATGAAGAGTACGGTGGTTTTGCCATCATCAGTGTATGTAGGCATGGCCTTGGACCACTTGTAAAGTAATCCACAGCTAATATTATGTAACCATGCCCCCGACTGAGGTAGGCTTACAGTGCATGAAGTCAATGCCCCATTTTGCAAAAGGGCCAACGAAAATAACCGGGTGTAATGGGGCTAGATGGTGCGCTTTTTTGTTTGAAAATGCTGCAATGGGGGACATTTCTTAATGGCCTCAATGTAATATTTAAAGATAGATGGCCAGTAATATCCCGCATGCAGAATATTCTGGGTTGTAGCCATCCCAGAGAGATGACCGCCACAAGACCCAAAGTGACAGTCATTTAAGGCATGTTCAGCCTCCTCATGTGTCAGACAACGTCAAAGAGTGGAATCGACCCCACGACGATACAGGGTATCGCTAACGATCAAGTAGTACTTGGTGTGGTGGTGTATACGACAATGGTCGTTACGAGACAGTTGGGGGTTGAAACGTTGGGTCTGGAGATATAAGGTAATATCCCCATACCATGGGTCAGACATGCTGATGAGGAACAATGATTCGTCTGGAAGAAAATCATTGGGCTCATATCCTAAATCAACACGAGGAAGATCGCAAGTGAGCTCGGCGAACACCAAAGACTTCTTAGACTTGGCTTTCTCAAAGAGGGTGTCGAACTCCTAAAGTATCATGATCCAGCATGAATACTTGCCCCCAAGTACTTGACGTGTTAAAACGTGGTACACGGGGTTCGAGTCGGCGACAATGGTGGTGGTGTGGAGCAGAATGTAGTGACAGAACTTTTGGACAGAAATGAGTGCCGCAAGAGCGAGCTTCTCGACATGCGAATAACGAGTTTCAAAGTCAATAAGACCCTTACTTAGGTAGTAGATCACATGCTCCTGGGCGTTGTTGTCCTTTTGTACCAAGACCATGGCGATTGTGGTGGTAGAAGCAATGAGATAAAGGATATAATCCTTGTAGTAATTGGGTGGTTGGAGCACAGGGGCATGCATAATGGCCTGTTTTAGACTATCGAAGGATTGTTGCGCTTGATCATCCCAAATGAACGGGATGCCCTTCTTGAGTAGTCTCATATAACCCTGCGTCTTTTGCACGAAATTACAGACAAAATGTCATAAGTAAGTTTCCTTCCCTTGCAAACTTTGAAGTTCCGTAATGTCAGTAGGAGGTGGGAGAGAGACGATGGCTTCCACCTTCAAGGGATCAATGCGGAGCCCATATTTTGAGACAATAAAACCGAGGACGTGTCCAGACTCGATGAAAAAAGTACACTTGTGAGGGTTCAAATAGATGTTATACCGTCTGCATCTGAGGAATACCATCGCTAGATGATCAATGTGGAAGTCACGCTACCGCGAATGAGTGGGGAGATCGTCGAGATAAGTTTCCACAAAGTCCTTCACATTATGAAAAGCGTACGACATGGCCTGCTGGAATGTGGCACCATCATTTTTGAGACCAAAAGGGATCTTGTGATAAGAAAACGTGCCCCAAGGGAAGATGAAAGCTGTCTTATGTTGGTCATTTGGGTGGATCTCAATCTGGTTGTAATCGAAAAAGACATCCATGAATGAGAAGATGACACTTCCGTCACAACTATCTATGATCTGGTCGATAAAGGGAGTGGGGTAGTTGTCCTTAGGACAACCTTTGATCAAATCCTGATAATCAACACAAACACGTATGGTGCCCTACTTCTTAGCTATAGGGACGACATTTGAGACCCATTCTGTTAATCGAACAGGGTAAATGAAACCGGCCTTCAAGAGATTTTCAATTTCTTCCTTTATTGCCGCAGTTTTTCGAGGGTGTACCGGTCATAGATTTTGCCAGACTGGTTTTGCATCAAGACAGGTTTGAATTTCATGTGAAACTATAGCGGGGTCTATCCCAAGCATTTCCTCGTAGGTCCAAGAAAACATGTCTCGAAATTGCTTGAATAAGGCCGTGAAAGTAGTAATTTCTTCAAGGGAACACTTATGGCCTAAACGAATGTGTTCCACTACACCAGGAGTGATCGATATGTCAACCAGGATGGTGGCTTCAATGTTTTCCAAGTTCCCCTCGGAGTCTATATCACACGTGAGTATTGGGGACTGGGGGTCAGGGCAGACATCTGGTGTGAAAATAGTGGTGATGCTATTCTCCATAGTATCTAATGGGGGAAGGAAAGACGATCGATGATGGAGGTCTTCCCATAGAAGGTCATCCCTACTCATGATATCCATAATGGACTCATCATAATGACAAGTACGAAGTAGAGGGTCGAGTAGGGACGATGTCCACTGCAGAGAATAGGATGTAGAGGCCATAACTAAGGGGTCCTCTGGTGCTGAATGGATAGCCTCATAAGTGAGTTCCGCGGGTGAAAGAGGCATGGAGTCTCCAATCAAGTTCATAGTGGCTTCATCAGGTACAAGCCATTGATCGTTAGAGTTGGAAAAGGATGAAATCCCATAAGAGATCATGTTCACTATGGAAACATGATTGGGGGAATCCGGGGTTGGAAAGACACCCATAAGAGATTAGTATTTTATGAGGAAAACCCCCATGCTCTCATATATCTACGAAGATTTACCAAGTAATGGGACATTATTGCCGGGATGAGTAGCGGTGTCTGGTTTGCAGAAGTCCAGTTGGTCGACAGTGACAATTCGGCCTTGGTGGGGGAATTGCACAATGTAGAAGACAGAGGATGCGACTGTAGTCATGGCGTAAAACCAATTACGACCAATTGGATATTATAATCCAAAGGAGTTGCAACTACTTCCATGTTAATGGTTGCAGTCTTACCCCCTAACTCGAATGCTAAGGCTTGTAACATCCCATGGGGTTGGAAACCACGACCGTCGAATGATTTCAAGGTGGTGGGAGAATGGTTTAACTCGGGAGAACCAATGGATCTCCAACATGATATCGACATAACCAAGGTAGAGGCACCTTTGTCCAAAATGGTATGATGGATTGTCTTCCCAGCAACGTTCGTAGCAACTTGGAATGCAAGTTGGTGGGAAATCCTCAGTTTAAAATACTCGAGACGAAACATGATGGTATTATATGAATCCAAATCAACCGTGCCAATGGCAGCGAGAAGAGTCTTGCGCTGGTTGGGACAGTTCTGCAAGACTTCTAGCGTCGACATAGCACAAGGATCTTGTGCCAAGTCCTCTCCAATATTGTATTTTTGAGCTGCCCAAGCATTGAGATTGAAAACGGCTTTTTGAATCATGCTCTTGGGCGGACGCAACACTGACTCTAAAGAAGGATTCTCAATGGTGAGAGAAGCGTGTGGTATGGTGACATCGGGAATAGAAATGGAAGATTTTTCAGTATTACTTCCAACGGGTTCCTTCTAAGGGACTGAGTCGTACGAGCATGAACGTGTGTTCGAGTTAACCATCTCACTATGCATCATGAGAACATGCGCGGTGGAGTACGCCTCTTCATGGGAGGGAGAAGTTTGAGCAATCAGCTGTTGATTTTGAGTGGGGAAGGGATCGTTCAGAAATGTGATAGTATATTTTCTTTTGAAAAACTCCTGCACTTTGTCTCGGTGAGGACATTCCTCGGATAAATGGTCACCATCACATAGTAAACAAGGATACTTCAACTTTCTCTTCTATTTGGTGTCTTTAGAGGTGGGCTTGGGCTCCCGCTGATTAGAATATTTCTTAGGTTTTCCTTTGTTTTTCTTCTTACCACTGGATTTATGGGATGAAGTTGATTGAACAGAATTCACCTCTTTGGTGGAGGCAGTAGTTGTTGACTTGGTGGTGCTGTTTCCAGCCTGTGGTGGGGATGGGGAAGAAACCTGGGGGTTCAACGGCCCACCAGTTTGAGTAGAAGGTTGGGAGTTAAGGGAGCCAATGATTCCATCGGCTTGAGGTCCCTTGGGTGGTTTCGCAGGGTCATACGTAAGGTGGGGTGCATCAGGAACAATTTCATACAATGTGTCGGATTGAGCATAGACCAGGTCTAAGTAATGGGCACAGGAAATAGCATTTTCCTAGGTGACGGCCCCTCCCATGGCCACGTCTCGAGCTACCACAGGTGAGAGAGACTTTGTGAATCAGTAAGCTAAGAGTTGGTCGGGAATATGAGCCTGAATAAGACATCATTTCCTCCACCGCTCATGGATATGATATGAAATATGAGTTGCGGTATTCTGGCAAAGAGAGGTCAATAAGTCTGTACCAGACTCATAACGTATGGGAAACTGGAAATGGGTCAAAAATGACATAGCAAGAGAACGAAAATATAGAAAAGAGTTGGGTGGTAATTCAATATACCACTTGGCAGCTGGGCCGGTGAGAGTCCGTTGGAATAACCTAAGACAGATCGATTTGTCCATCAAGGAGCTGGATGAACACCATAAGTGGTATGTCACCACATGATTTTTTGGATCCTCACAAGGTTTGCCATCAAATTTGGGGATATCAGATGGAAATTTTACTGGAATTGGTGGCCAATTATATCCGTGGATTGGATGGGGTCATTAGTCAGACGAGACAGGTCGGGTAGGTCCAACATAGCTAGAAAAGGAAGCTATTGATTCAGTTGCGGGTACTGATAGTCTTGATATGGCATGTATGGACCAGTGGGACCTTGCATCGACTGGTTGTAGGGTGTTCCCAGAGGAAACTGGCTGTAAGGGGGTATGCCGCCAGGACCGTATGTAGGTCCGCCACCATAATAAGGTGGTCTGTTTCGATAGGGTGGGGGTCTACTGCCATCACCAGGGGGGGGTGTAGGTCCACTGCCACCATGGTGGGGTGGAGGTCCACCGCCACCGTTGAGAGAAGGTGGAGGTCCGTCGCCACCGCTGGGAGGGGATGAAGGTCCACCGCCACCACTGGGAGGGGGTGAAGGTCCGCTGCCACTGCTAAAATAAGGTGGTCCTCGACTGCCTCCGCCAGGAGGGGGTGGTGCACCACCTCCTCTGCCGGAAGGGTGTGGTCCTCCTCCACCACCTCCACCGAAATAGGGTGGTCCTCCACCATCGCCGCCGGAATAGGGTGGCCCTCCACCATAAGGTGTGGTTCCACCGCCATCAAGGGGGGGTACTCCGCTTTCGCCAGAAGGGGGGGCCTCCGCCTTCACCGCGAGTAGGGGGTGGGCCATTGTTTCCAAAATAAGGTGGGGCTCCACCAAAAGGTAGGGGTCTACCTCCTCTGGAATTGAATGGGGGCCCGTCGCCTCCAGGTGGAGGTGGAGGGGGACTAAGCGGAGGTGGTGGTACTTGAGGGAAAGTTGGTGGGGGTCCATTTTGTAAAAAAATTTGGTGCCCCCATAGAGTGTATGGATTTCCGGGATAAGGTATCCTGTAGAGTGCGTTTCTAGGATTGAATTGTTCTGACACAGGGTTAATATAACCTTGATATGCTTGAATCCATGGTGGTTGGTTTGAATGGGATGGTCCCCCAACATGAGATAATCCCATGGTGGATGCTCCGGCAGGTAGGGAAGTTCCAACGGAAGGACCGATGGGGACTCCTCTCGTATTTTGGTTAGGATATGAGGATTTCCCCCCAACAACAATGTGTTGACCACTAATCAGTGGTTGACCCAACGTAGGTTGTTGATTATCTACTGCGGGATTAAAATTACTCATAAGGAAAGTATTGGGTAAAGAGTATCCTCCTCGCGAGTTTTGGGGTGGGGGAGGAGTGGGTAATGTTCTCGTAGTAGTAAGAGGAGTGTTGGACTATTGTCCTTCAATAGGTTGAGTCATTTGAGGTATAGCACTGGTCTCCTATCTAAGGGGTGTACTTGCAGGAAGTGAGGGTTGACTAGGTTCATAAGTGGGCATGTTGTGGATGGACGATTCTAGTGAGTCATAAGATAATGTATGAATCGGGATATGCCAATATGCAGGTAACGTCGGGTCTTCAACCCTTCATAAAAGAATTTTTCTTCGAAATTCCTCACCCATGGCACGTAATTGATTCAAGTGATCACGAAAGGGTCCAGAAATTTCATTAGGAGTGGGCCAACTGGGTGGGGGCATAATGGCAAACTGGGCCACTTGTTGACCTATATATGTTTCACAAAAGGGTGCAGCTGGACCAAACGCAGCTGATACAGGGTCGTCCTGGGGGTGATTTAACCATTCCACCGATCCAAGCTCTCCCGGTAAAACGGGTGGGAGAGGTAGGTCTTGTGAAGTGGAATTTTCTGCCTCTTCACCCCTTGAAGGGTTGGTGGTGGGTGAATCTGGAGAGAACATGTGTGCCCCAACATTCAAAGTAGGGTTTTCTACTTCAGGTTACACGACCGTGACATGTGGGTCCATTCTTACCTTCAAAATTACCTCTTGATTAAGGGGATATTCCGGTGGTAAGTTCAAAATCCTACGGGACCTTCTCCAAGGAAAGTTAGCCAAAGTGACTAAACCAGAATTTCTCCTAGGTGTAATCTAAACAAAATAAAAGTAGTCCAGAAAAATATACACAAACTAAGGCCGCAAGCAAACTTATGTGATAGGTGTGGATTCAAAATTATGGAACCTCACAGGATTTTCAAGGCTTCGCAACTCGCTATATACCATAGGGTCCAATAGTAAAACGTGACAAGGAGGATTGGGACTGTACCCTTTCCTGAATACCCGACTACCTGGACGACACATGTGTAATAATCTCCCCAAGTGTTGTTCTCGGTGTATTGTTCTACCAAGATGGCCAAATGGTTTACTCAGTTGGTTTCAGGAATCATAATGGTGTCTCCTGATATACTCAAGGTACGTGGGAGCTCAAATCCGTAGTGGTGTTGTCTAATGCACAATCGTACGGCACGAGACCTTCCTATATACTACTGAGTACGTGAAACACCTTTCGATAGACACCAAGTACGTCAAGTTCCTTTCGATATACCCTAAGGTTCATAAAAGAGCCTTCGATATACTGGTTGGTACATGAAACATCTTCGATATACCGGTTGGTACGTGGAAGACTACAATACCCCCGGAATACAGTGCTAGCAATTAAAGACAGCTGCCACGTTTTACGACGTCAGAACACATATCTAACTTAACACACAAGTTACTAAAGATTTTACCCTAGTTCTACCGTTAATTTTATCTGGATGGTTAGGTGAATGCATGAGGTGAGTACATAAACGTAAACATAATGCAAGCCCTAACTACATGTAAAAATGCACTTTTCTTTTGATGAAATCTATGTACGGGAAGGAGAAATATTTTTCAAGTAGTTTTTACCAAAACAACAAAGCTTCAACAAATCTCAATTCTACCAAATTTGACAGTGAAAGTACTCTTTTCATTTTTTCTGAGAAAAACATGAAAATCAACAAGCAACAAAACCAAATCTAAGCATTTTCTTTTGTCTTTTTCAATTTAGAATGAAACTAAAAATGACGAAAAAGAGAGAATTTCTATCTAGAGCACACTAGCTTTTCAAATTTAACTATGGCAACCTAAAAACATGAAAATCAAAAGTGCATGTAAGTTTTCAAGCATGGAATCATTTTTTGCGAAAAATTGACTATACTTTGGATTTTTCAAGAAAATGAATGGCTCATAATTCGAGAAAAATACAAATGATGAACTCTTTTTCAAACTTTCCAAAAATATCTATGATGAGTTCTAATGCATGAACCAATTTCTACAACAATTCTCAAAGGCACTTGAAATGGTAAAAATGAAGCACTTTTAATTTTTCAATGATATGCCAAGACTACAACTTGATGACAATAATGTTTTTTAAGTGCGAATGGCTGAAAAGAAATATTATTTGCAGCACTCTAAACACTCAAAAATTCTCAAGAGAATGACAAGCACTCCAATGAATCGAAAACGCACAAGACACTCAAAAAACAACCGGATGCAAGCAAAGCTAAAAAACATGTGCAAAAGGGGTCCAGGAATACAAAGACTAGATCAGGTGAGGAGAGGAGGAAATGCAAGGTATAGTGGATGAAGGTGGGGGGGACTAAAGTGTCCACCACTACCAAGTCTCAAACTTATCCAAAATGGAACCCAAAACCAATCCAAACACTACCAATGCAAAATCAAAAGATCTCTGGCTGGAAAGTGCAGCATAGAGAAGGTCTGCAAGTCAAACAAACTCAAAACTTGGAGAGGATATGACCCAAGAAAAAGGCTTGATTGCTCGGTGCAGCCTATGGTCAAGTTCAGAACACCTGTCACAGGTGGAAAACAGATGGTCCTTGACAATGTCTCAAGATATAAAAATGAGCTAAGCACCGATGGCGCAGGTTACAGAGCAACAAATTGCACCCGGGAGAGGATGTCGCTCTGGCTATACAACCCAGGTGCGACGGGAGAAATCCCAATGCAAAGATGGAAAGATATCCAAAAACGAGCAATAAAATTTTTTGATAATCATACATACATACTCAAAGGAAGTCAGTAGACTCTTCAGAGAGAAGATCTGGTGGCGAAAAAGGCTCAGGAGACAAAAGAAATGGCTCACAAATAAATCAGAGAAATGACTTTCAAACTAAAAACGTAAAACAATGCACGTAATCCCCAGTATGGTCACCAAACTTATTACTGGAAAATCTACCGAAAGCGGACTTAAGGCGTGATCTCCCTAGTTTAACGTGAATCTAGAACAAGTAGGACATAATATAGAACTGCTTTCCTAGATCTAGTTAAAGATCGAGTGATTAGATGTCTTACCTTTATATTGTAGATATTTCTCCTTATTGTTTCTCCAAGCTTCACGGTCGTCAGATCTCAGCTACAAAACCTGTCAAGACACACAAAAACAATACAAGCAGTAAAACATATCTAAGTAAATAGTTAAGCAAGTAAACTACACAAACATTATCAACACAACAACATTTGGAGGAAAGAGTTTATATTACTGTATTAAAAGAGAAAAAAACAAAGTACTAGAGAGATGATTACAACCAAGACTTAACGTCACAATCCTCCTCCAACAAGCCAAGCCAAATCCTCCAAAGGAAGTAAGGGTCTCCCAATAGATGAGTAGGGATCTCCTAAGATAATTTCACCAGCATGCAAGTGCTATAGACTTCCTCCCTTCGGAATGGGAAGGAGCTTCATATATATAGGACTAAGAGGATAGGATAGGTTGATATATAGTGGGAGAGGACTAAGGGATTCTCCCAAAGGGATAGGGAACTAAATGCTCTCTTATAGGTTAGGGATAGATATCCACATCACACACCTTCGAGAAATGGATCGAAGATGCTCTTTATCCACTTTAACTAACATCGTTGCAGGTTGCATTAGGACAACCTACTCCATCGCATGCTACACAAGGATGACCTGTGACGACCTCACTTAACCCTATGGAAATATGTCAGTATCTCTTCTAGTTTGATTTCCTAGTCATGGGAACTTCAGGGATGTTTACACTGAGTCTTATGGTGGCAACATTTAGGTGTAACAATATGTCATCTTTGAAATCCAATATTCTTCCACTCCATCTTCCTTTCTTCGGTTCTTCCATCTATTTTGGTGTTTTCAATGGTTTACAATGTATGCCCTTAGGCAAGTTTGGGTTTCCATTTTTTTATTAATCTATTTATGCAATGAGAACAATGTTGATCCCTAATAGTTTCCTTATATTGCATGATAGGTATGACATCAACTATGCTAAATTTGAAGTATTGAGGGTATTTGATTCCCATTATTGTTTAGATTCCATCCAATAAGTGTTTCCCCATGAAGGCCTTAAAGTTATAAACATATTCAATCAAGGATGGAATGAAATTGATTTCATCTTGAATAGTTTTGTGTTTGTCCATGATTGTGGCAATGGTAATATATCTTGTGTTTTCAAGTGAGTTGATTACATCTCATATGTTCCATCTATATCTTCATGGGCATGATCAACTAGAAGGAATATTACATGTATGATTGTAAAAATGTTATTTGATAAGTGAGCATGGATGCAAAATATAAAAGAAATAGTTCTTTTTGTCACCTCCAACATTATCAAGTTGCAAGAATAAAATTAGTGGGAGTTTGTTCATGGAAATTCTTGGCACTAATAAATCTTGCATGGCTTCTCCCATATAGTATTGACACTTTGTTGACGTTGATAAACAACCCTCATTAACCACACATGGTTACCCAATGAAAGGGATCAATTAGAACTCTCTCCATTGAAATGGCAAGTGCTCTAGTTATGTCTCAACTATTGTATTCAAGGTAAGTCTTCTATTATTCTCTTTATATATTCCAATCTAAACTAATCAACATAAAATGGAGGAATTTAAATGAAGATGGGGAGAAAATTAAATATGAAAAATCTATCTAACTAAATCCTAATTAAAAAATCAAATGAACAAGTTCTAGAAATGCAATCAATGAGGATAATTGTTCACCATTTTTATAAAAAATAAACCCTCCCAAATCCCTTCCAAAGTGATATGATCCAATTGCTAAGAACACTTACTTGGGACAAAAACAATTAGTAACCAAGATGAAATGGAATTCGAATAGACATATAACAATAGGGAGAATACTAAACCAACTATAATAGATGTTGAAGCCACTACAAATAATGATACATATCTTTATTTGTCTATGCCGATAGGAGAGAAGCTATAAGAGGAAGAAGTTATTGATCATAAACATATTTATATGATATCATGAGCACTCCAAGTGACTATGATGCCGAGCTTCATCCTAACAAGAGAACAATGGCTAGGAATACTACAAATGAAATAGTTGACACCATTTTTCAAAGTAATTGTGTCCTTACCAAAAGAGTGAGATGCCTTGACCCTTGACCTATGTTACAATTTCTATAATCTCGCATTTGCACTATCTTCATACATTGTGAAATGGTGATAGGTACCTAAATATTTCCTTCCATCCAAGTTATTTTTCACCACTATTAGACACTAAAAATCATTATTAATATCCATTGTTGTTAGGATATTTAGACACTTAGGATTTACTTAAGATCAACTTGGTTTAAAGTGTCTTTAGGTAAAGTATGTTTCTTTAGTGTGCATTGTAATAATATAATCTAATAGTCACAATTATGTTCTAGACATAAAGTGATTTGACAGTTCATCTTCACCTCAATACTAGTAATGACTATATTGATCCATGGATTAACACCAAATTAGTATGCAATCTCTATTTAAAGAGCTCATGAAGGGCTAGCTGCTGATGATTGATTGTGAGAAACACATATGTAAATTATATTCCTTTTGTATTAATATATTTCCTCAAATGGCCACATTGGATGGAGTTGTGGATTGTCCTCCCCCTTGAGTATTTTAACAACGCAATACACTAATGTATTTATCTTTAATGTGTTTGTGTGAATGGTTTCCTTGAGGTGTTCAACCTATGTCAAGACCCCCTTGCATTGTTGATCAAGATATGGAACCTACATCTTTGTATGTGTCAAAATATTTATGGATTATGTTGTTCCTAAGCATTGACGGGATGAGAGAACCATTCCATTATGTCCAATTGGGGACATGTGAGGGGGGTGGGTTCATAAGGAGATAAGGATGATAGAGATACTTCACCCATACATTGAAAGACTTGGATAAAGGAGACAACTAGAAGATATGAGTAAGGATTTATTCTTGTCCATACCGTGGACAACACAGTTTCTACACACCTAGTTAAAACAACTACTTATCCACAACGATCCCTCTCATTTCATTAAATTTAGACTCCATAGTGATAATATAGTCTTAAATAATGTTCTAAAAGTGTGATTATTAGAAGGGTTTTCAGATAATCCACGGTCGACATCTTTGTTGTCATCGACGTTTCGAATCCCAAGCTGGATTCATCATCGAGATAGAATATGGGTAGAAAGGTTGCTAATTAGGCATATAAATAATTAGTTAGGGATGTTCAATCATTTACAATTCTGACTAATCCCTTCATCTTCAGATTCTCCAAAAATAATAAAGAATTCTTTCAAAATAGATGCATAAATTCAAATAAATTCTTTCAAATTTAATGCATAAATAAATTCTAAATTCTTTAAAAATTTAATGCATAAATTCAAATAAATAAATTCTAAAAGATGCTTATTACTAATAATTTTAATAATTAGATAATATTATTAATTATTCCTATTGTAATAATTAAATAATATCATTAATTATTCCTATTGTAATAATATTATTAATCTTATTAATAACATTAAAAATTCATAAAGTTCCAGCTTTATACATATAGCTAAAAAGAGATTAAAAATATATAACTATTCAAAAATTTAACCCAAAGGTGTTATTAATAAGATTGATATGATAATACTTGAGGATTCAAAAAGATAATAAAAAAAATATTCAAAGATAATTATTCAAAATAGTTATAGGTAACTTCAAACAATTATTAATACTTATTACTCCAAGATATACTAATAGGATTATTAACAAGTATTAATTATAGGTATTAATAAAATCATAATGAATAATTATTAGTAATAAGAAGTTTTAGGTTAATTTACAAAATTCTTACCAATAAACTAGTGGAGTTTGGGTTAGTGATACTAACCAGAGATTGTGAAGGAGGGTTGCATACTTAGTTTTATCCATTTAACCTTCTTTATTGATGAGAGGTAGTCATCTTTTTCTTATTTCAAGTCCCTCATCTCTATTCGGGTTTTTTGGGTGCTTCATGATTTCCAAGGCCTCCCTCACCCTTCGTTTATAGTAGTGGTCCTCAACCGCGAACAGCTCCGTGTTCTCCAGGCAGACATGGTGTTTTGTTTTGAGAGAATGTTCTACGAGTGTGGATGTATTCGTACTCTCTCTCCTTATGTAAGCTCCATGCTCCTTCAACCTAATTTGAAAAGAACGACCTATCTCTCCTATATAGCTCCTTCCACAAAAACAATCTACTTTGTACACCCCTTTATATTATTTAATTATTACAATAGGAATAATTAATAATATTATTTAATCATTGAAATTATTAGTAATAAGCATCTTTTAGAATTTATTTATTTGAATTTATGCATTAAATTTTAAAGAATTTAGAATTTATTTATGCATTAAATTTGAAAGAATTTATTTGAATTTATGCATTTATTTTGAAAGAATTCTTTATTATTTTTGGAGAATCTGAAGATGAAGGGATTAGTCAGAATTGGAAATGATCGGACATCCCTAACTAATTATTTATAAGCTTGGTTAGTAACCTTTCTACCCATATTTTGTCCTGCTAATTAATCCAACTTGGGATTCAAAACGTCGACGACAACAAAGATGTCGACCATAAATTATCCGAAAACCCATTCTAACACTGCAAACCATGGAAACTTAAAATCCTTAGTATGATTATTGTTCATAAATGTGATTCTCAATGTTCTATAGTGTGATTATCATTTTCCAAGATTACAAAACATACCATTATTCATGTATTTCACAAGTTTAACATGCACACTACATTGTGTTTTAGTATTTAAGTGCAATATAATGATAAAATATATTCCTTGGTGTATTTTATTAGAAAGGAAATAGACCAAACAAGTCGAATGAATCCATTAAATGTTACTTTTCATTGATATTTAAATCAAATTACAAAAGCATTTCCTTAGTAGCATAATACTCCAAGGCACGTACATCATATCATCTCTATAAATCTATCATAAAACCCGCACCCCAAGTCAACAAGGGAAATCTAATTATATTTCTTTAAACACTACCAAGAAAGTTTAATTAATCATCACGTACCTTTTCCCACTTCTTATTGATATATCGTATTAATTTCCATATGCCCCTTATTTATTTTTTCTTTATATTCTTGTGCACATTATCATAACCATGCCCATATCATGTTGACCACATCAATGTCATTGTCGTATTTATCTCTTACAGTTGTACACTCTAGTTATTGTATCCCAAAGTGCATATCCTTCGTTGGGTTTCCATAGTTGAACTAGAACTTTTTATCTCTCAACATCATCCATTTATTTGTAGGCATAACTAATGCCTTTCATAACCATATGGTCTTATTATCACTTCATCAACAATGAGCACATGATATTTTTTCACATATTTTATTGGACTAAATTCTTCCATAGGCTTGTTACAAGAAAGCCCCACATATATTTCATTGATACTAGGGACCCTTTGTTTCAAGTAATCATACATGAGATAATTGCATCAATGATTATCAATGTTGGTATCTAATTATTGTCTGGTTTTCTGGTCAAAGATAACCTCTTGAAATCATCGAATTAACTAAGGGCACTTCCAAAAACTTGCAAACATTTTCCCAATATGTTATTTTTGAAAACCAATATTGTTCCCCAACATATTATATTACCACATTGAGATGATTAGTATATCACTTTAATCATTTATCCAATTCTTCAATTTATTTTAGTGTTTTAAATGGTGATGATGTAATCCCTTAGGAAAGTTTCGACTCCCATTGTCTTTCCTTTAATATATTTATGTAATGAGAACAATGTTGGTCCCTAATACTTATCTTCATACTACATGATAGGTAGTCCATCAACTAAAGTACATATGAAGCATCGAAGTGATTTGATGCCCACTATATTCTAACTTCTATCCAATAAGTGTTTCTCCTCAAAGTCCTTAAAGTTACAAACTTCCTCAACATGTATGAAGTGAAACTAATTTCATCTTTAATAGTCTTGTAATTTCCCATGATTGTGGGAGTGGTAAGTGATGGGTCCAATTTTCAGGTATTTGATAACCCTTTTTCCACAATCCAGCTCAAGCAATGGCAAAGAAACACACTCAATTGTGGGAAAAGTGTTTTACTTTAATTATTTAATGAAATTGTTTTATGATTATTCTTGTATGTTAGAATGCGTATCAAATAAACTAATTATATGGAAACTAAGCGTGATTGAGCAGGTTCAGGGTCGTTAAAGGATGGACGTGTAGAAGACTAAAGGATCACCAAGCTCGGTTCCCTGTTTCCTGATTTATAGAGGACGCACTCCCACTTTCAAGAAGAATCGACATTTTGACAATCAGTTAGGATCAACATTAAAATCGTATAAATATGGACCTCTCGGGTAGCGAGAGGCCCCTGCTGTTATTTTGGAAAGACATTATTTTTTTAAACGTTTTTTCCACTATTGAGATACTGAAAAGTACAGACTTCTATTTTGACATGGATTTTATATCTTAATGAAAGATTGATTATTAATTCCAGCCAACGTTTATAAGTTTTATTCTCTCCTAAGTACGGGTTGGGGAGGGCCCCTCCAACACGTAAGTCAGGAGATTCCTATTTGCAGGTATTTTTTCAAGTATGTGTTTTACATTGATGAACAATTCTATGACATATGGGAGCGTTTGAATGATTCATTATTTCTGTAGTAGTTTATAATACATTTTGTAGTACAGCAGAACAGTTTCAGTAGTCCTGTAGGTTCTTTCTTTCAACGCATATTTGAATCAACGATTGCATGTGTATCAGCTTTGCTTTCAATACCATGGTTTATATCTGAGGTCTTTGACTGTTTCTCATCATGATCAATTTCTTTAGTAGTAGATGGATAGCTTGAAACGATTGCACTTCAATTTTAGTCTTGGGATTTAAAATGGTTTAGATCAGAATTCTGGTTTTAGGCATAAAATAACTACAGACCTTGTTTTCCCCAATCTTAGAATAGATCTGTTATGGCATGTTCATTTTTAGATTTATTATTCTGCATTAAGTAATTTTATAAGATCGTTCCCTTTACTCTCAACATTTTGATTATTTAAGATAGATTTATTGCTTTATTTCTTAGGATAGATTTATTGCTTTTGGTACCTTTATTTCTTAGAACAGATTTACTGCTTTCAGCACTTTAATTCTTTTAATCAAATTTATTGCTTTCCAGTATTTAATTCCATAGCATAATCAGTTTTCATATTTAGTAGACAATATTTAGAACATCGATAGCGACATCCAACTGTGACAAGAGATTATCCTATAAGAGCATAGATAGTGCATGCATCTCTAAAGTTTGTACATTCCTCGGGTTGACATTTAAAGTAGGCTCTTGGTATAGCTGCCCTCATTAGGCATCCACATTAGGAGCTCACTAGTAATATTATTGAGTTTATAACTTCTCATATGCTCCATCTATATCTTCATGGGTGTGATCAACTAGAAGGAATCTCACATGTGTGATTGTAAAAATATTATTTGACAAGTGAGCATGGATGTAAAAGAAAAAAGGTAATAGTTCTTGTTATCACCTCCAACATTATCGAGTTGCAATAATAAATTTGGTGGGAGTTTGTTCATGGAAATTATTGGCATTGATAAATATTGCATGGCTTCAAACTTCACCTGCAAGATGTATCCTTAATGCACCCTTAGATATACTCCAACGTTGCTTGAATCTTGTATGCTTGATATATATCTTCAGAAGGCATGCACTCTTATATATACTCCAAATTTGCTTGAGTGTTGTATCCTTAATATATATTTTCAGACATAATGCAGTCTTAGATATAATCCAAATTTGCATACATATCTATCACCTTCACCATTTGCACATATAATTTCTGATGTTCATGTTGTCTTTATCATGCGCATAGGATACCTCAAAGTGGCTTCTTCATACTTCTAATGGAATGTTGTATCCATTTTGACTTAGGCTAATATTAATGATTCATACTGAATCAATTGACATCCTCTTTGACATTGAATGACAATCAAACACTTGAAATCCTCTTTACTTGACATCATTGACAATCAATGCTCAACAATATCCAAACATTGGATGATAGTCAAACACTCGATATCTTCTTCAATCAAACACTTGACATCAATGACAACCAATGCTAAAAAAGCTCCCCTTTCGAATTGATGTCAACACCTTATGAAGTTGTACCTGATCTTCTTGAGTTGTATGCTTCATCTATATTTGGTCACAATGCTCCCCCTGTGTATGTGTTCCCCTAGATTTCTTTCGGATTTTAAATACTGCACTCCCTTTCAGTACTTCTGCGATCTCTTCTCGAACTGTGTTACTTCCTGTCATATCTACGCAGACCATGTATTCAAGTGTTCTTCTTCACACTCTTTCATGTCTACTGTCGTTTCATGTTTTTCTTTTGATGTCTGCAATTCTTTCCCTTTTGTGCTATCCCGCTGAATTCATTCATATTTCATTCCCTAGCTTCATGTGTTTCTCAGCTTCGACCACCTTTGATATCTTTAGCTTCATGCATCTCTCCTCATCTTCATCAACTTCATGCATCTCTACCCCTTTGAAATCAATGGAAAAGAGGTCCATTGCTTGATGTGGATTCTTTCCTTTATGTTCTTGAACTAGATCTTCATGAAGTATCTTTTGGATCTGCATGATGTATCATATTGTGTACTTATTCAAACTTGACCTGCAAGATGTATCCTTGATGCACTCTTAGATATACTACAAAGTTGCTTGATTGTTGTATCCTTGATATATGTCTTCAGAAAGAATGCACTCTTATATATACTCCAAAGTTGCTTGAGTGATGTATCCTTGATATATATATTCAGACATAATACACTCTTATATATACTCCAAATTTTCATACATGTCTATTACCTTCACCATTTGTGCATATACTTCTGATGTTCATGCTTTCTTTATCATGTGCATAGGCTACCTCAAAGTGGCTTCTTCATACTTCTACTGGAATGCTATATCCATTTTGACTTAGGATGATATCAATGATTCATACTGAATCTGCTGACATCCTCTTTGACATTGAATGACAGTCAAACACTTGACATCCTCTTTAGTTGACATCATTGACAGTCAATGCTCAACAATCTCCCCACATTGGATGACAATCAAACACTCGATATCTTCTTCAATAAAACACTTGACATCAATGATAGCCAATGCTCAACAATCCCCCCTTTGGAATTGATGTCAACACCTTATGAAGTTGTACCTGATATTCTTGAGTTGTATGCTTCATCTGTGTTTGGTCACAATGCTCCCCCTGTGTATGTGCTCCCATGGATTTCTTTGGGATTTTATCTATTGCGCTCCCTTTTAGTATTTCTGTCATATCTTCTTGAACTGTGTTTCTTCCTGTCATATCTAAGCAGACCATGTCTTCAAGTGTTCTTCTTCACACTCTTTCACGTCTGTTGTTGTTTCATGTTGTTCCTTTGATGTCTTCAATTGTTCCCCTTTTGTGATATCCCGTTGACTTAATTCATATTTCATTCCCTATCTTCATATGTTTCTTAGCTTCGTTCGCCTTTGATATCTTTAGCTTCATTCATCTCTCCTTGGCTTTAGCAACTTCAGGCATCTCTCCCCCTTTGACATCAATGATAAAGAGGTCCATTGCAAAATGTGGATTCTTTCCTTTATGTTATTGAACTGGATCTTCATGAAGTATCTTTTGGATCTGCATGATGTATCATCTTATGTACTTATTCAAAATTCACCTGCAAGATGCATCCTTGATGCACTCTTAGATATACTCCAAAGTTGCTTGAATGTTTTATCCTTGATATATATCTTCAGAAGGAATGCACTCTTATATATACTCCAAAGTTGCTTGAGTGTTGTATCCTTGATATATATATTCAGACAAAATGCACTCTTAGATATACTCCAAATTTGCATACATATCTATCACCTTCACCATTTGTGCATATACTTATGATGTTCATGCTTTCTTTATCATGCACATAGGCTAACTCAAAGTGACTTCTTCATACTTCTATTGGAATGTTGTATCCATTTTGACCTAGGATGATATCAAGGATTCATACTGAATCAGTTGACATCCTCTTTGACATTAAAAGACAGTCAAACACTTGACATCCTCTTTAGTTGACATCATTGGCCATCAATGGTCAACAATCTCCCCACATTGGATGACAGTCAAACACTCAATATCTTCTTCAATCAAACACTTGACATCAATGAAAACCAATGCTCAACAATATCCCCTTTCGCATTGATTTCAACACCTTATGAAGTTGTACTTGATATTCTTGAGTTGTATGCTTCATCTGTATTTGGTCACAATGCTCCCCCTATGTATGTGCTCGCCCGGATTTATTTGGGGTTTTAAATACTGCACTCTCTTTCAGTACTTCTATCATCTCTTCTCGAATTGTGATGCTTCCTGTCATATCTAAGCAGACCATGTATTCAAGTGTTCTTCTTCACACTCTTTCATGTCTGCTGTTGTTTCATGTTGTCCCTTTGATGTCTACAATTCTTCCCCTTTTGTGCTATCCTGCTGACTTCATTCATATTTCATTCCCTAGATTCATGTGTTTCTCAACTTTGACCGCCTTTGATATCTTCAGATTCATGCATCTCTCCTTAGCTTCATCAACTTCATGCATCTCCCCCCCTTTGACATCAATGGAAAAGAAGTCCATTGCACGATGTGGATTATTTCCTTTATGTTCTTGAACTGGATCCTCATGGAGTATCTTTTGGATCTGAAGATGTATCATCTTATGTGCTTCTTCAAACTTCACCTCCAATATGTATCCTTGATGCACTCTTAGATATACTACAAAGTTGCTTAAATGTTGTATCCTTGATATATATTTTCAGAAGAAATGCACTCTTATATACACTCCAAAGTTGCTTGAGTTTTGTATCCTTGATATATATATTCAGAATGATGCACTCTTAGATATACTCCAAATTTGCATACATATCTATCACCTTCACCATTTGCACATATACTTATGATGTTCATGCTTTCTTTATCATGCACATAGGCTACCTGAAAGTGACTTCTTCATACTTCTACTAGAATGCTGTATCCATTTTGACTTAGGATGATATCAATGATTCATACTGAATCAGTTGACATCCTCTTTGACATTGAATAACAATCAACCACTTGACATCCTATTTAGTTGACATCATTGACAATCAATGCTCAACAATATCCCCACATTGGATAGAAGTCAAACACTCGATATCTTCTTCAATCAAACACTTGACATCAATGAAAACCAATGCTCAACAATATCCCCTTTGGAATTGATGTCAACACATTATGAAGTTGTACCTGATCTTCTTGAGTTGTATGCTTCATCTGTGTTTGGTCACAATTCCCCCCTTATGTATGTGCTCCCCGTATTTCTATGGTATTTTAACTACTGCACTCTCTTTCAATACTTCTGTCATCTCTTCTCAAACTGTGCTGCTTCCTGTCATATCTACGCAGAACATGTCTTCAAGTGTTCTTCTTCACACTCTTTCATGTCTGCTGTTGTTTCATCTTGTTCCTTTGATGTCTACAATTCTTCCCCTTTCGTGCTATCCTGCTGACTTCATTCATATTTCATTCCTAGATTCATGTGTTTTAGCTTCAACCTCCTTTGATATCTTCAGCTTCATGCATCTCTTCTCAGCTTCATCAACTTTATGCATCTCTCCCCCTTTGACATCAATGGCAAAGAGGTCCATTGCACGATGTAGATTCTTTCCTTTATGTTTTGTGCTTGAAATCATCCTGACTATTTCCTGGGATAGCTTCGTCTGTCTTCATACTTCATTATATTTAATTGTTTTTCTGATATATATGTTATAATTCTCTTTCATCTTGGTCTCATGTTCTTGTCACAATAACTCAACTTATCTTGCACAATTATCCATGTCATTATTCTTACTTCCATTGCGTAGTGCATAAGTCAGTCTTCTATTGATTTTGCATTATTCTTTATGCGCCTGACTGCTTCATCTGTCGCATATACTGCGCTATAATAGAGCCTTGTCGCATTTAATATAGTCACATCCTTTTCGAAGGCAATAAAAGATATGGCACATTTTCATTCATCGTCCATCTTGGCACAAATAAGGATATGACACTCAGTTAGTGTGGTAGGAGTGATGTGTCACTTCCGTACTGGAACCTTTTGAGGAATCAATCTTCATCGTAATGTGCAATGAATCGAGCTTCTCCCTTTTTGTACTATTTCCAAAAACTCATTAAGCTCATCATTTATTTTTTGGCGACTCCACCATCCTTTCCAATCCGTGTGACATTGAATTCCTTTCTCATCAATTAACTGCATACGCGTGAACTTCCTCCAATGGCTTCTATAATATCTCAGCGAGCAATGTCCGGTTCATCGCTTCTTTCATCCTTGCTCTTACATGTCGCATTGTTGTCTATTCCTTTCCTGCTTAATCTTCCTTTTCCTTCCAATGGCTTCCTATCATCGCAGAGTAACCGGTTCCCTCGAGAATGTGAAACATGTCGTTCAGTCTCAGCAAGCAGAATTTTTGTGCTTGACAATGGATATGGGTTCTTGGCAGCCACAAATGCATAATAACCAAATTCTCTACTAGTATCATCATTATGAGCAGCTGAATCTTGTAATTCGCAGGGTTGAAAATCTGGAGCATTAGAAACAACACATTCTTCAATCATTGTCTCCTCTATGGCATCAACAGGATGATTTGTCATCATCTGCAACTATGCACCTTCTTCCTCTGCACTCTCCATCCGAATGTACTTCGCTGGTTCCGATGGATTTGGAACTACGTCTTGTGAACCAGCCAGAATATGATCTCGACCTTGAACTTCGGCTGTAGGATACTTTTTCTATTTCTCAAATTTTGCTCCCTTTCTTCATATATGGCATTCATGGCTTTGGCATGGAGTCTTAACTCATGCAATTTTGTAATCATGCCCCAATTTTGAATATAATGAAAAAGATTTGTTGTGTGCAATTTCTTTTCTTTAGCAGTGTTTTAATTCTTCATACAAGATATTCTACTTGAATTTGTGAAACTGAAACCAATGTGATTCTTATGTGTTCTATGATATGCAAGATAAATGTATAACTATGTATGTAAGCAATCTCCCTCATCTGCGACATAATCACTGAATGTGTGCCAACATAATGAATCATATTCTAACTTTAAATACTTCTCATCATACACCAAGCAAACCTAACTGCACACCTAAATAATATTCCCTTGAATTCCTTAAGATGCATCGTGTTGAACTCAAGGGTCTTCCATAGTCCTTATTAGACTAGCAAGAGAGCCAGCAATTGCTTGCTGTACCTAGATCTTCTGCATCTTTAGTGCACTTTTGGCAACTTTTCTTGATCCAAGTTTTGTTGTGCACACTTTTTTTTTATTATGATCTGGAGATTTCCTACTAAAGTATCTTTGGGTCTAATAGCCTTTGCGAAACAGTTCTTCATCCGGACAATTTACTATTCTTCAACAATACATAGCTTTGTGTCCAAAGCAATCACAGGCATAACATCTTATGATTTGAAAATATTTTGGAATATGGCCAAAATGATTGCATCTTGTGTAATTCACTCTATTGATCCTTCTTTTGTTAGTATATCAAAAAGAATTGTAGCTGAAGGAGTCATCATACTTAAGGTTTTTTCATGACTTGAGCATTGCTCTTTTTCGCAAATATTCTTAGGTGTCTTTACAAAACCCAGACCGTTTTTGTCTTCTGGTGATCTCTGATCCTTTAGAATCATGTTCAATATTGATGAGTTGTCTTTTAATTTGTCCTTCACTTCATCTTTAGCTTTTGATTGTGCGGAGATTGGATCAATGCGAACTTGTCTCTTTCCCTTTGTCTCAATCAACTTGTCTATTATACGGAGTATCTTTTTATCCTTTTCCTCAAGTTGATCAGTCATCTTCTTGATTTCCTACGCCAATTCCTCAAGTGAAGTTCTTAGTACATATTTTCTCTTTCTCAAGTATTAGAACCTTTTCTTGTGCGCAATTCAGTTGACACTCATAACTGGTTATCCTTTCACAAATGCATGCACCAACAGATTCCTGACATGGCCTATCATGTTCTTCATACTTAGACAATTGTTCCTACAATAGCTTATTCTTCTTCTTAGAATTCTTTAATTCCTCCAAGGAAATTATCAGTTCACCTTCCCATTCAATGTGTGCAACTTCTTCATCTTCGGATTTACTTTCAACCTTAACATCTTTAACAAGTTTTGGAGGTGTGACTTGCTTCAGAGGCGTTTTGAACGATCCATTGAAAAAATATTTGTCTAGTGACCTTGGCTTGTTCTATGCAACTGGAGTGTTCTTTGACCCATTCTTCTTGCTTTCTTTCACTACATGAGCCATAAAAATAACTTCTTTGGGTTCTTCATCGTAGTCACTTTATTTAGATGCGTTGCTTCCTTCCTCAATGCATAAACTCTTTCTTTGCTTTGGAATTATCCTCCTATTCTCAGGTCTGTGTTGAGAACGCACAATCTTCCGATCATGTGCACTAGATTCCTCATCACTGTAGATGTCTTCTTTCTTGTAAGGAAATTTTGAGGCATAATGGCCTATTCCTCCACATATGAAAAATTTAAAGGGTATCTTATTCTTATACTTACCTCGTCCTCTTTTCAGCTTCTTGACAAATTTTGATTCTTCATCATCTGATTCATCACAACAGTCTTTTTCATGGCCAATCTTGTCCTTTACTATGAATTTTAAGGTGGCTTCCTTTATGAAGGGAGTCTCTTTCTCTGTTCTCATCTCATATGCATTGAGGATCCCCTAAATTTCATCCTTTGTTAGTTCTTCAAGATTAGCTTGGTCTTCTAACACAGATAACTTCGAATTGAATCTTTGAGGAAAGGTTCTCAATATCTTCTCTACAACCGATTATTCATCTAGAGTGACCCCAAGACTTTTGATAGAATTAACTATCTCATCAAATCTTGCAAAGTAAGATGTAATGTTCTCTTCATCTTTCATTCTCAGAGCTTCAAACTTCCTAGAGTATTTATGAAGCTTTGATTTCTTTACCTTGTCATCGCCTTCGTATATACCTCTGAGTTTGTCCCAAAATTCTTTGGTTGATGCACAGTGCATAACCTTGACAAATTCGTCACCTGTCAGACCACACAATAGAGAATTTATGGCTCTAGCATTGCTTTCATAGTGTCTCCTTTGCGTGGGATTTATTGGTACCACTGTTGGTATATCATAACCATCAGCAATAGATTTCCAAACATATGCTCCTAGTGATTGCAAATAGAATTCCATACGTACCTTCCAGAAAATATAATTGGTTCTGTCGAACCTTGGTGCTCTATTTGTAGAAAGGCCTTCCTACTTGTCCATTTATATGCAATTATCTATCTTCTAGAAGTTAATCTGTTACTGAAGACACCTACTGTGATACCAATTGTTGGAATCGATTTAATTCTGAGAGTGGGTGTGAATCAGTATTAGCGCAGTTATTAGCATATTTTACCATGTTTAATAGATTATCCTTTGATTAATATTTATCTTATGTTATGCATCAATAAATAAAAATTCACACATACATGCACCACATCATCAACACAAAACACATAGATTTTTTACGTGGAAACCCAAACTGGATAAAACTACAAAATGCTTCTTTGTAGTGAGAAAGAATAAATTCAAGGAAGAACCAACTTCCTTTGTTTACCAGCACCAACTGGAAGGAGGAACCAACCCCATATTTTTTCTCTAGCACCAACTGAAAGGAGGCACCGACCCCTGTCGCTTTGTTTTACAGGAACCAACCTAAAGGAAACTGAAACTCCCTGTATCCTTGTTGTTTTACAGGCACCAACCTGAAAGAAGCACCAACTCCCTATCTCATTGCCCCGTCCGACCACCCTGATGTCGAATATATTTTACTTCTTGGCTTATCTTCGACTCTGCACACTTCTTCAGGTCTTTTGATGATGATTCTATTGTGCGCTACCTTTGTAAGCAGACTATACTCAGTCATTGTGCTACATACATCACTTGACTTCTCATTCATCTCAACTCACACTTTTGTTGATGACTTACTTCATGTACTGTGTGCTTTGTTGATTCTGTAGTCTACGTTTCTAGTTCAATGATCTATTATTCATGAATTAAATGAACAAGTGATATTGTCCTTTCAATTGATAGTTTGTTGTTCAGAAATGAAGCACTAGTAAACAATAGAAACTACGCACTTCGTGATGTGTCCATTCTATTTAAGTGTTGTAGTCTCTCAGATAATCTATAATGTCCTATGCATTAAATAATCGGTCTGTTCAGTTTAATGCACTTTCCTCAGATCATATGCATCATGATGCACCTATTGATTTATGTTGTTGTTCTATTGTTGCGCATCAGATGGAGTCCTCAACTTCGCACGCTTCCCCTTCTATTCATATGCATCAGCTAGACATCAACACAATATATGATAAACTTTGGTTTTGTCTCTGTGCTTCTATCTCTGCAACTTTTGTGACTATCGATGTGTTGAGTGTGATATTTCCCTTTGATATATCCAACACTTGTGCATTCTCCAGTATCTCTTTCTTTCAGTGTTTGCGTGACTGTCATAGGTCTACAACATCTTTTTGCGCACCATCAAAACATTGTTCTATTGCATGTGCACATTCAGCTTTTTACTAGATCATTATGTTCTGTCCACGAGCCCCTTAGTGCCCTGAAAAAAAAACAGAAACTTTCAAATAAAAACACTTATGTTCTTGATATCAACCTTACTTCAAATATTCAACTTGCCTCTCTATTATACATGTCTTGCATGGATTGTATGTTCGCAACTTGGTCGTGGCATGCCTTCTTGCATACTTTACGGATTGTGCATATGCCATGTGTCATCATATGCTCTATTGATGTGTCATCTTTGATGTATCAAGCTCCCTCAAGGTCCACAACTTAGTGGGACTTTACACATTGGTGGTATAACATTGCGCTCTTGATGTACTATTTCCTTGCGGTATGTGTGCAATCTTCTACTTTATCTTGATCTGTCCATGACCTTTTTTTACAATTCTTTGTGGGTAATGTGCCCTTGTGAAATCAATACTCTGCGAAATCTGCACATTCTCCAACTTCTGCTTAGTGAGATTATGACCCGTGCTTCATCAATGCATTTGGGTGATGCGCCCTTCATGTATTGATACTTTACGGAATCTGCTCATACTCCGAATTTTACTTGGTGGGACTTTGACTTTTGCCTTGTCATCACTTGTAGGACTTGCACACTTGATATTCATCGGCTGTGGAATTTTCTCATATATGATCTTCAACAGTTGTACCTATTTTAGGAACTTGTGCACATTCTACTTATTGAAAGCATCTTCTTATTGGATTTGCTTGCGCACTTTCAGGATTGTCCGACAATCTGTTGTTCCTTTCTTCCTGCACACTCCCAATCATAAACCAAGCAATGGTTAGGATTGATTGCTTACTTGTCTCATTTGTTTAACCAAATTCTTGTAAATTTGAGCACTTGTACCATTGTCCAACCAACTTTGTCGACTTTATTTTTGCGCAAGAGCCACATTATATAGGATCCATTACTTGTGTTTCTTCTTGAACTAGATCTTCATGAAGTATCTTTTGGATCTGCATGATGTATCATCTTGTGTATTTCTTCAAACTTCACCTGCAATATGTATCATTGAAGCACTCTTAGATATACTCCAAAGTTGCTTGAGTGCTGTATCCATGATATATATCTTCAGACATAATGCACTCTTAGATATACTCCAAAGTTGCTTGAGTGTTGTATCCTTGATATATATCTTCATACAGAATGCGCTCTTAGATATACGTTGATGTCCAATTTTGCCATCACTTTTGATCATTAAACGTGCTATGTTGGCACTAATTTTGCCATTTTTGGTGTATTACTTCATACTTCTTGCCATTCAGACCACCATTCGAACTCAGTTATGAACTTATTTCAATATCTCATGAATCTTGATTGATTATCATCATTTTGTGGTTTATTAACATTAATCTAACATTTCTTGACCTGCTTGGCACATAGTCTACATTCTACAGGTTATGGTTTTTAAAAGGAGTCTCATCCGGATGCGCATTCATGTTCAAAATGCCCATTCGCATTTGGACCATCGTTCAGACCTCCGTTCGCACCCTTGGATTCGTTGGTTAGCATATTCTGAGGCATTAAAAGCAAAAACCACGATGTGGGTTCTATTGGCAACGTGGCCCTAATAGATCGTGAGCCCTTGTTCGAGAAGATCTACATTTCCACTCGCCTATCCTGCCAACACACCAACTGCTCACGTGAAGGGAACCAACACGCATGGAATTAGGAAGACGGCCTGTGCATTTTAATGGATCATTGTTACAACAGTAAAAGACCTTCTATTTTTAGAGAGGTCGACCACTAAAAGGGTTGACCTGCTCTCTCTTTGTAAACCTTATTAAAGATGTCTCAGGTTGAGAAATGTAGAAGGATATATAAAGAGAAAAACGTATAATTTTGCTTTAGTTTAATAGACAGACTCTATTTCAACTGTTGACGATCATTCTCGTTTTCTGTTAATGGTTTGTGACTGAGTAGATTAGGAGACAACTGTTGTTGCTGGGAAGTGCCCCTCAACAATCAGAGGTTCCATTTGTGTATATTCAGCATTTTCTTTTTATATTTGCAGCTAAGTCATTTCATTTGTGCATGTATCTATTATGTTTTCCTATAAGTCATTTTGTTTCTGCAAGCAAGCAGTTCGTTTTCCTGTAGATGATGTTTTGTTGTGTATGAAATATAATTTTCCTGTGTTTTTATGTAATTTATAGCTTCAGAATCCATTCGAACGGCCATTCGCACCTTTCGTTCAGACTGTCGTTTAGACCTTCTTTTAGCCTTTCATTCGCATTTAGACAGAATTTTCCAGAATTGCTAGTATTTCATTTTATGCAGAGATAGTTAGTTGGAGTCTAGGTTTATTTTTTTAGTACTTTAACATGTTCTGTAACTATTTTGAGTTTCAAATGTATCTTTAACACTTTCAACACTTTATATTCAGTTTTGCACTCACATAGAGATTAATTATTTCAAATTTTATTAATGATGAAATCCATTTACATTCAGCATATGTTTTACTGTTCAAATGAGAAATAGTTTTGGTTCAAGTAGAAGCAGTATAAATGTCTTTTGCTTATAATTTAGGTAGTTTATGAGTTACTTTCACTTACTTGTTCATGCCTATGACCTAGATTAGCTTAAACATGTTTACAGTGTTATCATAGACTTTGTTAAATCTCAGTTTGTCTTATTTCTAAATTAGTTCAATATTTCATTTCCAGGTTTCATTCAAGTTTCTAATTAGTCTTTCACTTTTATTTACATAGTGTTTTGTTGTTCAGACTTGGTTTAATTTCATTGTTTCAAGTTCTTTCATTTCTGTAGGTAGAATAGACTAGGAACTAGTTTCAATCCAAGTTTAATACGTTCATGTGTGTTTAATATAAATGCATTAGTTTTCAATATCTAAGAGTTCTCATAACTTAGTTTAATAGAGGTTTACTTTCCAAGTTATAGATCAGCTTTATTGCACTTTCATAGTTGTCTTCAAAGATAGTTTGATTTGCAGTAGGGATAGCATAAGAATACTTTGTTTCTACTATAGGTTTTGATCACAAGTTAATATTAATTCCAATCATCTAAACTCTTGTCTTGTACTTAATGTTTTATGAAATAGTTTGAAGTATTGATAGATATCATTTGATGTTGATAGGCATGTGCATGAGTAGATGAGCATTTCAGAGCATTCATTAGAAATCAAGTAACTTAGACTGTAAAGCTAGATTGTCAAAATAGTGTTTCATTTCAACTATTTTAGTTAGTTTGTCATTTGCTTCTAGATAAACAGTAGGTTACAATGTTTAAGATTTATTGTAATTGGTCTATCTTTAGTTTCCACATTTTTGTAGAAGTCAAGTTAGATTTATTTCCATTTTTCATTTCATTAGCTTTCATAAGTCATTTAGATGCAATAGTTGCTCAAGACGATTGCAACTAGGTAGTTTGCTTACCATTCGTAGTTGTTAATATATGCATAAATCTTAGATCAACATTCCATCCTTTCATAGTTAAGTTTTTGAACTTGTTCATAGTTAGATCTTCTATATTAAATAGTAGTTAGTTTTTCTAATTCCTAGATTAGAGTTTGAATAATTGATCAGTAGTTTCCATTTTCATAAGAGTAGTTTGTTTTTGACCAAGTCTTGTTTCTTAGATTAGTAATGTCTTTTGTAGTTTCAATTATTGTTCATGGAGTAGAGTAGTATAGATTGATACTATTATGATCTATTGGTTAGGACTAATCAGTTAATAGTTTGTATTTTTGAAGTTTGACTCGGTTTTTCATTTTGAAATATCTCTCGATCTTTTCATCATTAAACATTTCTAAGTTCCACCGAGCTGGTATCTTAGGTACCCTTCTACCTCAGCATATACTTTGACACAACTCTAAGACTACCAACCCTGGTCGATAATTAAATATTTGGTGAATCCATTAAGACAATAAAACACCCAACATTTTGGCACGGTTGCCGGGGAGTTGTAGATAGATAGAATTTATTTATAAAAATTCAGTAATGGGTAGAATTTTCCTTTTGAAACTTAGTGATAAGCTGGTGGCGAGTGAGCGGTAAGACGAGAGGTAAGAACCTGCACATCTGTTATAACAGGCATCCCCAAAACCGAACAGTAGTAGTAATGCAATTTAATTTTGTTTTAGTTTTAGCTTTGTTTTCATGAATAGGTCTAGAGATTCAAAAGGTATATATATTAAAACTAGCCTTCCTACGAAAATTCCTACTAACCTTTGCAGGGTGTGTGCCACCCCAACTACTAACTCAGCATAAAGGTATCAGAAAACAAACAAAGGGGATAGTCCTACTTGGAAATCCAAAGAAATTCTTTTCGGGGACCATTCAGGGGGAACCATAGAGACATCAGAGAAGTCAGTCCATAAAGAAAGACCACTAGGAGAACCTCAAGTTCACATCGAGACTAAACTTCGACAAGAAGAAGCTCAAAAAGATAAACCATGCGAACCTCTTAATCCTCCATTAGTTCCAAAACCCAAAGACACTACCTTCTCAATAGTCGGGGGTCCGAATCTAGTAGACTTTGTTGATCCTGCACAAGTAGATGCTCTTTTTGAAAATTCTGTAAATATAGTTGTTTCACAGATTGAGACAACATCTGTAGGACCTTCAAAACTGGAGTCTCATGTAGCTGGCAATTCCTCTCCTAAAAACAGGAATACTATCCCTGAAATAGAATGTTGGGACATCCCATATTCACCAAGAAAAGAAAAACTTAGCTATTCTCTCTTTGAAAATCAAGTCTACATGGAGAATGAAGATAATGATGAGGTGAGACACAATGAAGAAGAGGGAGAAATTTGAACTGAAGGAAGTTTTGGATTTCCTATTTTAGATACTGCACATGATGTGACCATGAAAACAATCCCTCCCTCCTCACTACCAACATTTTATGGGAAGAGTAGCGAGGATTCATATACATTCTTATTTGAATTCGACATTTTGTGTAGGAGATATAACTACCTACAAGATGGCCAAAGGTTAAAACTTTTCCCTTCCACATTAAAAGATTCTTCTCTTAGATGGTTTATGGGGTTAGGAGAATCTAGCATTAAAACTTGGGAAGACATGAAGCCTGCATTTCTACGGAAATATCAAGATTACTATAAACCTAAGGACTCTCAGAATGACATTTTCAAAATACAACAACTTGAATATGAGATCCTAGAAGCCTATCTTGAAAGATTTAACTATGTGTTACATAAATCAAAATATAGGACCTTCAAGAAGATGCAGTAAGAACACTCTTCCTTAAGGGAATTTCAGAGGAGTTTTTAGAAAATATTAACCTCATTGCAGCTGGATATATTTCTCATAGGTATTTTTCACAAATCTCTGAGCTCTATAGGAATTACTCTAGAAGCAGAGGGAAGAGTGGGAGGCACTTTCGGGAATCTTATACTAGAAACCTAAAAGGAAATACCTCTAGTCTTGGTGGAGTTACGAGGGTAGAATTGGGAAACCTATTAGAAAATTTCAAAACAAATATTTTAGGAGCTATGGGTTCTCAATTAGATGCATTACAAGCTAAGAAGAGACAGGATGAAGAGCGCGCAACAATGAGTATTCTCTGTCCTAGGTGTAGAACTAAACATCCCCAACGGGAATGTCCATTGAATAATGTTTCAGTATGTCACCTTTGTACAAAAGAACATCCAACTGATAACTATCCATCGTTTCCTGGGTTGCAAGCCGTATATAAGAGTGGAAATTTTGGTGAGACATCTAGGATGCCTTGGCAACCTAGAGATCAACCATCAGATCAGGATCCATCACTACAATTTCCACCCTATTACCACCCTTATCAACCACCTCAACAATGGAACACCTCAAATTGGAAAAATTGGCCACCTCAGTATCCTCCTCAGAATGCTCAACATCAGAAATGGGAACATGGATGGAGAGGACAAGCATATGCTCAACCACCTCCTCCTATGCCTAACTATCCTTACCCACCTAATATCCAACAACTCTTGCCTGGATTTGTACCTCCTTCACTACCCCCTATCACAAATCAACGTCACCATTTCCATAACATGAATCCCCCAAGACCCACAATATCACCTACACAACCGATACCAAAACCTAACAATAAACCAACTCAAGATCTTAATAGCATTGGGTTACAACCTCTTCCATCTTATATCATATCAACCGCACCAGTGCATGAAATTCAATATCGGTATGGAAGAGTTCTGCAAGATCAACCCAAATCATCAGTTATCATTCGAGAAGAAAATGAAGAAGAATATATACCTAGTGAAATTTTGAATGATGTCATTCTCGAAGATGTGGTTATTCCAAAAACTTCAAGTCACAACCATCCTCAAAAAGAAGTAACTCCAGGAGAAAAAGTACCCCCATATTTGGAGCATCTAGCAATAGAGAAACCTGCAAGTTATCCAGAGTACAATATCATTAATGAATTGAAAAATATTTGTACCAAAATACCTTTATTACAAGCTATTAAAGACATACCAATTTATAGTAAGGCGATAAAGGAACTCTATATTAAAATACCAGGTAAGAAACAGAAAGACCCTCTGACAATTCATGTCATAGGTGAAATATCAGATTACATAGTAGATCAACCTAGAATTCCAAAGTATACAAATCCAGGAAATCCTGTGGTAATTGTTATCATCAATAAAACTACTATAGGAAACACACTTATAGATATAGGGGTTGCTATTAACCTGATGACTACCATAGTTTTGGAAGCTCTCCATTTGGAACAGTTTATCTGTCCTACCCCAATAATGCTGAAATTAGCAGATCGCATTATGGTACAACCTGCTGGAATCCTAGATGATATTATTGTATCAGTGGCTTCACGGGAATATCTTATGGACTTTATGGTCAAACAATCAAAGGATCCTTCCAAAGGACACCCGATTATTTTGGGAAGACCTTGGCTAGCCACTGCTAATGCATTTATAGGATGTAGGGATGAAGAGATGATTATCTCGAATGGGTTATCTACAAGGAAAATTGCCTTATACCCACCAGCAAAACCAGTAACCGAAAATATGTTTTGGCTAGATTGTCCTTTTGGAGATGAGAACTTGGAAGAACTTTCCCTTGTTAGTGATTTCTCCTAGGCACTGCAAGAACAAAATACCGAAAATGTGTTGAATCAATTTGTCTCTTCCACAACATGTATAGACTTTCCCCAGTCCTTTTCCCAACTTGATCGAATTTTTGGAGATGAATTCCAAGAAAACATGAGCCTCTCCACATTTAAAAATACTCCTTGTGTATTTGCAATCGGAGAACATATAGGATCCTATACTGTACCTTGTGAGGTCAGTCCTGAAAAGTTTCTACACATAAATGCAAGCTTAGATGAAAATCAACAAAAGCAATTATTAAAGATTCTTAAAAGTCAAACTGGAGCATTTGCATGGGAATACACTGATATGAAGGGTATACACCCAGATACTTGTATTCACCACATTTACACTGATGCAAACATACCTCCTGTAAGGAAGCCTCAGAGAAGGATGAATACAACCCTAAAGGATATAGTCAAAGAGGAATTGCAAAAACTCCTCAATGCTGGTTTCATCTACCCAATTTCTAACAGTAAGTGGGTGTCTCCTCTAGTATTAGTTCCAAAGAAAGTTACAGGGAAATGGCGTATATGTGTTGACTTTCGAGAATTAAATAAGGCCACTCTTAAGGATTATTTCCCTTTACCTTTCATTGACCAGGTGTTAGATACCTTATCTGGGAAACAATACTTTTCTTTCCTCGATGGGTATAGTGGATACAACCAAATCTTAATAGCACCTGAGGATCAAGACAAGACCACCTTTACTTGTTCTTGGGGGACATATGCCTATAGAGTTTTTCCCTTTGGCCTATGTAATTCACCTGCCACTTTCCAGTGTGCAGTATTAGGAATTTTTGCTGACCTTATACATGACTGTGTAGAAGTATACATGGATGATTTTACAGTATATGAAAATACCTTTCAAGAAGCCCTTGATAACCTTGAAACAGTGCTTATTCGGTGCCAAGAAACAAACTTAGCCCTTAGTCATGAAAAATGCAAGATGATATTAACCGAGGGTATAGTTTTGGGACATCATGTCTATTTTCAAGGAATCAAGGTGGATCCTGCCAAGATAGAAATAATTGTTAATATTCCTCCTCCAAAAAATCAGAAAGAGGTAAGGAGATTTATTGGTCATGCAGGCTATTACAGACGTTTTATTGAAAACTTTACTAAGATAGTTGCACCTATGTTCAAATTACTCATGAAAGATACAGATTTTCAATGGACTAAACCTTGTCAACATGCCTTTGAAACTTTAAAGGAAAAGCTATCAGTGACACCAATACTTAGGGGCCCCAATTGGTCCCCTCCCTTTCATATATCCACTAATTCTTTTGACATGGCTATAGGAGGAGTCTTAGGTCAAAAGGAAGGACAAGCATCATATGCCATCTACTTTGCTAGCAAGAATTTGACTCCTGCAGAATCAAAATACACTGTTATTGAAAAAGACTTGTTGGCAATAGTCTATGATATTAATAAATTTCATCACTATATCACAGGCTACGAAGTTTTTGTACACAGATACCACTCTACCATTATATTTTTAATGAACAAACCAATCACCAATGGCAGGGTGACTCGATGGCTTCTTTTATTACAAGAATTCAACATCACTGTTGTTGATCGTCCCAGTCGAGAGAATGTGGTAGCATATTTTCTCTCTTGTATTCAAATTGACGATAATGCTAGTCCCGTCAATGATATATTTCCTGATGAACATTTGTTCGTTGTGTCTGTTCGAACCCCTTGGTTTGTAGACATATCCAATTATTTAGCAACTGGGAAGTTACCAAACCATCTCTCCCCACCCGAGAAGCATAGGATTATAGTCTAAAGTTCTAATTATTATTGGATTGATAATGATCTTTTTCATACCAGTCCTGATATTATTATTAGACAGTGTGTATGAGAGGATGAGATGGCAGAGATCCTCCATGCATGTCATGGCGGGCCATGTGGTGGACACTTTTCTAATAAGAGAACAACATATAAAGTGTTGCACTCTGGATATTACTATGTTGAATATTGTAACTTCTAAGAATATTATATTTGTACATTAATTATTCCGGAGATGTTTCATTCCTCCGAGGTAACCCTACTATGTATCTGGAGATGTTTATTCCTCCAGGAGTTGATATTAACTAGGGTTATTAGACCCACCATGTGTGGGTCGGCCCTGCAGTTATATTTTAGGGGTTATTAGACTTCTCCAGGTGAGGTCGGCCCCAACAGTCTTTTAGTGAGTTGAAAGTCAAGTATAAATAGAGGAGGTGATCTCCTCATTAGATCATTCACTCACTTGTGGAAGAGTGCGCACTAGTTGAGGAGATCTGCTAAGGAGTCAAGGAGAAGGAGCACATCTTTGTATTTTGGTTGATCATCTTATTGAGGAAAGCTTTACTGGGTTTTCTACCCCATGAGGGTTTCCCAGGATATATTGTGTGTTATCTTGTGATTATGCTTCTTTCAGTGATCTTGCTTGGCTATTTGGTTTAAACTTAACATGGTATCAGAGCTAGACTGAATAGGACATCTTTCACAAGGTAAGATTATCTCTCTCTCCCCTTTTGGTGAAGTTAGGGTTTTCAGCCCAAAGTTGGTATTATTGATTTTTGGTTCCATGGCTGGAAAGCCCTCCTCAAGAGCTTTCTTTTAAGCCCTAGATCGAACTTTTTGGTTGGGTAGAACTCCGGGAATTCCAAACCCTAATTCTACCAAAAGTGCGATACATCAGATTTTGGTTTCAGAAAAAAGTTGTAATTTTTGATTTCTGATTACATGGCTGGGTAGCTCTTCTCAAGAGCATTCTTTTGAGCTATAGATCGAACTTTTTGGTTGGGTAGAACTCCAGGAATTTCAAACCCTAATTCTACCAAAAGTGCGATAAAATTCTGTTCCAGATTCCGGAAAAGTAAAAGGTAACTTTCCAGGTAAGTCTACTCTGTCTCTTGGACTCCCCCAAGAGGAGATGGCTCCAAATACTAAGCTTGAAGACAAGCTAGAAGGCATAGAGAATTTCCGAGCATGGAAATACAGAATTGGTTTAATTCTCGAGGAAAATGATCTTGCTCATTATGTCAAAGAGGAAGTTGCGGAACCAGAAGAAGATGAAGCCAAAGAGAAACACAGGAAGGATCTGATTAGGGCAAAGAGAATCATAGCTGATTCCATTAAAGACCACTTGATTCCACAAGTGTCTTCCAAGAAGACTCCAAAGGAAATGTATGATGCCCTAGGAAGAATGTATGAAGGAAAGAACATCAATAGGAAGATGAATCTAAGGACTCAGTTGAAGAATACCAAGATGCACAAAGGAGAATCCATTCAAGACTACTTCTCAAGAGTCCATCAGATCAAGGAACAACTAGATGCAATTGGTGATACTCTCGATGAGGATGAACTAGTGATGACTGCTCTTAATGGCCTCACTAGATCTTGGGAATCCTTCATACAAACCATGTGTGCTAGGAAAGAAAGCATGAAATTTGATATAGTATGGGAGGATTGTGTTCAAGAAGAAGCTAGAGTTGCCAACAGAGAAGCTCTTCTCAAAGAAGATGACCAAGCTTTGGCCACCCATACCAAAAGAAGAAGAACAGGCCATCTCAAGAAGGTTGACCACAAAGGATCTCAACACTTCTCTAAAAGGAGAAAAGGACCATTTCCAGTAAGAGATTATTCCACAATCAAATGCTATACCTGTGATAAGCCAGGACACATCTCCAGATTTTGTCCCTCTCAAAAGAAGAAGTTTGCCCACAAAAGACACCATGCTCATATGGCAGAAAATGATAGTGAAGAAGAAGAAGGGGAAGAAGATGAAGAAGAAGAAGAGGTAGAGGTAAAGCCTAAAAGGAAAAGAAACAAGGTGAAGAAAGAAGATCCAGAAGAATATGTTCTATTCTCTGCACTCTCTGGATCTGTATCTCCTGGAGAAGATACATGGCTAATTGACAGTGGTGCCTCCAAGCACATGACAGGTCAAAGGAAGACCTTCTCAAATTTTGAAGAAAAGTCTTCCTCACAAAAGGTATCTCTAGGAGATGATTACCAATATCCCATCAAAGGAATTGGTGAAGCTAGCTACAAACTAGATTCTGGAACACCCTTGAAGATGAAAGACATCTTATATGTACCAGGTTTAAAGAAGAACCTTCTCTCTATTTCAGCACTAGATAAGAAAGGTTTTAGAGTAGCCTTCATAGATGGACAAGTACTCATGTGGTCCAAAGGAAAGACAATTAAAGATGCAGTTGTTATTGGTGAAGAAGAAGGAGGTCTCTATAAACTCAAAGGCCATCCAGAAGCTGCCCTTGCACATGAGATCTCTAGCCCCAGTGAGCTATGGCATAGAAGATTAGCTCACATCAATTATAAAGCCTTACCCTATGTAAGCAAGGTAGTCATAGGTTTACCAAATTTGAAATCTGATCATGATGGCTCATGTAAAGGATGTAAGAAAGGGAAAAATATCAAGAACCCCTTTCCAAAGAGTGAAACAAAGACTAAGAACATTTTAGAGCTCATACACTCAGATGTATGTGGACCTATGCCCACCACTTCCTTAAGTGGGTTTGAATACTATCTTTCATTCATTGATGACTATTCAAGGAAAACTTGGATATACTTCCTGAAAGGTAAGAATGAAGTCTTTGGAAAATTCAAAGAGTTCAAGGCTCTAATAGAAAATCTATCAGACAAGAAAATCAAAACTCTCAGAACAGATAATGGCGGAGAATTCACCTCAAAGGATTTTGAGGACTTTTGCAAAGAAGTTGGGATTAGAAGGGAACTAACTACTCCTTATAATCCCCAACAAAATGGGGTGGCTGAAAGGAAAAATAGAACAATCATGGAAGCTGTGAAGACCATGATACATGACCAAGATCTTCCCATGTACTTATGGGCTGAAGCAGCCAAAACTGCATTTTATGTGCAAAACAGATTATCTCACAGTGCCCTTGAATTCAAAACTCCAGAAGAAGTGTTTACAGGTAAGAAGCCTGAGGTAAGTCATCTTAAAATATTTGGGTGTCCTGTGTACATCCACATTCCAAAAGAAAAGAGAACCAAGTTGGATCCCTCAGGTAAGAAGGGAATATTTGTTGGTTATTGTGAAACTTCCAAAGCATTTAGAATCTACATACCAGGTTTCCATCATATAGAAATAAGTAGAGATGTAACCTTTGATGAGGAAGCAGCTCTCAAGAAATCCAGAAAGTGTCAACTCGAAGAAGTTTATGAAGAAGATTCATCACCCAGGATTTCAGAGACTGTTCACATCCCTGAAGAAGTTACACCAGAAGATCATGACATGATGGAACCACAAGAACCCCCTGTTGCAGAATTATCCAGGAAGAGAAGACCAGCATGGGCTAGAGACATTATTCAAGGAGCTGAAAGATATGGTGCTCCTGAAGGCTCCACTAGAGAAAGGAAGAAGCCAAAATTGGTATCCAACTACATGGCCTTAATGTGCGATCTTGTGGATCAACTGCCTACTAGCTATGAAGAAGCAGCTTAAAAGAAAGAATGGGTAGAAGCAATGACTGAAGAATACCAGTCAATAATGAAAAATGATGTTTGGGATATTGTTCCCAAACCGAAAGATAAAAGTGTGGTTTCTTCCAAATGGATATTCAAAATAAAACATGCCGCAGATGGAAGCATCGAAAAATACAAAGCAAGATTTGTAGCCAGAGGATTCTCTCAGAAGGAGGGAATTGACTATGAAGAAACATTTGCACCTGTTGCCAGGTATACTTCAATTAGAACTATCATGGCACTTGCATCCATGATGAAGTGGAAATTACACCAAATGGATGTTAAGACAGCTTTTCTGAATGGTGTAATTGAAGAAGAAGTATACATAGAGCAACCTCAAGGGTTTGAGGTTAATGATGGAAGAACTCATGTTTGCAAATTGAAGAAGGCATTATATGGGTTGAAACAAGCTCCAAGGGCTTGGTACGGAAGGATTGACAATTTCTTAACTAGCATGGGCTTTACCAAAAGTAAATCTGACCCAAATCTTTATCTCAAAGTGATGGATGATGAACCAGTGATATTGCTGTTATATGTAGATGATCTTTTTCTAACTGGAGATGAGAAACAGATTATTGAAAGCAAGAAGAAGCTTTCTTCAGAATTCGAGATGAAAGATCTCGGATTGATGCACTAATTCTTAGTCTTAGAAGTATGGCAAGAACCAAAAGGGATCTTTCTAAATCAAGGTAAGTACACTGTGGAGATTCTCAAAAGATTTGATATGTTGGAGTGTAAAGCCATGGCCACTCCCATGGACTCCAACTTAAAGTTATTAGTTAATGATTCATCAGAACTAGTGGACATAACTTTATATAGACAAATCATTGGATCATTGATGTACTTAACTAATACTAGGCCTGATATATGCTTTGCTGTAAATACCCTAAGTCAGTATCTAGTAGAACCTAGAAAGGTTCACTTAATAGCTGCAAAGCATGTAATGAGGTACCTAAAAGGTACATTAGATTTTGGCCTATTTTATGTTGAAAATCATGAACTCAGATTACATGGTTACTCAGATTCTGATTGGGCAGGAAGTGTCTCAGACAGAAAAAGTACCTCTGGTGGATGTTATGGTCTTGGATCTGCCATGATTTCCTGGTTCAGCAAGAAACAATCCAGTGTGGCTCTCAGTACTGCTGAAGCAGAATATATAGCTGCTTGCTCTGCTAGCTGTGAAGCAGTATGGCTTCGAAAACTTTTATCTGGAGTGTTTGACTTAGAAATGGATCCCACTGTGATTATGTGTGATAATCAAAGCTGTATCAAGATGACTGAAAATCCTGTATTTCATGATAAGTCAAAACACATAGAGATCCGATACTTCTATATACGAGATATGGTACAGAAAGGAGCTATCAAGCTGGAGTACATAAGCACTGAGGATCAAATTGCTGATATCCTGACTAAGCCTCTGTCTCGAGTAAAGTTTGAACACTTCCGAGACAAGCTTGGTGTAGTTCAGAAGAACCCTCCTCGAAAGGGGGAGTAGCTCAGTATCTGACAAACCAGCCTATCTCATCAATGATGAGGCTGCCTATTTTTTTTTTTTTGTTCTTATTTACTTAAAATTATTTAGATTTAGGACTCTTATATTATTTGTTTTGATGATAGATGTTTATACATGTTTTGATGATGTTGATACATGTTGTGGTTATACATGTTGTGATGATGATGATACATGATGTTGATACATGTTGTGTTTATACATGTTTTGATGATGTTGATACATGTTGTGGTTATACATGTTGTGATGATGATGATACATGTTGTGTTTATACATGTTTTGATGATGTTGATACATGTTGTGTTAATACATGTTTTGATGATGATGATACATGTTGTGTTTATACATGTTTTGATGATGTTGATACATGTTGTGTTAATACATGTTTTGATGATGATGATACATGTTGTGTTTATACATGTTTTGATGATGTTGATACATGTTGTGGTTATACATGTTGTGATGATGATGATACATGATGTTGATACATGTTGTGTTTATACATGTTTTGATGATGTTGATACATGTTGTGGTTATACATGTTGTGATGATGATGATACATGTTGTGTTTATACATGTTTTGATGATGTTGATACATGTTGTGTTTATACATGTTTTGATGATGTTGATACATGTTGTGGTTATACATGTTGTGATGATGATGATACATGATGTTGATACATGTTGTGTTTATACATGTTTTGATGATGTTGATACATGTTGTGGTTATACATGTTGTGATGATGATGGTACATGTTGTGTTTATACATGTTTTGATGATGATGATACATGTTGTAGTTATACATGTTTTGATGATGAGGATACATGTTCTGCTTTTGTGAACATGTGAGGGGATTGGATCATCCCTGGACTTTCAGTCCTAAAGAGAGCCGTAGACGTGAGGTCTCCGAGAATGAAGTCCTTAGTGGACAGTTGAGGGGATTGGATCATCCCTGGACTTTCAGTCCTAAAGAGAGCCGTAGACGTGAGGTCTCCGAGAATGAAGTCCTTAGTGGACAGTTGAGGGGATTGGATCATCCCTGGACTTTCAGTCCTAAAGAGAGCCGTAGACGTGAGGTCTCCGAGAATGAAGTCCTTAGTGGACAGTTGAGGGGATTGGATCATCCCTGGACCTTCAGTCCTAAAGAGAGCCGTAGACGTGAGGTCTCCGAGAATGAAGTCCTTAGTGGACAGTTGAGGGGATTGGATCATCCCTGGACTTTCAGTCCTAAAAAGAGCCGTAGACGTGAGGTCTCCGATAACTGAATGACAGGACTGAATCGTCCCTGGACCTCGGTTCAAAATGTACGTGACAAATCCTAGAATTACTCTAGGTTACATCCAGCATGAAAAAGGGCTGGCTCTGTAGATGTGATACATCCAGCATGAAAAAGGGCTGGCTCTGTAGTTGTGATACATCCAGCATGAAAAAGGGCTGGCTCTGTAGATGTGATACATCCAGCATGAAAAAGGGCTGGCTCTGTAGATGTGATACATCCAGCATGAAAAAGGGCTGGCTCTGTAGATGTGATACATCCAGCATGAAAAAGGGCTGGCTCTGTAGATGTGATACATCCAGCATGAAAAAGGGCTGGCTCTGTAGCTGTGATACATCCAGCATGAAAAAGGGCTGGCTCTGTAGCTGTGATACATCCAGCATGAAAAAGGGCTGGCTCTGTAGCTGTGATTAGGATTGATCATCCTGGAACTTGATCTGGATTGCATCATCCATGGACTCATGTCCTAAAGAGAGCAGGATTGATCATCCTGTAAATATGATCGTGTGATGACGATGCTACTGATCGTGTGATGACGATGCTGCTGATCGTGTGATGACGATGCTGCTGATCGTGTGATGACGATGCTGCTGATCGTGTGATGACGATGCTGCTGATCGTGTGATGACGATGCTGCTGATCGTGTGATGACGATGCTGCTGATCGTGTAATGACGATGCTGCTGATCGTGTGATGACGATGCTGCTGATCGTGTGATGACGATGCTGATGATCGTGTGACGATGATGATGATGATCGTATGATGACGATACTAATGATCATACGACGATGCTGATGACGATGTTGATGTTCCAGTAACTAGTCAAGTTATTGATGATGATGAATTGAAGAAAGCTTCCGATGATATATAGATGATGTAGTAAATGACTCCTTGTTCCTTCAGATGTTGTTATAATATCCTTCTCGTTAAGGGGGAGTGTTGAATATTGTAACTTCTAAGAATATTATATTTGTACATTAATTATTGCGGAGATGTTTCATTCCTCCGAGGTAACCCTACTATGTATCTGGAGATGTTTATTCCTCCAGGAGTTGATATTAACTAGGGTTATTAGACCCACCATGTGTGGGTCGGCCCTGCAGTTATATTTTAGGGGTTATTAGACTTCTCCAGGTGAGGTCGGCCCCAACAGTCTTTTAGTGAGTTGAAAGTCAAGTATAAATAGAGGAGGTGATCTCCTCATTAGATCATTCACTCACTTGTGGAAGAGTGCGCACTAGTTGAGGAGATCTGCTAAGGAGTCAAGGAGAAGGAGCACATCTTTGTATTTTGGTTGATCATCTTATTGAGGAAAGCTTTACTGGGTTTTCTACCCCATGAGGGTTTCCCAGGATATATTGTGTGTTATCTTGTGATTATGCTTCTTTCAGTGATCTTGCTTGGCTATTTGGTTTAAACTTAACATACTAGCCAAGCATTTTCAAAGATGCTGCCAAGTATGTCAAGGGATGTGATAGTTGTCAAAGAATGGGTAGACCTGCACCATCTGATGAGGTGCCCTTGCAACCTCAGGTTATGATTGATCCTTTTGAAAAATGGGCTCTAGATTTTGTAGGACCAATTTCCCCTATGTCTCGCAAAAAGAAGTATATCCTAGTTTGTACAGACTATGTCACTAAATGGGTGGAAGCTAAAGCTTTATTCTATGCCACAGAAAAATCTGTGGTGGAATTTATGTATGAAGAAATATTTACCTGATTTGGTGTACCTAGGGAAATTGTCACTGATCAAGGATCTCAATCTACCTCCAAGTTAATGAAAGAAATTACCAAAAAAATGGTATTAGACATTGTAAATCTTCACCATATCACCCACAAGCTAATGGTCAGGTAGAATCCACAAATAAGGTATTAGAGGCCATCCTGACCAAGACTATCCAGCTACTCCATAAAGACTGGGCAGATAGGATTCCAGAAGCCTTGTGGGATTATAGAATAACATGGAGGAATACTACTGGCCACACACCTTATGAACTTGTTTATGGTAAACAAGTTCTTCTACCCATTGAGTTTCAAGTAAAAACCTTTCGTATGGCTGCACATTTAGGGATGGATCTGGAAGAAGCATAGAAACAACGAATCTTGCAAATAAATGAATTAGACGAGATTAGACAAGATGCCATTCAACGCACAATTCTAGTACAAAACCAACGCAAAAAGGGACATGATAAATATATTAAACAAAATCAATTCAAAATTGGAGACTAGGCATTACTATTTGACTCGAGGTATAAAAACTTTAAAGGTAAATTGACTACCTGTTGGATGGGTCCATATGAAATTGTTACAGCTTTCGATAATGGATCTGTTGAGATTAAGACAATTGGTGATTCACGAATTTGTTTTGTTGTAAATGGACATAGACTAAGACTTTATCATCAACCAATATCTAAACAAGATTTTGTGCAGAATGTCTCACAACAGAAGGAGATGGAGCTAGTTGAAGGGGAAGTCTCTCCTTCTCATAGTTCTTGACTTATTTTTTGTATTATCTTCATATGTACATATGTAAAGATATATTTCATTTCTTTAAATAAACAAGAGTAATTTCTAACAGCTGGTTGTATTTACAAAGGGATTTCACTCTTATAATCAGCTCATAAGAATTCATCAATTTAGAAAGGAAGACTCTTCTACTTTTTCCTAGCTTTTGATAAAATTTTATGTAATTTTTCTTTTTACATATGTTTTGCTTTGAATAAATTTGAATCATCAATTAACAAGTGGTTTGCAGTTTTATTACATGAACCTTATCTCTATAATCAGCTTATAAAAACGTTATCTGAAAAAGGGAAGTGCTCTAAATATTTTACATCTCTATCCCTTTTCTCCTGATTATTTTTAAGAATTGAAAATTTACATTGAAAAGTTCAAATATTCTTGTATTATCTGTTGCCATTTTCCTGACATGATTCTTGCAGCTCTTCTAATAATCCTTTCAGATATCTTATGTCGGTGACCTTATCCTTATAAAGAGATTGATGACTAAAATTTTTTCTCCATCTGAAGCCCAGAGGCTCTCAATACATTTTGACCTTGTTGTCCAGTTAGTAAATAGACCAATCTTTTCTGAACAACAATCGGAAGGGAACCTTGGGGATCTTACTTTTGAGAAACACCATTGTAATCTTTTGAAGAAGGCAATTTGGACTAGAGAGGTCTTCTTTCTATTATCTTTTGGCTCCATTCACTACACATTAATACAATCAACCATATGTATCTTTGATTCGACAAGACTTTTTATTTACTTGGTTTATATAAGAACAGTTGTCTTCCAACCCATATATCATCCCATTATGTAGCATGGTTTTCAAAGCTGCTCCCCCATCCACTCACTTTTAGGCAATTCATTGCCGAATATCTATAGAGGGTGGAAACACTGGGACAAGAGCCTCTGATGCAAAAAGGGTTTAAGAGGTTAACCGCTGGAGTACTGAACATGCTTGTTGGCAGCGGGTACCGACCTATGGTATGACCAGGTAAACTCGATGGGGTACTGAACAGGCTCGACTGATAGAGGGTAATATTCCTGGGGAGGACATCTTGTTTATAAAAAATGAGTCTAAAAAAAAAGAAACTTTTTGTTGAAAGTATAATCAGGAAGAAGTATGTATGGTTGAGCTAAGGAAATGAACTCCATCAATTGGCCAAGGGAGAATAGTTTCAAGATTGGCTTAAGACCAGTTACCTAACCTTCATGAGATTAAAGATTTCTTATCTTGCCAGGTGGGGCGATATCCTTAAGATTTCTAGGGCCCTGAATGTGAAATTTGATGGGATCGCTCTATGTACTGTGATTTTGGGACTTTGGGGAAATTTGACTGAGTTCCTATGAGCAGCATTGATGAGAAAATCAGATTAAGTTTGGCATTCTCTTAATTTTATACAAGGGTCACTGTAATTTTATCTGAAAAATCTTTGATGAAGAGGCATATTTTCTTTTGTAAAACTGAAGTATACTGAATAATTATCTATTTGGATCATCTTTTATATATAGCTAGTAATGTTTCCTTTCATATAGTAGCAACAACATTTTAGAGTTATTGGTTAAACTTTTAATTGGAAATATTTGAATACCAATCAATTTTTATTTTCATGGCTTGAGGACATGCCACATTTTTGGTTTGGGGGATGATCAAAATTGTCTTTATTTTCTGATTATTTATAAAAAAAAAGAAAAAAAGTTCATTTATCTCTGATAAAATGATATGTGTTTAAGGAATAATGCAAATAGCAGAAGAAAGATTGTTTTGATCCATGATAAACAAAAAAAAGAGTGCCACTGAAGTTCCAGAAAAGCAGGTTTACATCATCCTTTTGTGTGCTAGTAGCCTCAGAAAATCTGTGCATAATCAGCAGTAGTCAGATCCAGCAAAGCACATCTTGTACAGATAAAAGGTCTGTATGAAGGGTCGAATGACGATCCGAATGAAGTGACGAATAAAGCGAATGAATGATATGTCTAATGAAGTGTCGAATGACAATCCGAATGAAACCATAGCTTTATAATAGCATGATCAAGTGTGCTAAGGTATCTAATTTTTTAATTTTGACTATAAATCTAGTCGACTAACCATATCAGGAAATATCAAATGACATCTCTGCACACGACCTCATTCTTCAACTCATCTGACATCACCAAACGAATCGACTAATTTTGCATCAATGCGATTTTCAGAATTTTTGACTATCATATGGTTTTAACTCTTCATTAAGTTCTATGCAAAAATCATCATGCGAGCTGTCATTTTATTACTTAAAGGTCATCATGATTTTTCAATGCACCATATGATTATAATTCCATGATGAAAATTTCATTCAACCTGTCCAAAGTTTACTTTGGACATGGTTGAATATTTCACAACCATACAAATTCATTAATGCACGAATCTTTATAGGGCACATGATTCAAAGTTCTAAATGATGGCATGATTGTTTAAGCGTGCCAAATCTCCATCTCACGATCACTCAAACATTCAAATGGACCACGATTTAAACCAATGCCTGCATGATTTTTACCTCCATTTTGCTCGCTCTCGTCCTCTCTGAGTCCATCCAGTCACATTCCTTGCATTCTTTGCATCCCCTATATCCCTTGCATCCATCTACCTCTGGTTAACAATTCTGATCTGCCATGAGCCTGGGAGCTACCAGGATTTGCTTCGTATCCTTGAATTCAAATCATGTCGTGAGCTATTTGTTCAAGCAAGTTGGGGCTCATTCCTCCATCTTCTCCAGGGCCACAATCATGAGATCTCACTCCTATTTTCCGAGGGATTCGATGACGAGATGGATAAGGTTGTCCACCTTACCTTTCCTGTGACTGAGGAGTCTATTGCGTTGGCTACAAAGCTTCCAAGGGAGGGTGCTCGTTGGCACAAGCACCTGTTCCTCCCCCGGATGGCTCATGAATTTGCACTCAAGGATGAATATCAACACATTGCAGGAAGAAAAGGGTTCCACCAAGAGTGGATTAAGCCATAGTATCTCGAGCCCTTGGTCGTCATCATCCGGTTGATAACCTGTGAGGGTAAGTTTACCATCTTTAAGGATTTCCACCTCAGATTATTAGCTCGATTTGTTAATAACCAAGCCCTCAATTTTCCATTTTATTTTCTGAAGAGCCTTGAGAAAATGTCAAACCAGGTGAGGAAAAATACAACTAACCCCACTGGTAATTTATACCACCATTGCCTCATTAAAATATTGATCATTCACTAGTTGAGGGAGAAGGAACAAACGTGGGAAAGTTTTTTGTTTGACGTATGTTGATGTATATGTAACTTCGGAATGTATTTCACATGTATGTATATTGTATTCCTATAGAGATGTTATTATTCCTCTATATGGAAGTGGTTGTATTCCTATAAAGATGTTATTATTCCTCTATACGGAAGTGTCGTCATTTATATTGTAAGTGTCATAACTTATACTTGATGGGTTATTAGACCACCTTGTTGGGGTCGGCCCTGTATAAGTCATGTGGGTCAAAGAGTTATTAGACCACCCTATTGGGGGTCAACCATGTGGGTCAAAGGGTTATTAGACCACCCTAGTGGGGGTCGGCCCAGTCAGCATTATGTTAAGTGGTTAAGTTGAGGCCGACCTAGTTGAGTAAAGGTCAAGTCAAGTTAGTGTATAAATAGAGAGTGTCTCTCTCATTTTACACATTCTATTCTCTCACTCACACTTGGGAGAGTGGCGCACTTGTGGAGGAGGAGGATCTGCTGCTAGGAGAAGACTATCTCTTGTATTCTGGTTGTATCGTTGCTCTATCTATCTCTGAGGAAGTTATTGGGGTTTTTCACCTTTATGGTTTTCCCCAAGTAAACTCTGTGTCTCTTGTGTGCTTGCATTATTGTGTCCATGATTGATATGCTGTAGATTTGTTGTACATGTTGTTCTCTCAGTTAAGATATTAGATCAGATTGAATTAAATTCTGAAAATTTAACATGGTATGAGAGCTAGCCTGAAAGAAGGCATGATATGGCATGTATGACAGTTGTTGCACTTATGATGCTAGGGCTTGATATAGCAAAAACTAGTCATCGTAGCACTTTCGCTATAAATCCGTTTTGGCGAAGTTTTCGGATTTGAAACTTTTACAGGTCGAAGATCAGATCCCCATGTACCTTGTGTCCAAAGGAAAACCTCTAATTCGTTGTACTTTGGGATTTATGATTTGTACAATATAGGGTTTCTGCCTCTTCCAGATCTGAGTCAAAACCAGGTGACCTTGGGAAAAAGGTCATAACTTGGGATAGGAAACTCCAAATGAAATTTCGTAAAATGTGACAGGTAGTACACAGAATGTACTATCTCAAGAAAATTTTTCACAGGCCGAAGTTGAACCAGTGACACGTGGCACACCGTACAAGTTCGCTCTCCTGTATTATCCCATAAACAGGTCACGTTGTGACAATTGCCATAACTCTCTCTCAGAGAGTCCAATTGAGGTCAAACCTGTTATGATGGAAAGATAACAGGGTGAGCTATCTCAGTAAAATTTTGTAGAAGCCGAAGTTGAAACAGTGACACGTGGCACTCCTTATAAGTTCGCTCTCCTGTATTATCCCATAAACAGGTCACGTTGCGACACTTGGCATAACTCTCTCTCAGAGAATCCAATTGAGGTCAGACCTGTTGGGATGGAAAGATAACAGGTCGGGCTATCTCAAGAAAATTTTGCAGACCCTGTGTATTGAAAAGTTCAGAGTTACACCAGAAACAATCAGGTACATATTTCTGTCAAAACATAATTATTTTTTAGTACCTTCATTCATGGCTTCCAGAATTTAGGGCTTCAGAGAAAGTTGGAATTTTTGTAATCGGAGACCACGGATGAATGCTACTAATCAAAATAAAAATTTAGAGACCAAGATCAGAATTTTTGGTTGGGCAGAAGGCCGGGCTTGATCAGACCCTAGTTCGGGACTTTGATCAAAAAAGTGGAAAATTAGGGCTTCTGTAAAAAATGGAAATTTTTGAAATCTGTGACCACGGCTGGAAGCTCCTCAGAAAAATAGAAGCTTAGAGCTTTGGATCAAACCTTTTGATTGGGAAGAAGAGTGGGCTTCATCAAACCCCAGTTCAGGGTCACGTCCAGTGAATCCGAAAGTTTCAAATGCAAAATTGAGGAGTGAAACTTTGCATTTTTCAAATTCTGAATATACCAGCTTGATCAGCTCATCAAGGCGCATATTTCTATCCTTTCGAAAGTTTGAAATTCAAAGTTTGAATTTTTGGGGTTTCTCTGACAAACCCTTATCCAACTCCAGGTCCATTTCTTGCAAATCAAGTGGATTGGGTTAATCCTAGAAGAAGATGGATTGGTCACCTGCATAAGTGAAGAAGTTCCTATTTCAGAGGGAGATGAGGCTAAGGGCTTACATAAGAAGATTACAAGCGATCTCGACAGGTATGACTCATTGAGGTATGTTTCGATATTTGTTCATGATTAAGTTTATGGTATGTTTGTCTTCATGTTATTACGATCAGTACAATCTTGATTTTAGATTTGTCGTATCACCTTAACAAAATTATGAATGCATGATAGAAGATATTCATTGGTTAGGGTGTTGACACTTATGATTGTACTAATGCATTATGGTGTTGTATCAGGTTTATGTTGTCTGCTAACATAAAAGGTACACCAAGAAAGACAAATCATGTTCTACTTCAAGAACATATGATCATGGTGACATGAAGACAAGGATTCATCCATTGTCATGGATCACATAGAAGATCTACTTTCGAGGTATGTATAACTTGGTTCTACAATGGTTAACTTATGAGACATGCAGGTTACTAGCACAAGTCACTGAAGAGAACCATAAGACATTATGCGGGTATGTTAGACATAACTAGCTATCATGCTAATCTAGGTACGTTTTTACTATATCAAGCTAGAATCCTACCTTGTGTTAGGATCTTATACTGTTGTGTTGTTGATAATGATTATTCATGAAGTCATAGGTTTGAATAATCATGGTTGTATGCATATTATGTTTCTTACCATAATTGATGATATGACTAACTAGAAGAATCATGAAGGTACAGGTTTGAATAATCACAGGTTTTATGCATATTATATCTCTTATCTTGATTGATGATTCAACTAACCAGAAGAGTCCTATGATCAAATAAGAAAATGTATGAGTAAAAGAAGACTTCCCTGAAACCTTGAATACTAATGTTTATTATCTGTGAATGATCATGAATATACATGTTTAAGATTATTATGTTTTGATAGTATTAAGATTATATTAATAAATGTGTGATTATGTATGAGACCTCAAGGATAACACAATGATGATACTAATAAGCATGCATAGTGATTAAGGATGGATGTAAGTTCAAGGACAGGTAATCCAGGAAGCAAAGATCAAGAGGGAGCACACTCCAGTTGTTCCTGCAAGAAAGCAAAGGAGCACACTTCAATAGTTTCTGCAAGGATGCAGATATTCAGAGGGAGTTGACCACTTCTCACAATCCAAATAAGAATGGAGTTGCAGAAAAGAAGCAAAGATTGAGAGGGAGTCAACCCAACAAACAAACAAAGATAAGTATTTGAATTGTCATTACTTGCATATTTTATTGTTTAAATAATATTGTTCAATAATGTATATACTGATGTTCCTAGAATTAGGTTGTGTATTATGCATATTAGAATAGTTGCATTGATGAACAGTATACTACTAATATACATGGGTAAGTGACCTATGGAACTGTACAACATTCCATTGCTACTTATCTAGAATGAAACCTCTTTGCTGACATGTTAGGAGTTGTGCACACTCTTAACAATGTTCTGGTAGAGATTGGAAGGCATCTAGAAAGTTACGGAATATGGATAAATGTTGTATTGAAGCATTGGCTAAGATAATTGCATGACTGTATGACATATTTATTTATGTGTAAGAATTTGTCTGAAAACTATGAGATTTTTTCTAATCATGAAATTTAACTTGTTGTGTAGGAAAGATCGTATACCATCATCTACAAAAGAAGGACTACAACATTTGTTCAAGCAACAAAATTATCTATTGAAGATATTGAAGTTCCAAAGATACGGGAAGAATGCCATGATCCATCGATCATGAAGAATGATGTTTGGGATGTAGTCCCAAGACCTGAAGGGAAGTTTGTTATGACTTCCATATGGATCTATCAAGATCAAGCATGTTGCAAATGGCATCATAGAGAAATATAAAAGTGATGAAATAGAAGATACACCAGATGAATTTCAAGACAGCATGGTGTAGTCATATATGTGTGCAGAACTTGTTATGGTAGGATAGACAACTTTCTATCCAATTTGGGCTTTACCAAGAATAAAGCGGATTCCAACCTTTACTATAAGGTTGAGGAAGGCAATCCAGTGATACTATTTTTGTATGAGGATAACCTGTTTGTTACAGGTGAAGATAGATTGATTGCCGACACGCAGCGGAAGCTTACTGCCGAGTTCGAGATGAAGAAATTGGGGATGATACACTATTTTTTTTTGGCATGGAGGTGTGGCAGAGTGCAGATGGAATCTTCCTTGGACAAGGGAAGTATGTAGTAGAGATCCTAAAGAGGTTCGGGATGATGGATTGCAAGGCCATGGCCACACCTATGGCATCGAATCTAAAGCTTCTTTGTGATGCTTCATCTGAGCCGGTTGATGTCACTATGAATCATCAGATGATTGGGTCCTTGATGTACTTGACGAACACGAGACCGGATATTTGCTTTGCTGTGAACACATTGATCCAGTTCCTGACGGATCCGAGGAGTGTTCACCTAGTTGCTGTAAAGCATGTTCTGAGGTACCTGAAGGGTACAGTAGATTATGGGCTCATGTATGAAGCGAATCAAAAGTTTAACCTTCAGGGTTATGTTGATTCAGATTGGGCTGGAAGTGCTGCAGATAGGAAGAGCACATCTGGGTGCTGCTTCAGTATGGGATCAGGTCTGATCTCTTAGTTTAGCAGGAAGCAGTCCTGCGTAGCACTGAGTACAGCTGAGGCAGAGTATGTTGTATCCTGTTCAGCTAGTTGTGAGGCAGTATGGCTACGGAAGCTACTGTCTGAGTTATTTGATCTCCCGTTGGATGCTATTGGCATCTTTTGTGATAACTAGAGTTGTGTGAAAATGTTCGAGAACCCAGTGTTTCATGACAGGTTGAAACACATAGAGATCAAATATCACTATATCAGGGATATGGTGAAGAGAGGAGCTGTGAAGCTCCTGTACATTGCGACGGACGAGCAGATTGCAGATGTGCTGACGAAGCCACTAGCCAGGGTGAAGTTCGAGTACTTCAGGGAGAGGCTTGGTGTTCTTCAGATTGATGACACTTCGAGGAAGAAGTGATGGACATATTTACAGAATCCATTCCAAGCATGTTGGAAGGAGGATCCTTCACATGGCTGTGGATATAAGCACTGGATGATGAGCATCAGGACGATGCTCCAGTTACTGCTCTGTATATGCATCATGTTGGATGCTGGATATGATCAGTTGGATCATTTATATGTATATGTATGTACGCATCATGTTGGATGCTGGATATGATCAGTTGGATCACTTGTATGCATTTTTGTATATGCATCATGTTGGATGCTTGGATCATGTATTTATGTATCAGGTGGATACACTATGTATGATGATATGTATCAAGTAGATACTTGGTGTGCATCAGATGGATGCATTGCATGATCAGGGTGATCGTGGATGACGAGCTTCTCCAGATGACATGCAGCAGGATGTTGCAGTGATGATGATCAGGATGATCATATGTACATCAGGATGATGTATGATGAGTATCAGATGATACTTTGTGGCCGTGGATCAGGTTGTGCAGATGAGCATGTCTGGGAGATCCTATAGGTCGGAGTTGCGTACCATAATAGCCTAGGATGCTCTTTCGAGACATTGCTCAGGGAGGACATGTAATTTGTGCCATGGGAGATCTTCAGGTTGGAGTTGTGTACTCATAACATCCTGAGATGCTCTTGCGAGGTTTTGTCCTATGGCATGTAATTTGCTCCTGGGAGATTTGGACAGGATGAAAAAGGCCTCAGATGCTTCAGCCAGGTTTTGCCATGACCACATGTAATTTTCTCTTGGGAGATCTGGATAGGATGAAAAAGGCCTCAGATGCTTCAGCCAGGTTTTGTGGTGGACCACATGTAATGTGCTCCTGGGAGATCCGATAGGTAGAGTCGTGTGCTCGTAATAGCCTGGGATGCTTCATCCAAGTTTTGTGGTGAGATCACATGTAATGTGCTCCTGGGAGATCCGACAGGTAGAGCTGTGTGCTCGTAACAGCCTGGGATGCTTCAGCCAGGTTTTGTGATGGGTCACATGTAATGTGCTCCTGGGAAATCCTACAGGTAGAGCTATGTGCTCTTAATAGCCTGGGATGTTGCAGCCAGGTTTTGTGATGCACGTAATAAGTCCTGAGAATTCCACAGTATGGCCAGTGATGACGAAGACCTGCAGGTGGTGGGCCTACATCCAGTATGAAAAAGGACTGGCTCTGTAGAAATTCCTATGATGAGTAGATTCATAGATTGATTGAGATAGCAGCAGCAGTGACGATGATGATGACTCAATGACAATTATCCAGTGACGATGATCCAGAGAAGATGACTTGTGCTAGAAGACCTATGTCGAGAAATACCTTCCTAGTTAAGAGGGAGTGTTGATGTATATGTAACTTCGGAATGTATTTCACATGTATGTATATTGTATTCCTATAGAGATGTTATTATTCCTCTATACCGAAGTGGTTGTATTCCTATAGAGATGTTATTATTCCTCTATACGGAAGTGTCGTCATTTATATTGTAAGTGTCATAACTTATACTTGATGGGTTATTAAACCACCTTGTTGGGGTCGGCCCTGTATAGGTCATGTGGGTCAAAGGGTTATTAGACCACCCTATTGGGGGTCGGACATGTGGGTCAAAGGGTTATTAGACCACCCTGGTGGGGGTCGGCCCAGTCAGCATTATGTTAAGTGGTTAAGTTGAGGCCGACCTAGTTGAGTAAAGGTCAAGTCAAGTTAGTGTATAAATAGAGAGTGTGTCTCTCTCATTTTACACATTCTATTCTCTCACTCACACTTTGGAGAGTGGCGCACTTGTGGAGGAGGAGGCTCTGCTGCTAGGAGAAGACTATCTCTTGTATTCTGATTGTATCATTGCTCTATCTATCTCTGAGGAAGTTATTGGGGTTTTTCACCTTTATGGTTTTCCCCAAGTAAACTCTGTGTCTCTTGTGTGCTTGCATTATTGTGTCCATGATTGATATTCTGTAGATTTTCTATACATGTTGTTCTCTCAGTTAAGATCCTAGATCAGATTTAAGTAAATTCTGAAAATTTAACAAAGTATTGAACCTCCATTTGGTCAAAAAGCCCATTGCTAAAGCTTCTACTTCTCGAAAGTGCCATCGATTTCAAACTCGTGCTGATGAGCCTACTCAAACCTCTGCCCAAGCAAAAAGAGACACTAAGTCTGTGCGGTTTGATGAGGGTACCTCGGGAGAAATGCACCTTTTCCATTCATCCTCCTCTCCTGATCTTGTCCATGAGGACACGACCATGAATTCCCCACTCTTTTCACCAATACCCACTAAATCAAGAAGGACGAACCGTGCTCAATATGTCGATCAGACCATCGTCCATCCCATTATTCAACCTGTCATTCAGCCGGTGCATTCAGACAGCCCTGGCGAGCAGCTAAACAACCCTATCCCTTAAACGTCCCTTCTTGCATTAGCTCATGTCTCCGCTTGTTTGCTTGAATCCCCTGTCTTTGAACTTGCTCCTGCACTCATTGAAGGAAAGGCTCCTAAAGAACACACTACTTCTATTGACCCCGAAACATTCCAAATGAGTCGAGTCCTCACAAGGATTCTGAGTACCTTGTAGAATCATCCACTGCAAGCCATTAGACCATGGATAGATTGACCCAGGATGTAGCACGATTAACAAGGAAGAATGAGAAATATGTTTAAATAATTTATGAGCTTTTCCAAGAGAATAAGGAACTGTGTCTACAAGTGAAGAGTGTCGAAGACCTGAACAGGGCCATAACATCTTCTCATGACTCTCTCCGGATGAGGCACGATACCTTGAGGGCCCAAGCCCGAAATTTTAATCCCAAATCTACTTCCTCGTCTAAGTCGAAGGCAGATGCTTCCGTAGCTTAGCCTTCTTCCCGACTTCCTCTCTTCTTTGCTCAGTGGGACCTCGCATATCTCTAGTTTGGGGGAGTGTTGATGTCCAATTTTCCATCACTTTTGATCATTAAACGTGCTCTTTTGGCGCTACTTTTTCCATTTTTGGTGTATTAATTCATACTTCTTGCCATTCAGACCACCATTCGAACTCAAGTATGAACCTATTTCAATATCTCATGAATCTTGATTGATTATCATCGTTTTGTTGTTTATTAACATTAATCTAACATTTCTCAACCTACTTGGCACATAGTCTTCATTCTACAGGTTATGGTTTTTCAACAGACTCTCATCCGGGCGTGCATTCACGTTCAAAACACCCATTTGCGTTCGGACCATCGTTCAGACCTCCGTTCGCACCCTTAGATTCGTTGGTTAGCATATTCCGGGGCATTAAAGGAAAAAACCACAACATGGGTTCTGTTGGCAACGTGGCCCTGATGGATCATGAGCCCTTGTTCGAGAAGATCCGTGTTTCCACTCGCCCATCCTACCAACCCGCCAACTGCTCACATGAAGGGAACCAACACGCATGGAATCAGGAAGACGGCCTTGCGTTTTAATGGATTGTTGTTACATCAGTAAAAGACCTTCTATTTTTAGAGAGGTCGACCACTAAAAGGGTCGACCTTCTCTCTCTTTGTAAACCTCATATAAATACATCTCAAGTTGAGAAACGCGGAAGGATAGATATAGAGAAAAGCGTTGTATAACTTTGCTTCAGTTTAATAGAAAGACTTTGTTCAGCTGTTGATGATCATTCTCATTTTCTGTTAATGGTTGGTGACTGGGTAGCTTAGGAGACAAAACCCTGTTGCTGGGAAGGCCCCCTCAACAATCAGAGGTTCCATTTGTGTATATTCAGCATTTTCTTTTTATATTTGCAGCTAAGTAATTTCATTTTTGCATGTATCTATTATGTTTTCCTGTAAGTCATTTCGTTTCTGCAAGCAAGTAGTTTGTTTTCCTGTAGATGACGTTTTGTTGTGTATGAAATATATTTTTCCTGTGTTTTTATGTAATTTATAGCTTCATAATCAATTCAGCCGGCCATTCGCACCTTTCGTTCAGACTGCCATTCAGACCTTCTTTCATCCTTTCATTCGCATTTAGACAGAATTTTCCAGAATTTGCAGTCATTTTTAGAATTGGTAGTATTTTATTTTATGCAGAGATAGTTAGTTGGAGTCTAGGTTGATTTTTCAGTACTTTAACATGTTCCATAGCTAGTTTGAGATTCAAATGTATCCTTAATACTTTCAGCACTTTATATTCAGTTTTGTATTCACATAGAGACTAATTATTTCAAGTTTTATTAATGATGAAATCCATTTACATTCAGCATATGTTTTAATGTTCAAATGAGAAATAGTTTTGGTTCAAGTAGAAGCAGTATAAATGTCTTTTGCTTATGATTTAAGTTGTTTATGAGTTACTTTCACTTACTTTCATGCCTAGGACCTATATTAGCTTAAACTTGTTTACAATGTTATCATAGACTTTGTTAAATCTCAGTTTGTCTTATTTCTAAATCAGTTCAGTATTGCATTTCCAGTTTTCATTCAAGTTTCTAATTAGTCTTTCACTTTTATTTAGATAGTGTTTTGTTGTTCAGACTTGGTTTAATTTCATTGTTTGAAGTTATTTCATTTCTGTAGGTAGAATAGACTAGGAACTAGTTTCAATCCAAGTTTAATAAGTCCATGTGTGTTTAATATAGATGCATTAGTTTTCAATATCTAAGAGTTCTCATAACTTAGTTTAATAGAGGTTTACTTTCCAAGTTATAGATTAGCTTTATTGCACTTTCATAGTTGTGTTCGAAGATAGTTTGATTTGTAGTAGGGATAGCATAAGAATACTTTGTTTCTGCTATAGGTTTTGATCACAGGTTGATATTAATTCCAATAATCTAAACTCTTGTCTTGTACTTAGTTTAGTTTTATTTTCTTGTAGTTAATGTTTTATGAACTAGTTTGAAGTATTGATAGATATCATTTGTGTTGATGTATATGTAACTTCGGAATGTATTTCACATATATGTATGTTGTATTCCTATAGAGATGTTATTATTCCTCTATACGGAAGTGTCGTCATTTATATTGTAAGTGTCGTAACTTATACTTGATGGGTTATTAGACCACCTTGTTGGGGTCGGCCCTGTATAAGTCATGTGGGTCAAAGGGTTATTAGACCACCCTATTGGGGGTCGGCCATGTGGGTCAAAGGGTTATTAGACCACCCTAGTGGGGGTCGGCCTAGTCAGCATTATGTTAAGTGGTTAAGTTGAGGCCGACCTAGTTGAGTAAAGGTCAAGTCAAGTTAGTGTATAAATAGAGAGTGTGTCTCTCTCATTTTACACATTCTATTCTCTCACTCACACTTGGGAGAGTGGCACACTTGTGGAGGAGGAGGCTCTGCTGCTAGGAGAAGACTATCTCTTGTATTCTAGTTGTATCATTGCTCTATGTATCTCTGAGGAAGTTATTGGGGTTTTTCACCTTTATGGTTTTCCCCAAGTAAACTCTGTGTCTCTTGTGTGCTTGCATTATTGTGTCCATGATTGATATGCTGTAGATTTACTGTACATGTTTCTCTCTCATTTAAGATCCTAGATCAAATTGAAGTAAATTCTGAAAATTTAACATGGTATCAGAGCTAGCCTGAAAGAAGGCATGATATGGCATGTATGACACTTGTTGCACTTATGATGCTAGGGCTTGATATAGCAAAAACCAGTCATCGTAGCACTTTCGCTATAAGTCCATTTTGGAGAATTTTTTGGATCTGAAACTTTTACAGGTCGAAGAACAGATCCCCATGTACCTTGTGTCGAAAGAAAAACTTCTAATTTGTTGTACTTTATGATTTATGATCTGTACAATATAGGGTGTCTGCCTCTTCCAGATCTCAGTCATAAACAGGTGACCTTGGAAAAAAGGCCATAACTTGGGCTAGGAATCTCCAAATGAAATTTCGTAAAAAGTGACAGGTAGTAAACAGACTATAATATCTCAGTAAATGTTTTCAGAGGCAAAAGTTGAACCAGTGACATGTGGAACGTTGTACAAGTTCTCTCTCCTTTTTTATCCCATAAACAGGTCATGTTGCGACACTTGGCATAACTCTCTCTCAGAGAATCCAATTGAGGTCAGACCTATTGAGATGGAAAGATGATAGGTCGTGCTATCTCAAGAAAATGTTTCAGACCTTGTGGATCGAAAAGTTCGGAGTTACACCAGAAACAATCAGGTACATATTTCTGTCATAACAGAATTATTTTTGAGCACCTTCATTCATGGCTTTCGGAATTTAGTGCTTTGGAGAAAGTTGGAATTTTTGTAATCAAAGACTGCGGCTGGATGCCACTCATCAAAATAGAAATTTAGAGACCAAGATCATATTTTTTGGTTGGGCAGAAGGCCGGGCTTGATCAAAACCCAGTTCGAGACTTTGATCGGAAAGATGGAAAATTAGGGCTTTTGCAAAAATTGGAATTTTGGAAATCTGTGACCATTGCTGGAAGCTCCTCAGAAAAATCGAAGCTTAGAGCTTTGAATCAAATCTTTTGGTTGGGTGAAGCTCCGGGAAACTCAAACCCTAATTCAGGGTCCTCCAAGTGAATCCAGAACTTTCAAAGGCAAAATTGAGGAGTGAAACTTTGCAGTTTTTAAATTCTAAATATACCAGCTTGATCAGCTCATCAAGGCGCATATTTCTATCCTTTCGGAAGTTTGAAATTCAAAGTTTGAATTTTTGGGGTTTCTCTGACAAACCCTAATCCAGCTCCAGGTCCAGTTCTTGCAAATCAAGTGGATTGGGTTAATCCTAGAAGAAGTTGGATTGGTCACCTCCATAAGTGAAGAAGTTCATGTTTCAGAGGGAGATGAGGCTAAGGCCTTACATAAGAAGATTACAAGCGATCTCGACAGGTATGACTCATCGAGGTATGTTTCGAGATTTGTTCATGTTTAAGTTTATGGTATGTTTGTCTTCATGATTATTATGGTTAGTACAATCTTGATTTGAGATTTGTCGTATCACCTTAACAAAATTATGAATGCATGATAGAAGATATTCATTGGTTAGGGTGTTGACACTTATGATTGTACTAATTCATTATGGTGTTGTATGAGGTTTATGTTGTCTGCTAACATAAAAGGTACACCAAGAAAGACAAATCATGTTCTACTTCAAGAACATATGATCATGGTGACATGAAAACAAAGATTCATCCATTGTCATGGATCACATAGAATATCTACTTACGAGGTATGTATAACTTGGTTCTATAATGGTTAACTTATGAGACATGCAGGTTACTAGGACAAGTCACTGAAGAGAACCAGAAGACATTATGCGGGTATGTTAGACATATCTAGCTAGCATGCTAATCCAGGTATGTTTTTCTATATCAAGCTAGAATCCTACCTTGTGTTAGGATCTTATACTATTGTGTTGTTGATAATGATTATTCATGAATTCATAGGTTTGAATAGTCATGGCTGTATGCATATTATGTTTCTTACCATAATTGATGATATGACTAACCAGAAGAATCATGAAGGTATAGGTTTGAGTAATCACGTGTTTATGTATTGATGACTTAACTATTCAGAAGAGTCCTATGATCAAATAAGAATATGCATGAGTAAAAGAAGACTTCCCTGAAACCTTGAATACTAATGTTTATTATCTGTGAATGATCATGACTATACATGTTTAAGATTATTGTGTTTTGATAGTATTAAGATTATACTAATAAATGTGTGATTATGTATGAGACCTCAAGGATAACACAATGATGATACGTGCATAGTGATTAAGGATGGATGTAAGTTCAAGGATAGGTAATCCAGGAAGCAAAGATCAAGAGGGAGCACACTCCATTTGTTCCTGCAAGAAAGCAAAGGAGCACACTTCAGTAGTTTCTACAAGGATGCAAATATTCAAAGGGAGTTGACCACTTCTCACAATCCACATCAGAATGGAGTTGCAAAGATTCAGAGGGAGTCCACCCAACAACCAAACAAAGATAAGTATTTGAATTGTCATTTCTTACATAATGTTATTCAATGATGTATATGCTTATGTTCCTAGAATTAGGTTGTGTATTATGCATATTAGAATAGTTGCATTGATGAACAGTATACTACTAATATACATGGATAAGTGGCCTATGGCACTATACAACATTCCATTGCTACTTATCTAGAATTAAACCTCTTTGTTGACATGTTAGGAGTTGTGCACACTCTTAACAATGTTCTGGTAGAGATTGGAAGGCATCTAGAAAGTTATGGAATATGGATAAATGTTGTATTGAAGCATTGGCTAAGATAATTGCATGACTGTATGACATATTTCTTTGTGTAAGAATTTGTTCTAAAAACTATGAGATGTTTTCTAATCATGCAATTTAACTTGTTGTGCAGGAAAGATTGTATACCATCACCTACAAAAGAAGGACTACAACATTTGTTCAACAACAAAGTTATCTATTGAAAATATTGAAGATATTGAAGTTCCCAGGATATAGGAAGAATGCCATGATCGAGGAGTACCAGTCGATCATGAAGATGTTTGGGATGCAGTCCCAAGACCTAAAGTGGAGTCTGTAGTGACTTCCAAGAGGATCTACAAGATCAAGCATGCTGCAGTGATGAAAAGGAAGATACACTTTCTTGAATGGTGTAGTTGAAGAAGAAGTGTATGTGGTGCAGCCACTTGGTTCTGAGACACATGACAGGGAGTCATATATGTGCAGAACTTGGTATGGTAGGATAGACAGCTTTCTATCTAGTTTGGGCTTTAACAAGAATAAAGCAGATTCCAACCTTTACTACAAGGTTGAGGAAGGCAATCCAGTGATACTACTATGTGGATGACCTGTTTGTAACAGGTGAGGATAGATTGATTGCCGACATGCAGAGGAAGCTTGCTGCCGAGTTCGATTTGAAGAACTTGGGGATGATGCACTATTTGTTTTTGGCATGGAGGTGTGGCAGAGTGCAGATGGAATCTTCCTTGGACAAGGGAAGTATGCAGTAGAGATATTGAAAAGGTTCAGGATGATGGACTGTAAGGATATGGCCACACCTATGGCATCGAACCTGAAGCTTCTGTGTGATGCTTCATCTGAATCGGTTGATGTCACTATGTATCGTTAGATGATTGGGTCCTTGATGTACCTGATGAACTCGAGACCAAATATTTGCTTTGTGGTGAACACATTGAGCCAGTTCCTGACAGATCCAAGGAATGTTCACCTGGTTGCTGTAAAGCATGTTCTTAGGTACCTGAAGGGTACAGTGGATTATGGGCTCAAGTATGAAGCGAATCAAAATTTTAACCTGCAGGGTTATGTTGATTCAGATTGGGCTGGCAGTGTTGTAGATAGGAAGAGCACATTTGGATGCTGCTTCAGTATGGGATCAGGTGTGATCTCTTGGTTTAGCAGGAAGCAGTCCTGCATAGCACTGAGTACAGCCGAAGCAGAGTATGTTGTGACGTATGAGCAGGTTGCAGATGTATTGTCCAAGCCGTTGGCCAGAGTGCAGTTGGAGTACTTCAGAGAGAGGCTTGCTACACTTCAGATTGAGGTTTCTTCCAAAGGGAAGTGATGAGTTCGGAAGATGCAGATGCACATGAGCTTTTCTGACATGGTTGATGTGTTCTCCCTTGGTCGTGACGTAATTGCTGAGCCATTTTTCACATGGTGGTAGATGTGTTCTCCCATGGTGAAAAAGTAAGGGCTGGAGCCTTCCTCGAATGGTGGTATATGTGTTCTCCCATGTCGGTGGTGTAAGTGCTGGATGATGTGCATATGGGCTATGCTTCGTGGACGATGAGATGATCTGAAGAGGAAGATGCTATGATGATCAGGAGGATCATGGATGATGAGCATCAGGACGATGCTCCAGGTACTACTCTGTATATGTATATGCATCATTTTGGATGCTTGTTATGATCAGTTAGATCATTGCATCATGTTGGATGCTTGTTATACATCATGTTGGATGCTGGATATGATCAGTTGAATCATTTATGTGTGTATGCATCATGTTAGATGCTGGATATGATCAGTTGGATCATTTGTATGTATTTTGTATATGCATCATGTTGGATGCTTGGACCATGTATCTGTATATGTATCAGGTGGATACTGAGATCATGTATGTTGATATGTATCAAGTGGATACATTGTGTGGATCATGTATCTGTGTATGTATCAGGTGGATACATTGTATGATCAGGTAGATCATGTATGATGATATGTATCAGGTAGATACTTGGTATGCATCAGGTGGATGCATTGTATGATCAGGATGATCGTGGATGATGAGCTTATCCAGATGACATACAGCAAGATGTTGTAGTGATGATGATCAGGATGATCATGTATACATCAGGATGATGTATGGTGAGTATCAGGTTGATACTCTATGGCCGTGGATCAGGTTGTGCAGATGAGCATATAATTTGGCCCTGGGAGATTTGCAGATAGTCTTTCGAGGTTTTGCCTATGGCATATAATTTTGCCCTGGGATATCTGGCAAATGCTCTTTTGAGGTTTTGCTCTGGGAGGACATATAATTTGGCCCTAGGATATTTGTAGATAGTCTTTCGAGGTTTTTCCTATGGCATATAATCTGGCCTTGGGATATCTGGCAGATGCTCTTTCGAGGTTTTGTCCTATGGCATATAATATGTCCCTGGGAGATCCGATAGGTTGGCCTGTGTGCCTGTAATAAGTCCTGGGATGCTCTTGCGAGGTTTTTCCATGACCACATATAATCTGTCCCTGGGAGATCCTATAGGTAAAGTTGTGTGCTCATAACAGCCTAGGATGCTCTTGCGAGGTTTTGTGGTGACCACATATAATCTGTCCCTGGGAGATCCTATAGGTAGAGCTGTGTGCTCGTAACAGCCTAGGATGCTCTTGTGAGGTTTTGTGGTGAGGCCACATATAATATGGCCCTGGGAGATCCTATAGGTAGAGCCATGTGCTCGTAACAGCCTGGGATGCTCTTTCAAGTTTTTGTGATGCACATAATAAGTCCTGAGGTTTCCACAATATGGCCAGTGATGATGAAGACCTGTAGGTGGTGGGCCTACATCCAGTATGAAAAAGAACTGGCTCTGTAGAACTTCCTATGACGAGTAGATTCATACATTGATTGAGATAGCAGCAGAAGTGACGATGACGATGACGATTATCCAGTGACGATGATCCAGAGAAGAAGACTTGTGCTAGAAGACCTGTGTCGAGAAATACCTTCCTAGTTAAGAGGGAGTGTTGATGTATATGTAACTTCGGAATGTATTTCACATATATGTATGTTGTATTCCTATGGAGGTGTTATTACTCCTCTATATGGAAGTGTCGTCATTTATATTGTAAGTGTTGTAACTTATACTTGATGGGTTATTAGACCACCTTGTTGGGGTCGGCCCTGTATAAGTCATACGGGTCAAAGGGTTATTAGACCACCCTATTGGGGGTCGGCCATGTGGGTCAAAGCGTTATTAGACCACCCTAGTGGGGGTCGGCCCAGTCAGCATTATGTTAAGTGGTTAAGTTGAGGCCGACCTAGTTGAGTAAAGGTCAAGTCAAGTTAGTGTACAAATAGAGAGTGTGTCTCTCTCATTTTACACATTCTATTCTCTCACTCACACTTGGGAGAGTGGGGCACTGGTGGAGGAGGAGGCTCTGCTGCTAGGAGAAGACTATCTCTTGTATTCTGGTTATATCATTGCTCTATCTATCTCTAAGGAATTTATTGGGGTTTTTCACCTTTATGGTTTTTCCCAAGTAAACTCTGTGTCTCTTGTGTGCTTGCATTATTGTGTCCATGATTGATATGTTGTAGATTTGTTGTACATGTTGTTCTCTCAATTAAGATCCTAGATCAGATTGAAGTAAATTCTGAAAATTTAACAATTTGACGTTGATAGGCATGTGCATGAGTAGATGAGCATTTTAGAGCATTCATTAGAGATCAAGTAACTTAGACTGTAAAGCTAGATTGTCAAAATAGTGTTTCATTTCAAGTATTATAGTTAGTTTGTCATTTGTTTATGGATAAACAATAGGTTACAATGTTTAAGATTTCTTGTAATTGGTCTATCTTTAGTTTCCACATTTTTGTAGAGGTCAAGTTGGATTTATTTCCATTTTGCATTTCTTTAGCTTTCGTAAGTCATTTAGATGCAATAGTTGCTCAAGACAATTGGAACTAGGTAGTTTGCTTATCATTCGTTGTTGTTAATATATGCATAAATCTTAGATCAACATTTCATCTTGTTTCATAGTTAAGTTTCTGAAATTGTTCATAGTTAGATCTTCTATATTACATAGTAGTTAGTCTTTCTAATTCCTAGATTAGAGTTTGAATAATTGTCAGTAGTTTCCATTATAAGACAAGTTTGTTTTTGACCAAGTCTTGTTTCTTAGCGTAGTATTGTCTTTTGTAGTTTCAATTATCATTCATGGAGTAGAGTAGTATAGATTGATACTATTATGATCTATTGGTTAGGACTAATCACTTAATAGTTTGTATTTTTGAAGTTTGACTCGGTTTTTCATTTTGAAAGATCTTTCGATCTTTTAATTATTAAACATTTCTAAGGTCTTCCGAGCTGATATCTTAGGTACCCTTCTACCTCAGCATATACTTTTCCACAACTCTAATATTACCAACCCCAGTCGATAATTAAATATTTGGTGAATTCATTAAGACAATAAAACACCCAACAATATACTCCAAAGTTGCATACATATCTGTTACCTTCACCATTTGCGCATATACTTATGATGTTCATGCTTTCTTTATCATGCACATAAACTACCTCAAAGTGGCTTCTTCATACTTATGTTGGAATGTTGTATCCACTTTGACTTAGGCTGATATCAATTATTCATACTGAATCAGTTGACATCCTCTTTGACATTGAATCACAGTCAAACACTTGACATCCTCTATAGTTGACATCATTGACAATCAATGCTCAACAATCTCCCCTCATTTGATGAAATTCAAACACTCGATATCTTCTTCAATCAAACACTTGACATCAATGACAACCAATGATCAACATAATATAGATTTTAACCAAGGCGTAATATATAATATAAATTTTAACTAACACGTAATATAACTAAGTAATATAATATGTAATATATTAATAATATATTTATATGGTACTTTGTATGGTACGCATTAGTTAAAAGTTATAATATATTTTATATTATATGGTATATTCTATGTGTTAGTTAAAAATTAGCGTATAATGTATAATTAACACTTAATGAATCATCCAAAGTGGGGGCACAAATGATGATGAGAGAAAAGATGGAAGAAGGAAGGTGGCTGGGGTTTGTAGATCTTTGGGTTAGGGTTTGAGGATAAAGTTGATTTTTGGTAGCATTTGAAGGAATGGAGGAGATCTATGGTCATTTGGTTGACTATTCGGGCGATTTGTGGCAGGACAAATATATTTTTTTCTCAGACGATGATGTAAAATATGGCTATGACTGCATTCAATGGATCACTAGACCCACTCTACTCCGGGATGAGCAAGTAGCAGAAGGTGGTGGGGCATTTATAGTGCTGGTAGGTGCCAGTCGAAGCTATTAGAGGATAATTTGTTTTCATGCTTTGGATCATTCTCGGAGCCAATTCTAATATCAAAAAAAGATCTATAATGTACCAACTTATACAAGTGATACAAAACTCCTCTCTACTCAGGTTTAATTAAAACAATGGCTAAGGAAGCTAGAATTGTTGGGGATGGGAAAGATCAGAGGATATGGAAGGATGGAAGGTTCATATGTGGTTTGATACCTATGCACAATGTATTGACACCATTTATGTTTCAATATCATACTGGCTGCAATCTACTCCAATGCTTCTGGTCCCCTCAGCATATGCACACTAGTATGGGTGAGATATTTAACTCGAGACTGGAGATGGGTGTTTCTGAGATTACAGAGGTTAAATATTAGTTAATAAAATTAATTCAATAGTAATACATCATTCCATAAATTTTCAAATATATATATCAATTCTCACAAAAACATACACAAAATTGCCTTCGAGGATAGCTCAGCTAGTGCGAATTTAGGATTTCCAAACATGATTTAAAGGGTCACTAATTTCTGAACTGAAGCATGATATGTGATGTTAGGAATATTAGTGATCTCCAGGAACAATAATTTCTTCATTTGGATATGTTCTCATACATTTATTTCTTGCAAACTGGAAACTAGTCAAATTCTAGCTAAATCTAGAGAGGGTAGAGACATATGAGAATAAATATGATATCTGAAATTTTATTTAAGATGACTGATATTAGAGGATGAATTTCACTGATATTACATCATATATGGGCTAGGAGGCTCCTCATATCAATAGAAAACATTCTCTCCATTCCTTTTGAACATTACAACACTAGAAATCAATGAATGGAGTTGAGATTCGAACCACATAATTGTAGGCTTTCTGAATTTAGAATAGAGATTGGATCAACTACAGGACCTGAAAAATAATATTAGTGATAATGTCTTAATTACATCATCCTACAATTACTAAATTCCATCATCCTCTCAGAGGAAGCAGGGTGCGTTCTTCACAGCTCGAACCCCTAGATTTAGTAAAATGGCCATAACTTGTTCATCCGGACACCTTTTTTGATGCTACAAAAAGTGTTTCCTACTAGAAATGATGCTACAAACGCAATGGAATAGGTCTCAATGTCCATAAAGTCTCATCAAGGTTGAAATAAGAACCTCCATTTCGACCCACCACCACTTTTCCTATTGAATGAAGGAGTTGAACCGCACAATGAGAACACCAACCAATGGATCAGACTTCAAGACATGAAATAGACTCAATGATGAAGACTGGATGTCATCATCCTTTCAGTAGAATCATGGGTCACATCTCCCAGCTAGGATTAGGGGCACATCTCCTAGGTCAATGAGGCAAAATTGCACTCAATTCAAATCATTAATGATCAAAAGTTGTGAAAAGGAGTTGCTTGGATTCTTTTATAGAATTTTGGGTGACCTGCTGAGCAAGTTGAATATCTTTGTGACCTATGAGAACCCTTCCACATGTCAGAGATATGGATCTAACTAAACTATCTTACCTATCTATGCAAAACAATAATATATCACAGTAAATAAGAATAGAAAGAGAACAAGAGAAAAGAGTACACCAGATATGCGTGGTTCACCCAATTGGGCTACGTCCATGGGAAGGTAGTCTTCTATTATCTCCATAATATCTCCTTGAAGCTTACAAGAGAGAAATGCCAATAACCCCAATACAATATAGAAAGATCATCAATATATGATCCACACTGGATGAATGGATGATTCACGAATGAATGAATATGATCCACACAGGGATGGTTTGTGAAAGACACCCTTGAATCTATTATATTCCAAGAGATGAGGAGGAATTACTCTCACATATTGCATGTGGGATAATATAGTTCTCCATAATAACATCTCTTTATATAATAATGAATATCAAGAGTATATATTACCATAATGAATATGGGATATAATATATTACTCTTTTACATAAGATTGTGAATATCTTCCAACATAATACAAAGACATTATTACCTTCCAAGGAATATAAAATATTCTGACACTCCCCCTTAATAATGGCTGGAAGAAAATCCCATTGACAAAGGAAGGAAGGAGTCATTACTGCTCCCCCTTGATGACAACTTCCAGAATAACCATAGTTGCAAATAAGAAGAATACTTCGGCTGATGGAATTTGATGAAAAACAACCGCTTCTCACTAAATCATGAAATTGCACACGAACTAGGTTGTACGATGAAATACCAACATCAAGATACCCATATCTAAAGAGAAGCCTTTATGGCAACTAGATCCAACAGATTTCGAGAACATGTGACGCAATCCAACAGCAAGGTACCCAGATCTAAAGAGAAGCCAACATGGCTACTATATCCACAAGATACCTAGATCACCACAAGAATCATCACAACCATAACTGATAGTTGAAGAAATCTGATATAACATCAACACCAGTGTATAGATACCTTCTGACGGCTAATACAACAGAACATGTGGATAAGAACACCGCAACAGTGTACAAAAATACCCATATGGCCAATACATATGCGAATAGCGGACATTCTTCCAATCAAGGTGCAATAGAAATATCTGTAGAAGACCTCAAACATCGAAGAAACAAGATCCCAATGGTCTATATATCGAAAATGATATCATACAGATGAACATCATGACTTTAACAGTAGAAGATGGTGCTTCAATATTTTTGGAATAAGATGAAAGCCTAAACAGAGAACTTATCTCCACAAGAACTTCCAAGATTAAAGCATATAAAGATCATAAAATAAAAGGTGCTCATACATAAATGAAAATGCTTATACACCAAAGGTAAGAAAACATCAAAAACAGATGGCAACATAATATGACCAAATAAAAGATTAACTTGCTCATTAAGGAAAATGAAGTTACTTTTACACATTAAGTGTCAGCCAGAACATATAAATAGTGAGCCCAAGATTTCACTTAAATATATGAAAATTTAGTCATCAAGCAACTAATCTGAAGCATAGGTGCATTTCTTATTAGTATGATGTTAATATGCAAGAGATGAATGCCTTGAAAATGTCAATGCTTCCATATATGAATGTTAGAGACAAGTGGGAACAAGATAACCTCTGCAATCATAAGAATAGAAATCTCATTGCAACAAGAACAAGGTGCTCATGATAAATAGTTGAATATTATAAGATTGCTCAAAGCCATATAAATATTGAGTAAAAGATGATTGAAATAAACATGAAATGATATATATAAATCAAAATGTTTAATATGATCAACATATAGCAAATTATGATCAACTCATGATATCACATAGAAAAGATTATGAAATGACAAGTCACTGAAGGTCTTAATCATGGGTTCATTTCTTGTTAACACTATGTAAATATGCAAGAGATGAAATGCCCTGGAAATGTCAATGCTTCCATATAGGAATGTTAGAGACAAACAACACATGTCGATGCTTCCGTATAGGAATGCTAGAGACAAATAGCACAGGAACTAGATACTATCTATGCAATCCATGAGAAAGAAACTATATCCCAATTAAATAACTTATGACAAGCCAAAAAATTATGATATCACATAGCTTCAAAAATTGACTTTACTCAAGAATTTAATTAGCAAGAGCATATAATGATCATAAAGATATTACTTATAGAACAATGAAATTGCTTTTACACAAAGGTTAGCAATAACATAAATAAAGCAAATAATGATCAAAATATAACACATATGAGATTGTTCTTATAAAATTGCTTTTAATAAACATGGAATGATTAGAAATCAACATGATTAAACACAAAAGAAAAAATTAGTTATTAAGTATCTTAAAAAAATATTAAGCATTAGATGGTTTATAGCTACCATCATGACAAAATACTAGAGATCCATGCCCTTAAAATATGTCAATGTTTCCATATAGAAATGTGAGACAAATATATACCAAGAACAACAAATAATCTCTTAATAAACATGATTAGAAGCAAAACCTAAATGCAAAAGATGACTAACAGAAAACTTAAATACTTTACCGTACTGATCTGAATCTGCAAAAAACACAGTTAGAAAAACAGTAAAGGAAATAAACTTTTACTTACAACCCTTTTGATTGAGTTCCCAGAATTTCCCAAACTTTTGTTCACGTTGGTGGATCCAAAACAACTTTTCCAATTCCCAAAACAGGTTATAATAAAAAAACCAGTAAAAATTGACCGAGTTATGGTCATGCGCGGGTCTGCCAACAGGAAACCTGCACACATATATTGATATGCGCGAGTTCTGCTCAGCAAAAGTCGCGGGTATGCATGGGTTGATAGTAGAGTCAGCCGCGGGTGCGCGGGTTGTGGTGTAGAGGAGTTGCGGCTACGTGCGGGTCTCTGTATTGTGATGTCGCGGGTTTGTCGAATCATGCGCGAGTTCAGCACAGGAAAAGTCGTGGGTGTCCAGTATAAGGTCAAAAAAAGTGCCGAATCTGTCGAAGATGGAAACTTGGACGAAAATTTCCATTTTGACAATCGGAAGATAGATCTCCTTTACCTTGAGGAGAATCAGAAAATCATCTAGATCTACAAAAACAACATCAAGAAACCCTTGAAAAATTTCTGCAAAAAATCTACACAACAAGGTTAGGGTTAGAAATAAAAAACTTCATAAATATGCCCAGACCTGAAGAGAAGCCTAATGGATACCAGATAGAAAGCAAATCTACAAGAAGCAATCAATGCCCAAATGATAAAATATTGTTTGAAAGCAATAGAAGGTTCTAGATCATAGCAACAAGCTCTGATACCTTGTCAGAGATATGGATCTAACTAAACTAGCTTACCTATCTATGCAAAAAATAATATATCACATTAAATAAGAACATAAAGAGAACAAGAGAAAAGAGTACACCAGATATACGTGGTTCACCCAATTGGGCTACGTCCACAGGAATGTAGTCTTCTATTATCTCCAGAATATCTCCCTCCAGCTTACAAGAGAGCAATGCCAATAACCCCAATACAATATATAAAGATCATCAATATATGATCCACATTGGATGAATGGATGATTCACGAATGAATGAATATGATCCACACAAGGATGAATGGATGATTCACAAATGAATGAATATGATCTACACAGGGATGATTTGTGAAAGACTCCCTTGACTCTATTATATACCAAGAGATGAGGAGGAATTACTCTCACATATTGCATGTGGGATAGTATAATTCTCCAACATAACATCTCTTTATATAATAATGAATATCAAGAGTATATTTTACCATAATCAATATGCGATATAATGTATTACTCTTTTACATAATATTGTGGATATCTTCCGACATAATACAAAGACATTATTACCTTCCAAGGAACATAAAATATTCCAACACCACATGGGCCACCCATGAGTGGACGAGGCAAGCTTGCTTTCCTTCTTTTTCCTTGTTTTTTTCTTTTCTTTCCTTCTTTTTCTTTTTCTGATTGCCTTTCCACTTTCTGCTTTGGATTTTTCTTCTTTTTTCTGAACTTTCCTTCTTTTCTGACTTTCCTACTTTTTGTTGCTTTTCCTGATTTGTTGCTTTTAGCATGTTTTTGACCATTTTTAGCAATTTCCATCCTCTTTGGTCCACTTGGACTCTCTAATTCACCCTCTTTAGCTTAGCTCGTTATTTCTAGTCCAAATATTAGTAATTAGAAATAAATTTACTCTAGCCAACTAATTAATTATTCCAAAGTGCATATTCTGGAATTTAATTAATTAAATGCCTCCAAACCAAAATTAATCCCTTTGAATAATTTAATTATTTTCCTAGTACTATTGGCATCATTAATTAAATATTTAATGCTTATGATCTAGTGACATAGACCTTGTCAAAATTTGGGGACATGAAAGGATCATCCAGGATATCATGCGAATGAGTGTGGAAAAGTATTGGGTTTTGTCATACATATTATATGGAATGAACAACAGGGATTGTGGGATGGGGGTTGTTTAACAAATTTGTCCTATCTAAAGGAGGCGGTAATGGAGGGTACATAACCTCTTTTTCATAGTAATTTCACACATGAAGAAAGGATTTCATCCTCATCGTTCGATGATGTCCCTCGTCTCGCGGTTGGTATTATTTCCTCTCCATATAATAATTTTTCTTGTTCAGAATACCACGGTGGCATATTTATTGGGAGAAAATTGGATTTGGCAGAGTTGGAATCCTTCTCTGGTTTGTCGAAAGTCACAGTGCACAGTTGGAAAAAAAAATTTCTTCTCTCAAGGGGAGCGAGAATAGAGATGGTAGTGGTAAAATGCATTACTGTAATGGAGATCCCATGCTACATGGGAATAATGTTGATTGGGAGGTTTTGCAACTGGAGGTTTTCATAGGAAGCAGTGAAGGGATGGGTGAAGGAGGCTTGGAGCTCAATATTATTTGAGTTACAGGAAATTTCGTTGCTAGGAAGGGGTTGGTTAGGTTTTGATTTTAAAATCCAAGAGGAGACAGAGAAAATCCTTCACAAATTCTAGTTGAATGGAAAGTCTTCTCTTGCGTTGAAGCCTTCACCCCCTCTCTTTGATCCCAAAAAGGATACCTTGGAGTATTTTCTTGTCTAGATCAAGCTACTCTACTTGTCTTTGGATTTCTAGTCACCCAAAGGATTCAAATCCATAGGCGACGCGATAGGAAAGGTTGTGGCGATGGATGTGTATAAGTTTTAATTCTTAGAGGAGGTCAATGGCTAGAATCTTGGTGGAGGTGGATGCTCGCCAATGGTTGTTTGAATCAATTGATTTAATGGTAGATGAGCTTATTTGCACTCAGCACCTGGATTATCTTAACATTCCATTTCACTATTCTTCGTTCCATATATACAAGCATGTGGTTGCATACTATCTGATGACTTTCAAGAAGCAGATCTAGAAGTGAAAGGAACCTCCGATGGGGGATGAAAGTAATTCTCACTATCTCGCTGAGTCGAGAACCATGCATGGGGTAGGAAGAAAGGTGATGGAGAAGGAAGGCCCAAGAAATGAGGTTATTTATGACATTATTTTTTTGACCGGCCCTCATATTCCATAAGCAAAATACCCATCCTTTCAGGATATATTCGATGGCCTAGAGATGTCAAGAAGTCATGTGGAGAAGGTGGCATAGATTTGCAAATTTTGTGGAGTGGAGGAGAGGGAAGTAGGAGGGTGTTCGAATTTGGAGGTTCCACATCTAGAATGTGTACCAGAGTTCGAGACCAAGTGCCACAAGTTGGGTCCTATCCTTTCAAGTGAGTTGGCAGACTGCCCAAGTGTAATCCTTATAGAGGATTTAGTTATTGGTTTGGAAAGCGAATCTTCCTCAAATGAGAAATTGAAATTTGCACTGTTACTAAAGGTGGTAGTAACTTCTGGGGGGGACGTTCTAGAGGCACATACTTCTTACGGTCACGGTCAAAGGTTATTCTATTGAAGGGAGGATTGGGGATGGATGAACCTTTGGTTTCCATGCCAGGTAAGGAAGGACGTGTTGGGAAAATTAATTGCTTATAAAAACAATCAATTCACAACATAAATTATCAACCATGGTAACGTTTTGTTATTTCAAGGTTATCGTATAAAATATTTATAGGATACATTTTCCTCACTAACAATGGTTTATCTATGTGAAGTTGTAGTTCAATAATCTTGCTTACAAACATTGGTATGAAAAATTACATAGTCTTGCCAGGGAATTACTCAACTAAACAACTACTAAAAGTAAATTGCAAGGAAAGTAAATCACCCATTAGGAAAGTAAATTCACACAATAGGAAAGTAAAATCACACCATGCTGCAAATAAATGCTAAAACTAGATTCACAATTTGCTTGAATGTAAAAAATAAAACTAATTCACACTCTGATGGAAATTAAAGACTAAAACTAATTCACACTCTACTGGAAAGTAAATTCTAAGGCTAAACTCACACTCTGTGGGAAATTAAATATTAAAACTAAGTTCACACCACTCCTGATAGAAAGGTAAATTGCATAAACGAAATCTATAATCTATCCTTTCCAAATACCAAATATAGTTCATAACCCAATGCAGTAAATAAGACTATTGCGTTAAGCACATTCATTGGATTCACGGATTTTAAAATAAGCTTCTAAATCATTAATCTACATATTCAAATTGCACTATAGAAATAAACCTCACATATGATAAGAAATGAATCTAATAAACTTGCATAAATAAATAACTTGAATTAAAAATTCATCTATAAAAATAAATGGTTCAAAATAAAATACATCCTATGCTAAGCAATTAGAAGAAGTTAATCTAATTACGAATTAAAGAAATCAAAGAACTACAATCACTACAACAAAATAGCCCTTTAGGGGTGGTTTTGGCTTGCGGGGGTCTTGGTAACCCCCCCCCCCTAAAAGTTTTTTCAAACCTTTGGAGGCAGTCTTTTAAAACCGCCCCTAAAAGTCATGGAAATTGGACTTTTGGGGGCGGTTTGTCAAAACCCCCCCTAAAATTCATGAGAATTGAATTTTTGGAGTCGATTTTTTTGGAACCCCCCTTAAAAGTCATGAGAATTGAACTTTTGGAGGCAGTTGTTTGAAAACCCCCCTTAAAATCCCAATTATCATAACTTTGGGGGGTTGTTTGTCAAACCCCCCTAAAAGTCATAAGAATTGAACTTTGGGAGGCAATTTGTTTGGAACCCTCCTTAAAAGTCATGAGAATTGAACTTTTGGAGGCGGTTGTTTGAAAAGCCCCCCTAAAAGCCCAATTCTCATAACGTTTGGGGGCAGTTTGTCATAACCCCCACTAAAAGTCATGATAATTGAACTTTGGGAGGCGATTTTTTTGGAACCCCCTTAAAACTCATGAGAAATGAACTTTTGGAGGCGGTTTTTTGGCACCCCCCTTAAAAGTCATGAGAATTGAGCTTTTGGAGGCAGTTTGTTGGAGCCCCCCCCTAAAAGTCATGAGTTGAGATTTTGGAGGCGTTTATTTGGAACCCCCCCTTAAAAGTCATGAGAATCGAACTTTTGGAGGCGGGTTTTTGAAACCGCCCTTAAAATTCATGAGAATTGAACTTTTCGAGGTAGTTTGTTGAACTCCCCACCTAAAAGTCATGCAAATTAAAAATTTGGAGGCAATTGTTTAAACCCCCCCCTTAAAAGTCATGATAATTGAACATTTGGAGGCGGTTTTGTGAAACCCCCCTTAAAATAAATGAGAATTGAACTTTTGGAGGTGGTTTTGTGAAACCCCCCTTAAAATAAATGAGAATTGAACTTTTGGAGGCGGTTTATTGAAACCCCCCCCTAAAAGTCACGCGAATTGAAATTTCCGAGGAAGTTTTTTTAAACCCCCTAACAATCATTTATGTACATGGGTCAGGTATGTCACATGGGTTCAACAATGCATCTCATCAAAACATTGGAGCTAAGTGCACACAAACTATTGTATTGTTAGAAAGGGTGTGCATCATCATTCAAAACCATATCCCATTAGAGCTCTACAATTGAGGCATTCATGCTAGCTTTTTCACATCAAAGATGGTTCTCACACTCCAACTTTCCATGATCCATGGTCAAAATACAAACTCATGTGCCATAACATTATCCTTTATGGATAATGGGCCATGTGTAGGGCCCTAATCACCACATGATTCCTACACAAGGAATATTTAGCTTGCAAGTGGGTATGGTGGCCATTTCAATATTTACAACATCATGGATGGTTCTTGAAGCCTAATCCATGGTATCCATGGTGTTAGGTCAAAATCTAGTTTATAATGACTGGTAATTACCTCAAGGTCTTGTGACCTATGGGCATTTCTCTATACCACCACATAGGCTATAGGCAAGGAATATTTAGCTTTTGAGTAACACATTGTCATTTTTTTAGTATTTTCATGTCGTGGATGGTTCTAGGAGCCTATGTTATGGTCTAGGGCCAAAATGTAGGTTCTTGGGAAATACAAATTTATTTTGAGACTCATGGGCCATGCACAGGGACTTGAGTTATTATACATACCCTAGATAGGGAATATTTTGTTTATAGTCTAAGTTCTTGTGTTTATTTTTGCACTAATTTTGGTTTGATAAAATCCCATGCAGTGATCATTCAAACCTTGACGTCAAAGTCTTTGATCTAAAACCTTGGTTATAAATAAACAAAGGTCAAATTTTATTGTGTTAGTGTGTTGATTTGGTGCAGTAGGCATGTTAGTGATTGGGTTAGGGGGTAGTGGGTTAGGGTTAGAGGGACACTGGCTTAAGGGGATATTTTCTACAATTTCATAATGTGGTAGGCATTGGGGAGCTTTTGGATTAGAAGCGAGGCACCTAAGGGATCAGTGGGTTAGTGGGAAAGGGGTTGCATATGCCAATTATTTTTTACTTGAAGAATGTTACAAATCAAAGTCCAAAGATCCTGAGTAATGCTGCAATCTACTGCAAGATGTTGTATGGTCTCTTCACTACTCAAACATAATGGATAGGTTGAAGGTCCAATTCCACCCCTTTCTCTATAAATCTCCCCTATTAAGACTTTATTTTGTAAGCATAGCCACATAAATAGAATTGATTTTGGAGGAGCTTTGATTTTCCATATCACTATATACCACCACAAAATCATCATCCTCATAAAGATATATAAAGGCATTATAGGCCTCTTTTACTATCATAATCCCTTCTATTTTGTTCTAATTCCAAACCAACCTATCTGGTTCTGTAGACAGAGTGATCCCATTTTGGTAAAATCCATGTATGTATGTGTTCCATTCACTGGATAGAGTTCCTGTGAGTCCGAGATCTTGTGCAGAGAGCCAAATACTAGAACCTGTCAAGTTGGAGATATTTGTCTTATGTATATATGCAAGATAATAAAGGCTTCAACTGTATAGGTGTGGTAGCAATTCTTCTGATAGTATAAAGCCAGATCCTTCACCCAGAAAATGATCCAAGCCTAAAAGAACTCTCATACTTGTACCAACCTTCCAAGAAATCCATCGCTTAACCACATGTAGTGTAGTCAATAGATTTTTCCAGATAATGGAGGCTATTGGGAAAGCAAAGTGTTTCTTCCTCAACCATGATACAACATCAACTCCTTTCAAATATTTCCTTCTCATAGTGACACTCCAATTACCATCATGAAAAAGTGCCCTCCATAGTGATTTGGCAGCTAGGGCCTCGTTAAAGAGATTGAGATCTCTTATTCCCAAACCTCCCTTATTTTTTGTCTTTTCTATCAGAATCCATCTTGCCAAATTGTAACCCCCCTGAAAGTCCAACTGAATTTGTCACAACACAGTTTCATGTCGGACAAACTTTTAGAAAAAAATATTTAGCTCTAACATGATCTAGCATAGTCTCTTGAAGAAACACAACATCAGGTTTAACTGTAGACAAAATCTCCTTGAGGGATAGCATCTTGGAGGCACCCACAACCCCCCTAATGTTAAGAGAGAAGACTAGCATTAAGGAACCCTCATATCAGGGTTCAATTCTTTAAGTTTCCCATAAGGAGAAGGAACAAAAACATGGTTTGAAGAAACCATTATGGGGTATGTTTCCAACCTTCCCTCAACAAACCCCATGTATTTTTTCATGTTAGTGGATTTGTTTTTAGGATTCTTCCTGATGGTGACATTTGCAATATCCACAAGGCCAGCTCCGTCTGCAAAGGATTTATAGGTATGAAGAGGTGCTTTATTAATAAAAATGTCCTTGTATGAGGGTTCTGAGGGTTTGGTAAGCAAATTTGTATCCAATGGATGGGGGGGAACCAAGGTGCATTCACTGTGTAAATGAGGGGTAGTGTCAGGTCCCTGAGGAGAGGTCTCAGTCAAAATAGGGCTTTTGGGATCTGTAACAACCAACCGTTCAGTCAATGAGGGGGAAATCAAAGGAGGGTTTTTTGAGAATATGACAGGGTTCAAATGAGAAGTAGAGGGATGGGAATTGTTAAAATTTTCCAAGAAAATTTCCCCAAAACCCTCAAAATATCAACCAACCACTCCTCATTACTACTTAGCAAAAGAATGTGTTAGTCAGTTAAAGAAGTAAAGATATTTGGAAATAAAATCTTTAACTTACCAATGAAAGATTCAGTAGAGGGGAATTGACTGGGCACCTCCATATGAGCATTCTAAGTCCTCCCATTTAAGTCTTCTTCTCCCGCTTCTGAAACTAACTCCAGCGACTGAGCCGCTCCAACCATTGAAGGACAATTTGTTTTTATATGGCCAGTGGATCTACATACATGACACTGAAAAGGTTCTCTCCAATACTCTAGGGTTTGAATGAAGGACCCCTTTTCAGTCACAATCTCAACTTCTTCTGGCATTCCTAGGTCCATGTCGAACTCCACTAAAATCTAGGCCATGCGTTTGTTATTCCACCTTAGGTCCCTTTCATCAAAGAAAACAAATCTACCAACAGCATCTCCTATCCCTCTCAAAACCGCTAGATCCCAGTATTCAATGGGGAGGTCGGGCATTAGCATCCATAAGCATCTCTTTTGGAAGAAAACTGTAAAAGGGTTGAAATTACCTGGAGACCCAACGCTTAACCATAAACACCCCTATGTCTATAATCCAGGTTTTTTCTACAATTTTTTCCAAATCCTCCGCCGACATTCATTAATTCTCCACGCCAGAAAAATATGGGTGAAATAATTTGACAAAGGATCGAGTCTTGGTATCACACCCAATATATCCCTAGCTGACATGGTAAATTTAAGATCATATCCTAATATTATATTTTTTTCCATTAAGAAGGCATGCTCCATTAAGTATGACTAGAAAGATTTCTTGTTAGAATATGTGCCATAACAATTTACCAATTTCAAGGGTTGTTCCAAATCCCTTGAATAACCTTCGAAAAGAATCCCAGCAGAATCCCACCCTTGATATTCATGGACAAAATAATCATTTCGTAGCCCTAGCTAGGGATTTTTGTTCTCTAAGCGTCCTCATACCTCCAGTTTTGGAACCACCAACAGTGATGTCCCCACCTAAATCCTTTTTAGAACTCCTAATTCGGATAGGAAAAAAAATACATGCAAAACCACCTTTAACTGCTCACTTATTACCAACCATACTAATCATTCGAAATAGACCTCCCTCATCCTTAATACTGACCGAATTCCCTTGGTGTCTTATGGTGGAAATTGAGGTATAGGGCATGCCTTATCTAGGAGGAAGATGTACTAAGTAACCAACACATGGACATAGAGAAGTTTGTGTGAATTTGTTGTGGTGACAGTTTTAGATGATAAGGGTGCAATGATGTTGTGCATACTTGTTGTAGTAGTGAAGGCCATCTTAGTGAAGTGCATTAGTGAAAATATATTTTGAAGAAAATTTTCTTAGTGGTAAGTGCCTTGGTGAAGGATGATTGGCATATATTAGATTTTTGGTAAGAGTGCCTTATGGAGAATGCCTTGGTGGTTGAATGAAAACCTTCCACTAGTAGCACGACTCATGACTTGTATGGGAAAATATGGATTGAATTGCCAATGAGTGACATGGTGACAACATCAAATTCATTTGCAAAATGCTACATGTAATACTAGAATAACATGAAAATGAAGTGAAGTAGTTTTTTTCTAGTGTCATGTTATGGATTCATTGTAACAAGATGGAAAAAGTGAAAAGATTCTAACATTTCTACTATATAAGAATGTTTTTTTTCACAACATGACTTTTAGATCAATTAGAATGAACTCAACCTAATAGTATTTTAAGGTATGTTTTGAGGAGTGGAGGGTAAAAACACAAATAACAAAAACATATAAAATAAAAAAATATTAAAAAAAACACAAGGTGTCAAATGGGGGCATTTTTTTAGGTTCCTATGTGTTTTTAGAGGGCCGCTCTAATCTTTGAGGATGAGCTTGTTTGGAGAAGGTTCCAGGACCAAATATGATGTCTTCATTGCCATAGAGTCATATTCTTGGTGTAGTGGGGGTGTCATTGTTGTCTTTGAGTCTGAGAAAATGGAATGAATTGCGATCAAATTTTGGGTTATATTGTGTCTTCCTTCTAATGGTGATACTGGAGTAATATGTTGTGAGGATTTCTATGGTTTTGCATCGGAATTGCGTGGTGGGATTTCATGTTGGGGAGGTGTTTTAATAAGCTTTGGGAATGTTCTATTTTGAGGGCTAGGTTTTTGTGGCTGTCCGTCAGTGTTAATTTTTGGGTTTTCTGTGGGAATTTCCGTGCTGTGATGGGGAAAATGCCAAATGTTGTGGGTGGTTTGTCTGTCTATGCTTAGAATCCTTAAACGACTTTTATTCTTGAATCGTGCAGAATATCTGCAAGGAATTTGAATGCTGAGAACAAAATAATTGTTGGTATGTGTAGGCGTTGAACTTCATTGGCGTTTAGTACTCGGATTTTGGATCAATGTATGCGTAATTGTTGGTATGTGTAGGTGTTGAACTTCATTGGCATTTAGTACTAGGATTTTGGATCAATGTATGCATTGACTCTATTGTTTATGAAGAGTAAGAACAAAGAATGGATGTTACAGATAAAGATTAGATTTCTTGATGGCTCATAGTGGTCAGAATGTGCTCATCATGGGCTGTGTGCTTGTTGTGGGATGTGGCAATTCTATCATGGAGATGTTCGAATAGATGCACCTTTTTTTCCAGTAGTTTTAACCCTAACTATATTTAATTATATAATATAGTAATAAATAACATAAATATATATATTTTATATAGTTATATTATGATAATATATATTGATACATATAAAATAAATTAAAAATATACATCAAATAGAAACCTTTGCTCTTGATCTTCTTTACTCTAGGGAGTTCGATGGTGGGAGATTTTGAAAAGATGACATTTCTAGACGCACATCGCACACTTTTCCATTCTAATTGAATATCATGATCGTCTTGGTAGAGAGCATTGAATTTTGAGGATCTCTAGCGCATGTGCCCGCGTCGGCTCTTCTACGATACAAGAAAAAAAAGAGCATTGAATTTTATCTTGAAATTTGAAGCAAGAAAGGCTTTGATATCAAAATTCATGTGGGTTTTCATGGGAAACAATGTTCAAATGTTTCACGAATACAAAAATATATGACTAAGAGAGGGATAATATCTCGCACACCTCTATGAGTTTATTATGGATTCCTAAATCAGACGTCAGGCTAAGATAATGGATCCACGCAGATATGATGTGCTAGCTCGTCCATATCATATTCTCAATATGTTTTTCATCAAAGAGAGCCATGGATATATGATGCCCTAGCAAGCCAAGTAAATGGATCCACGCAGATATTACAATCCATATGGTTACTTGTTACGCGGAGGGCCTCTTTGAAATTGCCATCCACTTGCTTGGTAATTTTTAGGCCTGCCATGACTCTATTCAGATTTGCTTGTATGGTACTTACCTTATCTTTTCTTTTGTTTCAAGAGATTGTGGTCAATTGTGTTCTATGGTCTCAGTGGGAATGCCTCATTGACATTGAAGGATGCAATGACTAGTTTCAACCTCTAGAAGATCCCACCGATTCACCCTATACAAATTCATGTTTTATTTGCTGAAGTGGATGATTCCTACTCTGTTTATGGATGGAAACCAACTGTTTGATGAAATTCGCCAACCCCAAAACAAAATCGATTTGGTATCTTATAGGATCTCTTTATCTCTTTACCTTTTGCAATATTATCTATTTATCTTAGTGGATCGATATCATTGTAACCACTCAATTGAAAGAAAAAATGGGCATTGTTATGGGGAAATCCCCAAATCCATGGAAGGGGTAGGGTTGGAGAGTGTTTGTAATTTGGCAGTATAGAGAATACAAACTTGGAAAATATCATGCTAGTTATGGCCTTCTGCTCCATGTGACCCAACTTCTCACCAAGGAAAATTATCCCCCCAAATCCAAATGGAATGAATCTGCCAATGTTCTTCTTGCTGTTACCCATCATGTGGAATCGTTCTAGGTTGAATTCATAAACATCGTATTCTCCTCATATATCAGGATCTTTGTGCATGCTTACTATGTTGATAAACACAGAAAGGAAATCCAAAGTCCAATACATTGATTGCATCTTGGGTGCAGAAGACTCCATCATTTCCTTCCACTTCTGAAGAACTTGCCCTGCATTTGCAAAATTAAGATTGATTATGCATCACCATTTTAAGATACATGATAGCTAATGAATATTTGACCCAAAATATGCAATTTGCACATACAAAAACTCATGCACTCACACCCACACACAAGGAAATAATGGAAAAAATCTCTTGGCATACCTCTGTTTTACACCACCACTGCATTCTGCATCTATATTATGCACGTGAAGAGCTGAAACTTTTCTACCTAGAAAAGAAACACACAGTAGGGGACGAGGAATCCAGAGAATTAACATCCCAAAGGTTGATAGCTTCAATTTCTACTACAACTACCTTTCCTTTATTTCTCCATTGCAGCGGGATAAAATAGTTCATGTTGGTTACATCTCTTTGTGTCTCCTAGTTCATCACAGGATCTCCATCACGAATACCATAAATACTAGCTATCTTTTGGGCACTAGCAGTAGATACTAAAAGAGGCCCAAATGGCCTGTACCACCAATGTTGATTTTCTGGCAAAACATTTGCAAAGCCAAAATTTCTCCCTAAGACATTCCTCCCTGTCAAAAATGGAGTGATGGTACTGGATGTTGAATTGAAGGTCTCTAATTCAGTATGGGATGCCATAATCTCTTTATTATAAAAGTCCCATGAAAAGAAACCTGAGCCCAATGTACAGCCTACAGATGTTGCCACAACATATTTACCAGAACAACCATATGAACCAGCCTTTCCTTCAGCATAATATACAGTATAGCCCCGTCCCCCTGTCTATGCCACTAGATATCCCTGCTGTGCCTGCTCCATGGGCTCTAATCCATTTGACTTGTACATTGTGAACCTGAGCTATAGCTTTTGCAACATCCTTGAGATGTAAATATAATGCATTAAGGATATCATCATGTTTTCTCCAATACTTTGTTTGTAGACCATGATATTCTTCCAAGCTTGTGATCATATAGCGATGACCATTTAAACCTTCCTGCTGGGCCATGGTAGCCCTTTTTTCATATTACAAAAAGTCTTGAAAATATTTTACTCTCACTTCCATCCCATCCTTGGCATGGTATTAAATCTCTAAATATGCATAATGCTCATTGCTTCCTTCATGTGACAAAACTCCATGCAATTTACCATTGGAATTTCAGATATCTCCCACCATGTGTCCACCTTGTTCAGGATCTATTCCATTCTATCCCGATCTTGCAATTTATTGTTTGTCCTTGCCTTTTTCTTTTACTTTTATCCTTTTAATGTTGATGTATTTGTAACTTCGGAAGATATTCTTCTATGTATTACATTTGTACTTTATTGTATATCCATTAGAGATGTTACATTCCTCTATTTGGAAGTGTCGTCATTTGTATTTGGAAGTGTCGTCATTTGTATTGACAAGTGTCATCATTTGTATTGATGGGTTATTAGACCACCAGTGAGGGGTCGGCCCTGATTAGGTCATGTGGTTGGGTTATTAGACTTTAGTAGCAAGTCGGCCCCAGTGAATTAATTGGCAGGTCAAGTCAAGTATAAATAAGAGGGGTGTGCCCCTCATTCTATTCATTCACTCACTTCTCAAGCTCGCATATCTAAGAGAGAAAGTGGTGCACTTGTGGAGGAGGAGGAGCATCTGCTAGAGACATCTCTTTGGGTTTGATCCTTGTGATCTTGTACTTGGGTTTATTCTATCTCTGAAGAAGTTGCGGGGTTTTTCACCTTCTTGGTTTTCCCCAGTGAAACTCTGTGTCTCTTGTGTGCTTGCATGATTGTGTTTATGATTGATATGTTGTACATGTTATTCTCTTAGTGATCCTGAATGATAATGGAATGAAATTATCGAAAAATTACATGGAATCAGAGCTTACCTAAGAAGAAGGCACCGTGCAGCTACGGAAGCTAGGGATTCTTATTATTTGGGTTTCTCTCCACAGTTCATCAAAGGAAGAAGGCTATATTGACTCTACTAACAAGGGCGCATTTTTTTGTCGAGCAGAATTCAATTCTGAGTTGTTTCTGTTTTTTACCTAAAAATTAGGGTTTCCACAAAAATAGGAATTTCTGAAATATGAGGACATAGCTAGAATCTCCTTGGAAAAATCGAAGTTTAGAGCTTTGGATTGAAATTTTTGGTTGGGTGAATCTCCGGGAAATGCAAACCCTAATTCAAGGTCCTCCCTAGTGAACCCGAAAGATTGAAAAGCATTTCTGAAGGGTGAAACTTGGCAGTTTTCAATTTCTAAGTATACCAGGCTAATCAGCTCATCAAGGTGCATCTTTCTATCCTTTCAGAATTTTGAAATTCAAATTTTGAATTTTTAGGGTTTCTTTGACAAACCCTAATCCAGTTCGAGATCTAGTCTTCAGCAAATCAAGTGGTAAGACCTAAAAAATTCTATTTCCATTTGAAGTGCTCTTTAAGATGTCTCACCACACCAAGCTTGAGGATAAGCTTGATGGAGCTGATAAATTCCGAGCATGGAAGTATAGGATTGGGTTAATCCTAGAAGAAAATGATTTGGACACTTACATAAGTGAAGAGGTTCCTGTCCCAGAGGGAGATGAGGCTAAGGCCTTACACAAGAAGAAACTGGTCAAGGCTAAGAGAATCATTGTTGATTCTATCAAAGACCATCTCATACCTCGTGTCTTCCCTAAAGACACCTAAGTAGATGTTTGACTCCTTAACCAAGTTGTTTGAAGGAAAGAACATAAATCAGAAGATGACTCTACGAAACCAATTGAAAGGGGTAAAGCTTCAGAATGGAGAGACCATTCAATCCTACATTTCCAAGGTCTCTCAAATCAAGGAACAACTTGAAGCTGTGGATGAAGTAGTGGAGAATGATGAAATTGTAATGACCACATTAAATGGCCTACCTAGGTCATGGGACTCCTTCATCCAAGGAATCTGTGTAAGAAAGAAATTGATCTCTTTCAGTAGACTGTGGGAAGAATGTTCACAAGAAGAAGCTAGGCTTGTGGCTCGATAAGAAAAGATGGAAAATTAAGACCAAGCTCTCACAGCACACACCAAGAAAGGTAAGTCCAAAAGAGAGCAATCTTATCACAAGAGAGCTCCTCACCACCATCAAAAAGATAAGAAAGACTTGAGGTGCTTTACTTGTAATGAGAAGGGACACTTTGCTTCAGATTGTCCCAAGAGAAAAAGGAACAACAACAACAATAACTTCAATAAGAAGAGGAAGAACAACAAGAAGAGATATCATGCTCATGCTACTGAGGATGATGAACCTCCCAAGAAGAAGGCTAGAGCAGAAAGTGATGACTCATTAAGTGAAGATGAATATGTTCTAATCTCTGCTCTCACAAGTATTATCTCTCATGGATGTAATGATTGGGTTATTGATAGTGGGGCTTCTAAACACATGTTTGGGTTTAAAGAATCATTCATGGACCTATATGAATATGAGTCACCCCATAAGGTGAAACTTGGGGATGACTATCAATATCCCATAAAAGGAAGTGGTGAAGCCTCCTACAAACTAGACTCTAGGAAGTTTATAAAAATGCAAGATGTTTTATATGTACCTGGACTTAAGAAGAATCTTCTCTCCATATCATCCTTGGATGCAAAAGGAATGAGAGTTGCATTTGTGGATGGCCAAGTACTTATGTGGCCAAAGGGTAAGACCATAGATGATGTAGTAGTGATTGGAGAGCAAGAGGGAGGATTGTACAAACTGAAGGGACAACCTGAACATGCCATGGTACATGAATCCATGGAGCCAAGTGAACTTTGGCATAGAAGGCTTACACATGTGCATTATAGAGCACTACCAATTGCAAGCAAAGTTGTAGAAGGTCTTCTTGAAATCCCGTCAAAGCATGAAGGTGTTTGCAAAGGATGTGCAAAAGGAAAGAATACAAAGAAGGCATTTCCAAGAAGTGAAAGCAAAGCAAAAGGGATCTTGGAGATTATCCACTCCGATGTATGCGGTCTAATGTCATCCATCTCTCTGAGTGGGTATGTATACTATGTTTGTTTCATTGATGATTTCTCTAGGAAGACTTGGATTTATTTCTTAAAGAATAAAGATGAAGTGTTTGATAAGTTCAAGGAATTCAAAGCCTTGATAGAAAATCAAACAGATAAGAAGATCAAGACCTTCATATCTGACAATGGTGGAGAATTCACTTCAGGTGATTTCAAGAAGCTATGCAGTGATTCAGGGATTAAGAGGGAGTTGACTGCTCCCTACAATCCACAACAAAATGGAGTTGCAGAAAGGAAGAATAGAACTATCATGGAAGCAGCACGGGCAATGCTTCATGACCAAGATCTACCTATGCATTTATGGGAAGAAGCAACTGGGACAATTGTATATGTGCAGAACAAAACACCTCACAAGATACTTGACAACAAGACACCAGAAGAAGTCTTATCTGGTAAGAAACCAGAAGTTAGCCATCTCAGAATATTTGGTTGTCCAGTATATACACACATTCCAAAAGAAAAAAGGAAAAAGCTAGGTCCTTCAGGAAAGAAGGGCATCTTTGTGGGTTACAGTGAAAGCTCAAAGGCTTACAAAATATACTTTCCAAGGTTCAAGAAGATTGACATCAACAGGGATGTAGCATTTGATGAAGACTCAGCATACATCAAATCAAGGAAGACACCTATTGATGACCATGAAGAACCAAAGGTAACCAAATTTCTAGACACTACCATGAATGAAGCAATTCCAGAAGCAGTTCATGAAAATGAAGATCCACAAGAACCTATAGATCCACCCCATGAGAAGAACTCTCACAAGAGGAAACCTACATGGGCTAGAGAGCTCATTCAAGATGCAGAAATGTATGGCATCCCAGAAGAAGAACACAGAGAAAGGAAGAGGACTAGATCACACACCAGTTATGTTGCCTTACTCTGTGACATTATGAACAAAGAACCTTCCAGTTATGAAGAAGCGGTGGAAAAGAAAGAATGGAGGGATGCCATGGTCGAGGAATACCAATCGATCATGAAGAATGATGTTTGGGATGTTGTCCCAAGACCTGAGGGGAAGTATGTTGTGACTTCCAAGTGGATCTATAAGATCAAGCATGCTGCAGATGGTAGCATAGAGAAATACAAGGCAAGGTTTGTAGCTCATGGCTTCTCTTAGAAAGAGGGAATAGACTATGAAGAGACTTTTGCTCCTGTAGCCAGATACACTTCCATCAGAACAGTACTTGCTCTAGCTGCAGTGATGAAATGGAAGATACACCAGATGGATGTCAAGACAGCTTTCTTGAATGGGGTAGTCGAAGAGGAAGTGTATGTGGAGAAACCACTTGGTTTTGAAACACATGACAGGGAGTCATATGTGTGCAGGTTGAAGAAAGCCTTGTATGGCTTGAAGCAAGCTCCTAGGACTTGGTATGGTAGGATGGACAGCTTTCTATCCATTTTGGGCTTTACCAAGAGTAAAGCAGATTCCAACCTTTACTACAAGGTTGAGGAAGGAAATCCTGTGATACTACTTTTTTATGTGGATGACCTATTTGTTACAGGTGAGGATGGGTTGATTGTGGACACCAAGAGGAAGATTTCTGCCGAGTTCGAGATGAAGGACTTGGGGATGATGCACTATTTTATAGGAATGGAGGTGTGGCAAAGTGTAGATGGGATCTTCCGTGGACAGGGGAAGTATGCAGTAGAGATCCTGAAGAGGTTCAGGATGATGGACTGCAAGGCCATGGCCACACCTATGGCATCGAACCTGAAGCTTACGTGTGATGCTTCATCTCAGCCAGTTGATTTCACTATGTATCGTCAGATGATTGGGTCCTTGATGTACCTGACGAACACGAGACTAGATATTTGCTTTGCGGTGAACACATTGAGCCAGCTCCTGACGGATTCGAGAGGTGTTCACCTGGTTGTTGTAAAGCACATTCTGAGGTACCTAAAGGGTACGGTTGATTATGGGCTCAAGTATGATGTGAATCAAAATTTTAACCTGCAAGATTATGTTGACTCAGATTGGGCAAGCAGTGCTGCAGATAGGAAGAGCACTTTTGGGTGCTGCTTCAGTATGGGATCAGGTGTGATATCTTTGTTTAGCAGGAAGCAGTCCTATGTAGAACTAAGTAAAGCTGAAGCAGAGTATGTTACAGCTTGTTCGGCTAGTTGTGAGGTAGTATGGCTTAGGAAGCTACTATCTGAGTTATTTGATCTCCCATTGGATGCTACTAGTATCTTTTGTGACAACCAGAGTTGTGTGAAGCTATCTAATAAGCCGGTGTTCCATGATAGGTCGAAACACATTGAGATCAAATATCACTATATCGAGGATATGGTGCAGAGAGGAGCAGTGAAGCTCTTGTATGTTGCGACGGATGAGCAGGTTGCAGATGTGTTGACGAAACCACTAGCCAGAGTGAAGTTTGAGTACTTCAGAGAGAGGCTTGGTGTTCTTCAGATTGAAGATACTTTGAGGAAGAAGTGATGGGACACAATTGGAGGAGCCATTCCAAGCATGGTGAGAGGAGGATCCTTCCCATGGCTGTGGATGTAAGCGTTGTGTGATGAGCATCAGGACGATGCTACAGTTATTATTTTGGATATGCATCAGTTGGATGCTTTGTATGATCAGTTGGATCATGTATATGATATGTATCAGGTAGATACATTGTATGATCAGGAGGATCATGTATGATGATATGCATCAGGTGGATACATTGTATGATCATGGATGATGAGTATCAGGATGATGCTCTGGACGACATGCATCAGGATGATCATGCGATGATGACATGCACCAGGATGATGCAATGATGATGATCAGGATGATCATGCGATGATGACATGCATCAGGACGATGTAGTGATGATGATCAGGATGATGTATGGTGAGTATCAGGTTGATACTCTGTGGCCGTGGACAGGTTGTGCAGATGAGCATATAATCTTGCCCTAGGGGATTTGCAGATACTCTTGCGAGGTTTTTCCTATGGCATGTAATAGTTCCCTGAGAGATATGGAAAATGCTCTTTCGAGGTTTTGCTCTGGGAGGACATATAATATTTCCTTGGGAGATCTGATAGGGTGAGCAGTATGCTCGTAATCAATCCTGGGATGCTCTTTCGAGGTTTTGTCCTATGGCATATAATATTTCCCTAGGACATCCAATAGGTTGAGCAGTATGCTCGTAATCAGTCCTGGGATGCTCTTTCGAGTTTTTTCCATGACCACATGTAATCTTGCCCTGGAAGATCCGATAGGTTGAGTTGTGTGCTCGTAATTAGTCCTGGGATGCTCTTTCGAGGTTTTGTGGTGACCATATATAATCTTTCCCTTGGAGATCCTATAGGTTGAGCTTTGTGCTCGTAATCAGTCCTTGGATGCTCTTTCGAGGTTTTGTGGTGGGGTCACATATAATATTTCCCTAGGAGATCTTTTCGGTCGTGCTTAGGCACATAAAGGATCCTGGGATACTCTTTCGAGGTTTTGTGATGCATGTAATAAGTCCTGAGGATTCCAGAGTATGGCCAGTGATGATGAAGACCTACAGGTGGTGGGCCTACATCCAACATGAAAAAGGGCTGGCTCTATAGAACTTCCTATGACGAGCAGAATTCGGAGATAGCCCATATATTGAGATGTCGAGTACATCAGCAATGATGATGATTATGCTCTGTGATCCAATGATGATGATCCAGTTCTAGAATTTAAAGACTTGCGCCAATATGTATTGATGACCTGTGTCCAGAATACCTTCCTAGTTAAGAGGGAGTGTTGATGTATTTGTAACTTTGGAAGATATTCTTCTATGTATTACATTTGTACTTTATTGTATATCCATTAGATATGTTACATTCCTCTATTTGGAAATGTCGTCATTTGTATTTGGAAATGTCGTCATTTGTATTTGGAAGTGTCGTTGTAATGTCCCCATTTTGACCCCCTTTGTATTAAATCATAAATGATGTAAATATTGTAATTTAATCATGGTGAGGAGCTCAAGGCCAAGGCCCCACCATTGATTTAGCGTTTCATGTATCGGCAATTAAAAATAGATGTCTATGGTACTTGTGCGAGATGGGCACCATGTAAATAAGACACCATGTAAATACGAATTTTAATGGAAAAACCCCGACTAGCTATGCAATGCAACAAAGAGATGGGGCATGATTCTACAAGGAAAGAGGGGGGAGAATTATCCAAACCCTTGAGCCACTAGGGTCAGCCCATGTGTTAATAAGAAAACCCATGAACTCTTAACTACCCATTTTGTCTCATGCACCCAATTCATTTAATTCTTCCAAAGATTGGTTGGGGCAGTTAATGTCTTGGGATTGGAGAAGTATGGCAGTCAGATTTTCGTGCATGGGCAAGCCACCAACCTGAAAATCGTATTTTTGGCTTGCTGGGCAAGAAAACCCCCACGAAATGCTGCCTAAGGCAATTCCTCATCCATTACATTCTTCCTCTCACGCAGACTGAGCTCACTGGAATTTATCCTCACGTTTTTCATCACAACCCCTGCATTTTTCCATGCCCAGGAACTCGTTTTTGGATTGTGCAACAGCTGGGGAAGTAGGGACGCGAATTGGGACTGAGGAAGAGGTCGTTTTTGCCCCTGGGGCGTTTTTCTGGAATGGGTTTTGCTCTCCCAGTCGAATTCTCCAGTTGCCCATACGTTTTGAGTCTACCCACGTTTTTCTGAGTTAGTGGAAACCCCATCTCATGCATCTCACTGTAAAAACGTTTTATCCTGCCCCATAATTGTGTTCTGCTATTATGTGCATCCTCGTTTTTGGTTTGAACCTGTGAGCTGAAGTTTTGGAGTGGTAGTGGACAAAAGTGGCTTGATAAACCTAGTGGGGGAGACAACCTCTCAACAAGATCAAGAGGGCTTTGGTTACTCTTCTATGCATACCCTGAGAGCACTAGATAGGGAAGGTATGGCTTGAGGGACTGTACAGCAGTGAAAAGAATACTTCCTTGTGTTGGGTGTGTAGGTATTGTGGGTGCCAAGCTAGATAGATCTTGCAAGGTTATCCCTGGCTCTGTGCTGGAGCTCACTAGCTTAGCAATTCTTCCCTTCCATGTCCTAGCAGCCTGATAAACCCAATTTCAGATTGGCTTGGCTCATCTTGGTGTATGCTTGGCTATGTGTGAGTCTGTTGTTCCCTAGTTCCTTGTAGAGATCATGCCCAGCTCGGGGGGTGGCAGTTGTATCAAGAGGTTGATAAGCACAACTGGCCTATGGTTGGGTGGAACGTTGCAGTTGCATAGCCAGTTGCCTGGGACTACCTTATTGAGATAAGTATTTCTCTTGTGTTAAATTTGCAATTATCATTTGATGAATATTATGAATGTATGTGTATGTGTTAAATGAAATTACTTCCGCTGTGTTTTTAAAAGTATATGCATTTCCATAGGATCTTTTATAATTCTGCAATGATCCTTATTTAATGGCTGTCACAGAAAACTTGAATGAATGTTAGATATCAACAGGATTTGTTTACTTCCGTTGAGTTTCCATAGCATGCACATATACATGTCATTGTATCCATGAGTTTACTTGATGGCTATGGGGTTAATTGCCCGGATTGAGCACCACGTCCTCTCTATCATAATGTATGGTAGGAGGGGACATTACAGTCGTCATTTGTATTGACAAGTGTCATCATTTGTATTGATGGGTTATTAGACCACCAGTGAGGGGTCAACCCTGATTAGGTCATGTGGTTGGGTTATTAGACTTGAGCAGCAAGTCGGCCCCAGTGAATTAATTGGAAGGTCAAGTCAAGTATAAAAAATAGGGGTGTGTCCCTCATTCTATTCATTCACTCACTTCTCAAGCTCGCATAACTAAGAGACAAAGTGGCGCACTTGTGGAGGAGGAGGAGCATTTGCTAGAGACTTCTCTTTGGGTTTGATCCTTGTGATCTTGTACTTGGGTTTATTCTATCTTTGAGGAAGTTGCGGGGTTTTTCACCTTCTTGGTTTTCCCTGGTGAAACTCTATGTCTCTTGTGTGCCTGCATGATTTTGTTTATGATTGATATGCTATTGATATGATGTACATGTTATTCTCTTAGTGATCCTAAATGATAATGGAATGAAATTATCGAAAGCTTAACATTTAATAGTTTATGCGTTCATTCGTTTTCCTTTTCCTTGGCTATCTTCAAATATTCAGTAGCGTAAAGTATGGAAAGTAGCACACTAAAACATGAGAATGCTTGAAAGGGTGAAGTTAGGCTGGGCGAGATAGAAGCATATGAGGTAGACACAGGTGAAGACTGAAATAGCATATCCATTTTCTTATTTGAGAAGCCAGAGCAAGAGCGTATACATCTAGTATGAGTAAGGCTCAATTCATGAGCGAAGTGGCCACCATTGGATGGGTCCATTTTCCATCTAGAGCGTATACATCTAGTATCCATTTCCCTAAGTCCTTGCCAGTAAGCAATTTCAAAACAGCAATTTCATTCTTCACTATTCCTATTAGCGGTTGATATTGCACTTAGTGCTCGATGATTTGAGAATTCTTAGCACCTTCAGTATGAATGTGGGTAGGAAATTTGTTCCCTTCAAGCTTGTGATCGTCACTACATCTAGTACAACAAACAACATAAACTTGTTGTCACACAAAAAAAATATTGTTGTTCCAAAGAGGAAAATATTCCTCACCAAAAATATCAATATAATTTTAGAAAAATGTGTTAAATTTTAGAAAATGTGTTAAATTCCAAAAAAATGGTCCCTTCCATGACTTAAGAATTGTCAATGTACAATCTGCATCATGAATAAAAATCCAAGGCAAAACCACCACGAGTCACTTCAGCGAATTTGGGTTCCAATGATAAACCGCACTTAATCCATTTGCTTGATGGACAACTAAGCCACACAGATATAAGCAATTCCAATAAGGACATGGACAATAGTTTTCCTGATTTGGATTTGAACACTAAAGCATATTCCCTTCAGTTTCAGAAGCATCTTACATTAGGCATCGAATCATATACATAACCACACTTGTCATATTTGGTGTCTAATGGTTTGGAGTTTTTATGTACATAAATATATAGGTATATATACATACTTATGTGTGTGTGTATAATTTTGCATTTTTTATGCATTTTTTTGTAAACCGGTTCATTGGTCAGTTTCAGCTCTAATTCTGGTCTGAACTGATCCTCTACCAATTCTGGTTTCAACTTTTAAAGCAATGGGAAGAACCCTAGGGACTGCAACAATAGATTAAGACATCAAAACAATGTGAACATATTAAACGCTATAAATTCAAATGCTCTTCTCCTCTTCTATGCCCTCTTCTGGCTCAACATCTTCTCATTTACAGTTTCCTCTTCTTCTAAGCCTAATATATCTACTCTAAGATTGAAGGAAAAAGTCCTAATAAAAGCTATGATCGTAAAAAAACTAAGGGTCACTCAAATGAGTTTGAAAATGACTCCAACAAACCATATGAAAAAATTGGATGGGACTTCATCTGTAGCATGCTGGATTGGTTGGGGGTTTGATTCATTTTATTAATAGACAGTGGCATCCCTCCGTTGTGGGAAGATCAAATTCCGTATAGTTTTCTAGGTGAATACTTTTGTTTGAAAATATCATACATATAGATAATCTAGGGGAATATTCAATAAAATCCTACAATTTACTATTAATCCTTGTAATTTGTGGTGAAAATTATTAATCTAAGCATATTTTATATGAAAAATAGGTGAACTTAAAAAAATGCTAATTGGCAAATTCTTTTTTTGAAAAAAATGCCCAAAAATAGCCAATTGTATCCACTAAAAAGTACTTAATGTTGAATGAAGATAAACATTGACTTAAAATTTCAGAAATTTTAGACAATTGGAGGGGGTGGGGTGGTGGGGTCTTAAATAGAGAAGGGAGGGGTTTAGAATTATGTTTAGGATATTTTATTTTATTTTTTGAAATTGTTTAAGTGGGCTTTGTGCACCTCCAAAAGATACTATATGAAACCAACCGTTTTTGGTTGGAAATGTCCTAGAATTAGTCCACTCGGTTGGTTTTGATAACCTTGTTTACAAGAGATCGAGTAAAAGGATCACCTCATTTTTAGATGTCAAGTCTACTATAAAATTAGAGGGTGATTTCACTTCTACTATGGTGTGAGAGGTTCCCTCTAGCCTATTTTTCTATTTCTCCTAGAGATGCATGGCTCTTTTCACGAGGGAGGTTTAGGGCATAGATTTAGGATGTTACATGGTCCTCTAACTAGATCCCATTAGGAGGATTATTTGATTTTTCTTTGTTTTCATGTCTCCCAATGGTAGAAAATGAAGGTTAGGGACTAGATAACTTCATATATTGGATTGGTGCAACCTCAAACTTCTTCTTGACACAATCCCTCTCCCCATCATTGATATATCAACCTTCCATGAGACTTTTGAGGAGATCTGGTTCTAGAGCTTAGTAGACCAATAGACATACCAACTCCAAGAGGTCCCATTGTTGGATTCACTCTACACACAATATTGCTCTAAAGGTTCGATTGAGGAGTCATTCTTCCATTGGGAGATCCTTCCCCTTGACCTTGGATATTAGGGGTGATGGACCTCCTCGATATAGGGCTCCCCCCCTCGGATTTCACAACTTGCCTCCTTTGTATATAGATTTTTGTTGGATGAATTCATTAGGCAATGCATTGGTCTCCTCATGTTGATTGATGACTTAGATCGAGAGCCATCCTCTCTCTCTCTTTGCACTCTACTTCTCATCCCAACATTCCTTGAAAACAACTTTGTATGTTGACATGGTTTTGTTCTTGTTTCTATATATACACTACTACTTGTGTTTCTATTGACTGGTTAGTTATCTCTTTCTTTGCTTTTGGTAGAGTGGTGATAGGAGTTATTTTTGCACTCCCATTGTTTATTCACATTCAGTATATTTTGGAGTCTGATTTACCAACTTGGGTCACTTGTTGGGCATTAACTAAATTATCTTATCTTATCTAACAAGCACTTTTCTAGGAGGGATTGTCATCATCCATCTCACATTACATGACATGAGATGCAAATTCATTAAAATTTTGTGCACCAAACAACTTGCCAAAGTGATTCATTCACAAAATGCCACAAGCTCACGGATGGGAAAGTGGGGGATGCCTAGTCACTTCCTTGTATGTCTTGGGATTTGGGTAGAAATCCACACCCTTAAACTTTTTCTAGGCAAACAAGCCTGAATTTAGAGTCCTTTCTCTTGCTTGATTGCTTCACTTGCCACCCTTCATCATCCACTAAACAGGATTGATTTGGGTCAACTACTGACATGTTGGAGAGTGGATTAGTATCTTCACTATGCAATGGGATTTTGTTATAATTTGATGATTTACGTTGTTATGAAGTGGATCATGACTTTTGTGATGAGGTGTTAGGAAATCATAGTTAGGTGGTGAATAATGTTCTTGAATAATTGTGTATGTTACCTCTATGTGCATTAAAGATGCCCCTAATTTGTTAATTGAAGTTATCATGACAAGTAAATAAATTTCTATTGTGTATTGTGCATCACCTATATCTATGTTGATTGCATGTATATATTGTAAAGGATATCTATTGAATAAGAGCTTTCAGCAATGACCCTTAGATATCATGAAATATGTAGTGATTGTTCTTGAAAACAACTTTTTATCCAGGTGGATTTTATTATGGCATAATGCCATTGTTATATCATGAGTTAGAACATGATATTCATACATTTTTCACTTACTGTTTACTATCATTGAGCATGGATGTACCCATCAATACCATTGAATGATTTTGGCCATCCATGGACACTAATATGTTTTGTTTGCCAAGATGGTTGCCGATATGGAATTAATTAGTTATTAAGACTGCTTTGGTGGTTTTGCTTTTGCAAGCAATTTGTTCCTGAGATGTTTTCAATGTGTCAAATATTGTAGATTTGGTAAAATTTCTGCATTTTCCATGACATATTATACTGTACATGGACAATAAACCTTTTTTCCAATAAATCCTTATTAGGAAGAAGCTTGATGATGTGAAAAACTGAGGCTGAAATGCAGAATTGTGTTATGAATTGCAGCTTAAAGAGATTCCAAAGGAGGCATGTGAGCTTTTCCTTTCTGTCTTGGACTTATCAAACAACGATATTGCAGGGTTGCTAGTAGAGCTTGGCAAGCAAACTCCAACTTCTTGAATCTATTTATATCTTTTTATTTTCTTTCCCTTTATAATATTTTTGTTGTTTTCTTAGCTGTTTTTTCTCCAATGTAATGAATATACAGATCAATTCAAATAAATTTGTCATAAGTTAGAGACTATGATTACCTTCTCAAAACTATCAACATTTTTGTTGGAAATATCTGTTACATGACATTCCTGGCTCTTTGGAAATTGAAACGTTATTGGAGTGTTTGAGTTGTTTTGGGACCATTCATCATATTGATCTATAAGTGATAAGAGCCCAAGAACTTGTATCATTTGACTCATCCTTTTATGTAGAAATTGATGGCTACATTTTGGAATGTTGCATAATGGTAACAGTGTAGGTTCGTAAGGAATAATTGACTCAGTAGTAGAAGTTTGTTTTGGCTTAGGTATGAGAATGATTTAACTATGGTTTCTTCTAAATAATGATTTAGAATGATCAAGCACAAAGAACATAGTAAATGAAGTTTGAGATAAGACAATGAGAGGCTAAGAATGCACAATTCATATGGAGATGTTAGTCAAGCCCCATCAAATTTCTGAAGTGAACTTTCTCCCCGGCAATGACGCCAAAAAATGTTACCACCCAAACTAACAAGCGTGAAGGAAAGTACCGAAGAAGCAAAACTAACCTAGGGGAACTAAGAGTAATAGGCTGATGACACCACCCCCAATCCCCTTTCACACTTTTGGTTGGCACTTCTCCAACTTGAGAGGGGATTCCCTATACTAGGATCACTAGGGTAGAGAAAAGGAGGAGCAATGTGATTAAAGGGGCTTCCCTATCATAAGGTAAAGGAACAAATGATGGGACGATAGAGAGAAACCACTGAAGAGACTAATGTCTTGATCAACCAAGGGGTAAAATGGAGTCATAGAAATTACAATATAAAAACACTAGCAATACTCACAACCTTTGAAATCTCAATGCAAGATTCATGCCACACATTCAGTAAAAAAAAATTTCCATACATGTCACAAAATCTCCAAGAGGAGATTTATTCATCAAGCTTCAAGAAGTGGAAACTCTACAGGTCCAGGGGAAGCTTTCCATGTCCAACCACACCAAAGAGGGGGGGTGCACTTGTTTAAATAGCACAAGGATGAAGGAATTTGCGCCCCCCCTATGTGTTAGAAACTTAGATCTCATGCAGTTAACCATGCACCACCTCTAGAGTGAACTAGGACCTCAAATCCCACCTCTAGAGTGAATTGGGAGAGAGTAGGACACCACTGCAAAGAACTAGGGGAAAAAAGGAGTGAACTGGAGCAAACTTCACTCATGCAACACCTCTTCAGTTGACTAAGAGAGAAGAGAGCATGCCCTCCTCAAAAGGAATATTCTATTTTACCATATTGTTAGATGTGGGAAGTTTCCCCCCCATTCAAGGAGATTTGTCTCTAGGGATGTGGACCCCAATCAAATTTTCCATTGACTATGAGATCTACTTGAAGGTAAGTGTGCCTTTAGCTAAGTGAATGGGCATTCATGAAGTGAAGTGGAGTGTTCCTTTATTCAAGTGAAGAGAGTTAAATTTTATATTGCAAATCTGATTTGATTATGTAGCAGAACAATGGTAACTGATTTATCACCTTTTAGCAGACTTTAGCATATAGTTCTGAGATTATAAACCAATAGTAAATAAAAAAACCATCCACAAGAACACAATTTTTTTACCTTGGGGAAACCATTTCAGGAATAAAACCCCACCAAAGAATAATATTCCTTAATATGAGATGACTAAGTTTTACATGAGCAGATTTAAGAGCAGACTTTTACAGCAGAGATAAATTTGCTTAGGGGCACACATACCAAGAGAAACTGAAGATGAAAAATGCTTGAAGAGATATGTGAAAGGCTTCCCTGTTGATGTAATCCCTTCAACTGATGATGTTATCCCTGATCCAAGCCCTTCTAGGGCCTATGTCACTCTAATCTTCCCTGACATCAGATTGGTAAAGACTTCTAGGCTTGTGTGATAGATCGCTTCCCTGACAAGTGGCCTTTGAGGCCTTCCTATTCTGATGAACCTCTGATCTGTGGCCTTTTAAGGCCTGTCCACCTGACCGTGAGCCCTTTAGGGCCTGTATATGGTTGCGGCAGCCCTCCTAAAGTCTGTTGTAGCTTGTGACAACCCTTTTAGAGCCTGTTGTATCCTTCCAAAGACCTGCGACACATTCAAACAACCCTTAGGGATCTGTTGTAGATGATATCAACCCTTCTAGGGCCTGCGACTGCCCTATACCAGTCCTCAGGGCTCTACTGTCACCATTTGGGGCCTGCAGCTGCCCTAAAACATCCCTCTTTGGCTTTGCTGGTCTACTGTGCTGAGTTGTGAGCCCTCTAAGGGCTGAACCAAACTTCTGTGGAGATAACAGACTGAGCCATGAGCCTATTTGTTGATCAAACCATTAAAAAAAAATAAAACAAAACTGAGATGAAGTAGACCAGTAGCAGCTAAGATAACTCAAACAACTTCTTGGACAGTGATGAATGATTGATTGAATGATAATTTGATATCTTAAGAGTGCTCCCTATTTATATTTCACTAAGTTTCTAGGGTACTTGGGTATTGGTACGAGTGCGAGTACGGGTACGTCACTTTTTGAAACAGGGTACTTGGGTACTTCTTGGTACTGTAGATATAGATATAGATATAGATATAGATATATCTATCTATCTATATATATATATATATAGATATATTCAAGTTTATAAATTATATTATATATTAATATTTATTATTAAGTTTTCATTGTTCAATAAGTAAAAACTAAACTACAACACACGTAATTGGCATTACACATTGCTTGAAATTCAAATTGCATATTGATATTTATATGAATCATCATCATGATCTATGTCCATTGTCATACTACATCCAAAATTTGACAATTGGCATTTGCCACATTTCTGAACATGAACATTACTGTTCTGGAGAAGTCTCTAGCATCTGCCGGGGAGAAATATGTTTTCATATAGAAGTTTCGTGATTTTATTGTTGTTATATGTGAATTTCTAAAGGTAAAATTGGTGTCATTTATGGTATTTCGATAGATCATTCAGAGAACTAGGATTTTGTGCCATTGCAAACTGTTTGGAAATCAGACTAATGCTTGTGGCTTTTATGTTTGATGACTAGTGCTACTACTTACATATTTGTAAACTCTCGTGTAAAATTTTTCCTTCTTTCCAATGATTTTTGGTGTCTTATATAACAAAAAAATACCTTCTATCTAGCAACTATAGTTGTAACCAAAACAGAAAACTAAGAGTAACAAAAACAAAGAGTTGAAAAGAGAGAAAATAGTGGGGGCACTTGCACACCCAAGGGCTGCAAATTCGAGTAATGGAGGGAGACTTCTCCAATAAATTGGTTGATGCTGTGAAGTCGCAACATGCAGACAACTACATTTCATCAATTACATAAAATACTCGAAAAATATAGTTGGGAAGGTTGACCGACTGCTTTATGTTAAGCTTTCATACTATATTTATACAATATGATAATTGGGCAATTATCTATGCTTCCACCTAACCATTCAATAAGCTCTAATGATACACATTATATAATACTTTATTATACATTCTACTATGTCTTATACAAGTATGATGACAAATCATAGGCCTAAGAGGCTCCCCAACATCTTCCCCAACCTCAAACTCTTGCTTCGCAATTATGTAACAACATATGGGTCCTTGCTTCTGTTAAAGTATCCTCATTGAGCATTGACCATGCATACTGGTTTCCAGAGGTAAATCAGTCACAACAATGAGCAGCTCTATAGGAAGATACACATATACAAGGTTTACTGTGACCTATTACCCTTTTTCCTTTGTCTTCTATCTTCACGGTGCCTTTGGTGCAGCTAGCGAGTCTCCAGCATGGGAGCTCTAGTGCTTTTCTCCCACAGAACAATGGTATCCACAATCCAATTGATACACCATTCTCTTAAGTGCCTCAGTGTGGAGACCGACTTGTCTTGAGCTCAACTGCTCCTATAAAACAGTTTCACTATTTACTCCAGTGTTAGATTAGACTTAGAATAGGTGACTCCAGCATGAGGAATTCTATTATGGGTGGGCGCAGATCTCAAGGAGAGGGTGCCTGGCTTTAATATCTATCCTACTACATTAAATGTAAATTATTTGTATGCAGCTTTTCATTCGGGATTGGGAACTGATCCCTAGCCAATTTTAGGGATTTTTTTTTAAAGTAGGTTCCCACCAAGATGGGTTACTTTTGTACCCTTTTCCTTCTTAGTCTATAAAATAAAGGCAGGGGTAAGATGTTCATAAATTCACTTTTGAGTGAGTTGTTGTAATGATTTCTTTTCTTGAGTTAATGAGAACGAAGTAGAAGGTTTGACAATCCATTTATCTTTTCTATTCATACTTTTTTCAGTGCGACATGTTTCAATTTTTTAGAATAACTTAGAGTTGTAGCATTGAGAGTAGATGAAATCTTTTCATTTCGGGTTTTAATCCAAGTGCAGTAAACTGTTATCGTGATATGAAAATATCAACAAAAATGGATTTCTAGATGACTGGGCTTTTTCAGGGAACATACATTCCTTCTAGTGGTTATTACTTGACAGCAATTGCAATATCATAGATACCATGCCTAGGGCTCCAAGTGGAAATGAAAAAAGGGTTCCCTGAACTCCAACAACCATTAATTTGTTTGGGATGTGCACCCATAGACTAAACCATCCCCCATTGCTTCTTGTTGAACATTTAGAGATGTAACTAGATCCAGCTTCACTAGCTGCAAATAGAATAACTATGACTAAAAAACTGGAATGGTCCCCAATCAATATCCTCTCCGAGAGACATACCCATCAATACAACTCACAAATCAAGATGATTGCTGCAAGTTTAGAGTAGGACGACAAGATAATAGTTGTCTTAGCTTATCTTTCCATTGCTGTGATAAGCTTCAGAAGAGTAAGTGGCTATAAATATATGGGTTTCTCAGCACCAGGAATTGTACCTATTTGTATTTCCAATTGCAAAATGAGTGAGATAAAAGTAATTAGTAGGCATAATCGTTTGCTTAGTTATGGTAAAAATGATTAAAAGTACAATTTAATCCTAGTCGAGGCCAAAGGATTATCCTTTATTATCCTTGTCAAATTATCCAAGGATCCTACTAATTATCATTCAAAGTCAAATCTTAACCTGTGGCCTATTGTTGTGTGTTTTCCAAAAGATAACACATAAGTAGGCAAACGATGATATTGTAATCTATACTAGTAGTAGTAGTAGTACAATTCCTTGAATTTCTTGAGGAATTTCAAAGTCAAATCCAAATTAATATTGGTTGAACATGTCAAATTATCATTCAAGTCACTCTGCCAACCAAATTAACCTGAAAATAACCTTTGTTCACTTGTCCTATATAATCCATGCTACTTGATTATCCTTGGATTTTTCCTATATCTGGTGCATAGTGAGCTAAATTTCTCCATAATTGTCCCCCTTTTTCTTATGGTACAAATCCTTGGGGAAAAAGGTACCATGATCTAAAGGAATTACCCATATTTTATGGGAATCATGCAGTGGGATTCCATGCATTATGGTCATCAGAATATGGGAACCACTAAACAAAAAGATAAGTGCTAAGTGTTGAAGGTTTAACAACAACACACTGTATTTGTATTATTCGCCTCTAATATTAACAAATACAGTTTATCTGTCGACTATCTGTTACTTTTCTTTGATTTACTTAATGAATGGTCAGCAGGTGAGGTTTTCCTAGAATCTGATAACTTATTTCTAGCTTCCTATATGGCCAATTTCACCCCAATTATATTTCCACAAGGATGACGTTTGACCCCTGCTTACGGTATTTATATCCGAGGAGGTTCTTAATCCGAGATATCCATTTCTTGTTAGAGAAATTTTATGCATAAAATTTGGGAATTTCTATTGTCTTTCACTAAGGCTACAAAGTTTCATTTTCTTTGACTTTCAACCAAGTGTAGTCTATACATCAGTAACTGCAAACTAAATTACCTCAGATGCAACAACAAGAGAAGCATGTTAATCAGCTCCAGATGAATTTACATTCTTCTGTTACTTCAATGTAACCAAACTTTGGGACACCTATGCAGCAGGGTTCCATTCCTTTACAGCAATCTGGTGTGCAAACATCACATCAAAATTTTCGGACTACAATGTAGTTTACCACCAATCTATGTTCAATGCAAGGAATTAGTGCAGCTAGCTTGCAGTAGATTTTGTTAAACCATCTTCAAAATAATAAAAATAATATTACTTCTCTTCAGCAAAATAATTCTCCTCTTCAACAGAATAGTATTCTCCTTACAAGAGTGGGATCAATCCTTTACAACAAAATAATCCATATCATGCTTTGCAACGTTACCACCTAGCTCTAAAGCAACACATTATCTTGCAAAATATACAACAACACCGACATATTAGAATTAGTTACCACAACAACAACTCCAACAATAGAAGCAATAAATCCAGCAACAAAAAACAACAGAAGCAACAAGAAGTTGCTCAATTGCAAGTAGAGATCCAGGGCCTCGGGCACAAAAAATACCACAACATCAAGAAATTATTGAGTTGAATAATGACTCAAGGACAAAGAATCCTACTATTAAACAATCATTTATGCAGCAACACCATCAATTAAGTCAACGTTTAGTTTATCAACAACAACAACTTAAGACAAGTTCAGTACTTTCTGTTTCTTCACCTCAATTGCTCCAGGTTTCTTTTTGTTTCTTACTTTAATTACATTTCAGGGTTGACTAATTGGTATGTGTGTGTTTCCTTCTATCTTGTTTCTTCATTGATGTCTGTATATTTTTTTTGCATGAGAAGAAGGTTCGGGGTGGCATACACAACCAAAGTTGCTTCCTTCAAACTTTTATGTTACTGGAGAAGGCTTGGAAACCCCTAGGAATGATATTTTGGTTTCTTTCAATTGCTATAGAATCCATTGAATGCACTTTTGTGAATCTTGTTTATATTTACAAGGGTCAATGGAAGAATCATTGGAACCAAATCTCATCCAAATTCTGAAATCGCCTCCTTACCAGTGCACTAGCAAGAGATAGGTCTAGTGTGCCTAAGAGAAAGTGCAAAAGAAGCACAAGTGCCAAAAGAAGAAATACACAAGTGCACCCAAGAGAGAGTTTCCAATGACAAGAAAGAACACCAAAATTAAGTTCCCATATACTTATAACACTTTGTATTTCAGATTTAGAAGCTCACAAGTTGAGATGGTACAAATGAGAGTTGGAGTTGTGCATTTGTACACAACTCAAATGAGGTGTACTCCCAAGAGGGGTTATGGGCCCACATAACAAGGGAATACACCCCGAGAGGGTTATTAGTTTACATGTCAAGTTTGACTAGTTCAACTTTAACCACAAACCTAGCATAAAAAGATGAAATAAATTGACCTTAGCCATAATTACAAGTACATAGTGATACATAGGTATATACTATGTGTTAGGTAGCTCTAGAATCAATAGTCCAGTCTTGTTGAGAAGAACAGGACCAATGTGTAGGGTGTACTACCAAATGTGCTCTATGAGGAGATCTAACATTCTCATCATAAAGTTCCTTATTGCCTTTGATTTCTCAATTAATAGATTTCCTTTCACATAATGCCACCATGGAAAGCACCATAAATGAATTTAATGAAGCTCTTCTTCATTAAACATGTTGTACTTGTATGATAGAACATTCTCAATACTAGCAAGAGTAACATAAATTTTCTAAGTTACGGATAATCCAAAATGGCTTATCCAATTTATATGGTGGTTAGCCAATTTGAAACACACTTCTGGTGCTTTTGTGACTATTTCAGGACTTCAAGTTTTGGGTGTATTATATAGAAGGAAATTTCTAATTTACCTATGTATAGGGAAGTTGCGATTATATATTGCTACAATTCAAAAATACCAATCTATATTGACCCTCACCATTTGCAATATCTCAATTCCCCAATTCTTAAATCGTGATAGCTCAATGGAAGAGCGTATGCCTTACAAGCAGGAGGTTGGTGGTTCAATTCCTCTGTGCTGTAATGATATTGCAATATTGGTATTTTTAATAAAATATATTTTATGATGATTTTTTATGGCTATAGGGGGGGTTTCAAACCGTCTTTGTATGTTGCTACAAGGGGGATTCTAAGCCAACTTCATATGTCACTAAGAGGGGGGTTCAAAACTGCCCTTGTATGTTACAATGAGGGGGGTTCAAAACCCCCCCTATAGGAATCTACAAGGGGGGTTCCAAACCACCCCTATAGGCCTCTACGAGGGGGGTTTCAAACAACCTCTATAGGGCTCTACAAGGGGGGTTCAAAACCGCCCCTATAAGCCTCTATGGGGGGGTTCTAAAGTGCCCCTATAGGCCTCTACAAGGGGGGTTCCAAACCACCCCTATAAGACTATACGAGGGGGGTTCACAACCGCCCCTGTAGGACTCTGCGAGGGGGGTTTGAAACTGCCCCTATAGTTCTCTACGAGGAGGGTTCCAAACTACCCCTATAGGTTTGTATGAGGAGGATTATGAGGGGGGTTCACAACCGCCTTCATAGGTCTCTATGAAGGGGGTTCAAAACCACCCCCATAGGTCTCTATGAAGGGGTCTACGAAGGGGGTTTAAAACCGCCTCCGTAGACCTCTACGAGGGGGGTCACAAACCGCCCTTAAAGGGAAAAAATTTTAACATCGGTGCCTTTAGGAGTGGTTTTTCCAAAATCGCCCCCAAAGCCAAACCCCCCCCCCCCGTAGGACACTTTTGGGGGTGGAAGACAACCCCCCCTAAAGGCCAAAAATGTAGTAGTGAATCTACATCAATAAAAGAGATAAAAGGAAATATAATTATATTCCATCATATCTTGGACTTGTTTCTCTAAGATTCCTCCCCTTGGAATGGAGAAGGAGCTCTTATTTATACATGAATTGTTCATAACAAATAATAAATGCATATCCATAAGTTTCTCATGAAGTTACAACAATTTGCTAATAATTAGCAACTAGAAATCAACTCAAATATTTTCCAAGATCTTCTCAAAACTAATAAAACTAACCCTATCAAATGGTTCCAATATTCTCCCCTCATCCAATATCTCAATCCAAGATGAATCTTCCATAATTGAAAAATGGATTTTCGTGGACTTTCAAAACTGTTCACGGATTGTTGTTACTTGTGGAAGTAACAACAACACAAGTAACAACAAATAGTAAAATGTAATTTTTTCACAAAGTATGATCTGGGTCTTTGAGATACTTTGAGGATAGGGTTATATTGGCTCAATGATGCCTCATACAAGAAATATCAAGTACCCACTTCATGGATCTTTTAGTACGGAAGTAACAACAAGTGTCCACAAGTAATAACATCATGCATGTTTATGCAAAAGTCATCAAACTCATCCACATTTCAAAAATAAATGAAAAATATGTTATTTTTCCAATGTTTAATCATAATTCACATTAAAATACCAAATATGTGCAATGGAAAACACTTTAGGTCTAAATCCCGCATGTAAGCATAACAATGGATTAATAAGCATCAATACAAGGTTATGGACGAGCATGAAGGAATTAAAAGTAGGGAAAAGATAATGTAAAATGATGACAATTCCATGGCCCAACATTTCCCCCAAACCAAATATGTTGCATTTCCCCATGCAACCCAACACCGTTGTATCAACCAAGTTGTAATGGATCCCATTTTTCAATGCATACTAACCAAAAACCACTTGTGTAACACTCCTCTGCTTGTCCAACTGATGATACTGATAAAAGAAAACAATGCCCAAAAGAATATTGAAACCAATTCAAACAATGGATGTCCCATTTGCCTTTTTTCAAAAAATAACCATCTTGAAACACATTTCATCATTAACCAATCATGAATAAAACAAGTGATATTCTTATGATTTATTCAATTCATGGTCATATAGATCATCTTAGCATCCTTATGTTTCATTCCCATAGCCAACATACCTTCAAAAGTAACTCTTAAGTTATTTGTAGCAATTATGATGAAGTAATAGCAATCTACAGGAAGTAACAACAAGCTTCTACAGGAGTAACAACAAGCTACTACATGAAGTAACAACATGTTTTTCTCGCAAAATACAAACTAGGTTTTGGTAAAATTTTGCAAGCAATGTTTTACTATTCCAGTGATTCTTCACACCAAAATCCAGAGATACCCACGTCGCAGATTTCGAGAAAAATGCAAAATGGTTGTAGGTGATGATGTTCATTTTCTCAAAAACCGTGCATTGTATTGAGTTGAAACTTACCAAGTTTGTTCTTCCTATTGTAATGATTCTTCCCTCAATCTTTCATGAAAAACCAGTTTACCATTTGCAAGATATCCTTGAATCAATTTCTACACTTTTTCAATTTAAAATTGTCATAAAATTGCTTCATTGTTGTCTTAGAATCACATACCTTTTCCAAATGGACTATCATAATGCTGCCATATATGTGCCACACAACCACTGCTATGTCCTCTAAAATATTTTGTCACCCACGAGATCATAAATAAAAAAAATAAGGTGAAATCAAATCTATCAAAGGTTGCAAGTAGCACACATAAAAATTCCCAAATGAACACAAATTCATCCACAACAAATTATTAGTCGGTGGTAGGATGAAATACCTATAAATAATGGCAACAACCACAACCCCAAACTAACGAATTTTATCTACCCTCAGGTAAATGGAGAATTTTACATAGGGATGTAACTAAAATAGTTTTGGTGGTGTCTCTCTTTGATCCAAAGTGTGTTGAAAATGGCATTAGCAAGCATGGGCTTGGACATCACTGTGCAAGGATGACTTTGTGTACGAAATTTCTCCACAGAACCAAAGAAAAAATATATATGGACTTTTGAAACCATTCATTACATTTTGTGTTCCTTCATGTGTGGATCTCTTTAGAATCTCAAAAGTTTCTATCAAAATGAAGTGCCCATGTGATGAAGGACCTCTACAAAATGTTTTTGCACAAAAGCAATTGGATGTGCTTGAATATCACCTCATCAAAGGTAAAATAATTGTAGAATCATTTGTTGCATCAAATATGAAAACAAGGAAATCTGTTTATGAACTGCAACACATTTCATCCAATCTCACATTTGAGTGAAGGAAGCAAGAAACCAAGCAATGAATTAAATATCTTATTCCATTTCTAAACCACTTTATTTCCCAAGTTATTTCCCAAGGAATATGATATCTTCTAAAGTGCATATCTAAGGGTATCCTCAATGAATCTCAACAACCATCGGGATTGAAGACCTCTTCTAAAATGTGAGGATTTGCAAGACCCAATATTGAGAAGAACACAAGTAAGCATGATGCCCTAAAGTGGTTATTACTATTGGTCATAGCTACTCAAATATTTAGAAGGAGACTATCACAAACATGTCTCCTTTATCCATTATGCCCTTTTTATTGATATGAATATTTCACTGTGCAAGGTTGTTTATATTTGCATCTAAAGTTGTCTTTATCACAACCATATTTCTTGCTGCATAATAAAAAGGCCCAAATCACATTGAAGGATATGTGATTTATTTGTTATTTTCATTCAGTATCTATCATCATCACACCAATCATGATCATCATTTGATTGATAAAATGCAACAATAGAACAAGCAACCATTCAGTGAGTATTATACATAATCCACATAGTGAAGGAGACCGGTTCGGATTTGCTTCAAGAAATTATCAAAAGATGTTTCCTCAATTGCTAGTAGAGGGGAAAATAATTGTCATAATTTGAAACAAATAGTAGAACATGGACTAATCATGGCTTGATGCCAGAGATTGAGGTTGTTAGTGATGGTATGAAAATGTTGTTCCTAATCACTTACCATTGATGTAAATAGCTATGAAACCTTTTTCAAAATTGTAACAGAGGCTATGACACAATTTCCATGCTACTACCCAAAATAACCATTATCATGCCCCACTTTCAAATGATAATGTGAACCAACAATCATAAATAAAAATGCTCAGGAAGAAAACAACCATGATGTTCCAAAGATTTTAAATACTCTTGAACCAACTCTCACATCAAATAAAGAAATACTAATACAATATTGTCATCAAAATATGATAGATTTTGGAGTTACAAAGGCTTAAGATGCTCATTGTGAGTGAAACCATTGTATGTATTAATGAATCTTGAATCAAATAACTCATACCTTTGACTTCCCACCACCTTGTATGACAACATGTGCTTATGAAGAAATGGCTTCTACAATCATTTATTCTGTTGTAGGTTCTTGTGGAGCATATTCCTCTCTTTTAATAGTGGCCTTGGCTTGTGCATGTGTATCTTACTACCGGTACTTGTGTGGCAGCAACAAAACATCCCTTCTTACCACCGGTGGTTCTTGTGTAACAAAAACATGGCTTTCTATTGTTGGTTCTTGTGTGACAACAATAGGGCTTTTTGATGTTGGTTCTTTTGTAGCAACAACAATTTTTTTCTTGAGGGACTCTTGCAACTTGGTGATTTATGATGTTGACACGAGTTATGCAAATAGAGATGAGGGTGAAGGTATGGATTGAAGAAGGATGGTGATGAATGGGCAATAAGGTGATGGTATGGTCATTTCAGAAGATAAGGATGATGGTGGTTCCCATTCCCCCAACCTGAAACCTTTTACTACCCTTGGAAATATAGAAAATTAAGAGGAAGTGGGACAAAAGATCAAGTGTGTTTCCAAATACAAATCCATAGCATTCAATGAAATGTGACTAAATAAAGGAAAAAGAAGGATACTTGCACCTACCTGTGAAATCCATGATATATGTAGCAACATCTGATAGGAAAGAGATCTGATATATCCACAATGATGCCAAAATTTGCAAGAAAGAACAATGTGGAAATTCGAGCTCATAGCTAGCATGATGAACTGTAAACTAAGATCTGGAGCTGAGAGCGTGTAGCATGAGGATATGTAGAGCATGCTTCGGTTGTATAAATGAATCTTGGTAATTCTTATTCAAAGAAATATTTATTTTTAGAGCAACTTGGATGGAATTTTTTATTTCTTACTTTATTTGCAAACCTTGTCCGCTAGTAAGCTAGTTTTCAAACAAGATTTGTTTGACTGCGCCCAGAGGATTTTCACAGTCAGAATTTTATTATTCCCGAGGAATACCTACCAGCAAGCTAGTTTCAAGCATTCCAAGGTCTTATGGCACCTAAGACATGTTTTCACCATCAACTTTTATTTGGAATTAGGGTAGGAAAATGGAGAAACTTGCCATTGCAAGTGAGCCACGATATCTTTATGGTGTGGGTTAGGGGTGGGTGAAGCATAAATGCATGGAAGTGGCAGAGCGATGGAGGCTAAAGCTAATTTGATTGTAGTGGTTATATGAATCATAATATGGTAAAGGTCAATGGAGTTTAGAGATAATCACATAAGCAAATGAGACTTTATGAAATTCAGTATGCATGCATCATTGAGCTAAAAGGAAGAAAATGCATATGCTTACCATGGTATTGGTGAATGAGCATGAATAACATGAGGTATTCCCAAAAGGATTATTTTGGATCAATGGGATTGGTGATGTGGCAATGGGGCTTGAATTTTCATTGGTCTTTACTTGGTCTTCACATCAAGTCTTCATTCGTCTCATTTTCTATCCATCATAAACTTGGATGAAAATTTCTTAATGAAAATTCTTCTTATTGGAAAAAGCTGGAACACTTTTGGAAAAAACTTGTAAGATCTTGAACATGATCACACCGTGTATTTATTGGAGTATCAACACCATATAGGAGTAGCATCATCAAGGTATCCCATGAGTAACAACACCATATAGAAGTAACAACATCAATGTTACACATGAGTAACAGCACTGAGTTTGCATAATATTAGTGGCAATATTAGTTTCATAACCCAAGGTAGTAAATAATACTATTGCATTAAGCACATTCATTGAATTCATGGATTGTAAAATAAGCTTTTAAATCATTAATCTACATATTGAAATTGCACTACAGAAATAAACCTCACATATGATAATAAATGAATCTAACACACTTGCATAAATTCATAACTTGAATTAAAAATTCATCTATAAAAATAAATGGATCAAAATAAAATACATCATATGCTAAGCAATAAGAAGATGTTAATCTAATTAAAAATTAAAGAAATCAAAGAACTAAAATCTAGATCAACAAAAGAGATAAAAGAAAATATAATTCTCTTCCATCATAACTTGGACTTGTTGCTCTAAGAGTCCTCCCCTTAGAATGGAAAATGAGCTCTTATTTATACATGAATTGTTCATAACAAATAATAAATGCATATCCATAACTTTCTCATGAAGTTACAACAATTTGCTAATAATTAGCAACTAGAAATCATCTCAAATATTTTCCAAGATCTTCTCAAAACTAATCAAACTAATCCTATCAATTGGTTCCAATATTCTCTCCTCATCCAATATCTCAATCCAATATGAATCTTCCATAATTGAAAATTGGATTTCCGTGGACTTTCAAAACTGTTCACGCATTGTTGTTACTTGTGGAAGCAATAGCAACACAATTAACAACAAATAGTAAAATGTCAATTTTTCACAAAGTACGATATGGGCCTTTGAGCTATTTTGAGGATAGGCTTATATTGATTCAATGATGCCTCATACAAGAAATCTCAAGTACCCACTTCATGGATCTTCGGATATGGAAGTAGCGACAAGTGTCCACAAGTAACAACATAATGCATGTTTCTACAAAAGTCATCAAATTCATCCACATTACAAAAATTAATACAAAATATGTTATTTTTCCAATGTTTAATCATAATTCACATGAAAATACTAAAGATATGAAATGGAAAATACCTTACGTCTAAATCTTGCATGTATGCATAAAAATGGATTAATAAGCATTAATACAAGGTTATGGGCGAGCAAGAAGGGATTAAAAGTAGGGAAAAGATAGTGTAAAATGATGACAATTCCATGGCCCAACAGGACATAAGTCGTAGATGCACCATGCAAGAGAAAATCCCAAGAGGGAAATCTCTCAGGACAGGAAAATGAGTATTTATGGGGTCCTTAGAGCAGGAAAACCCTCTACAGGTGTTCCTTAATGAAGCTGACATCCATAAATGTGCTTGGCTTAGAATTTAAATCCAAGGTAAGAGCCCTCAAGTGACTAGAGGAGGTGGAAAAGTTGACGGTTTTGTTAATTCAAGAAACTATGATCGCAGGGTTTGAGGCGACTGCCATGATGGAGAATATTTTTCCTCAGATGAATTTTTTGGAATTAGATGTAGTGGGATGTTCTGGAGGCCTAGTGTCTGGGTTCTAAAAAAGAAATTGAATTTAAAATTCCTTTGCATGCAACTCTATGTTGGGTATGGAAGTTTATACCCAGGAACTGAACAAGAAGTTCCTTATTTTTAATATATATGATCCATATGATAATCGGTGGGAGTTTTGGTCGACAATATTGGGAAGGAGTTGCTTTCAGTTAGATGGACTTATTGTTGGGGGGGACCTGAATGTGATGTTGTCTGTGGAGAAAATTTTGTGGACAACGTCCTGTGAAGACCCTTTGGCTCCTCTTTTCAAGGACCCATTCGAAGATCAGAGATGGTTGGACATCAAAACATCGACAATTAACCCTATGTGGAACAACATGCACACTGGTATTCAAGGTATTTTTAAACGTTTAGGCCATTTTTCCATCATGAAAATTTAGCTATGGGTTTGGATTTATTCCAATCCTAGGTAGGACCTAATTTATTCTCAAATCATTTTCTTGTTTTTCTAGAGATAGTAAAACATGAAGAGACACCAGGCTCCCCTTTCAAGTTTAATTATGGATGGTATGTTGATCCATATTTTCAATCTTTAGTTAAAGTTAATTGGAGGCATATTATTGTTGGGGAAGAAACTAGTGCATGTGCCCATATGACAGAAGTTTTGAGAGTGTTAAAGGAGGAGGTGGTAAAATGGAGTTTGGAAAATATTAAGGCAAGAGAATCCCGTTTGGTTGGAATTGAGAAACAGTTGGAGTCTTTATAATCCATTTCACCGGTAACCTTCCCTTTGGATTCCCTTAGGATTGAGGTGGGAATTCTAGAGATTGAGAGATATAATATTCTGGAGGAACTAGAATTGGAATGGAGGTTGAAAAGTCAATCCCTCTGTTGTTTTCAGCGGACTAATGCTACATTGTCTAAAACGCACCGGTACTACATGGTCTCAAACGCACCGATGCAATTGAAACGATCACAGGAAATATAGATTATTTTCTATTTGGTGGGAAATGACTACTGACATCGCACTATAATATCTATTTTTTATTTGTATTTTGTTTAATTCTATTATTCATCAGAAATTGAAATATTTTTTATAGTAGTATTCATTTGAATTTGAATTATTGTGTTTGGATATGATGTTTGGATGAATTTGTTATATCATAAATTTTCACATCTATTGTAATATTTAATCATCCATATATTTAATTAGTGATGTAACCTTTCACAACGACATTGGAGAATGCAATAGAATAAAAAAAAAATTATTTTATTATATATCAATAAGAGGTCATTTTTCATACAAAATGGGACAACATAAACTCTACAATAATCAAAATGTCAACATGCATGTAATTGTTACAGTTATTGGTAACACGTTGTCTTTCAATTGGGAAACTATGTCTAGCACATTATACAAAATGTCTAATTTTCACAGACAATTATTTCAAAATATACAACAGATTGCATCAACATCCAAAATATATGGATCATCATTTTTCACTGGAATTGTTGTCAGTGCTCGAGACACTTGCATGGCTTGGGTTATTTGTCTGAATGTTTTTTTATTGCCTCAATTGTTTTCCTCTTCTTCAACTTCCATCTACAAACATAAAAATAAAGTGTAATGAGTGTATCTTCATTGGTGGGAATAATGAAAATTGAAATAGATAGTGTACATGAATGTAAATTGAAAAACAATATACCACAGAAAGAATTGAGTCGTGAATGACACCCATTATTTCAAAACCAAAGCTCATACCTTGTTTCAACAACTCTTATGTTGGCTCCACTCCAAACTTTGTTTCCTGCAAGTTTTATACCCTATAAGAAATCATAGATTTAATATAAAGGAATTTTGTTGTTCTATAACTTATAAAATGAGAGAAGTAAAACAACATAGATACTTACAAATTTCACAATTAATTTTTGATATGCAAACATATACTCATAACCCATAGTTAATCCAATGTCAATCAATTCTTCGGATAGCTCTTCTTTGTATGTTAACACCTGTATGAAGACATCGAAGGATGGATGGTGTAAAAATAAAATAAAATATAAAGATCACAACCAATATGAAATTGTAAGCTGTTCTAAGGAAATCAAAACTACTCACAAACTTTGCTATCAAACCCTTTTTCCTTTGTCGTCTTGTCTTATGTGTTGAATGGGTTCCATTTTTTTTTTCTTTTATGCAACAAAACAATTGAAAATTAATATTTAATGATAAATTAATTAAGTAGATGTACATAATAGAAAAATTCAATGATTTCATGCATTTGAATCACGTTGTTGTTGAGATGGATCCTCCTACGACGAAATTAAGTCCATGTCCTTGACCATCTTCTTGTACACTTTTTTGGACATCCCTATTGGCATATTTCGGATATCAACTCGTTCATCTTTTAGGATTTTCATAATATTCTTGAAAATGTAAAATGACATTAAACCATTTTTATACTGATATGAAAAATAAATATAACATAATTAATATTAATAAAGGAATGCTTTGTAGTAGTAGGTACATATTCTATAAAAACATGTTTAGGAATATTACTTTTTGAAAGATTCTTTTTGTTCTTGTGTGTTTTTTCTATTGCAAGTCTAACATGCCTCATTGACTATTTCTCTGGAAATGCCTCTTGTAGTTTAGATATAACCTGATTCTTGAAATCATTGGATTGATTTCTATATTGTAAGTGGAAAGTACATCTATACGTTCTTTCCACTATATCCCTCATAGTTTTATAAAAGTTTTTTCCCCTTTCATTCACTTCCAACACCACTCTAGATGAGTTAAGGACCAATTCAACATCATTTAAATTATCCATAATTTTTTTTCCTGATGATGACATTCCCTTATGTTGTTGTCAGTCCCTACATAGAATTCAACACATGTGAATTAGATTGTTTGAAACATATTAGAGAATATTCTTAAGTACAATATTACTATAAATTTTTAAAAAAATCATATTAATTTCTTTTTTATTCACCTGATTCATCCCTCTTCAACTTTTCCATCAATGTTTTACGCTCTTCTGCACTTAGAATGCAAAGAATCTTATCGAGCTTCCTCATTTTTTGGCTCTGCATATCACACATTAACCAATACATATTAGTTAAATTTACAAATAATTCAAATTTTTTAATTTAATACATAAATTACAAAGAACTTGCCTTCTTCATAGTTTTGGATGTGCTCCCATCATGTCGAGTAGAATTGTTGTTCATTGAACTCTTATCATTCATTTTCTATCAATTACAAATATGGACCATTAAATAGAGAATCTATTAAGTATATTATACAAATAAATTACATATCTTCAAAATAATAAACTAGTCTTCCATTTCGGTGTGTTTCAATACACAAAACCCATTAGTGCATAGCATACATGAACGCACTGTTGCATCATACATGAACGAATAGTTAACCAAAGAAAGTAAAAAACTTCATATATGCTTTTGTCGGTGCAATTTTTTATTATAAAGCATCTGTAATCAAAACGGTGCGCTTTTACGGATAACGATCGACGCATTATAACTTCTCGACTGCACCACAAAATGCAGAAACGTTTAAAAGAAAATAAAAAAATGCCAGGCCTGGCATTTCCACCGCACTATTATTATAAATGCACATGTTCATTTAAACAACTGGAACAACTGTGTAAGAATTTTCTTTTTTAATTAAAAAAAAAACATGAAGGGAGCCAACAGGCTGTAAAATTAGTCACAACAGATCTAATGAACAAGTAAATCAATCACAATAGATGAAACTCAGAAAATATGGTGTAAACTGTGCAAAAGCTTGCATCATTGCTCTATATCCCAATAAGGGTGAAAATACAATACAATCCTGTCATAATGAGTGAGCAATTCGAATTAACCAAGGAGGTCATTCGAATTAACTGAATGGCATAGCTTGGATCCAACTAGGCGTCCTCATCATCAATCAGTGGTGGTCATCAATGCACAAGTCATTGCCAAACTGAGTCTAACTGAGTCTAATGAAGTGTAATAAGTGTAACTGATGGTAAGTGGCACTAATCTAGGGATGGAGGCTCAGTGGAGGGCGCATGAGGGCTTAACTGCACTCAGAACTGTCAGTCATGTCTCATCGGAGTGATCACATCAGTTATGGGTCAATCGGAGATAAATCAGAGTGATAACTAAAGTGTAACTGGAATGGTAGGTGAGAAAGGCGCCCTTCTGCAGTGGAAGGTGAGAAGTGGGCGCATGACAGGCTATGAGGGATAAATCTGAGTGGTAGGTAGCTCCCGAGTGCTGGGAGACTAAGGACTAGGTGTTGGAGGCATCATATTGGTGACTGGGCAGCATGTGGGTGCATGCAGATGCATGCATGCATGCAAAGTACATACTGAATGATGAGATATCCTAACACCCCCCCTCAAGCTATACTATGATGTAAAAAAATAAATTATAGGGCCCTGGTAACTTAGACCAAAGGTCACCCCAATACAATAATAATCCAAATAAAGAGCAATCCATGAACCGAGGAAATGGAGAAAACCTCATGGGAACCCCCCCCCCCCTCAAAATGGACTGTAACACACCAAAAGATTTAACTTCCCCAAACTCAAGTAGATATGTCTGGAGGTATCTTACTCTTGGGAGTAAATGGATCATGCTCCAAAAACATGTGCTTGGATTCTCCATAAGTGGATTCAAGCGAATGTGGATACTTTATGCACTTGCTCTTCATACCGAAAATGGTGAGAACAAATGTGAAAATATGAGGATGAGCCTAGAACCTGTGATTCGAACCAAGTGAGGTAGGAATAGATCCAATCGGATCAATTAGATCTTGAAACTTGAACTTCTTATCAGTGGAAGTTAAATCAGCTCCAAGATTTGACAAATGGTTTCTTGAGATCTCCTTTGAACCAATAGGGGTGAGATCAAAACCAAAATCAGCAAAAACTGCATGAGAATTGAACTCAAGCGAATGGTAGTGCTCTTCATCTTCAGTAAAATTATGAGAAACTGTGAAAATGATAGAACAAAAGTTTATAGGAGGCATGCAATCAAGGAGGACGAATGCTTCACCTCCAAAATCATATTTTACCTCCAAAACATCAAGTAGATCATTATTCTGCATGCCGGCAAACTCATGTGAAAGAGAGGATTCAAGAACCTCTTCGGAATATAGAGTATGAGCTGGTTTATCTTGCTCATAATTCAAAATAGAAGGCTTTGAGAGAATGAGTGTTGAATCTATAGTTTCTTCTTCATCTTGAACAATTGTTGAGGCCAAGACATGATCGAAAAGAACACATAAGGAGATCTCACTGGGCTTGTTCTCCAAAAGGCTAGCATGATCCTCTTCTTCCTGCTTTCCAAATTCTCCATCAAGTTGGACCCATAGATCACTTGGATTTCAACAGTATTACTGAGGTAGTGCATACAAGGAGACATAGCAAGACATATTTCTCCAAAAGCTCTGTCACAATCATTGAGCCAATCATTCTCCTCTTCATCGGAATCAAAATCTCTTGTATTACCAATGCACATATCAAAAAGACATTGTCTCTTCAAGAATGCAATCATCTTTGGTTTCCATTCATCATAGTTGAATGGAGTAAGAATGTTTTGTGAAGAAGAAGTCTCCATCTCTGCATTAGTGAATGCAAATGGAGGAAGTAAGAAACCTGCAAATCACAAAATAGCGAATGCACTTAATGGAGATGATTAACCTGCAAATCACAATCAAAACAAGAACAGTAAGGTTAAACAATCAACCCTTTTAGATTTGCATCACACCTAGGATTGGATATCAAGCAAGTTGAATGGGTCCAATGTATCAAATCCAGGAATTGTGTGGAAAAATCAAGCTTCTGGAGTGGATTGGAGTGTATTTTTCTGCTTTGCATGCACATGAGCGAATGCACATGAGATATTTCATGCCAAAACTTCAATAATTTTGAGCAAATTCACTCAAATCTTCTTGTAGAACACCTATAGAAAATAGATCTTGTCCCTGCAATGGATCTAATACCATGTAAAATTAGTCACAGTAGATCTAATGAACAAGTAAATCAATCACAATAGATGAAACTCAGAAAATATGGTGTAAACTGTGCAAAAGCTTGCATCATTGCTCTATATCCCAATAAGAGTGAAAATACAATACAATCCCGTCACAATGAGTGAGCAATTCAAATTAACCAAGGAGGTCACTTGAATTAACTAAATGGCATATCTTGGCTCCAAATAGGAGTCCTCATCATCAATCAATGGTGGTCATCAATGCACAAGTCACTGTCAAACAGGTGTCAAACTGAGTCTAACTGAGTGTAATAAGTGTAACTGATGGTAAGTGGCACTAATCTAGGGATGGAGGCTCAGTGGAGGGCTCATGAGGGCTTAACTGCACTCAGAACTATCAGTCATGTCTCATCGGAGGTCAATCAGAGTGATAACATCAGTTATGGGTCAATCGGAGGTAAATCAGAGTGATAGCTAAAGTGTAACTGGACTGGTAGGTGAGAAAGGCGCCCTTCTGCAGTGGAAGGTGAGAATTGGGAGCATGACAGACTAGGAGGGATAAATCTGAGTGGTAAGTAGCTCCCAAGTGCTGGGAGACTAAGGACTAGGTGTTGGAGGCATCATACTGGTGACTAGGCAGCATGCGGGTGCATGCAATGCATGAAAATGCATGCATGCATGCAAAGTACATACTGAATGATGAGATATCCTAACACGGGGTTTCAGATTTGACCCAAGAAGTGGTCCCATCGCACCCAACACCTTATATAAAAAAACTAAAAACCCATTAAATCTAAAATCCTTGAAAATAAAAATCCTAATTGTGAAATGATAGATTGAAAACAATGGTTTCAACAAGAAAATGAAAGGAAGCAACAAGAAAACAAGGGTTTCAATGTTGAAGGTAACTATGGAATTTTTTTTCCTAAATTTATTTAAAATCTAAATAAGAAAATAAATAAATCATGCATTGCGATTAATAGTACTAATTTACATACTTGAAATTACTACTATGCAGGGTTTTGTTTGATTCGCCATACCTTACAAATATCGATCTTCATAATAACATGGTTGCTCCAAACTTCTCCCTGATAAGTCTCTCTTCCAAAACTCTCCCCTCGAAATTTCAACAAAATAATGAAATAGTGATTAGTTTTTTTTTAATACCTTATATAATTAGTTTTTGAAATTGAAATTCCCGTTTATTTTTTAGTTTATGGGAAAATAATTCGTTCGATTTTTTAATTTTTGATTTCCTGGATGTTGCTACATAATTTACACATTTGCACCGGTGCATCAAGACATTAAACACACCAGAATCATTTATTTCTAATAAAATTCTGCAATACCGGTGCTCCAGAAATTTATGAACGCATTGGGGTGCTACACTTTTCACGACACACCATCGTCATACAAAATAATTACAAATATCATATAGTGGTGTGTATTAAAAATACGGATGTATCGGTGCACCCTTATATACTGAGCGCACTGTTGTCAAAATATTGAATATTGGATCGATAACTATCCACTATCAAATATAGCGGATATTTTCTTTTACGGAATTTTTTGTAGATTTTCCAAAACGGTGCATCCATGGTTTGTCCGCACTGATGTGTCCATTTACTCAAGATGCATCGATGTGGTTTTATTATTATGGCGCACTATTATAATTTAAAACCCCTATGAACTTATGTTTCAACTTAAAATGATATATTCATCTCAAACTTTCTTTTAGGATTCAACCACACCAATTACAATACTTCATAGTATGCATATGTGCTTAAACTCACCTTATTCTTACAAAATGGTTTCGAAAATATATTGGAAGTTAGATTGTGATATGGTTCTCAAAATTTATTTGAGTCTTGTAGACACACATTGATTTCCAATTTGGCTCAAATGTATGTAGAAAATGTTATAATATCAAATGTCCAATTCTTCAAATTCCATCTCATTGTATATTGTTCAAAGTTCAACGAGTTCTCCTTTTCCATATCTAGTAAGTTCATATTTTATTTATATTTTGATTATCTAATTCAATTTATATTACTTATCCATGTGAATTTGAATTACAATGTATTCTATTTTGCAGGATCTTGATTCATGATCGATTTTGAATGCACAATATTTTCCACCAATTGAAAAACATCATAAGCTCTTATCAAGAGAAAGATACCGGAAGCAGTTGGTAGATGAAAAGGAAGCCGCTTTACCCCACCAATTATAACATGCAATCTTCCAGCCACAATCCTAGGTCATCGACGGTAACTTGTTGTTAGCTGGATCTCTTTTATGACGCCCTAGTAGTATGTGGTTGTTCAAAATGTCAAGGGTTGAAGGAGAACCCTCGACGTGTCACACTCACCCATTATACTAATGATCGACTACCTAATGTTACTAGTCTAATACCCCCTACTATAGTAAAAAAATACAATAGGTGATATAGAAAAGGCATGCAATAACATTTCCCTATGCTCATTTTTGGAAAATTTGGAATCCAAAACAACTATCTTTCATCCTAAATTGACCAACCCCTTTGCTTATGTTCATTCAACTGAAATTTCTAGTTCTCCAAAGTATGATATCAATGGAACCCAAAACATCTCTACTATGAGATCAAAAACATTGCATGAGTTGAGAGAAAAAATGTCCAAGTACACAACAAGGTCGGTCCAATTGTTGGAGGGTAGCAATGACTTCTCTCTTCCCGTGAATTTGTAAAGTAAATATCAAATTTGTTACAACCATGCTTTGTATGGAACTTGGCCATGTTCTCTACTTCTACCTGATGTTAGAATTGAATTTTCGTTTTTTGGTAATAGTTCTATGATTGCCAAGTCTAATATAGATGTTGCAAATCTTGAGTTGTTTATCCTTGGACATGTACTCGTTCATCCCAAACAGTCTATAGCACTTATTCCATTTTGCAGTCATATATCAATGGTTGTGTTTCTAGAAACTTAGGAAGAACCTATTATATATCAATGGTCGTCCATGCACTCATGGGAACATTGCAGGGTTCATAAATAGTTCTAGGTACTCTTTATTTTATGCAAATTGTTCATTTGAGGATCACTTCAATGGCCAGGAGTTCCTTATGAAAAGGAAAGCATTTAGATTTTTTGTTGTGCATGCAATACGTAGTTTGTCTCCTAGTGATGATTTGTTGATAAAATATAAATTTCGTATTCCACCAACCCCTCGTCAGAGACACCTTGCATTGGGACTACCTTTAGACGTCCCCTTCGGGTGTAAGACAAAAAAACATTGATTAATTGTAATTTTTTATTTTCAATGGGATTGATGTTAAAGTATTGCTCAATTAGAAATTTTGTTTTATAAATTGTTTGCGGTTGAACATTATTGGAAAAAATTATCATGCTTCTATAACAATTGTTTGGTATAATGTTGGAGCAAACCAATTGCATTGTGCTTACTTATATCATTGATGTAATGTTCAATATTTTTTAAATCATAATTCTGATGATGAGTGGTCTGTCTACCATCTTCCATTGCACCCCACTACAATGTCAAATCAAGAGAAGGTTGCAAAAAGAGCGCAACTTAAAAAGGAAACATACCAAGCATGGTTGAATCAACCACCTATTCAATTCCCACTACGTCTAGACTCACCAATTAGGAATTCCTGGAAATGGAGACAATGAAATAGAGGTTGTTATGGATGAGTTATTACATAATATGAGTGCCATGGACGCAATGATATTACATGAATTCAAGGACAATGAGCTAGGGGATGGTGCTCATATCACTGGTACCTTCTTCCAAAGCCTTAAATCAGATTCCAACACTCCTCTCTTTGGACCTAGATGATCAAAGTCTTCCTAGTTGGGGAAAATGTTAATGTTACTATACAAGTTTAAAGCAATGTATGGCATGTCATATATGTGTTTCTGACACTTTTGAAGTAACTGGCCATCAACTCCATTATATTTTGAGGAATCTTGTCACACAATCAACATTGAAAACAATTGATTTTATGAATGTTAAATGACATTGTACATTTATATTTCCTACTAACTATAAATTATTCAAAGATAAGGTACTTCTGAGTGATAATGTCTTGCCGGATAACTGCGAAGAGGCGAAGCAAATGTCAAAAATGTTGGGTCTTGAACATATCACGTGTGTCCGGATTTTTGTATTCTATATAGAGGTGAATATGCATACAAAGAGAAATGTCCAAAATGCGGGCATGACAAGTACCATAAATCAAGAAACAAGGATAAATCACATGGTCCTCCTCATAATATATTGAGGCACATGCCTATAATCCCAAGGATTCAAAGGCTCTTTTGTTGCAAAGAATTAGCTATGTTGCAGGGATGGCATGCCTCACACCAAAGTGAGGAACGAGTTATGTGAATACCAACATATTCAATAGCCATGAAGCATTTAGAGGATACATGGCCTAATAAATTCAAGGATGAAGAACGAAGCCTTTGATTGAGCATAGCCATGGATAGAGTCAACCCATATTCCCTCCAAAACACTAACTAGTATGTTTGGATTGTAGTAGTGATCAATAAAAATATCTCTCCATGGTTTTCCGCGAAGAATGAACATCTCATGCTGGCTCTTATAGTCCCTGGTAGAAGACAAGTGAAGAATGTGGGTGCTTACCTACAACCATTGATTGAGGAATTGAAGGAATTATGGGAAGGGATATAGGTATACGATGTACCAAAACCCATACCAATAGAGAGGAGTTTTATGGTGTATGGCATATGTGCGCACATTACACATGATTATCCGGGATTAGGGGGTTTCTCTGGTAATTATGTTGTTTGATTTTTTTTATTCGTAGCAATCTTTTTTGGAATTTTTAATTCAATGATACTATATTGACCTTCAACACTAATGCGCTACGTATACCGTAACATTGTAGGTATTGTAACAAAAGGGTATCATGGGTGTAAATGTTGTGGACATTCTATGAAGTCTAGGTGGTCCATCCACCTACGAAATCGAGTGTATGATTGCTCAAGGGTATTCCTCCTAGAATACCACCCTTATAGAAGAGCAACATTTGTTTCAATGGTAAACTAGAGGGAACGCTTAGGGCATATGAAGGAGAAGGAAATTGCAGAAATGTTCGATTCAAATGGGGAACCTATGTTCAATGATCCTGAATCCTTCGACACCTATGTTGAGAAAATGCCAATTGGGATGAAAAGGAAATCGGTATTTTATCGGTATTTTATGAGCTCCCATATTGGGAGCATCTTAAGATTGTCCACTTACTAGAACCCATGCATATATTTAAAAAAATTCCATCTTCTTTGTGGAGGCACATATCATCAAAACAAAGTGACACGTTGGCTACTAGGAGAGATCTTATTTCTTCAAATACTAAAAATAAGCATTGGCTAAGAAAATAAAATAGAGGAGAGGTTGGCCCCTCTTGGTCATTTAAAAAGGAGATGTCCCATGGGTTTTGAAGAAGATATTTCTTTGGCAAAGGAATTTATATTGGGTGTGAAGGAACCTTCATTATATGGGTCTACTCTATAGTGCTACTTCACTGTAGACGAAAAATTTTTGGGTTTAAAATCATATGACCATCTCAACCTTATAAGGGTACGTATAATGTCAAAAAAAAAATTTATTTTTTATTTATATTTTTTACCACACAATTAAAATTTTGTGTTCACTTTGAAGTGTCAATATTGATTTCTCGTGTGTGGGCATGTGAACCACAACTTTCTCGAGGACTTGTGGTGTGTCATATCTAAACTATCTTCATTTGTATGGTGGATCACATCAAAGGAGATTGACATTGCTAGCATTCCACAGTGGTGTCAAGATATAGCTGATATTTTTTGTATGTTTGAGAAGGAACTACCGACAAGTTTCATGGACTTGCAGGTTCATCTTCTAATTCAACTACTTATGAGGTTGAATTAGTCGGGGTGCTCTCATGTCGTTGGATGGTATTCTTAGAGAGGTACATGAAAAAATTAAAGGGATTTTTTCAACAAAGGTTAAAACGTGAGGGGTCTATGGAAGAGGGGTACATAGTATATGAGATGTTCAATTATACCAGTGAGTACATCAAGCAAATCAACCACACAGTAGGTGCAATAATTTGGGATTACGAACGCGATGAGGACAAAAGGGATCGGGAACTACTCCAAACAAACAAACAAAAGATGCATGGTAAAGAGTAAGTCAATTATCGTTCGTCACTTATATTCAAAATGAACTTCGTAATCTATATTTTATCTCATACATTCTATATCTAGATTTGATTTCATGAATACAACAACGAATTCAGAAATTGATGCCATCAATAAATTCATTATTTACAATGCGCGGGAAATACAACCGTGGGTCACATTGTATGAAGAGAAGAGGAGGAAATGGGACATTGAAAGGAAATAATTATGATAGTTGAAAAGTAGATGCATGTATTACCTAGATCATTTAAAATAAAATATGCCAATGATTTGTGCCAATAGTTGGGTTGCTGACCAACTCAGAGAGAATATGGTTCATATGGTCATTACCTACCTGCTCAGGAGAATGTGCTAAACATAGGGATCTGGTGTAGCAACTTGGTAATAATCTCTTTCTATTATACATTTCTAAATTTATAATGCACCTTTGAATTATAACATATATATTTTATATATTAATGGTCGGGTTATTATACATATGACACTATCATTTTTTCACTTTTTTACGGGTGCATTTGTTCCCATTTATGTGGACATATCGGCATCATTTTCGCAACGAGGATGTCGATGATGGATGTATTACAAAATAATGTGAAGTGGAATTCGACTTCAACCAATCTAGTCGTGCTAGCCACCCTGATCAAAATCTAAAAGGGGAGTAGTTGGGTTGTGTCGAAAAGATACAAAAGATCATTCAAGTGGACTTCTCATCTTTCTAGTGTGTTATTTTTAGGTGCGCGTGATGGGACACATTCGATAGGAAGAATGTAAAGCAAGATCGTGACAGCGGGATGATATGTATCAACTCTAGAAGGATGTGGGATGAAACTAAGGAGCCTTATGTTTTTCCAAAAAACTGCAACTAAGTGTTTTTTTACCCATATGTGTTAGATAGGGATTGGTGGTTTGTATTGAGACACAAACCAAGATCTAAACATATTTTTGATAACAACAATGATATCATGCCAAGTGAGGTATATAATAGGGGTGATGGAAACAGAGAGTGATATGTACATGTTTAATTTCATGATTTACATTTTTGATATATCATTTAATTAATATTATCTTTAATTCTTTAATTATATTGTTTATTTTCATGTTATGACGGTGGAAATGGAAAGTGGATTATCGGATGTTTTTAAACAATTTGAGTTGGTAACAATTAATTTGATATGAAATGTGTTTTCCTATAACGATATTTGTGATTGTATGGAATGATTGCATGTGATTGTCCATAGTTAGAGATCGTCATTCTTGATTTCCATTTAATTCATTCTAGTGTGATTTTTATCATTTAATTTATTGTATTACTACAATTGGATCAAAATCAACTAATTAGATTGCAAAATATCATTGATGTTAATCATATTTATCGTTTGTTGTAATTTCAACTACTCTCATTTGAATAACAAGGTGGATTTGATGAATATATTATACTTAGACACTTATACTTTGCATTAGTGTGGTATTTGAAGCAAAAGAGTTCATTTTCTTATTTTTCAAATGAGAATTTTTATTGGAAGTTTCTCATGGAAGTTAGCTTGAGATTGTTTATTTTTACTATTGTTTCTCTTTCCTTTGGTTTAACTAATTCACTTTTTATTCACCATGGTTTTTTGTTAGTTCATTAATTTCTTACTATGTATTACATGAAAGTAATAAAGCAATGACAACAACCATTAGAAAGAATGGTTTAATGGTACATTCACCAAATATATATTGTTATTTATGAAATAACATTGAATAGAAAGCATTTGCATGTGAATTTTTATATTAATCATATATGCTTAGTAATTAAGTATGAATATGAAATTGAAATTGTTAAGACATAAAAGCCTTGAAATCAACACTTTAAACTATGACACTAATATGTTGATCAGTGATACTATGGATATTAAATCATGTTAATATAGGAAAATACAAAGGCAATTTGAATTTATATATTGTAAGAATTATCCACCAAATATGAAGTTAATTACACCATGTCAAAATTGTGGAAATACCCTTAAAATAAAACCATAATATAAGTATTAAATCATACATAAATTGGGAATTTATGTATGCATGTACAATCCATTTATGGTTAAATCAGGATGAAGAAATGTGTCAATTTAGGAATAGTTCTCACAAGATCTAATGTATAATAGTTGCATCACTTCAATTTTACATATGATTAAATATGATTTTTGTTTAATTACATGTAAAATTAAGATGCATTAAATGCAAATTATAAGTTCACAATAAATTAGTATAAACAATTATTTGTTATAGGGGAATCAAATACATTGTATTATTAAAATACTTTTTAAAATTAATTAATTTAAATATAAGTATGATATAATTATATGTGAAATATTTCTGACCTACTATATTTTAGAATGTAAGTTCACCAAAATTGTTTACACTTATTGTAACAATGTGATAGTAACTGCATTATAAGGAATAATATATTATTGATGTGTATTAATAAACACCTCACATTTTTTCAAAATAAATATGCATGATGTTTGTTCACAATTTAAGATGTATGATGTTTATATAGAATATTAAATTGGAGGGATTTGTTTTTTACGGTACACAACTAACAATCATATCTAACAAACACATCTATAATCAAACATGAACATGAACATCTAATATCACCTAACATCATCTAAGATAAACATCTAAAAATAGTTAACATCATATAACGTACCATCATGATCATTTTCACCACCTAACAAACATAAACATAAACATCATCATACCATAATAAACATAAACGAACCATCATTATCATTTTCACCACATAAACATAAACATACCATTCTCATCATTTTCACCACCTAACAAACATAAAAATAAACATCATCATACCATCATAAATATAAACATAAACATCATCATACCATCAGAAACATAACCATATTAAATATAAACATAAACATACCATCATCATCATTTTTGCCATCTAACAAACATAAACATCATCATACCATCATAAACATAAAAATAAACATAAACATGAGAGTACCATCATAAACATTACCATACATCATCTAACATATATAATGAACGGATTAAAACATCATCTAACCTGGCCTAACATATACATCACCATCAACATCAACATGAAAAATGCAGTATAATAACATCAAACTGATGATACATGCCAAATATATATCTCCAATCCAATAACTGCTATAATATATTTGGTCCACCTCCAAAACCAAAGGAATCAATACCTCTCCCACCAGATCCAAAGGCATTGACACCTCTACCATTAGAGCTAGAGGCATCATCACTTCCACTAGCAGAGCCAGAGGCATGGACACCTCCACTAGTAGATCCAAAGGCATCAATACCTCTATTGGGAAAATAACTAGCCAGGAGAGAAGCATAGATAGGTCCATGAGGCTGAATTGTACCCACTATGAGCATCGTATCTACAAATGAGGTGACTGGAGAAGGAAATGGTGGATGGTCCTACCAATGAGGAGGATAGGCTAATCGATCGAGTAGGACTAGATGAGGAGATGGACAAGGTGGTCCAGGTGGGGGTAGTTGACGAGATGAAGGAGTTGATGGAGGAGGAGGTGGATGAGATGTTGAAGCTAATGGAGAAGGAGTTGGAGGAAGAGGAGGTGGATGAGATGTTGGAGTTGATGGAGGAGGAGGTGGATGAGATGTTGAGGCTATGCCGTCTTGACAATTAGAAGGAGATGTGTAATACCCCAAATTTTGGATTTATAACCCCCCCCTTTTTTTTAAGTATTATTCCATTATATTTAAGTGACATTAGAAATATAGAGAAGTTAATTTCTAATGGCTATGTGGAACAGCACATTAAAGAGATGGGAGTCACAGATCCTATGGGTTTGGAGGATAAATACAAAATAAAATAAATAATGAGAAAATTATTATTGAGACACTTGTAAAAACCCTGAAGAAGAGTTTTGGAGAATAATTGAATTAAAGAAATAAAAATAAAAGAGAACAAGAGAGGAAGAAGGAATTCATTATGATTACCAACAAAGACACAAGAGAAAATGTTACACAGAATAGGAGAAAAAGGCACAAGGGAAATGAATAACTGAAAATAATCAAGAAAGTGAAAGAAGGATGGTTTGGAGTACAAACTGAACCTGAAAAGGGAACAACAACAACTAGGTATTAACTTGGAACACGAGCAGTGTTCAGGTAGGAGCACTACCACAAGTTGCAAGAGCACTGAAAGTACCCTGTAGAGGCTATGACTGGTTGTTTTCCAAAGTGCAGAGACTTAAAAGTCCCTAGAGAATCATGGAGCTCAGGAGCTCAGGAGTACTGGGTTGGATGTTGGGTTGTCTGTTGTAAAATAAACTTCATAAATAACTCGTGGAACAAGTTAAGGGTAATAAAAAGAAACTATGACTCAGAGGAACTCTGAAATCATCTCGGGGTGACCACGAGAAAAAGGAAGGACTTGCTGGTCTAAGGATGGAAGGTTTGTGACTGTGTTGCACTAGTCTTTAGAAATAACAGATAAGTATTTTTTACTACTGTTAAAGTTAATGATATTATTTATTTTCTGTAGGATCCTGTCATTACAAAACTGGTTATGTTGAGATAAATATGGTCGAATCTTGAATGCTGGAAAAATGAACATAAACCGAGTATTTCTAACTGAGAATGTTGTGAGGTGTTATGTAATACATTCTTTTCATTTTATATATTATTTAACAATACAGAGAATAGACAAATACTGTGAGAAGTTATTGATTTTGTTATTTATGTTTTCTATTTTGCAAAAAATTACACAGTATGAATTTTAAATACAAAATATTTGCAGAACTGAAATAGAAGCATAAATCTATGTCTTTGTTTTTGAATACAATAAACATAGCATATTTATATATGTATATAAATTGCTACCATGCTTCACAGAGTTTATAATTCTATTTATAATTATGTGTATGCCATTTTATTTTCAGCAAAGGAGTGCAAGCTCCATAATCAAACTTCGATTTGTATATTTGAATGGAAACCACCACATAAAGGCAGAGCAAGAATTAACACAGTTTCCATTAAACGAACTCCGCTTACAAGTATAAGCTAGGGTTTTAAGCACACATTGTGTTACAGATATTTAGGTATTGAAATTGATAAACTATAAACAACTCTGATTCTATTGCTCAACGAGAAATGTTTGAGGCAGATATTGAATACAAATGAAATAAAAATGTTACTTAGAACCAAAATTTTCATGGTTATATCATTATATAGTTACATAAACATTATATAGTTACATAAACTCCAATTGTGTATTATACTGAACACAGAGATGAATTCTCAAGATAATTTCCGAGTCTTGCAATGATAATATTTATAAAAAAATAATATTACATCCAAGCGTCGTGAAGAGCATTTGTGAAATTAAATTCACGGTTAAATATACAATTATACATTTTTACAAAGGAAACTACAAACTAAAACAGAGTCGACTTCCTCAAAAACATTTGAGACAGAGTCAAAACGCAAGCGTAATGCAAACGCTGCATGGAAGTGATACTTGGCATGGCTATCACATTACAAACAGTATATGTTTACAGAGCAATAACTTAACCTCGAAACTATGCAAACTTACAATAGAATCCATACCTCAAAAAAAAATTTCATCCACTCGTCGTAAGACCTTTCGACAAGACTTGACATAGTCTAAGTTTAAAACCAAGGTCGGCGACCGTAAAGTTTGGCTCGCAACCAGCAATGGTAAACCCTAACGAAAACAAGAGAACCCTAACCATTTCCTTAACGAAATATTTAACCAACAAAGCAGGATTTCACCCGAGTCTTTAGGCGTCGGTGTGTTACCCGGCCGCCCGATTTTCTAACTCGTTGGCTAACACCACAAGCTCGTCCGGAATGCGTTGAACCATGTTCATATAAACTCTTCACCTACACAGGAAAACAAGTTGGAAGTTAAACATTGTAGAGAGTTAAAAAACAATCGAAATGATGCAAATTAAATGTCTTAACGTTATGTTTTCTTACCTGTGCGCACATTGGATGAATCCATCAAGTTCCTTCTTTACATTTTGCTAACATTCATATATGGAACAGACAGTACACACACTGAAAAGAGCAGAAGAGTTTTGCAGAGAGCAGGAACACTCTGCATAGAAACTCCAACCATAATAATGACAAGTTCCGATAGGGATGGGCCTTTTCCACCACGCATTCACTGGTTTGGAAGGTAGGGTTACCTATGAACCCGGTGTGAGTATTTAATGAAAACCTGAGTGTGGTAGATGGGGCGAAGGCCATCAGCACCAAACTACACCAAACTTCAGATATCAACGGTGGAGGAATGCTCATGAAATCCCATTTGAACGCCATGGATCATGATCAACGGAAGAAGTAACCTGCAAATTTAATTGCCAGGATGTGGTACTTTGTACCCTTCATAACTTGGCACGATTTGTTTTAAGATCGACCATATACTGTTCATTTTGTAGCTGGAGTCGACCAGCTGAAACCAAACTTGAATGGTGTAGTGAATGCATGTTTCATTGAACTCCAAGTAATCATGCCCTGAACCCGTGGAAAACCTGCCAGGGTGGCATTCAAACAATCATAGTTAAAAAATACCATTACGTCAATGGCCAGGACGACATCACAAACATAAACCAGTTATTATACATGTGAACGTAATGTTTTGTAATGCATTTGCAATTGTAATATATTGTAATGTGATTCGCATATGATAGTCACAAAAATAATAATGTTTTGCATAGAGTCTTTCGGGACTCGTTTAATATTTTCAAATGGGTTAGTAAACCCTTGTTTAAAAGAAATCATTCCACGTGAATGTAAATTTGTAACTATTGTAATTTTAAAATTACAATTAGCATTTTTATGCTTATTTGTTTATAAGTTATGTAAATTATAATTTATATATATAGTTTGTAAACTAATGAAAAAGAATACAAATTTATATATATTTATATATATTTATTTATAATAATTACTATTATGTTAGGATGTTAAATTTAATTAATGGATTTTAAAAAAATGTGTAGAAGAGACATTACAAATTGGTATTAGAGCAAAGGTTACTACACTAGGACCTATAGGCTTGTTTACGATAAATGTTGATATAAAAAAAATTGTATCATACTATTATTTTATATGATGTACAGGTGTATTTTCTGTTGCCTAACAAATGGTTGTCTATCACACATAGACGGAAGTGTGGGCTGAAAACAAGAATATAGATGAAAATTAATTCTGTGGAACAAGAAGGAATGATTGTCGTGGAAACATCTAGTCAACAAGGAGAAATGGCTAGTAGGAAGGAAAGAAATATTGAAAGTGGAGAGTTGTTTGCAATAACGAACTCTCAACAAGGAGCAACAACACCTAGTGAAATGATGGAGACTGTCAAATTCTTAAAGCTGAGTTGCTAAGCATTAAGGAAGATAATATTAAAAAAATTTAGGAACAATGAGAGATTAATGCGATTCTGTTACAAAAACTAACTCAGAAAGAAATTAGTCATATACCAGTACAAGAGGAACAACAAGCAAAAAATTCAGTGGCGGAAAGAAATTCAAAATTTAAGACTACTCATCCAAGAAATTATGTGAGTTATAATAAGGATATCAGCAGTGAAGAGTCACTTAGCGAAGATCCTGAGGATTTTGTGCCTAAAAATAAAAAAGAAGACTGAAAAAATAAATCAACTACACTCATAATTGAATAAAATTAAACCTCCTACTTTCAATGGGGAAATTAAGATCGGAGAAGAAGCTAAATTGTGGCTTAGGGATATGGAAAAATATTTACGAGTGTTTGACTATTCTAGTCTCATAAAAGTAAGAATTGTTATTTTCAATCTGCAAGGGAAAGCTTCGGCATGGTGGGATGATCTCAATATAACAAAAGCTATCAATGAAAAAAAGGTGAAATGGAAGGCTTTTGCGACATTTTTTAAACATAAATATTTGTTTGAAAGATACTATGACAAGAAAGTAAAAGATTTTTATGGTCTAAAACTGGGACAACAAACTATGGAAGAATTGATCAGTAAATTTCTGGAATTACTCAAGTATGTTCCCTATATTCAAGATGAAAAAGTCAGAATTCAACATTTCTTAAATTGTCTACCTTTTAGTTTTAAAGATCGGGTAGAATTTGATGATCCAAAAACACTGGAGGATGCTTTTCAAAAGGCTAGATTGTGATTCGAGCAGAGTCAGAATAAGGATGAAGTAACCAAGAAGTGGAACGAAAATAAGAAAATGAAATATGAAAGTAGACAGAAGGGTCATAAGCCCAATAATTTTAAAAATCAAGCTACGCATGTACCTTTCACAACAAGTTTGATAGCAATAAATCGCAATCAAACTTTGTTCCATCGAGTAAGAGGATGAATATTGAAAGTACAAGAAAAATGGAAGAAAAATTAACTAAAGCACCAATCAAATGTTTGGGATGTGGAGAAAATCATAGATGGTTTGAGTGTCCTCATCGGAATGAGAAAAATAAATCATTGCATAATCTACAAGAGGCTTCTACAATTCAAGATGTAGCAAAGAGTCCAAAAATATATGCTCCATTAAATAATCGACAAGCAGATCATCAAGCCTCAATTATTGAGGTATAAGCTATGATTTCCGGGACACTTGTGTCTATATTGATTGATTATGGTGCATGCAAAAGTTATATAGACCCAAAAATTTGTAAGTCCTTCAAACTAAGCAAAAACAAGTATATGCAGCCTTGGCTAGTCCAAATGGCCACAGGAGTAAAACAAAAAGTTTTTGAAGTAGTAAATCATTGTCCTTTAAAGTTAAATGGATCCTACACTAGAAAAAATTTACATGTTTTACCATTGGTATCTTACGATTTACTCATTGGCATGGATTCGCTTGAAAAACACAGAGCAATCCTAGATTGTTATCAGAAATATGTTATTTTTGTGAATAATGATGGGCAGTTTGAAAATATTCAAGGAGTAGTAAGGATAGTAAAATTAAGGGATATTTATGCACTTCAATTGAAGAGGAATGCACAAAAAGGGTGTAAATTATATGTTGTTCACTTAGTAGAAAATCAAAAAAATAAAGTTTCAGATTTAACAAAACACCCTGTGTTGGATGAATTTGAGGATGTATTTCCTGAGGAAATTCCTTGGTTACCACCCAAAAGAGAATTTGATTTTACAATTGATTTATCCCCAAGAGCAGTACCTATTTCTAAAGCACCTTATGGAATGACTACCCCTGAATTGATAGAATTAAAGATGCAATTGCAGGAGTTGTTAGAAAAAGGTCATATCCATCCAAGTGTATCTCCGTGGGGAGCACCAGTGGTTTTTGTTCGCAAGAAGGACGGCACTTTCAGATTGCGGATAAATTATAGACAGTTGAATAAAGTAACTATCAAAAATCGATATCCATTGTCGATAATTGACGATTTGTTCGATCAAGTTGGAGGTGCTACTATCTTCTCAAAAATAGATTTAAGGTCGAGTTACCATCAAATCAGAGTTAAAGAAGAGGACATCCATGAGATAGCTTTCCGTACTCGATATGGACATTATGAATTTGTGGTGATGCCATTCAATTTGACGAATACACCTTCCACGTTTATGCGCCTTATGAATAATGTTTTCAGTAAGTATTGGATAAGTTTGTTTCGATGTTTATAGATGATATACTCATTTACTCAAAGAATGAAAGTAAGCATGAGGAACATTTGAGTTTAATGTTGCAAATCCTAAGGGAAAACGAGTTATATGCAAAATTAAGTAAATGTGACTTTTACAAAGACCAAATACAATATTTAGGTCACGTAATTTCAGCCCAAGGTATTGCGGTGGATCCTGATAAGATCAAGCCCATAATGAGCTGGCCTACTCCGCAAAATGTAAGCGATGTCCGTTCTTTTATGGGATTAGCCGGATATTATCGGAGATTCATTGAAGGATTCTCCAAAGTGGCTCATCCTATCACGTCTCTTCAGAGAAAGGAAGTCAAGTTTATTTGGACAACCAAATGTGAAGAAAGTTTTGTGAAACTGAAACAGTTGCTTACTTCAGCTCCTGTTTTAAAGGTGGTTGATCCTTATGGTGACTTTGTAGTATGCAGGGATGCATGCAAGGAAGGATTGGGAGGTGTATTAATGCAAGAAGGTTGTGTAATTGGGTATGAGTCTACAAAATTAAAGACGCGTGAAGTAAATTATGCAACTCATGATTTAGAGTTGGCTGCCATAATTCATGCTTTGAAGATGTGGCTACATTATCTACTTGGGAAAAGATTTGTTCTTAAAAATAATAAAATTGGGATGAAATACATTTTTGAACAACCAAATTTGGGATGAATGGTAGACAAGCAAGGTGGTTGGCTTTCTTAAGTGAATTTGACTTTGAAATTCAACACATTAAAGGAAAAGAAAATAAAATAGATGATGCTCTTAGCAGGAGAATGCACATGTTAATGATGACCTCAGTTAGTAGTTTTCAAGCGGATCTGGTAATAAAAATTCAGACAACAACTGAAAAAGACCCAAAATATCTAAATTTAATGCATAAATGCCATGTAGAAAATTCAGAACAACAAACTTTAGACTACAGTTTAACAAAAGAAGGATTGTTGTTGTTTAAAAATACATTATATATACCAGATCTGATGGAATTAAAGCAATTTATTTTAGATGAATTTCATAAGAGGCCATATTTAGGCCATCCTGGTTATCAAAATATAATAACAACTGTCAAGAAACAGTACTATTGGCCCAGATTGAAGTCTGAAATTGCTGAGTATATAGAAAAGTGTATGGAATGTCAAAGAGTGAAAGTAGAATATCAACACCCAGCTGGTTTCTTACAACCTATACGTGTACTTGAATGGAAATGGGAGACTATTTCCATGGATTTCATCATTGGTTTGCCTAAAAATAACAAACAACGTGATGCTATTATGGTCGTAGTAGACAAATTAACTAAGGCATCTTATTTTATACCAGCTAAATACACATTCAAAGCAATACATATTGCAGATATATTCATGAAAGAAGTCTTTAGACTTCATGGAATTCCAAAGGTAATTGTATTCGACAGGGATGCGAAGTTTACCTCACATTTCTGGAAGGAGTTATTTATAGGTTTGGGAACAAAATTCAATTTTAGTACAACCTATCATCCTCAAACAGATGGACAGATGGAGAGGGTGAATCAAATTTTGGAAGACATGCTTAGTTTGTCTGTCATGGATAATCCAAAACAATGGAAAAATTACCTACACTTGGTTGAATTTGCTTACAACAATGGGTATCAAACCTCTGCAGTTATGAGCCCATTTGAAATTTTGTATGGAATAAAATGAAAAAACCCTATGACTTGGGATGATCATGTGAATAGGATTATGTTGGATCCTCATTTATTGGAAGAACTAGAAAACATTGTGCAGAAAGTTAAAACAAATTTAAAAACGGCCCAAGACAGACAAAAAAGTTATGCAGATCAACATAGAGAACATAAATAATTTGAAGTTGGGGATCATGTATTCCTAAGGGTGAAGGCAAAGAAAATATCTATGAGTTTAGGAAAGGTTGCCAAATTGACACCAAGATATTGTGGTCCTTTTCAAATACTTGCTAGAGTAGGACCTGTTGCTTATCAGTTAGCTCTCCCAACAAATTTTAAAGTACATGATGTTTTTTATGTTTCATTGTTAAAAAAATATGTATATGATCCTAAGCATATTGTAAATTGGCATGTGATTCAGGTGGAATCAAAAGGAGATTTCCAGACAAATCTTGTATGTATACTGGATCGGAAAGAGGTGGTACTTCGGAATCGAATCATCACCCAGGTAAAAGTGCAATGGGAGCACTATAAGCCTGAGGATGCTACCAGGGAGATGGAAAAGGAAATGCGAGCATCATACCCTTTTTTGTTTGAAGAAGTGCATGACACAGACTGAATTAATTTTTCTATTTTAAAACTTTTTAACACTGAGGACGCTGAAAAGTTAAGGGGAGGGAAAATGTAACACCCCAAATTTTGGATTTATAACCCCTTTTATTTTTGTTAAGTATTATTCCATTATATTTATGTGATATTAGAAATATAGAGAAGTTAATTTCTAATGACTATGTGGACCAACACATTAAAGAGATGTGAGTCACAGTTCCTATGGGTTTCAAGGATAAATACAAAATAAAATAAATAATGAGAAAATTATTATTGAGACACTTGTAGAAACCCTAAATAAGAGTTTTGGAGAATAATTGAATTACAGAAATAAAAATAAAAGAGAAATGCAAAAAGAGAACAAGAGAGGAAGAAGGCATTAATTATGATCACCAACAAAGACACGAGAGAAAATGTTACACATAATAGGAGAAAGAGACACAAGGGAACTAAATAAATGGAAATAATCAAGAAAATGAAAGGACAGTTTGGAGTACAAACTGAACCTGAAAAAGGAACAACAGCAGCTGGGTATTAACTTGGAACACAAGCAATGTTCAAGTAGGAGCACTACCACAAGTTGCAAGAGCTGGGTATTAACTTGGAACACAAGCAATGTTCAAGTAGGAGCACTACCACAAGTTGCAAGAGCACTGCAAGTACCCTGTAGAGGCTATGACTGGTTGTTTTCCAAAGTGGAGATACTTAAAATCCCTTGGAGCATCCTAGAGTACTGGGTTGGATGTTGGGTTGTCTGTTGTAAAAGAAACTTCATAAATAACTTGGGGAACAAGTTAAGGGCAATAAAAAGAAACTCCGACTCAGAGGAACTGTGAACTCAGCTTGGAGGTGACCACAATAGCAAGGAAGGGCTTGCAGGTCTAAGGATGGGAGGTTTGCGACTGTGTTCCACTGGTCTTTAGAAATAACAAATAAGTATTTTTTACTACTGTTGAAGTTAATAATATCATTTATTTTCTATAGGATCCTTTCATTACAAAACTGGTTGTGTTGAGATAAATATGGTCGAATCTTGAATGCTGGAAAAATGAACAGAAAGCTTGTATTTCTAATTGAGAATGTTGTGAGCTGTTCTGTAATACATTCTTTTCATTTTATAAATTCTTTAATAATAGAGAGAATAGACAAATGTTGTGAGAAGTTATTTATTTTGTTATTTATGTTTTCTATTATGCAAAAATTACAGGGTATGAATTTTAAATACAAAATATTTGCAAAACTGAAATAGAAACGTAAATCTATGTCTTTGTTCTTGAATACAATAAACCTGGCATTTTTATATATGTATATAAATTACTACCATGCTCGATAGAGTTTATAATTCTGTTTATAATTATTTGTATGCCATTTTACTTTCGGTAAAGGAGTATAAGCTCCATAATCAAACTTCGATTTGTATATTTGAATGGAAACCACCAGATAAAGACAGCAAGAATCGACATGGTTTCCATTAAACGAACTTTGCTTACAAGTATAAGCTAGGGTTTTAAACACACATTGCGTTACAAATATTTAGGTATTGAAATTGATAAACTATAAACAACTCTAATTCAATTACTCAACGAGAAATGTTTGAGGCAAAGATCGAATACAAATGCTATTTAGAACCAAACTCTATATGGTTATATCATTATACAGTTACATAAACTCTAACTATGTATTATACCGAATACAGGGAGGAATTCTCAAGATAATTTATGAGTCTTGCATTGATAATATTTATAAAAAATAAGATTACATCCAAGGGTCGTGAAGACCATTTGTGAAATTAAATTCACGGTTAAATATACAATTATACATTTTTACAAAGGAAACTACAAACTCAAATAGAGTCGACTTCCTTAAAAACATTTGAGACAGATTCAAAACGAAAGCGTAATGCAAATGCTGCGTGGAAGTGATACTCGGCATGGCTATCACATTACAAACATGGCTATCACATTACAAACAGTATATGTTTACATAGCAAGAAAAAAACCTGGAAACGGTGGAAACGGTGCAAACTTACAAGAGAATCCATAATTCAAAAACAAATTTCATCCACTGGTCGTAAGACCTTTCAACAAGACTTGACACAGTCTAAGTTTAAAACCAAGGTCGGCGGCCGTAAAAGTTGGCTCACAGACAGCAAGGATAAACCCTAATTAAAACAAGAGACCCCTAACCATTTCCTTAACGACATCTTTAACCAACAGAGCAGGATTTCTCTCGAGTATTTAGGTGTCGGTGTGTTACCTGGCCACCTGATTTTCTAACTCGTTGGCTAACACCACAAGCTCGTTCGGAACGCGTTGAACCATGTTCATATAAACTCTTCACCTACATAGGAAAACAAGTGGGAATTTAAACATTGCAGAGTTAACCAAACAATCGAAATGATGAAGATTAAATGTTGTAACGTTATGTTTTCTTACCTGTGCGTGCGTTGGATGAATCCATCGAGTTCCTTCTTTACATAGACGGTACACACACTGAACAGAGCAGAAGCATTCTGCATAGAGTAGGAATGCTCTACGTAGAGACTCGAACTGTAACAATGACAAGTTCCGAGAGGGCTAGAACTTTTGCACCACGCATTCACCAGTTTGGACGGTAGGGTTACCTCTGAACCCAGTGTGAGTATTTAATGCAAACCTAAGTGTGGTAGATGGCGCAAAGGCCATCAACACCAAACTACACCAAACTTCAGATATCAACGGTGGAGGATTGCTCAGTACAAAATCCCATTTGAATGCCATGGATCGTGATCAACGGAAGAAGTAACCTGAGAATTTAATTGCCAGGATGTGGTACTTTGTACCCTTCATAACGTGGCACGATTTTTTTTAATATCGACCGTATATTGTTCATTTCGTATTTAGAGTCGACCAGCTGAAACCAAACTTGAATGGTGTAGTGAATGCATGTTTCATTGAACTCCAAGTAATTCCTTGAACCCGTGGAAAAACTGCCAGGGTGGCATGCAAACAATCGTAGTTAACAAATACCATTACGTGGATGGCCAGGACGACATCACAAACATAAACCAGTTATTATATATGTGAACGTAATGTGTTGTAATGCATTTGCAATTGTAATATATTGTAATGTGATTCGCATATGATAGTCACAAAAATAATAATGTTTTACATAGATTCTTTCGGGACTTGTTTAATATTTTCAAATGTGTTAGTAAACCCTTGTTTAAAATAAATCATTCCACGTGAATGTAAATTTGTAACTATTTTAATTTTAAAATTACAATTAGCATTTTTATGCTTATTTGTTTATAAGTTATGTAAATTATAATTTTTATATATAGTTTGTAAACTAATGAAAAAAAATACAAATTTATATATATTTATTTATAATAATTACTATTATGTTAGGACGTTAAATTTAATTAATGGATTTTAAAAAAAATATGTGTGTAAAAGAGACCGTACAAGTTGATGGAGGTGGAGGAGGAGGACCTCCACTATCGTTAGATGAGGAATGGTCATCCCTCCTAGTATCTACAAGGATGGATGCACCAAAAATATGTCGCATCGAGTTCCTCATATCATGAGGAGCTATCCTCCATATCTCTATGGGGTGTTGCATAATGCCATGCACCCGTATAGGCTAAACCCTTTTCTCTACCAACAATGTTAATAACCTTTCAGCTACGTGTTGTCGATACCTATCATTAGGATTGCGTCGGAATCCAGATCTAGCCAACTATGGTAGCTTGGTCTCATGCATCTCCTCCTCATCATGAATGGAAGGAGGCGGCCCCTCCCCATCAAATGTGCCAATGTCTCCAAAATATATAGTACAAAACAATAATTATACAATTTCATTGAACAATTTAATATAACCATTTAGAATATATTTCATTTGCATTAAGTACAAAGAGAATAAAATGCAACTAGATTAATTTAAACATAATGCTAATATTACCTCTCTCATCTATTGGCTCATCTCAGGTGAAGAAGATGTTATGGAACACTCTCTAGTCCAATCCTGCGTATCGATATGGCACAATATCTAATGCATGTTTTTTCTCATTGGATAGCATCTCGAGCACCTTTGGTGTGATCCTATTCACTCGGGCTACACCCTTTTAGGAATCATCTCCCCCCACATGTGCATATGCACCTTCATTATCGTCTTAGGATGGTGGCAGTCAAATGATGGCCTGATGCCTGGAAACATCTCATAAAATAGACAAAAATGCTCTAAACCAAAAGGGAATTTGACCCTCCCATCAATCTGTGCATGACATTGATCCAAATAAAAACAAAACTACCACAAAAAAATGGTAGACCACCTAATGCATCTAGGACTCCATACTAAAGAATCTAAAAAAAAAGAAAAGAAGGAAACTAATGCGCTACCCATCAATGGTTAGGTGCATGATGGTCATTGCCAAGAGTGAGAGGCACCTAACTACTGCAAAAAAATGGTATACCACCTAATACATCCAGGTCTCCACATTAAATAATCTAAATAAAATAAAAGATGGCAGCTAATGTGTTTCCCATCAGTGGTGAGGTGTGCGATAGTCGACACCAAGAGTGACAAGCACCTAACCTCCTATGCACTGAAAGCAACAATGCGCAGTTGTCCACCACACACTAAAAAATTAAGCAGGATTGATGACGTGGTCATTATATATCTCTAAGAGTAAGCTATTTGACTCTCTACTGCAGCACCAACTAGGAAATCAAGGAACTGGGGAAAATTGCCCCCTCTCCTAGATAGCCCAGTGATAAAATAAATGTTCTCCTTAGTGGGTTGGAACCACTAATAGGGACCAACATAAAATTCTCGCCTACGATGATCCCAACATCAGATCAACTGCACCAACAATGACAAGTTACCATTGAGGGATGTAGCCTCCTTATAGAACTTTAGTAGGTTGAAAACCATCAAGAGATATTGGGTATGAATAGTAATGGGGCCATGGTACAAATACCTCTCCCTCTCTCTGTCCTCCCACTCAGGCTCAAAGTTGTACTGATCAACCCGTGCATGCTGTTGATGATCATGCTCTCACCCCTGACATCTCTATTTCACATATAACATCAATCAGTGTCATAAATAGATGTATAAAAACATTAAATATTTCATTCAAGGAGCATGTTATTTAATAACATCAAATACTAATTTTTTTCCTTAAAAAAAGGATTTTGACTAGTGGTGCTCCTTAACTGCATTCACGCACAAATGACAATGTTGTTGGACAACAAGTGCATCACTAACGATGCTCTTGTACCACATGCACACACCTTATGATGCAAAACAATTAACAAAGCGTGTCGTTGCGTGGTTTATAATTTTTTAAATGTTGGTTGATGGTGCGCCCATTAAACATCAACACACCAACAACAGTGCACAAAGGTTCATAAATCACACCGTCAAAGTCCTTTGTGAGTTTATTTTATTTTTTATGACTTAATAGTGAGCCATTGACACGTCGGTGCACCAAGAAATTGATGCAGAGAGTTTGACGTAGCGCACCGCTAAACGTTTTTTTTTAATTTTAAAGTTTTCCGCCCTTAGTAAGTTCAATTTTTTTTATGTGATAACGGTGCGCCAATTACACATCAGCCCACCATCAGCGCACCATGGAATTTGTGCGGAAAGGTTAATGGACCACACCACTTAACATAATGATTTTTTTTAATTAATTTTTGGTTATGCGGTGCACCTAACACACATCAACACACCGTCTCGATGCACTTGGTTTTAGTGTGTGCACTGTAGAAGCTTGTTGTGAGTTTTTATTTTATTTTTTATCCTTTAATGGTGTGCCATATATATGTTAGCGCACTGTTAAATGTTTTGTTTTTCTAAATTTTTTAAATTTTGCACCCCCAAAACTAGTGCATTGTGGACATGTCATCGTATTGTAAACGGTGCACATTTTTTTAGAGTGCACTGTAGTTTCCCTTGGTTAGTACAAAAATTTGTATGTGATAACGATGCACCTGTTACACTTCGTTGCACCATGGTTATATCAATGCAGACAAGTCAACGAACCACACCACTTAATGTTATGAATTTTTTAATTTACATTTAGTTATCCAGTGGGCTTGGAAAACATCAGCACATTGTAACCATGGTGCACATGGGTTTAGTATATGCACCAGTTTATGTCGATAGTTTTTTTTTATAACCTAGTTTATCAATGCATTGTGAAATTATAGCACACTGTTTTCATAGTGCAAGTCTGTCCACAATGCACCGCATACGGTGCACCCTGTAAATTCACAGGGTGCACCATCTTGCAGTGCAATCCAGACGATTTGAATGCACCGTGCAAGGATTTTTATTTTATTTTTAAATTTAGCAGAAAAAATTCTTAATTTCCAATTTTAATCTGCTAAAAAAAATTATGAAGTAACAAACAATTTACCTGGACACTTGCACATTGGGTAGGAATGGTTGTGATTGATTCCAAATTTGAAAATTTTCCCACCATTCGAAAAAATTCACAATCCAGTCAGCAACCAATGGAAGTGAGCGATGCTTGCACTTGGAGCACGGATGTCAGGGCGTCTGAGTAGGGGATGTACGACTCCGGTGTTGTAGGGCTCAAAAGCATTGTAGATGTGGTAAAATGATTTTTTCATGTATAATTTTTATATATTAAACCATGTTTCAGTGCGCCCAAAACGATAAAGCACCAATGTGTTCGATTATATACGATGCACTGCTAATAAAAATTTAAAATAAAAATTAATATAGTCTGTGGTTTTAAATTCAAGATTTGTTAGCCCTAATGCAGTGTGACTTAGTCTATACTGCCCCAATGTTGTTGATTAGAACAACTGCACTGGTGATGGAAATAAAAAATAAAAAATATAGTAATCTGGTGCTCTCATTTATCTATTTACCCTACTTCGATGCTTTTAACTATGTGGCACCCCAGTGCGCTTGGTTAATATAAACACATCGTTTATACAATTTTTTTTTCTTGCTTGTTTGTGTTTCCGGCCGTAGTGCCACATGATTTATTTGCAGCACCGGTGTGTTATTTTCTTGTATGCACCAGTTCATTTGGTTTGTATAAATGCACCCAATAAAAACATTTGTTAAAACCTCCACCCTTCACCTCCTCTAGTCACCTCCGCCCACTCGCCTCCGCTAGTCACCTCCGCTATAAATGGATATTTGGGCTCTTTTTAGAGTAGCATCCATTGTAATCTCCGCCAAAGGGCCTTTTCCTTGTGGTGGTTTGTAATTTCCAGCACTATATGTCTTATTTATTTGGCATAAGTTAAGGGAAAATGTGTGAAGTGATGTAACATTAAAATTTACTAATATAAGTACAATTTTGCTATTGTATTTACAACTATCATAAGTGTTTTCAAATCTCTTATATGCACGATAAGATTGTCCTAGAGTGTTGAAACTTATTAAAACCCTAGGTACATTGGTACATTTTCTCTTGAATTGTGCAATGCACTAGAGTCGTTAAGAGTTGAAATATAGGCCATTGTTGTTATTTTTGTTTCTATTTCATAACAGTCCTAAGGCTAAAAATTGGCAAGGTTAAGATATAGAAAACCTCTAGGATAGAGGTGAAATTTCTGAATTGCATGAGAAACATCAACCCATACAATTTTCTACATACATTTATACATGAGATATGAGATGTTACTTTGATGCAAGAATGACACCAACATTGTGCAACAATTTTTAGAGACACTAAAAAAAACAACAATGATAAAACTATGACACAATTGATGCAAGGACGATGCAAAACATAAATGAACACTTTTACAATGTTTTAGCACCATAGATTAGACACAAATTCAATGGACATTCAACATACATTTGATCCAAATTCATATCGCAAAATATCGATGTGCGCTAACAAAAAAATGGAAATGGGAAAATGGATTGTGGTGATGCTACAACCATGTATTCTAGTAGTGATGGTTCATGTTTTCATTTTCATTCATCTTGTATTACTAATAATGGAGATTGAGAGGTTCAATTAACTATGAGGCTCTTGAACAAAAATGCCACCACAAATATTGACACCTATTATCATCCACTTATAAAAAAAATGTGCACAACAAAGACACATGATGTCAATAAAGATGCAGTGATTACAAACTCGAAAATAATATGTAAATATATGTTGGGTGAATATATAATTAAGGATAAAAATCTTATACAATTGTGTTCAATAGTAAGGGATACTGCCAACCAGGGTTGGAATTTGATGGGCAAAATGATCGTCATGGACCATTTTTCCCATTAAATACAGTCTATATTTTAAACTGACCATCATAAAAAATATAGAAAACTTTAAAAACGATTGTACATAGCATTGAAACCGTAAAAAATGACGGATAGATTTTTTCCCAAATTCCCACCCTGCTGCCAACCATTAAAGTCTGTTTTTCATTTACACCATATTAACGAAAAAGAATATCATGTTGATACCACATAAATGTACTCTTTTCTAGTATTAATTATTTGCTAATATAAGCATTTATTACTAACTCTTATGTACTTATAATGGTGTAGTTCTGACAACCACCTACTAAGATTGTTTGCTCTAGCCACTTACTTTATTTATTTGTGTTCATTTATATTTCTCTTGTGCATCGTGGCTTAAGACTCTTTATTTTTGGATGCTCATGAAGTTTTGATAAATTGTGTTGTTTTGCCTTACAGCCTTAGTTAATGGTGGTGGTTTTCACAACCTACCTTTTGCATAAAATGCATGTATGGACATTTTGTGTATTAATTAAATTATATATATATATATATATATATATATATATAAATTTGCAAAATGCTTTGTTATTTGAGTTTCACTTTTTTCGATAAGTTTATTATAATTTTAGGTTTATTATAATTTTACGGCTTGACATAACATAAGTAGTTATTATTTTCAAAGTTCTTTAGGGTCACCATATTTGAACATAGTTGCTTTGAACATGTTATCTAGACATTCTTTGAACATGCTATTTTCAAACTTATATTAGATTTCAATTTACATGCACTTTTGATTTCTGTTTTGGATATATGGAATAACTTATCTATTTTATGATGGCAACAAGTATAAGAAGAATAATGACTTTCATGTTTCTAAATATTATGGTTTACGAAGAATGATGACTTTCACGTTTCTATATTATTGTTGATTAAGAAAAATAGTGCAAATAATTCAAATTCTAAGGAGCTAATACATATTTATTAAAATTAATTATTAATTATTATGGTTATTTTTATTTAACCGTTTAATTTAGTGCATACATTGAGGTGATTGACTAGACTAACGTAGATATCTTGGTTCAAAGTTCTTCAAGTAAGTGTAGATGAGGTCGATATATATATACATATTTTGTTTTTCTTAAGATTTAATTAATTAAATTTGATTTTAGTGAACATTAAAGACCATTATATATATATATTCTTCATCGTATTATATTTTGAAAAAAATTATAAAACCTATTTTTAAAAAATACCCTTCTTGTTTTCATGTTATTTTTAATGTATTTACTTTGAAAATTAAATAAATCAATATTCTTAATAATACCATTTTTTCTTTCAAGTTATTAATTGGCTGCCATGGAAAGAAGGATCCATCATTGAGAAATTCAAAGCTGCTTTATAGAGTAAAACATTGTTTGTTATAAAATTTTAAGCAAGAGCATATATTCTTTAAGTTATTTTCATTATTTTATAATCTTTTTATAAAAAATAAGTTTCAGATCTTTTTTTAAGGAAAGTAGTTAGTGCACCTGAAGAGGAAGGCGTCATGAGAACATAAGAGCTTGGGATTCGATCCGGGGTGAAGATGACGACAACCAACTGCCCCAACCACCCCGCCTAGCATAGTACTTATGAAAGGTGGATTTCAAGGAATGAAATATGAGAGTTCCATTGTGATAACCTTTTTACATTTGCTAGTTTGAAATATTTCCCGTTTGAGATATTACCCATTGCACTATGTAATCTTTCAAATATGGTTTGGTCTCCTGTATCTATCTTTGTTTTGTTGATTTTATTTAATAATGATCTATCTCTGTTTTGTTGATTTTATTTAATAATGAGTAAGTTATCTATGGTTTGCCATAATTATTTCAAACTTCTTTGCACTTTATTGGCTTGTTTGAAACTTAGCGCATGCAAGCGATGAGTTTTGCTCCAATTGAATGTACAATTTTTCTAATTTAAATTTGTAGTATCTATATATGAATGGGAAAATTTTAAGTCCATGGAATACTTAACATTTAGCTTCCTAATCTTAAGTTTTCTCTCTATTTTAATTATTTTTCTCATTTAATTCTTTTTTATACAACTCATATTGTTGATGATCTTCGGTGTAAGTTGAAATTGCATGCAATACACAAGAAATTTAAAAGTATTATTATTTTTTCTACATTGTAGATTGTACAATCTCCCACTTGAATTTGACTTACTTCCTTTTATTTATAAAAGATATACCCAATGGTAGTAACATACTTTGTCCCTTTTTCCTTGGACAAGGATCTAAACCTTTTGTCTATTTAGTATCAAAACGTGTTGTCATATTGGATACCTCTTCTATCTTTAGAATTGCAATAATCCATGCATTGTGGTCACTATTGTGTTCCATGGAATTGGGTCTTCTTCGTAGTTCTCTTGAGCAACTTTTACAATGAATTATTTAACAACTTCCTCCTTCGTCCTCTAAATAATAAAAACCCTTATTATAAAGGAAAAGGGAGAGGGGGAAAGTGAACAATGCCCTTGGATCTCTACCATGCTTCACTATGAGATAGATCGACGGTCTCAAGCATGGACCAACACTATTTAATCTATGTAGTTTTTATTCGCTCGATTTCTACAATTATTCTCCCTCTTGTTCTATAGCACTCAAGTTTTAAACACCGCCATTTTCCTCTCCTTAGCTTTCATAGTTGTTCACATTCCTCTCCTAGTTAATTTCTTCTCCCTTGAAAGAAATGCAAAATGTTTTGCCTCTAAGAATGCTAAGATAATTCCATCTATTTCCCAATTAGTAGATCCAATTATGTCTCCACCTTTAGGAGATGAAATGGATGAATATGATGGTAAATTTGGTGGAAATGTGAGATGGTTATCAGCTATATACTAAAAATTTCATTGCTAACAGACACCATATGGTCGAGTTATACCACAATTACATATACAACCATTTTCCATTTTTAGGGGTAACCGAAAGAATTTGAGGTTAATTTTTGGTGGACATGTGTGGATATGTGATAGGAAGCATAATCATCCTGGTCGTTGGTTAGGTTGAGTTCCATCATTATGTGTGGATATGTGACATGCAGATCTCGTACATAGATGATGCATGCATGGGACAATGTATCCATTTAGATTTTCTTGGCCACCTACTACATAATATCTTTCTTTGTCTCTTTGTATATAGAATCCCATCCTCCAATGTCACTGGAATATGAGTCTTCATTCACCACTCCTCATTTGATGTGATCCAATTTTAAGTTGAAAGCAAAGCTAGTGGGCCTCTCCTCCATAGGTCTCGTGTATTTGGGAGGAATCAGCGTGAAGCTTGTGATCATTGTGAAGGTTGTAAATCATGTCGATACCACCCATAAAGAGAGTTATTCATTTCATATAAACAACTCTAATATGCATAGATTTTAGGCATATCTGACTTAGTAAGGGGCATAGAATTCTACATACCTCTATTGTAATGTCCCATACCTCAAACTAAGGTTAGAGGCACTAGGAAACCCAGGAGAAGGGGGCTAAGTAATTAAGTATAACACAGAGGATTAAGTTTAGGCCAACTAACCATTGAACCAATAAATTTAAATCTATATCCTTTTAAAATAAGTGCAAGACATGCAAGCATATCGATTCCCCTATGGTGCATACTATTGAACTTAATAATAATGCAATTCATAACATGTACATGAGTAAGGCACGGTAATTAGAATATCTAGTACAATTATGAACATACAAATAACTCAAGTACTTGATAGTAATTATTGGATTGTAATGCTATTGAGAACATTATTAATAAGTATTTAGTTGTTGTGGTTATCATTTTTCTTGCATAATAATTATCTTTCATATGAGGATTACTTAGCAGTTCTACTATGTGTGTGTTGATAGAAGGGTTAAGTAGTAAGTAGGAATAACATAAAAACATGTCCACAGGCTACCATCTATAGCCACACACAAACCATAGCAAGCAAAGAGGCACAGGTTACCAACTACAACCTCCAAAAATAGATCATGTGGTTGTCCCCTGCAACCTCCAAAATCAGATCATGCGGTTGTCCCCGTACAACCATCTTCCACTAGTACAATTTAGATTGTATGGATTCCTTCCCTCCATCCATCAATCACTAATACAAATCAGATCTACAATAATATAATCAAACATGCAACAATAGAACAGATCTACATACATAGGTACTCTCAATCAAAAGACACAGTGCCTTCCTTTCAGCATCGGAAACATTGTCGGGCCAAAACGGTCATAACTTGGTCATACAAAAATATTTTTCTGTGAAAAAAAAGGTGTTCGTTATTGGAAATGTTGCTCCAAATGCAATGGAAACATATCTCACGACCCATAAATGAGCAGAAATAGGTGAACCGGAACATATGGTTTCGCCCCTCTCAACACCATGAGAGCCACAATTGTAAACCAGAAGGAGAAGAGAAAGAATAGGTGGTAGAGAAGGATCATAACAATTCGGATTCATCATGTACAAAGGCCATCCATCCTGTATACAGATCCTGAAATATAAACCATGAACATAAATATAGCATAAATTAGTCACCACGACACATATACAGAATAAAATAACATGAATAGCACATGAGAGAATACTTATCTCAAATTTTGGCAACTGGCTGGAACAAGAGAATTTTCCTCCTAGTCGTAGACACATTCAATACTACAACTCCTGAATAGGTCACCCTCGAGTTGAGGCCACATATTCACAAGCAAAGCACACTTAGTCTATCAAACTCTCAGAAACTCCTCTTTCGAGAAACCACAATACTTCCTACTACCACGTGCTCCCCGTATGTCCCCATTTCCTATGGGATGTGAGTTCCTTCAACTAACTCATCCCTAAGTATATCACCATCCCATTCCCAATCATCTCGTGAGAGAAACTAGACTATCAGAGTGGTTCCCAATGTAGAAGCAAGGGGAACATCCAGGAGAGTACCTTATGGAAACATATACTAGAGTTCTCTCTAGGGGAATCCTACAACAAGAAATCAGTACCACCACAGTCTCAATACTGTCCACATTCACTGCATAGTGAGATAGCACAATTCAAGTGATCCAAGCTCAGGTTTATCCTCAACGAGGAGAGAGCACATGAATTTATAGGAAAGAGAGGCAATTCGAACCAAGGCAATCCCACCCAGGTAAAGAGGAGGTGTTAACTCAACCATAAGGTAGCCAACTAGAATTCCACCAAGGAAATTCGAATTAGTATGTGGACCACTCAATCATGAAGGGGGAAATCGAATTAGGGAGAGTGGAGACTCAAGTGGAGGTCACTTAACCCATAATATCTCCATGAGGAGGAGTTACAAAAAAAAATGGATGAGTGGAAACCGAAAATAACTCAAGGGGGGCGCATGAAGAGTGATGGAGGCTCATTAATAAGCTGGAGGAACAAAAATAGGAAAGGACCTCATCAAGAGGGTGCACTAGGAGGAATATAGTCTCATAAATGACTTGGATGCATGAAAATACAAAAGAATCACTTCATGAGGGTGCGCTTACCAAGTGAGACCCATAAAACCATTAAGGAGGGTGCATAAGGTAGAAAGGAGTCCACTAAACCATAATCCAAGATCCAAAGTATCTCCCAAGTAAAAAATAATCAAAAGTAGGGTATGTTGTACAATGTTAGGGTGAGCAACAACTCCTAAACCCAAACCCCCTCAGCTGTGGAACCATGGCCTCCCATACTCTTTTAGTTGTCTCCATTGAGCCAATTTAATTTAATTAGTAACAATCATCAACAATGATAATAATAACAATAATATTAACATCAAATTCAATATTCACATCAACAAATAAATAATCATAAGTCAACATTCACATCAACAAACAAATAATCATAAGTCCATAGTCACATCAACAATAAAATAATCATAAGTCCAAGGCTTAACAATTGGGGTATTACTAGGGTTCAAAATTGAGGCCGTCAGGGCCCGTCAAAGGCCTCTCAGCCCGTCAGTGAAGGGGGGCCTCAATTTTCCCCGTCATATAAAATTTGGTTTCGAATTTTTGACATTTTAAAAAAAATTATTTATTTAAATATAAATGACATTTAAAGGGCTGTCATTAAAATCGCCCGTCATTAATTTTTTTATGGGTGAGTGGTGACACCGTGACAGGACCAGGCTGCCAGTCTGTCAGTCTTTACTCTGGTCTGGAGTCTGGACAGAATCGAGACTCGAGTCACTCGACCTGGCACTTCCAGACTTGCTGCGTAATTAAAACGAAACGGCTCCAAGCCTCCAATATGGTTATATTCGTGGAATCGTGACGTCAATTGAATTGAGTGTAAATTGTAATGCGGTACAAAATGCAAGGGGTATTAATTGTTGTTTTAGGATGCCAGGTTCAGGGTTTAAGGTTACGGCTGGCCAGGATAAAAGCCTCGAGTCTCGACCCACCATGCTTGAACCTGCATTTAATCTGCATTTAAGGATTTTAACCTTGCATCAATCTAGATTGTCGATAGCATTCAACCTTTAAACCTTGCATTTAATCTTCGAATTGGACTGTATTTGGGTCTTGAAGCTTCGGGTTAGCACCGCAAAGCTTTCATTCTTGTGTTTATTCCTAGAATTGTTCCGAGTGCAGGGTTTTGGGGGTGTTGAATTACAACAGACTGATGTTTTAGTTTCGAGTGGAACTATATGGGACTGTTTTTCTTGTTATGAGTGGAGATTTGGGTCTTGAAGCTTTTGTTCTTGCATTTATGTATGCAATTATTTAGAGTGGAGATTCGACTCTTTAAATCCTTCTTGTTCTTGTTGTGGAGTGCTTTTATTCTATCTGCATTCCAGGGGCAGTAGTTTGCGTGCAATAGGAAGGGGGATTTAAATGTTTCAGGCCAGGAGTTTCCAAGCTTCACATTTTCCAGGAATATCTCGGACGGTGGTTTCCAGAACTTGGTTCTCGGGAGAATGTGTAATGAGTTTATGAAAAATGGAGGTAGGCATACATCCCCTGTGTTTATAAACCAAATGATTTATGGTTTTTGTCTGTCAAGTTATTATGCATTGATTGAGAATTCTGAAGTGGCATTTGAATTTGTGTTTTGGTTGAAGTTTCAAGTTTGAAGTGACATTTCATTGTAGATTTAATATTGGCTTGCAGTGGCATTTTAGGTTGTGTTTTGGTCAAAGCTTCAATTTTGAATTGGCATTTCACTGTAGATTTAATATTTTTAGGCTTTGGATCTCACTGTAGATTTAAATCTATAATGTTTGCTAGGTTGGGGCAATATGAAGTAGAAACTTTCTTGTTTTTTACAACGAATTGTAGACTCAATGATCCGAGTTAGCAAGATTTGCACTCATTACCTCGGGTTGATAAAACAACCAAACTATTGGTGGAGATATGAAAACGAACTTACACACACTTTTTTTATTAGAGAACAATGATACCTTTTAGGCACAGACCCCAGGAAATCAATATTTTTGGTCATGAAATCATTAATTTGGCCAAGCATGGGTTAGGGATCAGACGAGGGTTATCGATTCATGACGATCAATTTCACTCAGAACCAATAAATTTCAATATTTTTCCATAACTTGCAGAGGGTTATTGTATTTGGGCAGATACCATGAAGGCCTTAATCCTTGTGGATTCGCCATTGCCTCTGCGTCATTTGCAAACTATATACTCTGTGCTTTTTAAACTCTCGCAAGAAGAAATAAGCTTAGTTATCTATTCACAGTCTAAATTTCGTTGCGCTCAGAATATAACAACCTATTAAATGTTTTGAGCTCATGTATTCTTCTCAAGTACTCTAGATTCTTTGTTTTCCACAATACAAAGACTGGTATTTTTTCCTGTGAAAAAAAAAACTTTTATTTTAAAAAAAATTTGTGTCATAAATTTAATTGAAATGCATTATCTTTTTAGCACATTTTTTTAATGAAGTGTGCAATTAATCTATCACTGTCATTTGAAATGTGAGTTTTTTTGAAAGCCCTTCATCAATGAAGAGCTGCATGAATATATAACCTTCAATATGAAATTAAGACCAGCCCTTCAATCTTGATCCCAATCTTGATCCCTGGGTATTACATCCCCTCCCCCTTAAAACAATGCATCGTCCTTGATGCATATTTATGACATACATTTTTCAACACAAAAACGATGAATCCATCGAGTTCCTTCTTTACATTTTGCTAACATTCAGACATGGAATAGACGGTACACACACTGAACAGAGCAGAAGCATTCTGCATAGAGTAGGAATGCTCTACGTAGAGACTCGAACTGTAACAATGACAAGTTCCGAGAGGGCTAGAACTTTTGCACCACGCATTCACCGGTTTGGACGGTAGGGTTACCTCTGAACCCAGTGTGAGTATTTAATGCAAACCTAAGTGTGGTTGATGGCGCAAAGGCCATCAACACCAAACTACACCAAACTTCAGATATCAACGGTGGAGGATTGCTCAGTACAAAATCCCATTTGAATGCCATGGATCGTGATCAACGGAAGAAGTAACCTGCGAATTTAATTGCCAGGATGTGGTACTTTGTACCCTTAATAACGTGGCATGATTTTTTTTAATATCGACCGTATATTGTTCATTTCGTATCTAGAGTCGACCAGCTGAAACCAAACTTGAATGGTGTAGTGAATGCATGTTTCATTGAACTCCGAGTAATTCCTTGAACCCGTGGAAAACTTGCCAGGGTGGCATGCAAACAATCGTAGTTAACAAATACCATTATGTGGATGGCCAGGACGACATCACAAACATAAACCAGTTATTATATATGTGAACGTAATGTGTTGTAATGCATTTGCAATTGTAATGTGATTCGCATTGGATAGTCACAAAAATAATAATGTTTTACATAGATTCTTTCCGGACTTGTTTAATATTTTCAAATGTGTTAGTAAACCCTTGTTTAAAATAAATCATTCCACGTGAATGTAAATTTGTAACTATTTTAATTTTAAAATTACAATTAACATTTTTATGCTTATTTGTTTATAAGTTATGTAAATTATCATTTATATATATAGTTTGTAAACTAATGAAAAAAATACAAATTTATATATATTTATTTATAATAATTACTATTATGTTAGGACGTTAAATTTAATTAATGGATTTAAAAAAAAAATATGTGTGTAAAAGAGACCTTACAATCTTTCACAGGTTCTGCTAAAAGAGATGCTGTTTATATGCTCCTGGGTTTAAAAATGGAATTGAACTGTAACTGTGAGCTATGGTTCTCCAAGGGGTTCTTTACTTATTTTAGTAAAGGGGTTTGAATTCCTTATCATCACTTTATAAGTATTTATGATAAAAAGTTGTAAATAGAAAGTTTTGTGTTCAAATCTCTACTATAGATACTTATTTATCAAAAAAAATACTTTAATAATAATAATAAAAGAAAAAAGAAAAAAAATTAAAAAAAACAATCATAATTGAATCTTATTCTCCTAACCTATAATTATAAACCTTCATGGTTGAAGGTAGTCAACTATATTCCTAGTCTCTTATCTCATTTCCCAAGAAAATTTAACCATAAGGTAAACCATAATTAAATAAAAATTATGCACTTATGATAATCTTAGCTTACAACTCCGTTCCTAATTTCATAATGCATTTAATTTAAAAGAGTTAACTACATAAAAGCGATAGCCTGCTAATTTCATAATGCATTCTAATTTAAAAGAGTTACCCGCATAAAAGCCATAATCTATAATAGTTTGTATATGCATTAATAATCTCAATTCTCCATCGCTTTCCACGTTAAGAGATTTAATCCTAAATAAACATGTAAACGGATTAGGAATTCATCATATTTAATAATTTCTATACATATATATTTTTATGCATTACAATATTTATTTTTATTTTTTTCATACCATAACGCATAGCTTCGATGGAGGTGGAGGTGGAGGACCTCCACTATCGTTAGATGAGGAATGGTCATCCCTCCTAGTATTTACAAGGATGGATGCACCAAAAATATGTTGCATCGAGTTCCTCATATCATGAGGAATTATCTTCCATATCTCTATGAGGTTAGGGTGTCACATAATGCCATGCACCCGTATAGGCTAAACCCTTTTCTCTACCAACAATGTCAATAACCTTTCAGCTACATGTTGTCAATACCTATCATTAGGATTGCGTCGGAATCCAGGTCTAGCCAACTATGGTAGCTTGGTCTCCTACATCTCCTCATCATCATGAATGGAAGGAGGCGGCCCCTCCCCATCAAATGTGCCAATGTCTCCAAAATATATAGTACAAAACAATAATTATACAATTTCATTGAACAATTTAATATAACCATTTAGAATATATTTCATTTGCATTAAGTACAAAGAGAATAAAATGAAACTAGATTAATTTAAACATAATGCTAATATTACCTCTCTCATCTATTGGCTCATCTCAGGTGAAGAAGATGTTGTGGAACACTCTCTAGTCCAATCCTGTGTATCGATATGGCACAATATCTAATGCATGTTTTTCCTCATTGGATAGCATCTCGAGCACCTTTGGTGTGATCCTATTCACTCAGGATACACCCTCTTAGGAATCATCTCCCCCCACATGTGCATATGCACCTCCATTATCGTCTTAGGAGGGTGGCAGTTAAATGATGGCCTGATGCCTGGAAACATCTCATAAAATAGACAAAAATGCTCTAAACCAAAAGGGAATTTGACCCTCCCATCAATCTGTGCATGACATTGATCCAAATAAAAACAAAACTACCACAAAAAAATGGTAGACCACCTAATGCATCTAGGACTCCATACTAAAGAATCTAAAAAAAAGAAAAGAAGGAAACTAATGCGCTACCCATCAGTGGTTAGGTGCATGATGGTCGTTTCCAAGAGTGAGAGGCACCTAACTACTGCAAAAAAATGGTATACCACCTAATACATATAGGTCTCCACATTAAATAATCTAAATAAAATAAAAGATGACAGCTAATTTGTTTCCCATCAGTGGTGAGGTGTGCGATGGTCGACACCAAGAGTGAGAAGCACCTAACCTCCTATGCACTGAAAGAAACAATACGCAGTTGTCCACCACACACTAAAAAAATAAGCAGGATTGATGACATGGTCATTTATATATCTCTAAGAGTAAGCTAGTTGACTCTCTACTGCAGCACCAACTAGGAAATCAAGGAACTGGGGAAAATTGCCCCCTCTCCTCGATAGCCCAGTGATAAAATAAATGTCCTCCTTAGTGGGTTGGAACCACTAATAGGGACGAACATAAAATTCTCGCCTACGATGATCCCAACATCGGATCAATTGCACCAACAATGACAAGTTACCGTTGAGGGATGTAGCCTCCTTATAGAACTTTAGTAGGTTGAAAACCATCAAGAGATATTGGGTATGAACAGCAATGGGGCCATGGTACAAATACCTCTCCCTCTCTCTGTCCTCCCACTCAAGCTCAAAGTTGTATTGGTCAACCCATGCATGCTGTTGCTGATCATGCTCTCACCACTGACATCTCTATTTCACATATAACATCAATCAGTGTCATAAATAGATGTATAAAAACATTAAATATTTCATTCAATGAGCATGTTATTCAATAACATCAAATACTAAATTTTTTCCTTAAAAAAAGTATTTTGACTAGGGGCGCTCCTTAACTGCATTCGCGCACCAATGACAGTGTTGTTGGACAACAAGTGCATCACTAACGATGCTCTTGTACCACATGCGCACAGCTTATGATGCAAAACAATTAACAGAGCGTGTCGTTGCGTGGTTTATAATTTTTTAAATGTTGGTTGATGGTGCGCCCATTAAACATCAACACACCAACAACAGTGCACAAAGGTTCATAAATCACACCGTCAAAGTCCTTTGTGAGTTTATTTTATTTTTTATGACTTAATAGTGCGCCATTGACACGTCGGCGCACCAAGAAATTGATGCAGAGAGTTTGACATAGCGCACCGCTAAACATTTTTTTTTAATTTTAAAGTTTTCCGCCCTTAGTAAGTTCAATTTTTTTTATGTGATAACGGTGCACCAATTACACATCAGTGCACCATGGAATTCGTGCGAAAAGGTTAATGGACCACACCAAACATAACAATTTTTTAAATTAATTTTTGGTCATGCGGTGCACCTAACACACATCAACACACCATCTCGATGCACTTGGTTTTAGTGTGTGCACTGTAGAAGCTTGTTGTGAGTTTTTATTTTATTTTTTATCCTTTAATGGTGTGCCATATATATGTTAGCGCACTGTTAAATGTTTTGTTTTTCTAAATTTTTTTAATTTTGCACCGCCAAAACTGGTGCATTGTGGACATGTCATCGTACGGTAAACGGTGCACATTGTTTTAGAGTGCACTGTAGTTTCCCTTAGTTAGTACAAAAATTTGTATGTGATAACGATGCACCTGTTACACTTCGTCGCACCATGGTTATATCAATGCAGATAGGTTGACGAACCACACAACTTAATGTTATGAATTTTTTTAATTTACATTTAGTTATCCAGTGGGCTTGGAAAACATCAGCACATCGTAACCATGGTGCACATGGGTTTAGTATATGCACCAGTTTATGTCGATAGTTTTTTTATAACCTAGTTTATCAATGCATTGTGAAATTATAGCACATTGTTTTCATAGTGCAGGTCTGTCCACAATGCACCGCATACGGTGCACCCTGAAAATTCATAGGGTGCACCGTCTTGCAGTTCGATCCAGACAATTTGAATGCACAGCGCAAGGATTTTTATTTTATTTTTAAATTTAGCAGAAAAAATGCTTAATTTCCAATTTTAATCTGCTAAAAAAAATTATGAAGTAACAAACAATTTACCTGAACACTTGCACATTGGGTAGGAATGGTTGTGATTGATTCCAAATTTGAAAATTTTCCCACCATTCGAAAAAATTCACAATCCAGTCAGCAACCAATGGAAGTGAGTGATGCTTGCACTTGGAGCATGGATGTCAGGGCGTCTGAGTAGGGGATGTACGACTCCGATGTTGTAGGGCTCAAAAGCATTGTAGATATGGTAAAAATGATTTTTTCATGTATAATTTTTATATATTAAACCATGTTTCAGTGCGCCCGAAACGATAAAGCACCAATGTGTTCGATTATATACGATGCACTGCTAATAAAAATTTAAAATAAAAAATAATATAGTCTGTGGTTTTAAATTCAAGATTTGCTAGCCCTAATGCAGTGCGACTTAGTCTATACTACACCAATGTTGTTGATTAGAACAACTGCACTAGTGATGGAAATAAAAAATAAAAAATATAGTAATCTGGTGCTCTCATTTATCTATTTACCCTACTTCGATGCTTTTAACTATGTGGCAGCCCGGTGCGCTTGGTTGATATAAACACATCGTTTATACAATTTTATTTTTTTCTTGCTTGTTCATATTTCCGGCCGTAGTGCCACATGATTTATTTGCAGCACCGATGTGTTATTTTCTTGTATGCACCAGTTCGTTTGGTTTGTATAAATGCACCCAAAAAAACATATGCTAAAACCTCCACCCTTCACCTCCTCCAGTCACCTCCGCCCACTCGCCTCCGCTAGTCACCTCTGCTATAAATGGATATTTGGGCTCTTTTTAGAGTAACATCCATTGTAACCTCCGCCAAAGGGCCTTTTCCTTGTGGTTGTTTGTAATTTCCAGCACTATATGTCTTATTTATTTGGCATAAGTTAAGGGAAAATGTGTGAAGTGATGTAACATTAAAATTTACTAATATAAGTACAATTTTGCTATTGTATTTACAACTATCATAAGTGTTTTCAAATCTCTTATATGCACGATAAGATTGTCCTAGAGTGTTGAAACTTATTAAAACCCTAGGTACATTGGTACATTTTCTCTTGAATTGTGCAATGCACTAGAGTCGTTAAGAGTTGAAATATAGTCCATTGTTGTTATTTTTGTTTCTATTTCATAATAGTCCTAAGGCTAAAAATTGGCAAGGTTAAGATATAGAAAACCTCTAGGATAGAGGTGAAATTTCTGAATTGCATGAGAAACATCAACCCATACAATTTTCTACATACATTTATACATGAGATATGAGATGCTACTTTGATGCAAGAATGACACCAACATTGTGCAACAATTTTTAGAGACACTAAAAAAAACAACAATGATAAAACTATGACACAATTGATGCAAGGACGATGCAAAACATAAATGAACACTTTTACAATGTTTTAGCACCATAGATTAGACACAAATTCAATGGACATTCAACATACATTTGATCCAAATTCATATCGCAAAATATCGATGTGAGCCAACAAAAAAATGGAAATGGGAAAATGGATTGTGGTGATGCTACAACCATGTATTCTAGTAGTGATGGTTCATGTTTTCATTTTCATTCATCTTGTATTACTAATAATGGAGATTGAGAGGTTCAATTAACTATGAGGCTCTTGAACAAAAATGCCACCACAAATAATGACACCTATTATCAGCCACTTATCAAAAAAATGTGCACAACAAAGACACATGATGTCAATAAAGATGCAGTGATTACAAACTCGAAAATAATATGTAAATATATGTTGGGTGAATATATAATTAAGGATAAAAATCTTATACAATTGTGTTCAATAGTAAGGGATACTGCCAACTAGGGTTGGAATTTGATGGGCAAAATGATTGTCATAGACCATTTTTCCCATCAAATACAGTCTATATTTTAAACTAGCCGTCATAAAAAATATAGAAAACTTTAAAAACACTTGTATATAGCGTTGAAACCGTAAAAAATGACGGATAGATTTTTCCCCAAATTCCTACCCTGGTGCCAACCATTGAAGTTTGTTTTTCATTTACACCATATTAACGAAAAAGAATATCATGTTGATACCACATAAATGTGCTCTTTTCTAGTATTAATTATTTGCTAATATAAGCATTTATTACTAACTCTTACGTACTTATAATGGTGTAGTTCTGACAACCAACTACTAAGATTGTTTGCTCTAGCCACTTACTTTATTTATTTGTGTTCATTTATATTTCTCTTGTGCATCGTGGCTTAAGACTCTTTATTTTTGGTTGCTCATGAGAAGTTTTGATAAATTGTGTTGTTTTGCCTTACAACCTTAGTTAATGGTGGTTGTTTTCACAACCTCCTTTTGTATAAAATGCATGTATGGACATTTTGTGTATTAATTAAATTATAAATCAATATATATATATATATATATATTTGGCAAATAAATTTGCAAAATGCTTTGTTATTTGAGTTTCACTTTCTTCGATAAGTTTATTATAATTTTACGGCTTGACATAACATAAGTAGTTATTATTTTCAAAGTTCTTTAGGGTCACCATATTTGAACATAGTTGCTTTGAACATGCTATTTTCAAACTTATATTAGATTTCAATTTACATGCACTTTTGATTTCTGTTTTGGATATATGGAATAACTTATCTATTTTATGATGGCAACAAGTATAAGAAGAATAATGACTTTCATGTTTCTAAATATTATGGTTTACGAAGAATGATGACTTTCACGTTTCTATATTATTGTTGATTAAGAAAAATAGTGCAAATAATTCAAATTCTAAGGAGCTAATACATATTTATTAAAATTAATTATTAATTATTATGGTTATTTTTATTTAACCGTTTAATTTAGTGCATACATTGAGGTGATTGACTATACTAACGTAGATATCTTGGTTCAAAGTTCTTCAAGTAAGTGTAGATGAGGTCGAGGAATATATATATATACATATTTTTTTTCTTAAGATTTGATTAATTAAATTTGATTTTAGTGAACATTAAAGACCATTATTGTAACGTCCCGTTTTGACATTTCTACCTAAACTATTATTATATGTTGTATATGCTTGATTGCAAGACTTTGTCGGATTTACGATGCTGTGGACATGTTTTTCCGATGTAAACATATGGGTGTGTGTGTGATGTTGGTATTAGGATACGTAGTCATGTTAGATTTGTATCATGTGTTAATTATATATGCAAGTTACTGAATGATGGGTACGTGGATACCGTTACAGTTATATTTTGAATAAATGAATGTTATGCTAGGTGCATGGCGAATAATGAATTGATTATTGTTATTATGATTATGACAAAATGTATGTGTACATATTGAGGATTTGTGCACGATATTCAAGATTGTATGTCGAGGACTGACTTACAGGTTAAAATGGCTAAATGATAGCTGGATCCTACGAGGTGGGAGAGCCTCGGGGACATGGAATCCGAAAGATAAACGGTATGCAGGTGCTGCATTATTTACTTTCGCGTGATTATTAAGATGTTTATTATGATGTATGGGTGGGGTAGGGTTTCAGGAAACTCAACCGCCCAGATTGGTTATACGATGACAAACCGAGTACAAGTGCAACGCGGTTATTATGTCGGGTAGACATAGTCCCTTGTTCCATTAGGGGGGTGGAGGCTTTACCCACCGTTTATCCCCGAAACCTAGAGTCATGGGAGGGTTATGCTATGGCACGTTCCCCAAGGTGTGTGATGATGACTGGTGGTTGCCTGCTGGGGAAGCTTGGTCGATGTAGTCGACACTTCCGCTTACGGGTTCTAGTTGGAATCGGTCAAGACTTGACATTTCAGGGTAGTCCAGCAGAGGATAGGATAGGATGTCGAAGTTAGTGATGATGTAGGTAAATAGGTGTAGCTTGAAGTAGGGGTGAAAACAAGATCTGACTGTATGTGTGTAAAACCCTGGATTGAGTACGTGTCGTAACTCAGTAATGTATGAATTGTTGTAATTTAATAAAAGTTCAGTTAGTAAAAGAATGTACCTCGCAAACTATGTTTAAACCTGTCTCGGTAAACAATAAGTTTCGTGATTTTGATTGATGTGTGTGCGATTTATTACTGTTAGTGTACTTACACGAGGTATGTAAGCAGTAGCTACACTTACATAACTCGCCTACATATTTATAAGTTACATGAAATAAAAGTGAGCTATAATGTTTAGGCATTAATTACGTTGTTACTACTTACCTAAATAGGAGATTAAGTTAATACGTCGAGTTAGTAAATTTTGGATTAATAACTGAATAAGGTAATAGAGGAATTAGGTGGTAACAAAAGACGATTTAGTAAAAGTGTTAATTATTGTCGATTAACATTAGTAACATTGATTAATGTTAGTCATTGTTGATTAATGATTAATAATATTGATTAATGTTAAATATTTTAGATTAATGTTAAGAATATTGATTAATGTAATTGTCGTTGATTAATGTTAATAATACTGAATAATAATGTTAAATATTGTTGATTAAGGTTAGTAATGTTGATTAATGTTAATTGTTATGAGTTAATGATTAATAGTGTTGATCAATAAACGAACTATGGATAACCTAAGTAGTAACTAATGTAATTGATTAGCAATGCTTGATTGATTATTAATGAATTTAATTAGTTAGGGGTAAGGGTTAAAATGTTAAATGGTTATTGTAATATTAATTAAAGTAATATTAATCTGATAGGTTAGTATTAATTACAAGGTTAGTTAATTAATTAAAACATATGGATAAGAATCAATTTATAATTATTAATTTAATTATGATCATGTCTAAGTTAATTAGAACCTAGGGTAAATTGCAAATAGATATATTATGCAATCTATAAACAAGTGTCGGAATGCACATTTGTAGTTGTTTAATAAAAATGATGAATTAATTATAAATTTATTATGAAACATTTAATTATGAGGTCATTGAGAGTGGACTAGTAATTATTGGGGTAAAATGTGTAAGTGTAAAACATTTGTGATTGGTGTAAACTTTAATTTTATAATATAACATTTTATTAATTATTAATTATTATTTTGAAAAAGGGAAAGAATGTTAGAATATTGCCGAGAGGTTGTCGGTTGAGTGGAAATCACTTAAGGTTCAAAGATGAACCAACCCAAACTTAAAGTAAATAATAAAATAATATAGTCTTGGTTTATGAGTCAAAGTTGGGGGCTCGAGGAGGAATGGGGGGTTGGATAAAATTAATGAGGAAGATAGAAGTAGTTATGATAGGAGGTGTTGGTGGAAGGACAAAGAAGGGGGGGATAAGGTCGAGAGGAGAGGGAGAAGAAGGGGGTCTTCTTCACCTGGCATATTTTGGGGAGAGGAGAAAAACAGAGAGGGGAGGAGAAAGCAGCAAAGAAAGGGGGTTCTTGTTGGGGAGTTTGCAGAAGGGAAATACCGGTTGGCTTGTACTCAGTTTGGGCTCGGGGGTCCAAAGGGGTACCTTTGGAGCTGGGTGGTCGGCGAGACCTCGCCAGTTGGCAGGGTGGAAAAACTGTGTGGGCAGGTTGAGTTCCAAGGGTTTGGGAAGATATTGGTTGCAGGGAAGCAAGTAGGGAAACAGCAAGCAGGGAAACAAAAGACGCAACAACAAAAGGGGGATCTACCAGCTATTAAGAGGTATTTCTCATTCAGGTATACGATTAATTTCTAACCTTGTAAATTATTATTTCCATGTTATGAAAATGAAGAAATTTAAGTGAAGTAGTTTTGTCATATATTATATGCTGTTACACCTGAAAGATAGTAACTGTTAGAAACCATGAAATAGCACCTACAGTTATTCAAACCTGTAAATGTAAACTTTACATTTTTACAGACATGAAACTAAACATAAACCACAAAATGGAAATTGAAATTTGACACAGTTTGTAAACAAAGTTTAATGATTAGTTTATTGATAAACTCAGAAAAACCTGGACCGGGGTCCTACATATGGTATCAGAGACATGGTTCCAAATCTGGAACCAGAGGGCTCACTAATGTTGAAAAGAACATTAGAGTAAAAAAAAAATGATGACTCATTTGCAAGAATTACTGCAAGTATTTACAATTGCTGAAACTTTAGGCCTGCAAAGCAAAATGAAAGAGTTACAAGTTAGCGAAAACGTGACAATAGAAATGCAATAAATGTCATAAGGACTCCTGCTATTAGTCATATTATCTTATTGCTGCAATTGTAAGAAAATCTATGTATATACATAATAAACATAAAATTTCATAAAAAAAAAGAGGAATAAATGTCGGAATGGAACAAAGTAGGGTTAAATATTATATATATATATATATATATATATATATATATATATATATATATATATATATATATGGGAGTATAGGGTAAACTATATCTATGCATATATATACATAACAAGAATATTTTAAGCCAAAAAAAATAAAAATTCTTTATATATATATAAACAAAACAAATTATATGTATGAAAAAAAAAATTTCTAAGTTCACTTTGATTTTTTTTTAAAAAGAAAAAAGGAGCACATATCTATTATATTTTTATAAAAACAAATTTATTGTAAGATAGAAAAAATATATATGTCTGGAACTGTATTAAAATGACAAAAGTTGCCCATCGAGAGTCATATTAGTCGTACCGCCTTGATCTCGGGCAAACCCAGTGCAGAGAGGTGGCATATGGAATGAAGTAACCATATCCAGAACTATATCTACTTATGAGGATATATAACACCATGCAGATATAGAAAGCTTACCTGATTTTGATATCTAATTAATTTCCATGTGCAGCTTATTCTCTCGCTGGAAATCTTTTGCACTATTAAGATAAACATTTGGTTTCACTGAAGTAAGATCTCGTTGGAGAAACAGCTACAGGGACGTTACAGACATTAAATTTTATTTTTCAGTTGAGTAGGACGTTTTCAAATAAATAAAGGTTGGAAACAATTCCATGGATTTAATAGCCCAGGACCTATACTGGAAGAATTATTGTCGGCTTATTATTAGCAGCTGCAACAAATACATTGAAATAGAAAAATACAGAATATGATGCTAAATTTTCCATAAAAATAACTCATGTAGTATTTAGAAGAATTATATATTATCAATTTAAAAATTGAAAGTAAAAAGCTTGGTAGAAGAAACAAAATGGAAAACAAAAAAAAAACTTAAGTATACATTTTTAATTGAAAACAAAACAAAAAAAACATGCCCGCGGCATGTAGCCGGCGAGCAGAAGCACGTAGCCGGTGAGCAGCAGCATGGCCTGAGCGCGGCCTTGGCCAGTTGCTCGGCCGGTGCAGCCTGGGCGCAGCCCAGCCCGCCAGCACGGCCTGAGCGCGGCCTTGGCCAGCTACTCAGCCAGTGCGGCCTGGGCACAGCCCAGCCGGCCAGCATTGTCTGAGCGCGGCTTTGGCCAGCTTCTCGGCCGGTGCGGCCTAGGCAGCCCGGCCTGCAGCCCAGAGGGCGCGTGGCCAGGGCACGGCCTGACTAGCAGCACTGTTGCGGCCTGGGCAGCTCGGCCTGCAGCCTAGAGGGTGCGCGGCCAGGGCATGTCCCGGCCAGCGGCACTGCTGCGGCCTGGGTTGCCCGGCCAGCAGCCTGGGTGGCTTGCGGCCCGGCCAGGGGCGGCCCAATGGGCCTGCGGCAAGGGCAGAAATGAAAAAAAAGAAATAAATATAATATTTACATAAAAAAAAAATTGCAGTAAACCAATCTTCGGAAACTGTCTCTAAATCTAAAATATCTTAAAAAAAAAAATGTCATTAAACCAAGGTATGCGGCCTTACGCAGCTGTGGCCAGTTAGGTTTCTAAGGACGGAGTGTAAAAAAAAAAAAATGTTGTTGGCTTACGGCCATGGCAGGCCTTGACACGACAGACTCAAATTTATGAACGAAGAAAAGGTTATGGGAAGGAAAGATCTTATACCTGTGCGAGGACGTTGAGTCCATCGCTCTCAGACCGCAGTTGAGTCCATCTCTCCTCAGAGGGCAGTTGCAGAGAAGAGCAGGTCCGCCAAAAGAAAACCAGGTAAAATGAAAGCGGCTAGGGCTAATCTTATTTTAAAAACAAAATATAATACTATTCTATTGTTTAAGCAATGGGATGCCCGGATGGGGACGCGTGGTCCTCATGCAAGCGACCTTCCCATGATGATATTATGGTTAGGTTAAATGTTAAACTTAATATATAATTTGTTTTTTTTTTTTTTAATATTTAAATGGTGAATTATTTAAAGTTAGTGAATTAAATTGAATTTTGTTAAATTTTATTAACAAAATTTGATCAATTATTTAAAATCTAACAATATTATATTTGAATTTTATTTTAATGAATGATTTACAAATAAGGATTAATATAAATTATGGTTTAGTCTATAGGTTAAACATAATAAATAAAAATTATTAATTAAAATTTAAAATTTAAAACCAATGTTAGGATTAGTAAAACTCTAACAAATTAATTAATTAACTGTATAAGTTAAATTCTTATAATAAACTTATAGGTTTAAATTATAGATTTAAGGCGAATTGCAGGTCGTCGCATGATAAAATTACACAGTTAGGAGGCCACTCTAGTTAAATTGATTTAAGTCAAGTAAGTAACATAAGAGGGTTCGTGCAGAGAATCACGACAAGTGTGACCTTGCAGTAGGTGCAGTCATAAATGACTAACTAAGCTACGATGACGATGCAATACCCTACCTTTTTCTTGAGCCATGGTGTCATAACCGCGACTCGCAACATTAAGACTTAGTGTGTCATGATGAGTGAAAATCATTAATAGGTTATTGAATCTAATTGTGAACAAGGAGGATGTTCCTTCTATCGGTAATGGTAATTTGTAATAATTGTAATGAACAAAGTATCCGGATAGGTACAAGTAAGGGGTTGGAGGCCATAAGTGGCCAGTGTCGCATATGACTAAGGATGTAGCCTGAGAATAAACTACTAAGGACAAGTCATTTTGTCAGTAATAATTGCATGCTAGTAATTATATATTGCAGTCATGGATCCATGTAGGAAGTCAATTCTTAAATTTTGTCTGTGGTTGTAAAATTCTTGTTCATGGGGACATGGTGTGGTTTAGATATGATGAAAGTATCCATATATAGTTATTCCTATATTTCAAAGCCAAGGAAATCATTGTATGACTAGATCTCAAGGGAACTTGGGATATGTAATAAGGACCAGGGACCATCGTGGTCAATAAGATGTAAGTATAAGGATAGAGGAAACCATACAAAACTTAATTTAAGAGAATAATATATTTAATTGAAATAATAAGAGGTGCACAATCGTGGATATAAATTATATTAATGGACCTATGGGTAACTAAGTCGTATCTTACAGTATGTGTCATAGCTAGGATGAAGAAAAATCAGAAACCTTGCCTTTGCCGTGTTAGAATATGAGCTATATTACTAGTAAAGAGAGCTTGATTGATAGGGACAAACAAGAAACTCTAAAGTCTCTATATTTGTAAATAACAATTATAGTAATATCTTAGTAAATGTTCATAAGTTACGGAAGATGGTTATATTCCAAACCCTTCAAGGGTGTTCTATGTGTGGTATCAACTACCAACTAAAGGGAGAACCCCTTTCAAGGTTGGCTTAAGCAGTAAAAGTTGTAACAAAAGACTAGTATATAGCCAATGGATAAGTAATTGGGTTGTTATTTAATGATGATTAGTCAAGTCTAGCGCAGTGATGACCTCGAGTAATAAGGAAGGGCATAGGTGGATTAACTAATTAACAAGTGGATGTGTTAAAATAAAATGGTAATGAGAGATCCATTAAGATTATGTAGTAATCACCTTAAGACATTCCTAGTTTATAAGATGATGAGATTAATGATGGATTAGTATGCTCATCTCATGACTAGTCATGTGTGTCAAGTGAGTAAACAAAATATTACGTTATCTAAAGGTTCCATTCATCTTTTAAGGATGCCCTAAGTTATGAATGTCAATCATATGGTTGTATGAAGTACCTATGTAGGTATGGTAGGTCAGTATTCATGGGACACATGAGTGATTGCATTGTGGGAAAAAAATAAAATAAATTATTAGTAGTATTGCGATAATATGTTTGATTTAATGAAAACATTAAAGGTGTGAAGATACATTTTAAAGAGAGTTAAGGGGAGGAATTTGATATGAGGATTATGGATGTAAATTTGTGAGGACTAAAAGGTTTTAAATTAATAATGATATCAATAGGTAAACAGTTGTGACATGTTGTAGCGAAGCTAAATTAAAGTAGGCCAAGGACAATGTGTTTTAAATGAAACCTAATTACCATAAGAGTGTTAGTGATAGAAAGAGTGTGGATAAGTGAATTATAAATTTCGTTACGACAAATGGTATGGTAGGAATGCAAGCTAAACGAAATAATATACAAAGTGTGGCCATTATTGAAGTTACCAATAAATATATGTGGTAGATGTGGGGTGACATTATAGAAGTAATAGGATATATGATAGTTGTAATGAAGGTAGAGAACGGAAGTAACACCACATCAGAAGATAGAGTTGTGCAAAAAAAAAAAAAAAAAAACTCGAAGGCATGGGTGGGATAGGAGTTGATAATAACATAAACGATGAGATAATCAAATAAGGAGCAGTAGTTGGCGAATGAGGTACAGATAATGACTTGGAATAACAAAAAAAAAAAAAGTGGCATTATCATTACGTCTAAAATGTGTGAAGCAGATAGATATCAAACCAACGAGGGTGTGAGTTAGCAATAGCGTAAGGTAACACGAATGCATTCGGACATTTAACTTAGTCCCTAACTGGAAGAGTATAATGACACACGATATATTCGTGAGAGGTTGCGGAAACTAAAGTAGTTGGTAGTAATAATAAAGAGAAGATCATAATAGAAGAATATGTGCATGATTCATCAAGACATGGTAGGACATAAAATTAATTTTGGTACGCCAAGTAAATACATGGTCTTCATCTTCACTCTACGAGGATAAATTAAAAGTTGGTCAACAATAGACAGGGTGGTGAAATTGTAAAATTTTATAAGAAACCTATGTAGTCATGCTAGGAGGAAATTCGTGAGGGTGTGATGCTATCCTGTAAGGGAACGACCTTATGTCATAATTTAAGTTGTAAACAACAAAAATGATATGTCGCAAGATGCATAAGTCAGGTTTCTTGAAAGTGGTTCTTAATGTAACACATTGATGGGAAAATGGTGTGTGATGTATGACTTAGAAGTAGTCGTTTACTAATGGATAATTGGGATTTTGGAACGAATTCGACTTGATGTTAACCTAAGTGTTAGCCTTAAGTATGGTTATATAGTGTTTTGAAGGACATTGTGGAGTGTGCCTAGTTTGGAATTACCTAAGGTACCTCACGTTAGCATGTGTTGTTGATGATGAGTTAGTTTCGAGCTTTCTCCTATTCATGTACACTTCATGTATGAGTAATAAAAGGGATCGCACAACAAATAATATTGGCCATTGAATGAATTTATGTATGTTTAAAAAAACAACAACAACACAATCGCAGCATATCAATTATAGCCATGTCAATGACAAATGACCATTAAAATAAGTAAAGGGGTTAAACAACATGAGCATCAACCATAGTATTCGGTATGGTGTGATAGAACAAATGAGCTCATTAGCATATTGTGATGAAATTTTGTTAATGCAGTAAAAGTAATGATGAGTAAGGACTATAGAGTTAGTGCACACAAATAAGGAAGAGTCATCATCTTGTGTAATTAATGGATTATAAATAAAAATAACTAATAAGTGTAACTTAGAAACTGAAATAATAGAGTAGATAGGATTAGTGGTTTAACATAGATATGTGAATGATGGGTATGTTAAGGTGAGGGATAGTTAAAGAAATAGTACCAAACATAGGACAATGATGTAAAGATTACAAGATAAATGGAAATGCAGTCAAAGATAAGTTCTAGTTGAACTTGGAAAGTTGTTAATGATGATATGGAATTTCTCCTTAATGTTTACACTGTAGTCTCAATAAGTGTATCATTTAAACGAACGAACTTTAAATAAAGAGCATGTTGGCTTCATAATTTATCACTAATAATAAATCTTGATATAGAGAAATGGCGTAAGTCAATGTGGAATTGACTATAGTTGAGATCCGATTAAAGAGTCATGGCAATGACTTAGCATCAAATTGAAAGTCATACATATATAAGACATGGTATTCTTATGAATCACACTATCGAATGTACAAATTAATTTAATTTAACTAGGGCGTTGACTATTCTATGGATTAAGGTGGTAACGAACCTCGAGTAGTCAAACCAACAACCTTGCAAACATTACACAAAATATAAGAACACCTCCAATAAGATTAAATGAGTAAATTTTGTAGATGTTGTTATGTATAATTAGGAGGTGGCCCAGTAGGGAAGGTATACCCTTGGTTTTGCAACCTGGGAAGACGCACAGATCATGCATCGTGGTTATCCCACGTTGTTTTGACCATAACTTCGGGACAAAGTTTCCTGAAGGGTGGGTGTATGTAACGCCCCGTTTTGACATTTCTACCTAAACTATTATTATATGTTGTATATGCTTGATTGCGACACTTAGTCGGATTTACGATGCTGTGGACATGTTTTTCCGATGTAAACATATGCATGTGTGTGTGATGTTGGTATTACGATACGTAGTCATGTTAGATATGTATCATGTGTTAATTATATATGCAAGTTACTGAATGATGGGTACGTGGATACCGTTACAGTTATATTTTGAATAAATGAATGTTATGCTAGGTGCATGGCGAATAATGAATTGATTATTGTTATTATGATTATGACAAAATGTATGTGTACATATTGAGGATTTGTGCACGATATTCAAGATTGTATGTCGAGGACTGACTTACAGGTTAAAATGGCTAAATGATAGCTGGATCCTACGAGGTGGGAGAGCCTCGGGGACATGGAATCCGAAAGATAAACGGTATGTAGGTGCTGCATTATTTACTTTCGCGTGATTATTAAGATGTTTATTATGATGTATGGGTGGGGTAGGGTTTCAGGAAACTCAACCGCCCAGATTGGTTATACGATGACAAACCGAGTACAAGTGCAACGCGGTTATTATGTCGGGTAGACATAGTCCCTTGTTCCATTAGGGGGGTGGAGGCTTTACCTACCGTTTATCCCTGAAACCCAGAGTCATGGGAGGGCTGTGCTATGGTGCGCTCCCCAAGGTGTGTGATGATGACTGGTGGTTTCCTGCTGGGGAAGCTTGGTCGATGTAGTCGACACTTCTGCTTACGGGTTCTAGTTGGAATCGGTCAAGACTTGACATTTCATGGTAGTCCAGCAGAGGATAGGATGGGATGTCGAAGTTAGTGATGATGTAGGTAAATAGGTGTAGCTTGAAGTAGGGGTGAAAACAAGATCTGACTGTATGTGTGTAAAACCCCGGATTGAGTACGTGTCATAACTCAGTAATGTATGAATTGTTGTAATTTAATAAAAGTTCAGTTAGTAAAAGAATGTACCTCGCAAACTATGTTTAAACCTGTCTCGGTAAACAATAAGTTTCATGATTTTGATTGATGTGTGTGCGATTTATTACTGTTAGTGTACTTACGCGAGGTATGTAAGCAGTAGCTACACTTACATAACTCGCCTACATATTTATAAGTTGCGTGAAATAAAAGTGAACTATAATGTTTAGGCATTAATTACGTTGTTACTACTTACCTAAATAGGAGATTAAGTTAATACGTCGAGTTAGTAAATTTTGGATTAATAACTGAATAAGGTAATAGAGGAATTAGGTGGTAACAAAAGACGATTTAGTAAAAGTGTTAATTATTGTCGATTAACGTTAGTAACATTGATTAATGTTAGTCATTGTTGATTAATGATTAATAATGTTGATTAATGTTAAATATTGTCGATTAATGTTAAGAATATTGATTAATGTAATTGTCGTTGATTAATGTTAATAATACTGAATAATAATGTTAAATATTGTCGATTAAGGTTAGTAATGTTGATTAATGTTAATTGTTATGAGTTAATGATTAATAGTGTTGATCAATAAACGAACTATGGATAACCTAAGTAGTAACTAATGTAATTGATTAGCAATGCTTGATTGATTATTAATGAATTTAATTAGTTAGGGGTAAGGGTTAAAATGTTAAATGGTTATTGTAATATTAATTAAAGTAATATTAATCTGATAGGTTAGTATTAATTACAAGGTTAGTTAATTAATTAAAACATATGGATAAGAATCAATTTATAGTTATTAATTTAATTATGATCATGTCTAAGTTAATTAGAACCTAGGGTAAATTGCAAATAGATATATTATGCAATCTATAAACAAGTGTCGGAATGCACATTTGTAGTTGTTTAATAAAAATGATGAATTAATTATAAATTTATTATGAAACATTTAATTATGAGGTCATTGAGAGTGGACTAGTAATTATTGGGGTAAAACGTGTAAGTGTAAAACATTTGTGATTGGTGTAAACTTTAATTTTATAATATAACATTTTTTTAATTATTAATTATTATTTTGAAAAAGGGAAAGAATGTTAGAATATTGCCGAGAGGTTGTCGGTTGAGTGGAAAGCACTTAAGGTTCAAAGATAAACCAACCCAAACTTAAAGTAAATAATAAAATAATATAGTCTTGGTTTATGAGTCAAAGTTGGGGGCTCGAGGAGGAATGGGGGGTTGGATAAAATTAATGAGGAAGATAGGGGTAGTTATGATAGGAGGTGTCGGTGGAAGGACAAAGAAGGGGGGGATAAGGTCGAGAGGAGAGGGAGAAGAAGGGGGTCTTCTTCACCTGGCATATTTTGGGGAGAGGAGAGGAACAAAGAGGGGAGGAGAAAGCAGCAAAGAAAGGGGGTTCTTGTTGGGGAGTTTGCAGAAGGGAAATATCGGTTGGCTTGTACTCGGTTTGGGATCGGGGGTCCAAAGGGGTACCTTTGGAGCTGGGTGGTCGGCGAGACCTCGCTAGTTGGCAGAGTGGAAAAACTATGTGGGCAGGTTGAGTTCCAAGGGTTTGGGAAGATATTGGTTGCAGGGCAGCAAGTAGGGAAATAGCAAGCAGGGAAACAAAAGACGCAACAACAAAAGGGGGATCTACCAGCTATTAAGAGGTATTTCTCATTCAGGTATACGATTAATTTCTAACCTTGTAAATCATTATTTCCATGTTATGAAAAATGAAGAAATTTAAGTGAAGTAGTTTTGTCATATATTATATGCTGTTACACCTAAAAGATAGTAACTGTTAGAAACCATGAAATAGCACCTACAGTTATTCAAACCTGTAAATGTAAACTTTATGTTTTTACAGACATGAAACTAAACATAAACCACAAAATGGAAACTGAAATTTGACACAGTTTGTAAACAAAGTTTAATGAGTAGTTTATTGATAAACTCAGAAAAACCTGGACCGGGGTCCTACAATTATATATATATATATATATATATATATATATATATATAACTTTCATCGTATTATATTTTGAAAAAAATTATAAAACCTATTTTTAAAAAATACCCCTCTTGTTTTTATGTTATTTTTAATGTATTTACTTTGAAAATTAAATAAATCAATATTCTTAATAATAACATTTTTTCTTTCAAGTTATTAATTGGCTGCCATGGAACGAAGGATCCATCATTGAGAAATTCAAAGCTGCTTTATAGAGTAAAACATTGTTTGTTATAAAATTTTAAGCAGAAGCACATATTCTTTAAGTTATTTTCATTATTTTATAATCTTTTTATAATAAAAAATTTCAGATCTTTTTTTAAGGAAAGTAGTTGGTGCACCCGAAGGGGAAGGCGTCATGAGGACATAAGAGCTTGGGATTCGATCCAGGGTGAGGACGACAACAACCAACTTCCCCAATCACCCCGCCTACCATAATACTTATGAAAGGTGGATTTCAAGGAATGAAATATGGGAGTTCCATTACGATAACATTTTTACATTTGCTAGTTTGAAATATTTCCCGTTTGAGATATTACCCATTGCACTATGTAATCTTTCAAATATCGTTTGGTCTCCTGTATCCATCTTTGTTATCTATCTTTGTTTTGTTGATTTTATTTAATAATGATCTATCTTTGTTTTGTTAATTTTATTTAATAATGAGTAAGTTATCTATGGTTCGCCATAATTATTTCAAACTTCTTTGCACTTTATTGGCTTGTTTGAAACTTAGCGCATGCAAGTGATGAGTTTTGCTCCAATTGAATGTACACTTTTTCTAATTTAAATTTGTAGTATCAATATATGAATGGGAAAATTTTAAGTCCATGGAATACTTAACATTTAGCTTCCTAATCTTAAGTTTTCTCTCTATTTTAATTATTTTTCTCATTTGATTCTTTTTTTATACAACTCATATTGTTGATGATCTTCGGTATAAGTTGAAATTGCATACAATACATAAGAAATTTAAAAGTATTATTATTTTTTCTACATTGTAGATTGTACAATCTCCCACTTGAATTTGGAATACTTCCTTTTATTTATACAAGGTATACCCAATGGTAGTAACATACTTTGTCCCTTTTTCCTTGGACAAGGATCTAAACCTTTTGTCTATTTAGTATCAAAACGTGTTGTCATATTGGATACCTCTTCTATCTGTAGAATTGCAATCATCCATGCATTGTGGTCACTATTGTGTTCCATGGAATTGGGTCTTCTTCGTAGTTCTCTTGAGCAACTTTTACAATGAATTATTTAACAACTTCCTCCTTCGTCCTCTAAATAATAAAAACCCTTATTATAAAGGAAAAGGGAGAGGGGGAAAGTGAACAATGCCCTTGGATCTCTACCATGCTTCACTATGAGATAGATCGACGGTCTCAAGCATGGACCAACAATATTTAATCTATGTAGTTTCTATTTGCTCGATTTCTACAATTATTCTCCCTCTTGTTCTATAGCCCTCAAGTTTTAAACACTACCATTTTCCTCTCCTTAGCTTTCATAGTTGTTCACATTCTTCTCCTAGTTAATTTCTTCTCCCTTGAAAGAAATGCAAAATGTTTTGCCTCTAAGAATGGTAAGATAATTCCATCTATTTCCCAATTAGTAGATCCAATTATGTCTCCACCTTTAGGAGATGAAATGGATGGATATGATGGTAAATTTGGTGGAAATGTGAGATGGTTATTAGTTATATACTAAAAATTTCATTGCTAACAGACACCATATGGTCGAGTTATACCAAAATTACATATACAACCATTTTCCATTTTTAGGGGTAACTGAAAGAATTTGAGGTTAATTTTTGGTGGACATGTGTGGATATGTGATAGGAATCCTAATCATCCTGGTCCTTGGTTAGGTTGAGTTCCATCATTATGTGTGGATATGTGACATGCAGTTCTCGTACATAGATGATGCATGCATGGGACAATGTATCCATTTAGATTTTCTTAGCCACCTACTACACAATATCTTTCTTTGTCTCTTTGTATATAGAATCCCATCCTCCAATGTCACTGGAATATGAGTCTTCATTCACCACTCCTCATCTGATGTGATCCAATTTTAAGTTGAAAGCAAAGCTAGTGGGCCTCTCCTCCACAGGTCTCATGTATTTGGGAGGAATCAGCGTGAAGCTTGTGATCATTGTGAAGGTCGTAACTCATGTCGATACCACCCATAAAGAGAGTTATTCATTTCATATAAACAACTCTAATATGCATAGATTTTAGGCATATCTGACTTCGTAAGGGGCATAGAATTCTACATACCTCTATTGTAATGTCCCATACCTCAAACTAAGGTTAGAGGCACTAGGAAACCCAGGAAAAAGGGGCTAAGTAATTAAGTATAACATGGAGGATTAAGTTTAGGCCAACTAACCATTGAACCAATAAATTTAAATCTATAGCCTTTTAAAATAATTGCAAGACATGCAAGCATATCGATTCCCCTATGGTGCATACTATTGAACTTAATAATAATGCAATTCATAACATGTACATGAGTAAGGCACGATAATTAGAATATCTAGTACAATTATGAACATACAAATAACTCAAGTACTTGATAGTAATTATTGGATTGTAATGCTACTGAGAACATGATTAATAAGTATTTAGTTGTTGTGGTTATCATTTTTCTTGCATAATAATTATCTTTCATATGAGGATTACTTAGCAGTTCTACTATGTGTGTGTTGATAGAAGGGTTAAGTAGTAAGTAGGAATAACATAAAAACATGTCCACAGGCTACCATCTATAGCCACACACAAACCATAGCAAGAAAAGAGGCACAAGCTACCAACTACAACCTCCAAAAATAGATCATGTGGTTGTCCCCTACAACCCCCAAAATCAGATCATGTGGTTGTCCCCGTACAACCATCTTCCACTAGTACAATTTAGATTGTATGGATTCCTTCCCTCCATCCATCAATCAATAATACAAATCATATCTACAATAATAGAATCAAACATGCAACAATAGAACAGATCTACATACATAGGTACTCTCAATCAAAAGACACGGTGCCTTCCTTTCAGCATCGGAAACGTTGTCGGGCCAAAACGGTCATAACTTGGTCATACAAAAATATTTTTCTGTGAAAAAAAAGGTGTTCGTTACTGGAAACGTTGCTCCAAATGCAATGGAAACATATCTCACGACCCATAAATGAGCAGAAATAGGTGAACCGAAACATAAGTTTTTGCCCCTCTCAACACCGTGAGAGCCACAATTGTAAACCAGAAGGAGAAGAGAAAGAATAGATGGTAGAGAAGGATCATAACAATTTGGATTCATCATGTACAAAGGCCATCCATCCTGTATACAGATCCTGAAATATAAACCATGAACATAAATATAGCATAAATTAGTCACCACGACACATATACAGAATAAAATAACATGAATAGCACATGAGAGAATACTTATCTCAAATTTTGGCAACTGGCTGGAACAAGAGAATTTTCCTCCTAGTCGTAGACAAATTCATTACTACAACTCCTAAATAGGTCACCCTCGAGTTGAGGCCACATATTCACAAGCAAAGCACACTCAGTCTATCAAACTCTCAGAAACTCCTCTTTCGAGAAACCACAATACTTCCTACTACCACGTGCTCCCCGTATGTCCCCATTACCTATGGGATGTGAGTTCCTTCAACTAACTCATCCCTCAGTCTATCACCATCCCATTCCCAAGCATCTCGTGAGAGAAACTGGACTATGAGAGTGGTTCCCAGTGTAGAAGTAAGGGGAACATCCAGGAGAGTACCCTATCGAAACATATACTAGAGTTCTCTTTGGGGGAATCCTACAACAAGAAATCAGTACCACCACAGTCTCAATACTGTCCACATTCACTGCATAGTGGGATGGCACAATTCAAGTGATCCAAGCTCAGGTTTAGCCTCAACGAGGAGAGAGCACATGAATTTATAGGAAAGAGAGGCAATTCGAACCAAGGCAATCCCACCCAAGTAAAGAGGAGGTGTTAACTCAACCATAAGGTAGCCAACTAGAATTCCACCAAGGAAACTCGAATTAGTATGTGTACCACTCAATCATGAAGGGGAAAATCGAATTAGGGAGAGTGGAGACTCAAGTGGAGGTCACTTAACCCATAATATCTCCATGAGGAGGAGTTACAAAAAAAAATGGATGAGTGGAAACCGAAAATAACTCAAGGGGGGCGCATGAGGAGTGATGGAGGCTCATTAGTAAGCTGAAGGAACAAAAATAGGAAAGGACCTCATCAAGAGGGTGCACTAGGAGGAATATAGTCTCATAAATGACTTGGATGCATGAAAATAGGAAAGAATCACTTCATGAGGGTGCGCCTACCAAGTGAGATCCACAAAACCAGTAAGGAGGGTGCATAAGGCAGAAAGGAGTCCGCTAAACCATAATCCAATCTCCAAAGTATCTCCCAAGTAAAAAACAATCAAAAGTAGGGTATGTTGTACAATGTTAGGGGGAGCAACAACTCCTAAACCCAAACCCCCTCAGTTGTGGAACCATGGCCTCCCATACTCTTTTAGTTGTCTCCATTGAGCCAATTTAATTTAATTAGTAACAATCATCAACAATGATAATAATAACAATAATATTAACATCAAATTCAATATTCACATCAACAAATAAATAATCATAAGTCAACATTCACATCAACAAACAAATAATCATAAGTCCATAGTCACATCAACAATCAAATAATCATAAGTCCAAGGCTTAACAATTGGGGTATTACCAGGGTTCAAAATTGAGGCCGTCAGGGCCCGTCAAAGGCCTCTCAGCCCGTCAGTGAAGGGGGGCCTCAATTTTCCCCGTCATATAAAATTTGGTTTCGAATTTTTGACATTTTAAAAAAAATTATTTATTTAAATATAAATGACATTTAAAGGGCTGTCATTAAAATCGCCCGTCATTAATTTCACACTCTTCTTCTATAAAGATGTGATAGGATGGGATAAATTTTAAAATCCTTCAATGAACCTTCGATAGTGTCCAACTAACCCCATAAAATATATTACTTCCTACATATTGTTTGGTGTTGGCCATTCCATAATAGTGCCTATCTTCTCAGGGTCTACTGAAACACCTTCCTCAGATATGATATGTCCTAAGCAGTGGATTCTTCTCTAATAGAAAGAAAACTTACTTAGTTTGGCATACAACTTATGTTCTCTATGTACTTGCATTAATAACCTTAGAATACTATTAACTTATTAGTTATTGATTAACAATTTAAGGAAGCTCATGAAGCTCGCGATGAAACGCCCGGTGAAGCTCTGCGGCTAGGGCTCAAACCCTAGCCCCCTCACGTTCGTTTTCGTTTGCAGGGACGCGGTTTCAGGACGCGATATCGCTCATCTCCATTGCTTGCAGAGCCAAGCGAAGTTTGCCTGCGATTTTACTGCTCACTCTGCTGCGTTTGCTGGTGGTCACCGTCACAATGGCCTCAGACCGGTTTGCAGAGATGGATAAAGACTCTCTGGAAGCTTTCACAGCATTAGTCCGTTCGGCAGGACCTAAAGCCAAGCCTTCTCTCTCGTCTAAGTTTGTTAAGAAGATGGAGGAGATCCCCTCTCTGGAGCTATCTCCAGAAGAGCCATGCAGTCTTGCCCTCCTTCTAGCAGAAAAAGCCCTCATCGGAAAGTTCACGGGGTTATGGCCTAGCCCCAAATCGGTGGAGGCTTGGATGGATGAACGCTGGAAATCGTTGATACATGGAAACGTTTCTCTATGTGCAGTAGGCAGGGGCTTTTTTGTCTTCATCTTTTCTAGCAAAGTGGATCGAGATCTAGTTTTCAGATCAGGGCCTTATTTCATGGGGCCGAGGGGGCTGTTCTTAGCCCCCTGGACTCTTGACTTTAATCCCGGAGCTGAGATTACTGCAGCCCCTGTTTGGGTTAGGCTGCCTCATCTCCCCCTGCATCTATGGGGGAAAAGTTCTCTGGAGGACATTGGAAATAAGCTTGGGCGTTTCCTGGACAGTGTGGAGCCGAAAGGGGATCAATTTACTTGTGCTCATGTTTGTGTTGAGGTTAACCTCGAGAAAGGACTCCCGGAAGCCATTCAGCTCTCCCTGGGGGAATGGCGCCATGTCCAAGAGCTGGACTACGAGCAGATTCCTTTTTAGTGCCTTCGGTGTCACACTTATGGTCACTTTGCAAAATGCTGCCCCAAAGCCTCAGAAGAGGCAGAACCAGCTAAAGGAGATGATTTTCAACCAGTAACCAACCGGCGAAGGCAGCCAAAGCGAAAGGAATCACTAGCCCAGGTTCCGAAGGTCACTCCTTCAGCGGAGGCAACTCTTGAAAATAAAAACAGCTTTGAAGCACTGCAAGAAGAAGAAGCCCTAGACCTTGAAGCAACAACAGTTATGGAAGACCCTCCGATAGACGAAAGACTTCCGGATCCTGCCCTACCTGCGAAAGAAACTAGGGCTTCAGATCCTGAACCCCCTGCCCCTGCAAGTCAGGCTGTTTCAGTCCCCTCCAGCGGCTCGGTGGGAACTATTGAACCTGAAGACAATTCAGTCCCGTCTCCACCCCTTACCAGAGGGCGAAGGACCAACAAAGCACGTAGAGAAAAGGAGACGGCCACCAATATCTCCTTTGGATCTCAGAAAAAGCTGGATCCCTACCTTAAGGGGCTTTCATCCCCCTGAGTCTAAATGTGTTGCTTTTGTCTGCTACTTTTCTCACAGTTTGTGAGAATTTACCCTTGTAAGCTCATTTTGTCATTATCTCGAATTAGCTCAAGAAACAGATGGGATTTGTCTCCCAAGACTTTTACAAGAAGGTTGGCAGCACTGTTAGAGGTCTCCAACCTTCTTCAGATATGTAACTTTTTGGTTCTGGCTTGCTAGAACGCAGATTAATGCAATCTAACCATTCTTGTCAAAAAAAAAAAAAAAAACCTTAGATGTTCTTCGTGTTCTTCTTTTGTCTTGGAATATATAAGGATGTCATCCAAGAAAACAATTACAAACTTATCGAAGTACTTTATAAAAACTCCATTCATCAGACACATGAATACTACTGGTGCATTTGTCAATCCAAAAGGTACTACTGTGAACTCATAATGTCCATACCTTGTTCTCAATGTTGTCTTATTGATGTTGCCATTCTTAATTTTAATTTGGTGGTACCCTAATCTCAAATCTATATTTGAAAACATGTTGCCTTCTCTCAACTGATCAAACAAATCATCTATCCTTGGAAAGGGGGTACTTGTTTTTAATTGTTGCTTTGTTCAATTGTCTATAATGATATGCAGAGTCTTAGAGTTCCATCTTTCTTCTTCACAAATTACACAGGAACTCCCCAAGGTGAAACACTGAGTCTTATGTAACCTTTATTCAATAACTCCTCTAACTGCATCTACAGCTCTTTCAACTCTGGGGTAATCATTATATAAGGTGCTTTAGACGAAGGTATTGTTCCTGGCACCAAATCGATAGAAAAATCAATGTCTCTCTTCGGAGGAATTCCTGGCGGTTCTTGAAATATATTTGCAAACTCTTGTAGCACTAGATAATCTTACAGCTCTGGCTCTTTTCCTTCTTTTGAATCCTCCACATGAACTGCAAACAACTGGTACCCTTTCCTAAAACACTTCTTCAGCTACAGAGCTGTGAACTGCCTTAGAGATATGGGTCTAGGTATGCCTCTGACTGTTACTCAATTTCCTTCTTCATCTAAAAAAGTATAAGTTTTGTTATGACAATCAAGTATGGCATGATGTGTATCCAACCAATCCATGCCAATCAATACATCATAAGATCCCAAGGGTATTATGTTTAAGTCTGCAAAGGTTTTTAATCCAATCATTTTTAAAGGACACTTTCTTATAGCTTCAGTGATTTTTATCTTGGTTCTGGTAGCTAACTATACTAGACTTGCTATTTCAAGCTTACTTTTCTTCAAACAACATTTCTCAACTAGGTTAGGTGCAATGTAACTATTTCTAGCTCCAGAATCAATCAAAATAGCTATGGTTTTATTAGCAATCTTACATGCTACCTCAATCATTTGGGAGATTGATGATTGACTTGTCTTCCATCCAAGGTTGCATAGATTCTTTGAACACTTCCACCAACATCCCCAATAGTTGAGGCCTCTTGAATGTTGTGAATGTTACTCTTTTTAAGTGGGAAATGATTGGAATAGTGATTCCCCTTACATGTCCAACATTCAATAGGTGGTCTTTTATCTAGATGTTCCTTCCTTGACTGTCTTTGCTAATAAGAGTTAATGCTTCTAACTGCTAGAGGTTGGAATCTGTTCTTTGTCTACTCTTGCTTGTTCTTCTTCATGTCCTTCCAGTTCTTCTAATAAGGAGCCTTGCTCTTATCATGTTCTTACCAGTGCTTTTATTTCCAAATGGATTCCTTAATATTCTTTGGACTGTCATACTGGATTTTATCTTTGAAGATTCTAGTAGACCAGTTAAGAATGTTTGAATCTTCACTGTCTCATCGTTGATGAAATATGCATACTTCAAAATTTCTAAGAACATTTTCTCATAAGCTTCCATAGTCATGCTTCCTAGTTTGAGCTCAAAGAACTCCTCCATCTTCTTGTCAAAGTAGTGTTCGAAGAGATATTCTTGCTGGAAGTACTTCTTAAACATTCTCCAGGAAATTCTATCTTCATTGATATCCTTCAGCTTAACTAGTTGATCCCACAAGATGGATGATTTACCTGACAGATGGTAAATGGATACTCTTGCTTCCATATTAGGTATATACTGATGCAACTGGAATAAATTTATTAGTCATATAAACCAAGCTTCGGTATCTTCTCCTTTCTTCGCTTCTCCATCAAAGGTTGGGGATTGATTCTTCTTAGTTCTCTTACTAGCTCATCCTGGGAAGACCTCCTCTTCTTATATCTCACTGGGGTATCTTTCAATACTACTTTATGAGATACTTGATGAGTACCCTTTTTTATTCACTATGTGATGAGGTTTCCTTGAAGATGAGCTATACCTTACATTAATTCTCCCATGTCTTCTGTCAATTGATATTTGGATGGCCTTCAAATAACTTTAGATCATTCATGATTTGTTCCTAAATGTGGATGAGCCTTTCATTATACTACCTACACTTCCTTACTGAATCTTCCAAACTTGAGGGTTCACTGCTTCTCTTATGTCTACTCGTCCTTACTTATATTCTTACAACAAACTCTTCTTCAGGGGCTATAGGGAATTTGTCCTTACTCAAAGTCCATCTTTGCTCTCTTATTTCCTATTGCTGAACTTGTACTTACTGAGTCTTTAGTCTTCAATGGTTTCGATTAAAATTTTAAGTTCAATAACCACACTGCTTGCTCAATCCTTCACTAGAAACTGCAATGTGTTCATGAACAATTATTGTTAAAAAAACTACACACCGGTTATAAGTTCATTATTATTCAAACTATGTTTCTATTTAGCAAAAATTCAACTCTTTTATTATAATCCACCTAATTGGCAATGATGTCACTTGGACAAGAAGGGAGCTAGAAATCCTTTCAGGATTTCTCCTTATTGGTTGGATATCAAGTCCATAGTCGTCCCAATGTGCTAACAATTTATTTAAATAACAGGATTAGGGTGCATGTATCTATAAACGATAATATCTAATTTAAGGTTTATTCAATGCATAGAACTCTATAGAAGACCCAATAGCTGCAGTGTTGAAACCTTCGTTGTGATACCACTTGTAATGACCCTGACCTCAAACTAAGACCAGAGGCATTAGAAAACCAAAGGAAAAGGGGCTAAGTAAAGTATAACACAATAGATTAAGGTTAGGCCAACTAACCATTCAACCAATCAATTTAAATCTATAGCCTTTTAAAAGAATTGCAAGACAAGCAAGCATAACAATTCCCCTATGGTGAATACTATGGAACTTAATAATATTGTAAATCATAACATGTACATTAGTAAGGCATGGGTAATTAGAATCTCTAGTACAATTATGAACATACAATTAAATTAGGTACTTTATAGTAATTGTTGGATCGTAATGTTATTGAGAACATGATTAGTAAGTATTTAATTATTGTAGTTATCATTTTGCTTGCATAATAATTATCTTTCATATGAGGATTACTTATCAGTTATGTTATGTGTGTGTGGATAGTATGGTTAAGTAGTCAGGAACAATATCATCAAAAAATGTCCGCATTCTTCCATCTACAACACTCACAACCCATATCAAGGACAGAGGCACGAGCTACCAGCTACAACCTCCAAAATAAGATCCTATGGTTGTCCGCTATATCCATCTTTCACTAGTGCGATTTAGATTGTATGGATGCCTTCCCTCCGGGAATCAATAACTAATACAAATCAGAACTACAATAATATAATCATATTTGCAACAATAGAATATATCTACATATAGAGGTACTCTCAATCAAAAGACAAGGTGTGTTCCTTTCAGCACCAGAAACAATGTTGGGCCAAAACGGTCATAACTTGGTCATACAGAAAGCCTTTTTAGTGAAACAAAAGGTGTTCCTTACTAGAAAGGTCACTCCAAAACAATGGAATAGGTATCACAACCTAGAAATGATCATAAATCGGTGAACCAGAACCTCTGGTTGCTCCCCTCTCAACACCATGAGAGCCACAATTGTAAACCCGAAGGAGAAGAGAAAAAATAGATGGTAGAGAAGGATCATAAAGATTCATTATGTACAAAGGCCATCCATCCTACATATATATCATGATATATAAACCATGAACATAAATATAGCATAAGTCAGTCACCACGGCACATATACAGAATAAAATAACATGAATAACGCATGAGAGAATACTCATCTCAAATTTGGGCAACTAGCTTCAATGAGACAATGTTCCTCCCATCCATAGACACACTCAATCCTAATTTGATTGAGAAAATCATTGACGAGCTGAGGCCACAAATCCACAAGTATAGCACACAGTCTAGCAACTCTTGGAAACTCCTCTTCCGAGAAACCTCAATACTTCCCACTACCACCCACTCCCCGTTCGTCTCCACTTCCTATGGGATGTGAATCCATTCACCTAAATCATCCCTCAGGATATCACCATCTCATTCTCAGGAATCTCGTGCGAGAACCTGGACTAGCATAGTGGTTCCCATTGTAGAAGCAAGGGAAACATCTGTGAGACTACCCTATGGAAACAGATACTAAACTGCTATGTGGAGGAATCCTACAATAGGAACTCAGTCGCAACACAATATAAATATTTTACACACTCACAACATAGTGAGATAGCACAAGTAAAGTGATCCAAGATCGGGATTAGCCTCAACAACGAGAGAGAACATGATTTATAGGAGAGAGAGGCAATTCAAACCAAGGGAAGCCCACCCGAGTCAAGAGAAGGGGTTAACTCAACCATATAGTATCCAACTTGAATTCCACCATGGAAACTCAAATTAGTGTGTGGACCACTCATTCATGAAGGGGGGACTCTAATTAGGGAGAGTGGAGGCTCAAGTGGAGGTTACTTAACCCAAAATAACTCCATGAGGAGGAGTTACACAAAAAATGGATAAGTGGAAACCAAAACTAACTTAAGGCTAAGGAGTGATGGAGGCTCATTGATGATATGGAAGCATAGAAATAGGAAAGGATCTCATCAAGAGGGTGCACTAGGAGGAATAGAGGCTCATAAATGACTTGGAGGCATCAAAATAGGAAATAATCTCTTCATGAGGGTGAATTTACCAAGTGGGACCCACAAAACCATTAAGGAGGGAACATAAGGTATAAAGGGGTCCTCTAAACCATAATCCAATCTCCAAAGTATCCCCCAAGTAAAAAATAATCAAAAGTAGGGTTTGTTGTACAATGTTAGGGTGAGCAACAACTCCTAAACCCCAACCCCCTCACTTGTGGAACCATGGCCTCCCATACTCTTCTAGTTGTCTCCGTTGAGCCGGTTTTATTTAATTAATAACAATCATCAACAATGACAATAATAACAATAATATTAACATCAAAATCCATAGTCACATCAACAAACAAATAATCATAATTCCACAGTCACATCAATAAACAAATAATCATAAGTCCACAATCACATCAACAAATAAATAATCATAAGTCCAAGGCTTAACAACTGGGATATTACATCTATAAAGTATATCCTCAAGTAGTGCATTATGTAACGACCCACTATGAAATCAAGGAATGAGGGATTTGAACAAGGAACACCAAGTATTCGAGAAGTGCATGTTTGAGTGAGTGAAGGAGAGATGGATTGGGTACGCGTTTTGTGAACTTTGCCTCCATGATGCAACAACAACAACATCATAGGAAGAGGCATAAATTCAACACTAGTTTGGTGAAGGAAAAAGCCAATGACCTTGCATTGTTTCATGAATTGTGTTAGTGAGAGGATTTATTTTGAATATATATATATATATATATATAATCTTAATTTGGGATCGTTTAAAGATTTAGCGATTTGCTTAAAATAATGTTTTTAGAAAATTTTATTATTGTGATTTTTATTATGATTTGTATTATTGCTTTATTTAATTGAAATGGTTGAATTTTGGTATTTAAAAGTTGTGGTCTTACTTGTACATTAATTGAGTATGTAATAACAGAAGGGCCTCTTTTCATATTAGTGTCCCCCATCCCCATAAATGTTTGGGAAGTGATTGAGTAGAAAATATCCTTTTGTTTCTTACATTTCTATCGATCCTTCAAATGCCATGATATATCTCGAAAAAATTCTTACATAAGATTTGAAAAAAAAACAATACATTCTAGAATTTGGCTTAGATATTGTTTTGCTCTACATCATAGAAAGGGTCTTTGAGGTGCCTCTCTCTTAGATGGAGAGAGAGTTTTAAAAACCTAAGGCAATGGTCCTCATTGCCTTGTTTTCCCTTCACTTTTAATGCATTTCCTTCTCTCAAGTGAGTGGAAGGAGGGGTTCAATGTGGCCTTAGGACTGGCCTTTTTCTCATTTCCTTTCAATTCTTCCATCTTCTCTTCTATCCCTATTGTTGGCTCAACTTGGATGATCATCTGGTCACACTCTTGTTCATTATGGATAGTCTAAATATCTTAATGTTTGCCATTAGGAAACTCTAGGTGATGATATTCCTTCGTTATTAATTTGGGTTGTTGAGATCTACTTGAAGGTTTGTCATGGATTCAAAGATTATTAAATATATGGAGCATGAAGCAAATCCTCTTTGTTGGATATATGTGTTGCATTCTTTGCATGCATGTAAAATATACATCTCAACATAACATGTATGGGATCTACTTTTGTGTTTTTATAACCAATGGTTTTGATCCATTGTGATCTATTCTTAGTTAAGGAATTATTTTTATAATCTAGTACCACTTGGTGGATTATAATTGAGTGATGTTGTGGAATAAATAAATATTTCCTTATGAAATATTTTGTTAATACAATGATAAATAGAGAGGCACAACTCTAAGTTTGTTGGTTAATTTATTGGCTAAGGTTTTCTAAGGTAAATATCTTGTGTATTCTATGTGTGTTTTTGTATGTGTGTGTCTGTGATGGTCTTATTTTATTTTAAGATTATATGTTAGCATGCTTTTTCTTCCATGGGTTTATCAAACTCTTAATTCTTGAGGCTAGGTCTCCCCTCCATCCTTGGTCATCTTGAAGGCCTTTAAGATTCGTAGGATAGGGAAGTATTTAGATTGCGAGGGATCAATCTTGGATGCTTTATGATTCATCAACTATGCTAGTTGTTTCTTCTTCATTTTCTTGATGGCCTTAAATTGGGTCGAGTTATCCTCTGCAATGCTTTGCTCTAAATTCTTATTAGGAAATATTGGTCAGTTGAGGGGAATTCATATCAAAAGAGGAACATCATGCTCATAGTGATTCACAAAATATACCCATATGCATGACAAATATTTCACTTAAAAAATTACATTCATAATCCAAGTCTTGGAGGAAAGTCTACCCATCCAACTAAAGAAGGGTGGCCTCCAAATTACCTTTCTCTACCATTACTTAATTATAGATATGAGTGCAAGAATACTAGCGTCCTTTTGGATTTACAACTTCAAGAAACTTTCTTGAGCTAACTCGCATATTCATTAGTAGCTCTATCCAAAAAATCAATGACAAATGAGGGAGTCAAACCCATATTAGGATTGTGGAAATTTCCACCATTTGATTGAAACTAAGAGACCAATACTTGAGATACACTACCTATGAGCCCATGAAATTTGGACTTGAATAAACGATTACATCTTGATCTTCTTTCAACATGAATAAGGATACAAGAAAACTTCTACCATAAGTGAAAAAAGGAGAGGTGTCCTTGCATCTTTTAGGATGAAACTTTTCAGTTCTTTTTATTTACAGTAACAAGGCTAAGCCACAAATCAATCCTTGTTCCATGAGGATGGTTAATTTCTATTAGGGTTTCAAATTTTGGGTACAAAGAGTGGGGAAGGTTGTTTCCTCCTTCATGATCTATTTGTAGGGGTCATTCTTCAAGTCTTGAATGAGATTGATATCAAATCTTCAAAAGCAAATCAAGGTCTACAAGATTATACAAACTTACATCTAGGGAGGCAAGTATCATGGGAGGAGACTCCTAGACATTGGAAATTTAAGTAGTGAGAGAACCTCTAAAAGGTGAATCTTGGTAAAAATAATTACTTTAAAACAAAAACAATTAAGATAAAAACCCTAATCATAAAAAGCTTGTGCAAAACAATACTTTATCACATTAAATTAAAAATATTATTATTTTATCATTCAAATATATATATATATATATATAAGCTATACAAACATTAAACAAACACATATCCATATTACCTAAACCTTTCCAAACAAATCCATATGACATTTTTTACTCGACAAATTTATATTTTGTACAATATAAATAAAACTAGCACAACCACTTAACTTGTGGTCACCACGAAGCCCCTTATCAATGCATCAAATATCAACTACCAATTATTTTGTATATTATTTTTTCTTTTATAATTGTTTATTTAGAATTTTGAACAATTACCATAAAATCAATCTTGACAATACACTTATCTCATCCTCATGCAATCTAGGAAAAGCATAAATGCTAATCCACCCCAAATTTTAAGATATAAACACTTATCAATGTAAATATAATTCCACATTTATTAAAAAACACATTATATTAATAAAATTAAATATACTTTATATTAAGCTTAGCATCTCTCTATCTATATGTTATATCATTGTATGATTGTGACGTCATTTTTCCTTTTCCTTTCCACTTTTTAATTCTTACATTGAAAACACCCTCTTGATATACTTGCTTGGTTGTCCTCTCGGTTGTCCATAACATTGAAAACAACTTCTTTAGGAATCACTTCTTGACCTTTCTTGTGGTATATATTGAGATATTATACTTTGATAAAGACTACATCAATATTCTTATGTTTAAAGAGTATCAATGAACGACTCATCATATTTATTTAAGAAAAACGAAATTTTGGTAGTTTGTAAGGGTACATTTTCATTTATGGGAACGAGAAGTGGTTTGTAAGGGGGCAAAACTTATTTTTATGGTAAATGTTTTTGGATTTTAAATTATTAACCTCTTTCCTTAAATACAAAAAGGAAGATGAAAGATAGATTTTTAACCAATCAAAAGTAATTTAAGATTTTACATGGATTTTACTCCCAAACCAATTCCATATATAAATATAAATTTGATCAATTCCATATTTATATAAATATGTATTAAATAAATTTATTTACTGAATACATGTATATTATTTAAAGAAATTTAAATTTCTATAAATATATATTGAATAATTAATTAAAAAAATAATTAGTGTCCTTCACTTATAAAACTTTACACTTTTAAATATTAAAACAATACAAATTTTAATATCAATTATTTAATCACAAGAAAACACTTGTTATAAAATATTTCAATATCAATTTTTAAATAGACATAGATATTCATCTTAAATCTTAAATTTTTTACACATTAAGAAAAAAATATCTTAAAATAATTTTTACACCTCAAGAAATTAGATCTCTCCTTGTGTTTAATAGACGCGAGTTTAAGATGGATTTATGCTAGTTTTAATTTTTTAATTTTATTTTATGAGTCGACATGAATTTTAAAAAATATATATATTATGAGCCAACATGGGAATGTAATGTGACAAACTTGACAACATCTCTCTTGTAAACACTTGGCTACTAATTGGATCCTTCTCTACTAAATAGATCCCTCTCGGTGTTTAAGTTATGAGTCAACATAAAAATGTAACGTGACAAATGTGATAACTTCTCTCCATATTCACTTGTAAGCACCTCACTACTCTCTATACAATCATAACAAATTATTTTTTTTAAATCCTTTCCAACAAACTTTAAAACAAACTTTAAAACAAAAAAAAACAAAAAAAAACCTTACAAACGATAACTATCAAAACCTACAGCTCGCTCCTGTCGTCAACCCCACAACAAAACACTTACTATAAAACAATAACAAAAAGTACACAACGTGCACGCCTCTTTCGAAGAAATGTAATGGGAAACGGAACTTGTCGATGGCTTCAATGGATCTGCCCTCTGTCTTGCCTTGTCTACTCAATTCTAACCATGTTTTCTGCTTTCTTTGAATGGTTGGCAGCTAACGACGATACGTTGATTAATATCATTTTTAAATTGGATTGTTAGAGATATATCAACTAACTTCAGTAATGTGATTGCGCTACTATAATCATTTCTACTCATATTTTCTTCTGGTCGACCACGCAACGACGCGTCCATCTTTCAGCGTGGACTCTCGGGGCACGTGCATTTCATTCTAACCACTCCTCTTCACCTCCATAACCATAACTGTATTCATCTTCCTTTCTTTGTGACTCTTCTCCGAATGGAGTTTAGGGGCTACGTGCTTGCAGCCTAACCTCTTCTGCACCAGAGTAGGTAGCTGGACCTCGCGCTATATAACTTATACTCCATCCCCTCATTCCTTCAAGCAACCAAACGCGCCTGCTCTCTGCTCTCTCCGTTCCTTGTTAGAACAATAGAGCAAGCAAGCATGCCTGGGACTTTGGGTTTGGATTTAGAGGCATTCAGGAAGGCTCAGAGGGCAGATGGCCCCGCCACGATCCTCGCTATCGGCACTGCAACTCCTCCCAATGCTGTTGATCAGAGCAGTTACCCTGATTACTACTTCAAAATCACCAACAGCGAGCATATGACGGAGCTCAAGGAGAAATTCAAGCGAATGTGTAAGAATTTTCACATCTACTTTCATGTTTGTTATTATATGTGATAAGATTGATCAGAAATGTGTTAATAGTCGTTTGATGATCTCGCGTGTGTTGCAGGCGACAAGTCGGCAATCAACAAGAGATATATGTACTTGACGGAGGAGATTCTCAAGGAGAATCCCAACGTCTGTGAGTACATGGCGCCATCGCTGGACGCACGACAGGACATGGTTGTGGTGGAGGTGCCCAGGCTTGGAAAAGATGCTGCTGCCAAGGCCATCAAGGAATGGGGGCAACCCAAATCTAAGATTACTCATGTTGTTTTCTGCACTACCAGTGGAGTCGACATGCCCGGAGCCGACTATCAGCTCACAAAGCTTCTTGGCCTCCGCCCCAGCGTTAAGAGAGTCATGATGTACCAACAGGGTTGCTTCGCCGGAGGCACCGTTCTCCGCGTGGCTAAAGATCTTGCAGAGAACAATCGGGGAGCTCGGGTTCTGGTCGTCTGCAGTGAAATCACGGCCGTTACATTCCGTGGCCCCTCCGACACTCACCTGGACAGTATGGTCGGCCAAGCACTCTTCGGCGACGGTGCGGCCGCCCTCATTGTGGGAGCCGATCCCATCCCACAAGTGGAGAAGCCCTGTTTCGAGCTGATGTGGACTGCACAGACAATTCTTCCCGACAGCGACGGAGCCATCGACGGGCACCTGAGAGAGGTCGGCCTCACCTTCCACCTTCTGAAAGACGTCCCGGGCCTCATCTCGAAGAACATCGAAAAGAGTCTGGTGGAGGCTTTCAAGCAGTTCGGAATCTCGGACTGGAACCAATTATTCTGGATCGCCCATCCTGGAGGTCCCGCCATTCTGGATCAGGTAGAGGCAAAGCTGAATCTGGATCCCAAGAAACTGAGAGCTACAAGGCAGGTGTTGAGCGAATACGGAAACATGTCGAGCGCGTGCGTGCACTTCATCTTGGACGAGATGAGGAAGTCCTCTCAGCAGAATGGTTGCTCAACAACCGGAGAAGGATTGGATGTGGGAGTTTTGTTTGGATTCGGGCCGGGCCTCACTGTCGAAACAGTCGTCCTCAGAAGCGTCCCCCTCTCGCAATAAACTCAGAGCGGTGGCTGTGCAACATCCACACGCTATCGGAGTGAGTGATAGAGATAATTGAATAAGTGATTTAGTTATTCCCATGTGATAGCGAAGCCATTATATGTTCTGTAGAAATGTACTTTGTGGTCACTTGGTTTGCAGAAGTTTTTTAGTGGTCACTTGGTTTGCAGAAGTTTTAGCCGTTAGAATGGTGAAATTTAAGCTTTTGTTATTTCAGAGTTCTGGTTTGGAGATTTTGGTATCTATTTTAAATTCAATCTCATAAACTCAAAATGCTTACAAACTTTTTAACAATTGAATTCATGAAATAGTTAATTTAAGTTATGAACCGTATCTCACCCAATTATCTGTTCACCTATCAATGAAATATTTTATTTTTTTTCTTTTTCGAAAAGAAAAAACAACCAATTAAGCATTTTCAATGTCTATTATATTGCAAAGAAAAAACAACAAATTAAGCATTTCTAATGTCTATTATATTACAAAGTACATAATGTTTTTATTATATTTAGAAGTATTTTAAAATTTTATTTTATAATTAAAAAATTATTAAGAAATGTTTTTAGGACAGTTTGATGGGTTAACTTAAGTGGTTGAGAACTGTAAGTTGTAAACATAAGGTTCTTGGATGACTATACATTAATATATAAGGACCTCATTTAATATCCCTTAAAAAAAAAAAAAAAAAGTCAATATCTTTAGCACATAATTATTAGAAACAATTTAAATTTTTATTTTATAACTAAAAAGATATTACAACGTCAATATTTATTATAATTAAAATTATAAAAAACAATGAGGAGATTTATTCATGATCTTGAAGAAAAAAGAACACAATTACCTAACTCTATTTTTTCTTGTTTCTTTTAGCTAATAAATTAAATTAATAAATTACAATAAAAAATATAAATATACTTAATAGATTAGAAAATAAATCTTTCTATATTAACAATTATATTATATAATAGTAACAATACTTTTATTTAGATTCTAAAATGCTAAAATGTGCGATATGTAAGGTGAAAACACCCTTTTCCTTTCTCAATTCGAAAGAAATATATTAAAAACATTTCCACACAACACATGTTAATTAAAATATATATACATAGTTTTGTATTGTAATATATTTAGATGTCTTGTTTTTTTCGTAATATAGGTTGTCTTTTCACTATATTAAATTGATGATATTGTTTTAATGGTGATATGTTTATAAGGATTTATGTTTTAGTATTTGTATGATAATAAAATGATTTATTGAAGGTGGAAAGCTTATTTTGGTTAATAAAGCAAACAAAAGAAAAATAAATTTCTAAATAATAGTGGAGAAGATTGAGCAAATAAAAAAAGTTATAAAATTTATAATCTTAAAATTAAAATGCAACACTCATATCCTCAACATAGAAAGAGTATTTATGCCATTGAGAACATGTTTATAACTAGTTATCTAGTATACAAGTAACATGAATGAAAATAGGTTTCATAAGATTGCTCATGTGGGGTGTTGTAAGGAATTATACCTAGTAGGTAGGGCTTTCTCCCAACATATTGATGGAAATATGACTAATCATAAGTCCATAGTCTCATCAACAAACAAATAATTATAAATCCAAGGCATAACAATTGGGGTATTACATCTATCAAGTAGATCCTCAAGTAGAACATTATGTAACAATCCACTATGAAATCGAGGAATGAGGGATTTGAACAAGGAACACCAAGTATTCGAGAAGTACATGTTTCAGTGAGTGAAGGAGAGATGGATTGGGTATGAGTTTTGTGGACTTTGTCTCCTTGATGCAACAACAACACCATCATAGGAAGAGGCATAACTTCAACACTAGTTTAGTGAAGGAAAAAGCCAACGACCTTGCATTGTTTCATGAATTGTGTTAGTGAGAGAATTTATTTCATATATATATATATATATATATAATCTTAATTTGGGATTGTTTAAAGATTTAGAGATTTGTTTAAAATAATATTTTTAGAAAAAAATAATTATTGGGATTTCTATTATTGCTTTATTTAATTGAAATGGTCGAATTTTGGTATTTAAAAGTTGTGATCTTACTTGTACATTAAATGAATATGTAATAATAGAAGGGCCTCATTTCATATTAGTGTCCCACATCCCCATAAATGTTTGGGAAGTGATTGAATAGAAAATATCCTTTTGTTTCTTAAATTTCTATCGATCCTTCAAATGCCATGATATATCTTGAAAAAGTTGTTACATAAGATTTGGAAAGAAAAAAAAATACATTCTAGAATTTGGCTTAGATATCATTTTGCTCTACATCATAGAGAGGGTCTTTGAGGTGCCTCTCTCTTAGACGAAGAATGAGTTTTAAAAACCTAAGGCAATGATCCTTGTTGCCTTGTTTTCCCTTCACTTTTAATGCATTTCCTTCTCTCGGGAGGGGTTCAATGTAGCCTTGGGAGGGGTTCAATGTAGCCTTAGGACTAGCCCTTTTCGCATTTCCTTTCAATTCTTCTGTCTTCTCTTCTATCCTTATTGTTGGCTCAACTTGGATGATCATTTGATCATACTCTTGTTCATTATGGATAGTCTAAGTATCTTAATGTTTGTTATTATGAAACTCTGTGTGATGATATTCCTTCGCTATAAATATGGATTGTTGAGATATACTTGAAGGTTTGTCATGGCTTCAAAGATTATTAAATCTATGCAGCATGAAGCAAATCCTCTTTGTTGGATATATGTGTTGTATGTTAATTTTTTAGCATTAATTCAATATACTCTAGGATCTTTACTGAGAGAATAACACGTACAACATATCAAGTATAACAATGCATATCAGTTACATGAGACAATAGACACACAGAGTTTCACTAGGGAAAACCATAAAGGTAAAAAAAAACCCACAACTTCCTCAGAGATAGAAAGAGCAATGATACAACCAAAGTACAAGAGATAGTCTTCTCCTAGCAGCTGATCCTCCTCCTCACATGTGCGCCACTTTCCGAGTGATAGAAGAGTGAGTAATGAGATGATGAAATAGAGATCTCCCAATCTCTATTTATACTTGTCCCGTCCTGCCCAATAAACCAGTGGGGCCGACTCGTCTAACTTAGCCTAATAACCCATGGTTACATTAATCCGGGCCGACCCCTTACTAGGTGGTCTAATAACCCATCAGAAAGTTATGACACTTGTGACACTTGTCAATACAAATGACGACACTTCCGTATAGGGGAATAACACATCTCTATAAGAGTACAATAAAATACATAGATGAAATACATTTTGAAGTTACATATACATCAACACTCCCTCTTAACTAGGAAGGTATTTCTCGACACATATCCGTTAGCACAAGTCTTCTTCTCTGGATCATCATCACTAGATCATCGTCATTGAATCATCGTCATCGTCATTGCTACTGCTATCTCAATCAATCTTCGATCTACTCGTCATAGGAAGTTCTACAGAGCCAATCCTTTTTCATACTGGATGTAGGCTCACCACCTGCAGGTCTTCATCATCACTGGCCATACTGTGGAATCCTTGGGACTTATTATGTGCGTCAACAAAACCTCGAAAGAGCATCCCAGGCCTTTTACGAGCACATGGCTCAACCTATCGGATCTCCCAGGATCTTTTACATGTGATTGTCACAAAACCTTAAAAGAGTGTCTTGCCCAGCAAGATCTCTAAAGAGCATTTGAGGCCTTTTACGTGTCTAGCACAACTTGTCTGGATCTCCAAGACTTATTACATGTGACCCCTACCACAAAACCTTAAAAGAGTGTCTTGCCAACCAAGATCTCTAAAGAGCATCTGAGGCCTTTTACGTGACTAGCACAACCTGTCTAGATCTCCAGGACTTATTACATGTGGTCCCCACAAAACCTTTAAAGAGTGTCTTGCTAAGAAAGATCTCTAAAGAGCATCTGATACCTTTTACGTGACTAGCACAACCTGTCCAGATCTCCAGGACATATTACATGTGGTCTAGCAAAACCTTAAAAGAGTGTCTTTCCAAGCAAGATCTCTAAAGAGCATCTGAGGCCTTTTACATGACTAGCACAACCTGTCCAGATCTCCAGGACTTATTACATGGTACCCTTGCACAACCTGTCCACGGCCACAGAGTATAAACCTAATACTCACCATACATCGTCATGGTGTACATGATCACACTGATCATCATCACTGCATCGTCCTGATGCATGTCATCTGGAGCAACATCCTGAAGCTCGTCATCCATGATCATCTCAATCATACAATGCATCCACCTAATGTATACCAAGTATCTACCTGATACATATCACCATACATGATCCACCTAATCATACAATGTATCCACCTGATACATACACAGATACATGATCCACCTGATCATACAATGTATCCACCTGATATATATCAACATACATGATCTACCTGATCATACAACATATCGACCTGATACATATACAGATACGTGGTCCAAGCATCCAACATGATGCATATACATATACATGATCTAATTGATCATAGCAAGCATCCAACATATACATATACATGATCCAACTGATCATAACAAGCATCCAACATGATGCATATACATAACAAGCATCCAACATGATGCATACACAGAGCAATAATTGGAGCATCGTCCTGATGCTCATCATCCAGTGCTTACATCCACAGCCATGGGAAGGATCCTCCTCTCACCATGCTTGGAATGGCTTCCAGCAAATATGTCCATCACTTCTTCTTCGAAGTGTCGTCAATCTGAAGAACACCAAACCTCTCTCTGAAGTACTCGAACTTCACTCTAGCTAGTGGTTTCGTCAGCACATTTGCAATCTGCTCATCCGTCTCAACATACAGGAGCTTCACTGCTCCTCTCTACACCATATTCCTGATATAGTGATATTTGATCTCAATGTGCTTCGACCTGTCGCGGAACACCGGGTTCTCAGACAGCTTCACACAACTCTGGTTGTCACAAAAGATACCAGTAGCTTCCAACGGGAGATCAAATAACTCAGACAATATCTTTTGGAGCCATACTGCCTCACAACTGGCCGAACAAGCTGCAACATACTATGCTTCAGTTGTACCCAGTGCTATGCAGGATTGCTTCCTACTAAACTAAGAGATCACACCTGATCCCATACTAAAGCAGCACCCAGATGTGCTATTCCTATCTGCGGCACTACCTGCCCAATTTGAATCAACATAACCTTGCAGGTTAAACTTTTGATTCGCATCATACTTGAGCCCATAATCAACTGTACCCTTCAGGTACCTCAGAATATGCTTTACAACAACCAAGTGAACAATCCTAAGATCTGTCAGGAACTGGCTCAATGTGTTCACCGTAAAGCAAATATCTGGTCTCATGTTCATCAGGTACATCAAGGATCCAATCATCTGATGATACACAATGACATCAACCGGCTCAGATGAAGCATCACATAGAAGCTTCATGTTTGATGCCATAGGTGTGGCCATGGCTTTGCAGTCCATCATCCCGAACCTCTTCAGGATCTCTACTGCATACTTCCCTTGTCCAAGGAATATCCCATCTGCACTCTGCCACACCTCCATGCCTAGAAAATAGTGCATCATCCCCAAGTCCTTCATCTCAAACTCGACTGCAAGCTTCCTCTTGGTGTCGGCAATCAACCCATCCTCTCCTGTAACAAATAGGTCATCCACAAACAGGAGTAGTATCACAGGATTTCCTTCCTCAACCTTGTAGTAAATGTTGCAATCTGCTTTACTCTTGGTAAAGCCCACACTGGATAGAAAGTTGTCCATCCTACCATACCAAGTCCTAGGAGCTTGCTTCAAGCCATACAAGGCTTTCTTCAACTTGCACACATATGACTTCTTGTCATGTGTCTCAAAACCAAGTGGCTGCTCCACATACACTTCTTCTTCGACTACACCATTCAAGAAGGTTGTCTTGACATCCATCTGGTGTGTCTTCGATTTCATCACTGCAGCCAAGGAAAGTACTAATCTGATGGAAGTGTACCTGGCTATAGGAGCAAAAGTTTCTTCATAGTCTATCCCCTCTTTCTGGGAGAATCCATGAGCTACAAATCTCGCTTTGTATTTCTCTATGCTGCCATCTGCAGCATGCTCGATCTTGTAGATCCACTTGGAAGTCACGACTGACTTGCCTTCAGGTCTTAGGACTACATCCCAAACATCATTCTTCATGATCGACTGATACTCCTCGACCATGGCATCCTTCCATTCTTTCTTTTCCGTTGTTTCTTCATAATTGGAAGGTTCTTTGTTCATAATGTCACAGAGTAATGCAACATAACTGGTGTGAGATCTAGTTCTCTTCCTTTCTCTATGTTCTTCTTCTGGAATGCCATACCTTTCTGCATCTTGAATGAGCTCTCTAGCCCATGTAGGTTTCTTCTTGTGAGAGTCCTTCTCACGGGGTGGATCTACAAGTTCTTGTGGATCTTCAATTTCTCGATCTGCTTCTGGAATTGTGTTGGGCCTAGCCCAATAGGGCCATTTTTTATAACATTTTTGAGGCTAGATGGAGCTGAGCTGAGCACAGCTCAGAAAAGAAGTAAATTTTGGCTAAGTATTGGGAGTGCTGCGAAGATGTGCGCAGTACCAAGTTTTGAAGGACGCTGTGAAGATCAGCGCTGTGCAGGATCAATGCTGCAAATGTAGTAGGCCATGTGGAGCCAGTAAAGTTGTGTACTAGATGGAGGATGGCCAAATATAGGGGATAGACTAGCAGTGGTCTACTTTTGGTAAAACTACTGGAAAGATGTCAAGTTGAGGGCATAAGCAGATCAAGAAGGCGGCCAACTGTACGAGTCCGTTAAGCAGAGGACGGGTCGGGAAAGTGATAGTTCGGCGTGTAGCAGAGTTTGTGACCGTTAAGAGGAAAACGGTGGATGGACAATGACTGGAGCTGAGCCAGTTGTATGCGGCCATTAGAGGACGGACGGCCTGTAGGGAAAGCGACTGGGAGTTGAGCCAGTCGCACGAGTCTATTAGTGGAAGGGCGGCTCGAAGTGGATGACCTATTGGTGTGCGCACAACAGGAAGGCTGAAAGCGATGGATCTAAGGCATGGAGGACTGCCACGACAGCAGAATCACTACCAGAAGCCTACATGACGGTTCAGAGGGACCGTAGTGGTTTGGAAACCCTAAGGGTTTCGGTCTTCAATGTTGTAAAGACACGACCTTCAGGCGTGATCTATATTAAGAAGATAATTTTGTATAGGAAGGGTTGGTTAGGGTTGGTTAGTGGATCAAGACAAGAAAGGCTGGTCATCGTGACCATATTGTATTGTAATATCTTTTGAGTCAAGAAAACATTGTAAAGGCTTTGCAGCTGAGTGCGCAGAGGCCTATCTAAGCAAGAAGAGAGCTGTAGCTGAGTGCACGGATAAGAACTGTGAACCCTTCCTTAAAAGAAATATCAAACACAGTTCTTGTGGACGTAGCTTCCCATCCAGGGGAGTGAACCACGTTAAATAGTGTGTTGAGTGGTTGAATGTTTATATATGCATTTGTATTTATTCGTTTCTATAGTTGGATGTCTAAATATTGGCTTGCAGTCTGTTATGAGAAGGATTTTATATGCATTCGCCATCAAGAGAGTATGGAATGATATGTTAGGTCTGCATGAATGGATGTGTGGTTAATATTAGCTTTTCTTCTAGGAACATTGAATCTATCATTTGCTTGAGCATGGGGAACTTTGTTTACGTGTTTGAATGGATGCAGTCGATGAATGTATAAGAGTTATTTCGCACCTGAGGGTTATGCTTAAAATAGTAACATTCTAAGTGTGTGTTATGAGCATCAAGTAGTAAGTTAGTTAAGTGTATGACTGAGTGGATAAGTGGTATTCAGCTCATTTCCTTAAGCATTTTGCACTCAGTCCAACTGTAGGAAGTTAAGTGGTAGTGTTCGCAGTGTAGTATTAAGCCCCGCAGTAAGGAAGAAGGTAGTGGTGCGGACCGCGGTGTTGACCATCGCCGTGCAGTCCGACCTTCACAACACACAGCCGGTGCGCTGCCACGAACTTCGTCACAGTCATCAACTCATCATTCACTATGGACATCTGAGTCCATAGTGCCCCGTTAGAAACACCTTGGGTGAGATCTCAGCCTGCTCGCAGGCTGTTGCCGAAAGGGTCGATCCGAAGGGGTTTTGTTGGTTTAAGGTAACCGCACAGAACCTGGGTCTTCATAAAACCTTTGGTCAGCATTGTATAGCCAACAAATGGTTATGTTTCCGTGCTAGAATCCGTGATGAGTTCCAGTCATGATAAGTGACGAAGAGTCTAAGCTCCCAAAAAGTGCATTGAACTGGCATCCTGAGAAGACATAAATCTAGGCTTGGTGGGATAAGACCATAAGAGACTTTAAAAGACAAGAGAACAGACATCCGCGTCTGAGTGACACACAGTGGTCGGATAGATATCTGTTGGACGACATTCATGATATTTTCTGGGCTACATTTCTGAATGAGCTGCACGCGTGGATCTCATGGCTCGCAAAAAAGAAAACCTGTTTTCAAGGAGGCATTCCTACAGAATGGAATCCTGAGCTCATATCACAGCTCAAAGCAATAGATAGCGCATTGACGCGCGCAGTGGAATTTTGGGTCGATCATATGCTAGAAGGATTTGTCACAGAGTTTGTTGTGGATACGCTCAAATCCTACAACGAAGCAGAAGCACACTTTTTCAGAGGTTTCCAAGGTAAATTCCTGAACAATCTCAGTCTATACATTAAGATGTTGTTAGCTGAGAAAGGCATTTTAAGAATGCAGTAATCTTTTCAAGTTGTCATGGTAAATAGCATTTATAGCGATTCCGACGAAGATACTCACAACTTAAGAAGTGGGAAAAGATACAAGTTTAATAAGAATCCTGGAGGCTCTGGAATCCACGTAGATATTGAGATTCCTTCTGATATTGAAAATGAAGCTGCACCCCCATTTACCCCTCAGAATCCTCCACTTGCATAGCTAACCCCACCGAATACACATCCTAGTACGTCTACCCCTATACGCCCATTTTTTTTCACTGCGTAGAGTCCTTTACGACACCCTAGCACCCTTCAGGGCACACCTCAAGGTGCCCCTTCGAGTGCTACACCTCCCCCTAGAGCCATGGCCCATATGGATATGAAGTTGCCTATATTCAAAGGGACGGGTCTAGAAGATCTTGATCAGCACTGGTTCCTTTGTGAAGCTGTCTGGAGTGTCAGACAGATCCGGGATGATGATGAGAAGAAAGCCTAGCTTATTACCACATTCAGAGATAGAGCACTGCACTGGTTCATGAAGTGTTCTACCATGCAACCTAGAACCCTGGCAGAGATTAAAGTTGCGCTGATAGCAGAGTTCAAGAAACCAAAGTTTGAATCTCAGTGTATAACTGAGCTGAAGGAAATCAAGCAGAGACCGACTGAATCGGTCTGGGAGTTTGATCAGAAGTTCAAGACCCTATTAGACCAAGCAAGCTTTGTTATAGCTCCGGATCAGCACAAGGAATGGTTCATTGTTGCGCTATTACCCCACATTAGATTACCATTGATGCAGCAGAAGGTTACGTCGCGGGCAGAGGCCTTAGAGATGGCGATGAAGTTGGAGGCTTCGCCAATCGGTGAGTCGAGTTCTGGGATGATGCAGATTCAGAGCCAGCTTACCACCTTGACACTGGAGCTGCAGAGCATGAAGAATGGAAAAGAGCAGCGATATGAATCTCGTCACAAGATCTGGTGTACGAGTTGCAAAGGAGAAGGGCATGACCGCAAACATTGTCCCCTATACTACGACTATCTCGGCAGTGGTGTGCCTAACCCCATCAATCAGAACCAGGCACCCTGGTGTGAGATCTGCAGAACTACCAGTCACAGACCTGAAGATTGTTACCTAATACAGAAATATGTGAAGATGCCTAAGAATCTATATTGTAATTTTTGTAAATCAGTGGGACATGATGAATCCAACTGCCGCGCCTATGAACTAATGAATGAAAGAAAGCGCGACATGGATTCAATGAGAGGAGCTGACTTGTACAGAGTGTAAGAAGACAACAAGCCAAAGCAAGAAAACACGCATTATGATCAATCTGTCTACAGAGGCCGTGGTGGTGGATACCGCGATAGAGGAAGAAATACTGGCCTGGCACAAGGAAGAGGCCACGGTGGGGTCATCTACTATAACTGTGGCCAGCCAAGTCATGTATCCAGAGAGTGTGTAAACCCATGCACCACTTGTAATTATTGTAATTCATTTGAGCATGTTATAGAAGATTGCCCGGTACTAGAGGTAGAGATGCAGAAAAGAAGAAGGACAGACGCGCCAGCCCCGAACATCCAGTGGATCGCAGCAGAGAATAGACCTGCGGATCCTAGCATTAAAGTAGTCACATGCAGTGGCATGGAGACAGGCTGTGATAGGGGAGTAGAGGCTTCCACCTTAGGAGAGGCTCATGCGAAGCAAGGCCCTCTTGAAACAATATGGGTAAGAAAATCTCCAAGGAAGATGCCTGCTCTGGATCTAAAGAAGAACAAAGAAGCTTTTGTTGACATGCGGGATACCTTCAAAGAACCAGTACCTAAATCACCAAGGATCCCGCTGCACAGCGAAGTACCATGTGTTGAAGACACACCTGCTACGTATGACAAGACAAGACACACAGCGGATGTTAGCACCTCTGTTGTGTAGTTCCTAAGAAGCTGCATGAAGCTACTGAAAAATGAAAACGCGATAGCAGAGCTGGAGAAGCTCATAAATCTATACGAACCACACACAGAGGCAGAAACTTCTGATGGCGCACTACATCATATAAAGAAACAGAAGAGGTCGGGCTAAGAGATGAGGCTCATTGCGCAGATAGGAGACTTTGAGATGGACGAAGTTATCCTTGATCTAGGATCAAAAGTAAATGTCTTGGCCAAGCAGACATGGCAGCAGATGGGTCGACCAAAGCTGTCGTGGTCACCTATCCAGCTGAGAATGGCCAACCAAGAGAAAGTTATACCATTTGGTCGCTTAGCCAATGTTGTGGTTGATATTGATGGAGTACAAAGCCATGCGGACTTTGAAGTCATCGAGATTGTTGATGATAGCTAGCCCTTGCCTGCGCTGTTAGGAATTGACTAGGCTATTGAAAATTTAGCCATTATAAATTTGAAAACAAAGAAGATGATATTCGAAGGTAAGCATCTGCAGGTTATCGCACCATTGGATCCTGCAGATGGGGACAGATATAGCGAGCCGATTCAGGAGGAATCTAAGGCCCAGGACTTGGACCGGCTGTACCAGATGACTGCGAACCAGGAGGATTACATTAATCCTACTGCGGATGGTGCACTCATCTGGAGGTGCGATAGCTCCTGTGTTTCTGACTCGGATGCTGGACTGGAAAATTGGTAGAATCGCATGCACAAAGTGTCAGCTAGAAGGTGCATGCAGGTCACGAAATCACTACGCTGGATTGGAAAGGAGGTAAGCCCAATCCCTACATTTGATGGTTCTGCTAACGTTTATACTTTTATTCAAGACTATACTGCAGCAGTTCTAGAAGAGCATAGGTTGCTAGCATTGGATATGGCGTTGTGTGGCATACCCGCTAGATGGTGGGCTTTGCACAAACAGATATTGATCACTTGGGATCAATGCAAAACAAAGATGCTGATTCAGTTCACAGAAAGGGTTACCTTACCCTTTGAGAAGTTCAACGGGTAGATAGATCCTAGTCAGCATTTGGAAGTCTGTTCGTAGGCATGGGAAGAAAGGCCACCTGAAGAGTGGGTGCACTTGTTCGTGCATACTTTGGAAGAGGATATTCCGAAGAAATGGTATCTAGACCTAGAGTTATGCAGGGAGACCATAGATTGGGATACATTAACTGCGAACTTCCAAAGAGATTTCAGCTTCGAGGATGAGAACCCTTTGATACATGAGGCACTGCAAATAATCAAGGAACGAGTATTCAGAGCAGATTTTCCTTGCGAAGATATGTCATGGGAAGAATTCTTCGGCACAGATGACAGTCCTGCGAACATACACTCAGAATGGAAAGAACATGAAGAACATCCGATAGAGTGTTATAATTTAGCTGAAGATGATGAGCATGGAAGAGAAGAAGATGAAGATGACCCGCGCAATATCAATATACCAGAGTCAAAAGGTGCGCGTGATATAGAAGGACCGCCATTGGAAATCCCGGACATGAGTGGACCGGTTAAGACACAGAAGGTGAACATCGACACGAGTGAAGAGTTGAAGTTTGCATCTATCGGAGACTACTAGGATGATCAGACTATCGTAGATATTGCAGACACTTTGCACGAGTATCAAGAGTTATTTCTGACCAAGTTTACAGAGATGAAAGGAATATTGGGTGACTTAGGAGTCATGAAAATCCCTTTGAAGCCAGGCGCTAAGCCTGTGAAGCAACGACCGTATAGACTGAATCCACGGTATAAAGAGAGAGTCCACACAGAGTTGGACAAAATGTTAGAGGCGGGAATCATTGAACTTGTCGAGGAATCTGAATGGATCAGTCCTATGGCTATCCAGGACAAGAAGACGAAGGGTGAGATTAGGATTTGTGTCGATCTCAAAAAACTTAATGATGCCTCTATGCATGACCCATTCCCTACCCCATTTACAGATGAGGTCCTTGACAATGTTGGAGGGAATGAGGCCTATGCATTTACTGATGGTTTCTCAGGTTATCATCAGATCAGGATTGATCCCGTAGACAGGAATAAGACGACATTTGCTACAGAATGGAGGCCATTCCAGTATACAGTCATGTCGTTTGGTCTGAAGAATGCGCCTGCCATCTTCTCCAGAGTTGTCGTCGCGTCGTTCAAAGATTTCATGCATAAGTTTCTGGAAGCATATTTTGATGAATGGACTGTCTTTGGTTTGCTGAAGAACCACTGCGCAAACCTGAGAATGATGCTTGACAAGTGCCGCCAGCATCAAATATCATTGAATTTAAAAAAGTGCATCTTCTGTGTGCCCTATGGAATTTTACCGGGACATATTGTTTGCAAACAGGGATTGATGGTGGACCCTGCGAAGATTGCCATCATTGTAAATTTGCCTACACCAACTTCAGTTAAAATGTTGCACTCTACCTTGGGCCATACAGACTATTATAGCAAGTTCATTAAAGGTTACGCGCAGATCACCGCAGTAATGGAGAAGCTGTTGAAGAAGGACGTGCCGTTCGTTTGGAACGAGGAATGCAAACAGGGTTTTGACACCCTTAAAGAAAAGATGGTTACCGTGCCGATCCTAGTCTTTCCAGACTGGGCAAAGCCGTTTCATGTTCATATGGACACATCATGCATTGCCCTGGGCATTGTGTTAGCTCAGCCAGGAGAAGGGGGTATTGACCACCCCATCGCATTTTCTAGTAGGGAGTTGTCGACAACAGAGAAGAACTATACCACTACTGAACGGGAAGGACTTGCGATGGTATATGCCCTTCAGAAGTTTAGACATTATCTACTTGGTGTGCACTTCCTTATGTTCACTGATCATTATGCATTGAAATACTTGGTCAATAAGCCAGTGTTAAGGGGGTGTATATGTAGATGGTTGTTGCTATTCCAGGAGTACAACTTCGAGATCGTTGTTAAACCCAGCAGGCTGAATTTGGGACCTGACCACCTATCTCGAATTGAGTTAGGAGAGGAGCTGATGAAAATTGAAGATAGTCTGCCTGACGCGCAGATGTTTTCTATACAGGTTGCAGATGATTACTATAAGGATATCATTGATTTTCTGACAACAGGGCTGACATTGCAAGAATTTTTTGTTCAATAGAAGAAGCAGCTAGTAGTCCGCACCGCGGATTTCACTATCATTGCAGGTCAATTATACAAACTCGAACTAGATGAAGTCCTGCGCAGATGTGTACTCGACCACGAGAAACCATATATACTAGCAGATGCGCATTTAGGGATTGCGGGAGGTCATTACATAGGAAGGGCTACTGCGCAGAAGATATTGCGTGCAGGGCTGTGGTGGCCTACCATCCACAAAGATTCTAAGGAATACTACAGGAACTGCGATGTCTGTTAGAGGATAGGGAAGCCGTCGCGAAGAGACGAAATGCCATTGAACCCGCAGTTAACCTTACAGGCTTTTGAGAAGTGGGAAATTGATTTTGTGGGACATATAAACCCACCAGGGAAGAGAACTGGTGTGAGGTATATCATCACTGCCACGGATTACCTCACCAGATGGGAAAAAGCTAAACCAGTGAAGGACTGCAGTGCAGGTACTGCCACGCAGTTCATTTTTGAGGAAATTTTGTCAAGATTCGGCTGTCTGAAAATTTTTATGAGTGATCAGGGCACTCACTTTCTGAATAAGACCATTGAAGCCCTCACAGAGGAGTTCCACATTCGGCATCACCACAGTATGCCATATCATCCGCAAGCGAATGGAACTGTTGAAGCTTTCAATAAGATACTGGAAAATGCGCTGACGAAGGTGTGCAATGTAAACAGGGATGATTGAGACCTGTGCATCTCGTCTGTACTATGGGCATACAGAACAACTTGTAAGAAGTTGACGGGATAGACACCTTTCCGGTTGGCTTATGGGAAAGAGGCCATAATGCCAATGGAGTACATTGTCCCCAGTCTGAGGATTGTTGCATTAACCGGAATGGCAGATCGCGAAGCATTAGATGAAAGATTGCTACATTTAGTCAGCTTAGAGGAGGATCGTTTCATTACAGGCTTTCAACAACAAGTCCAGAAGGATCGTGAAAAGGAATGGCATGATCGCCAAATCAGGAACAAATGCTTTCAGGTAGGTGACTTAGTCCTCCTCTATGATAGCAAGTTCATGAAATTTCCTGGCAAGTTTAAAATGCATTGGCTTGGTCCATATATTGTTATGTATGTGACTAACACTAGTGTAGTCCAATTAGCCACTTTAGCTGGTGATACTCTACCCACTATGATAAATGGAAGCAGACTTAAATTGTACCGTGATAGTCCTGCTTTGCAGCATACGGAAAGATAAACACAGGGAGAAATTTCCAAGTGTCAGGTACAGTTGAAATTGGACACTGGAAATGTCAAGGAGCCTGTACATGTATATAGAGCAATGTGTGTACCGCACAGCACTGCTGAAGCTGCACGGGAAAAATATATATATATATATAAAAGAAAAAGAGAACTAAGAAAAGAAAAAGGAAAGCCACACAATTGAAAATTTTTGGCACTGCGAAGTAGCTGCGCAGGATCTCAGACGACATGCCGCGCAGCTCGGTACAACACTCAGAAAAATAGCCATTGGAAAAATATAGCCGTTATGTGACCATTGCAACGAACCGCTCAAGCATTTAAAGGAAAGATAGTCGTTCTGGACACGCTTACGATGGAAGAGACAGAAGGATCTATTCAAATTGGCCAACAAACAACTCATTAAATGCGGATATAAACATTGGGAGGCACGGGGAGGACCTAGCTGCGCCTATAAATAACACCGCTACAGGACTCGCGGGCATTACTCAACACTTAGAATTTTCTTGCGATCACTCCCTCAGCTAGTATTCTTCTATCATCTGATTGTCACAACCTTTAGCTAACCAGTGAATGTCCGAACCCTCCTATAGAGAAGAAGAGCTGACCATTAAAGAAGCACTTGGAGTCTTTAAGTACGGGGGAATTGCAGAGTTAATCAAAACCCCTGCCAAGAAGGTTGTAATCGAGCTAGGTCAAACATCCAGAAGATCACCTCATCATAATCCCGTTATGTAGGAAAAAGGGAAGGATAAAGGGAAAGACGTAACTGCACCACGAAGTAAGATCATAAAGATGGGCTCGTCAGCACAAAAATTGCCAGTTTTTCAGAAAGAACCACTGAAACTCACACAAGAGTATATATCACCACGGGCGTTGGACGCCCCAGTCTTCAAATTGGTCAAGAGCGCTAAGTATGAGATCCCATTGTCACCAATCTCAAAGCATGTAGAGGTTGCCAAGAACCTGCTTGGAAAGATTCTGGATTGCAAGTGGGAATATTTTGACCTCCTAGGCGTGCAGAAGAAAGAGCCCCATGCACCTAAGTACCCATAATTCCAACCTGACCAGTACATGTGCTGGAAGAAAGATGCCAAGGGTACACCTAAGTTGGTTGCCGAAAGCTGGCTGACACCGATAGTTCAGTTAGGATTGCTGAATCTCCTCAGACTGCCACATTTTGATCGTTCAGTGGAAGTTAATGTTGTGGTTCGCACGTTGATGGGGCGAACCCACCAGAGATACCTGTGGCTAGATAAAAACATTGATATCAATATTGCCTTGATCCACCACATAACAGGTCTCAGCAAGCGCGGTAAGGATCCCAAGCAGTTCTTCCAAGGGAAGAGCAAGGAAAAAGAAGCTGTTGAGAAAATGAAGAAAAGCCAGCCATTGGTGAAGGGGAAAAGGGCTTTTCCCATAGAAGACATTGAGGACAGAACGACAAGATTTGTCACCCATTTACTCGCAGGAAAAACCCTCGGAACGGCTAGGCCTTTGGAGGTGCATGTGGGAGTAGTATTACTTGGTTTCGCAGCAGTTGAAGGCACCGAGTTCAATTGGTGTCAATTTCTTCTGAATGAGTTCTTGGATGAACTCAATGATATCCAAGAAAACGGTGGACAATTCCACTTCACATGGCTCATCATCCTCATTGCCTTTTGTGGATGGAAGGAGCCTAGGGACTATGTGGGTATCAACATAGAAACAAATGATCCCAGAGGATTCCAATATGCCAACCTCTGGGCAAATGTCATCGCAGAGCGATAGCTGAGGTGTTCTACCAATATTACACTCAACTGCGCGATGCGATTGTCTATACACCCCGCATCACAAAGCAGATAACGTCGAAGTACATTTGTGTTTTGGACTTCAGCGCAGACATGCGATGTATCTTCATCTCACCAAAAGCAAGAATGAAGAACCCATAGTGGTTCCCAGGTAACTACCACATGTATGAGGAGGACATTGAAGCCCTCATGAAGGATTAGCCCGTCGACTTTCGTGTGGAAGTCATGGATGTTGAGACAAACTCTGATGAAGATGAGCCAATCCCACTGGCATGCCCAATTGTTGAAGAAATAGGAAAGCGAAAAGAGCCAGAAACTCCGCAGAAGCCGAAGGAAAGAAAGAAGGTGAAGGCTACAAAGAATCCATCTGAGGCAGTCCTGAATGATGATGACTACGAGATGATAGCCGAAACAGTCTCAGAGCAGATGAAGGAGCTCATCGTGGCTAAAGATAAGAAGGATGTGGTCATCCAGGATGAACTGCAGAAGATGCAGCTCGCAATGCAAGGCCTGATGAAGAAAATGGACGATGTCCAGAAAAGCCTTACCTTGCCGCGGGAAGCAAGAGCCGAAAGGAGGTCGGTAGGGACCTCGCACTAAGAACCGCCACATCTAGCAATAACATTGCTGTCGAAGACTAGGATTGTCCATGTGGACCCATTGGCTATTGCATTGCCAATGGCAGAACAAATCGTCTTGGACACAAAGGGAGTCGAGCAGGTAGAGCTCGACTTGGCCAAAATCCCCTTACCAAGCTTGCACTTCATCCACACGCAGATCATCGAGGAGATGCATGACCAAACAGTAGAGTTGATGAAGTCACAAGCGGAGCTCACCGCAGCAAACAAACAACTCGAGTTGCACGCAGACATGCAGCTATGAAATGAACAGGACTGTCGGAAAAACTTGGAGAATACCATATCTAATGTTGCGAAGGATATTGAAGGCATAGAAATCCAAGATGATCCTGCAGACACAGTTCTGAGGATCGGAGATAAGGTGAGATCCTTAAAGTCGGAGATGCAGGATAAAGAAATTTTTTATGAGGCCGATATTGCCTCGTTGAAGGAAAAAATGAAAATACAGGCGCCATTAACTGAACAGCAGTTGAGAGAGCAAGCCATCAGTACCGCTGCACAGAACATAAATAGTGGCATGACTCAATGCCAAGAGCTGTTGGAACAAGTATCCAAGGTTCACTGCTCTTGACGAGGATCAAGCGCTACAGCAGATGAAGACCGTGGTAAAGGAAAAACAGACCATGCTGGATAAATTGGACGCAGAGGTCAAAGCTCTGCCACCAAGGGAGAGGCTGGCCAGGTATAAGGAAGTATCAGGCTTGAAGAAGCAAGTCCAAGCATTAAGAGAGAAGGAGACCAAAATGGACAATCAATCACAGCAACTCATGGAGGACGCTACAACAGTGTTGCAGTAGATAGAAGACAAGCTGGTGGAAATGCGCGACAACCAGGAACAGGTTCAGGGATAGATTGGATCAGAGATAACTCCAACACTGCTTGAAATATTCAACAAGTTGAGTAGGATACCAAAGAAGCAGTGGAGCAGTTGCTCGGTGTATATAATGAGTTCGCGGCCACACTAGTTCCATCGGTCGCGGAGCAAAGTGAGACAACTGAAGCAGCAAGTGGCTCAGGGACGAGGCACATGTAAGTGTTAGGGGCATGTTGGGCCTAGCCCAACAGGGCCATTTTTTATAACATTTTTGAGGCTAGATGGAGCCGAGGGGAGCGCAGCTCATAAAATAAGTAAATTTTGGCTAAGTATTGGGAGTGCTGCGAAGATGTGCACAGTACTGAGTTTTGAAGGACGCTGCGAAGATCAGTGCTGTGCAGGATCAGTGCTGCGAAGGTAGTAGGCCACGTGGAGCCAGTAAAGTTGTGTACTGGATGGAGGATGGCCAGATATAGGGGATAGACCAGCGGTGGTCTACTTTTGGTAAAACTGCTGGAAAGATGCCGAGTTGAGGGCATAAGCAGATCAGGAAGGCGACCAACTGTATGATTCCGTTAAGCAAAGGATGAGTTGGGAAAGTGATAGTTCAGCATGTAGTAGAGTACATGACCGTTAAGAGGAAAACGACGAACGGACAATGACTGGAGCTGAGCCAGTTGTACGCGGTCGTTAGAGGACAGACGACCTGCAGGGAAAGCGACTGGGAGCTGAGCCAGTCGCAGGAGTCTATTAGTGGAAGGGCGGCTTGAAGTGGATGACTTGTTGGTGTGCGCACAATGGGAAGGATGAAAGTGACGGATCTAAGGCATGGAGGACTGCCATGACAGCAGAATCGCTACCACAAGTCTACATGACGGTTCAGAGGGACCATAGTGGTTTGGAAACCCTAAGGGTTTCGGTCTTCAATGTTGTAAAGACACGACCTTCGGGCGTGATCTATATTAAGAAGATAATTTTGTATAGGAAGGGTTGGTTAGTGGCTCAAGACAAGAAAGGCTGGTCATTATGACCATATTGTATTGTAATATCTTTTGAGTGAAGAAAACATTGTAAAGGCTCTGCAGCTAAGTGCGCAGAGGCCTATCTGAGCAAGAAGAGAGCCGCAGTTGAGTGCGCGGCTAAGAACTGTGAACCCTTCCTTAAAAGAAATATCAAACACAGTTCTTGTGGATGTAGCTTCCCATCCGGGGGAGTGAACCACGTTAAATAGTGTGTTGAGTGGCTGAATGTTTATATGTGTGTTTGTATTTATCTTTTTCTATAGTTGGATGTCTGAATATTGGCTTGCAGTCTGTTATGAGAAGTCTTTTATATGCATTCGCCATCAAGAGAGTATGGAATGATATGTTAGGTCTGCATGAATGGATGTATGGTTAATATTAGCTTTGCTTCTAGGAACAGTGAATCTATCATCTGCTTGAGCATGGGTAACTTTGTTTACGTGTTTGAATGGATGTAATCGATGAATGTATAACAGTTATTTCACACCTGAGGGTTATGCTTAAAATAGTAACATTCTAAGTGTGTGTTATGAGCATTAAGTAGTAAGTTAGTTAAGTGTATGACTGAGTGGATAAGTGGTATTCAGCTCACTGCCTTAAGCATTTTCCACTCAGTCCAAGTGTAGGAAGTCAAGTGGTAGTGTTCGTAGTGTAGTATTAAGCCACGCAGTAAGGAAGAAGGTAGTGGTGCGGACCGCGGTGTTGACCATCGCCGTGCAGTCTGACCTTCGCAGCACATAGCCGGTGCGCTGCCGTGAACTTCGTCACAGTCATCAACTCATCACTCACTGTGGACATCTAAGTCTGTAGTGCCCCATTAGAAACACCTCGGGTGAGACCTCAGCCTGCTCGCAGGCTATTGCCGAAAGGGCCGGTGCGAAGGGGTTTTGTTAGTTTAAGGTAACCGCGCAGATTCTGGGTCTTCATAAAACCTCTGGTTAGCATTGTATAGCCAACAAATTGCTTCAGTCATGGTGGTATCTTGAAATCTGGTTTCCTTTGGTTCTTCATGATCTTCAACAGGTGCCTTCCTTAACTTGATGAAAGATGAGTCTTCATCAAATGTTACATCCTTGCTGACATCAATCTTCTTGAACCCTGGAAAGTATATTCTGTAAGCCTTCGAGCTTTCACTGTACCCCACAAAGATACCCTTCTTTCCTGAAGGATCTAGCTTTGTTCTCTTTTCCTTTGGAACATGTGTGTATACTGGACAACCAAATATCCTGAGATGGCTGACCTCAGGTTTCTTACCAGTGAAGACTTCTTCTGGTGTCTTGTTGTCCAATATCTTGTGAGGTGTTCTGTTCTGCACATATACAGCTGTCCTAGCTGCTTCTGCCCATAGATGCATAGGTAGATCTTGGTCATGTAGCATTGCCCGTGCTGCCTCCATGATTGTTCTATTCTTTCTTTCTGCAACTCCATTCTGTTGTGGATTGTAGGGAGCAGTCAACTCCCTCTTAATCCCTGAATCACTGCATAGTTTCTTGAACTCACCTGAAGTGAATTATCCGCCATTGTCGGATTTGAATGTCTTGATCTTCTTATCAGTTTGATTTTCCATCAAGGTTTTGAATTCTTTGAACTTGTCAAATATTTCATCTTTGTTCTTCAAGAAGTGGATCCAAGTCTTCCTAGAGAAATCATCAATAAAAGAGACATAGTATACATAGTATACATACCCACTCAGAGAACTGGATGACATTGGACCGCATACATCGGAGTGGATGATTTCCAAGATTCCTTTTGCTTTGCTGTCACTGCTTGGAAATGCCTTCTTAATGTTCTTTCCTTTTGCACATCCTTTGCAAACACCTTCATGCTTTGACTTGATTTAAGGAAGACCTTCTATAGCTTTACTTGCAATTGGTAGTGCTCTGTAGTGCACATGTGCAAGCCTTCGATGCCAAAGTTCACTTGGCTCCATGGATTCATGTACCATGGCATGTTCAGGTTGTTCCTTCAATTTGTACAATCCTCCCTCTTTCTCTCCAATCACCGCTGCATCATCAATAGTTTTACCCTCTCGCCACATTAGGACTTGGCCATCTACAAATGCAACCCTCATACCTTTTGCATCTAATGCAGAGATGGAGAGTAGGTTCTTCTTGAGTCGAGGTACAAATTTAACACATCTTTCATCTTCAAGGACTTTCCAGAGTCCAGGTTGTAGGAGGATTCACCACTCCCTTTGATAGGATATTGATAATCATCCCCAAGTTTCACCTTATGGGGGGATTCATGTTCAGATAGGTTTACAAAAGATTCTTTAAACCCAGTCATGTGTTTAGAAGCCCCACTGTCAATTAACCAATCATTACATCCATGAGAGATAGTACCTGTGAGGGCTGAGATTAGAACATATTCATCTTCATTAGATGAGTCATCACTTTCTGCTCTAGCCTTCTTCTTGGGAGGTTCATCATCCTCGGCAACATGAGCATGATATCTTTTCTTGTTTCCCTTCTTCTTGTTATTGTTGAAGCCCTTTTTATTCTTGGGACAATCTGCAGCAAAGTGTCCCTTTTCATTACATGTGAAACATCTTAGATCCTTCTTACCCTTTTGATGGCTATGAAAAGGTTTCTTGTGATGAGAGTACTCCTTCTTGGGCTTGCTTCTTTTGGTGTGAGCTGCGAGAGCTTGATCTTCATTCCCCATCTTTTCTTCTCGGGACACAAGCCTTGCTTCTTCTTGAGAGCATTCTTCCCATAGTCTATTGAAGGAGACCAACTTCTTTCTTGTACATATTCCTTGGATAAGGAATCCCATGACCTAGGCAGGCCATTCAGTGTGGTCATGACAACTTCACCATTGTCCACAATTTCATCCACAACTTCAAGTTGTTCCTTGATCTGAGAGACCTTAGAAAAATAAGATTGAATGGTCTCTCCATTCTGAAAATTTACCCCTTTCAATTGGTTCCGCAGGGTCATCTTCCGATTTATGTTCTTCCCTTCAAATAGCTTGGTTAGGGAATCAAACATCTCCTTGGGTGTCTTCAGAGATGACATGGGTGGGATGAGATGGTCCTTGATAAAATCAGCAATGATTCTCTTTGCCTTGACCAAGTTCTTCTTGCGAAGAGCCTTAGCCTCTTCTCCCTTTGGGACAAGGACCTCTTCACTTATATAAGTGTCCAACTCATTTTCTTCCAGGATTAACCCAATCCTATACTTCCATGCTCAGAAGTTATCAGCCCCTTCAAGCTTATCCTCAAGCTTGGTGTGGTGAGACATCTTAAAGAGTACTTCAAATGGAAATAGAAAATATTTAGGTCTTACCACTTGATTTGCTGAAAACTAGATCTGGTCCCTAATTAGGGTTTTTCAAAGAAACCCTAAAAATTCAAAATGTGAATTTCAACTTTCTGAAAGGATAGAAAGATGCACCTTGATGAGATGATCAGCCTGGTATATTCATATTTTGAGATCTGCAAAGTTTCACCCTTCAGAAATGCCTTTTAGTCTTCCCGGATTCAATGGGGAGGACCTTGAATTAGGGTTTGAGTTTCTTGTAGCTTTACCCAACCAAAAATCTCGATCCAAAGCTCTAAACTTTGATTTTTCCAAGGAGCTTCCAGCTATCTCTTCAGATTTCAAACATTCCTATTTTTGTGGAAACCCTAATTTTTAGGGCCAAAACTGAAAGTGCTCAGAATTGAATTCTGATTGGACAGATAGATTCTCCTTGATGAGTAGAGTCAATCTACCTTACTGCTTTTCTGAAATCTATGGAGATAAACCCAATAAACAAGAAACCCTAGTTTTCACCACTGCACAATGTCTTCTTCTCAAGGAAGTTCTAATACCATGTTAATTTTTGAACATTAATTCAATATACTCTAGGATCTTTACTGAGAGAATAACATGTAAAGCATATCAAGTATAACAATGCATATCAATCACACCAAGCAATCACATGAGACAATAGACACACAGAGTTTCACTGGGGAAAACCATAAAGGTGAAAAAACCCCACAACTTCCTCAGAGATAGAAAGAGAAATCATACAACCAAAGTACAAGAGACAGTCTTCTCCTAGCAGTTGATCCTCCTCCTCACATGTGTGCCACTTTCCGAGTGATAGAAGAGTGAGTAATGAGATGATGAAATAGATATCTCTTGATCTCTATTTATACTTGTCCTGTCCTGCCCAATAAACCAGTGGGGCCAACTTGTCTAACTTATCCTAATAACCCATGGTTACATTCATCTGGGCCGACCCCTTACTAGGTGGTCTAATAACCCATCAGCAAGTTACGACACTTGCCAATACAAATGACGACACTTTCGTATAGAGGAATAACACATCTATATAGGAGTACAATAAAATACATAGATGAAATACATTCCGAAGTTACATATACATCAACATTGTAATCTTTGCATGCATGTAAACTATACATCTCAACATAACATGTATGATCTTCTTTTGTGTTTTTATAACCAATGGTTTTTATCCATTGTGATCTAATCTTAGTTAAGGAATTATTTTTATAATCTAATACCACTTGGTGGATTATAATTGAATGATGTTGTGGAATAAATAAATATTTCCTTATGAAATATTTTGTTAATACAATGATAAATAGAGAGGCACAACTCTAAGTTTGTTGGTTAATTTATTGGCTAAGGGTTTCTAAGGTAAATATCTCGTGTACTCTATGTTTGTTTTTGTCTATGTGTGACTTTGATGGTCTTCTTTATTTTAAGATTATGTTAGCATGCTTTTTCTCCCATGGGTTTATCAAACTCTTCACTCTTGAGGCTAGGTCTCCCCTCCATCCTTGGTCATCTTGAAGGCCTTTGAGATTCATAGGATAGGGAAGTAGTTATATCATGAGGGATAAATCTTGGATGCTTTATGATTCATCAACTATGCTAGTTGTTTCTTATTCATTTTCTTGATGGCCTCAAATTGGGTCGAGTTATCCTTTGCAATGCTTTGCTCTGAATTCTTATTAGGAAATATTGGTATGTTGAGGGGAATTCATATCAAAAGAGGAACATTATGCTCATAGTGCTTCACAAAATATACCCATATGCATGACTCAATATTTCACTTAAAAGATAATTGTTCATAATACAAGTCTTGGAGGAAAGTCTACCCATCCAACTAAAGAAGGGTGGCCTCCAAAAGACCTTGCTCTACCATTACTCCATTATAGATATGAGTGCAAGAATACTAGCATCCTTTAGGGTCTAATACTTAAAGAAACTTTCTTGAGCTAACTCGCATATTCATTAGTAGCTCTATCCAAAAAAATCAATGAGGGAGTCAAACCCATATTAGGATTGTGGAAATTTCCACTATTTGATTGAAATTAAGAGACCAATACTTGAGATACAATACCTATGAACCCATGAAATTTAATTTGGACATAAATATCTTCAAAGATTACATCTTGGTCTTCTTTCAACATGAATAAGGATACAAGAAAAATTCTACCATAAGTGAAAAAAGGAGAGGTGTCCTTGCATCTTAGAGGATGAAACTTTTGAATTCCTATAATACCCCAATTTTGACCCTTATGAAATATTGGCTTCTAATGTAAATATTGTATACACACGTTGTATGTTTCTCTAGCGTGGAGCTCAAGGCCAAGGCCCCGCTAGTTTATGCTCAGATTTTATTTAAATTAAACACGCTTTGATATTGTGTTACCCACGTGCTATTAAGCCATGGGATATTGTAAATTGATGTAAATATTTAATATTGAAATAAAATACCAAAACTGGCTATGGGAGCAACGAATGAGAAGGGGCCATGTGTATCCACTAGGGAGTGGTGAGGGGGCTAAGGGATTGAACCATAGGCTGCCATATGTCACCTTGAAAACCCATTTGACTTACCTTGCTGACATTTATTTATGTTGTAAGGAAGTGGTTGAGGAATTCAGTCCATGGCTTTAATGGAGCATGGGCAGCCCAGAAATTCGTATGGCAGAGTATGGGCTCTGTTTTCTTGTACCACAAGCCACTCTACCTCATGGATGTTGCTTCTTCCGCATCCCCATTCCATTGTGAAACTTACTAGCACCATTTTCCATCCAAAAACGAATTGCCAACAGGGAGAAAAACCAGAAATCGCGACTGCGAGAGAACCCACGTTTTGGAGAGCCAAAAACGCCTAGATTTGGCAGTGGACATTGAAATCCAATGGGGGATCCATTGGTATGAACCTTGGGGTGAATTTGGGAGCATTAGCTATCCCGAAATCCATAGGAATACCCAGTTTTTGCAGCCCAGAAAACCAGTGACGGAACCAGAAATCGCAACTTTGAAAGAACCCACGTTTGAAGAGACATAAACACCTAGAATTGGTATTTAACAGTGAAATCCAATGGGGGATCCATAGATATGAACCTTGGGGCGAAATTGAGAGTATTAGATACCCCGAAATCCATTGGAAAACCCAGTTTTTACAGCCCAGAAATGAAGTGACGGGATTGAGTTATTGGCTAACAGAACTGTGAGAAATCCAAGTGTGAATGACTGAGCAGAGGTTTGGTTTGTTTGATAAAACCAGTGAAGGCTGGAATCTCAAGGAATTAGCAGCTGGACCTTTCTATGCCCACCCTGAAGAGCACTGGAGGGAAGGGACACCTGAGGGACTGTGCAACAGAGAAGGGGACCTTCCTTGTGTTGGGTGCGGTAGGTATTGTGGGTGCCATGACTGCTGAGTTCATTTGAGATGCCTGTAGCTTTGTGGTTGAGATCACTGGCTTAGCATCCTCCTCATTTGTCATCCGTATGCTTGATAAACCCAACGGTGTGTTGGCTTAGCATAGCTGATGACCGAAACCATGGCTATGAGTGAGCCCAGCTAGTTCTTCCTTAGTGGATACACAGCCCAGCTCGGGGGTGATCTCTCAGCTGAAAGAATATAGGCTGGACAGAGATCTATGGTTGGGTGGAACGTTGCTCTCACATAGCCAGTTGTTTGGACAACTTCATCTTCAAGATAAGTGTTCTATGTGTTATAAATTATTTGCATTTTGTGTTCTGCAATATGTTAAATTGTCCATGTTTAATGAAATGAATTGATTATCTTAATTTGGAATCCATGCATGACATTGGAATAAGATTGAGTCTCTATATGTTGAATCATCCTCTGCTGTGATATATGTATATATGTTAGGCATTACTGTTTGTGTGCTTGCTATTATGTTTAATTCCGCTGTGTTTATATTGAGTTGATTTTGCACACAGAAGTTTTTAATTGTTATGAATTTATGAGAAAAAAAGAAATAATATTGGGGCTAAGTCTGCCAAAAGCCCCCGTATGATGGGTAATGTTCTCTCCCCTACATTTGGAAGGCGGGAGGGGACGTTACAGAGTGGTATCAGAGCCCAGCTTGCAGTACTGGGGCTGCTTGGGCCAAACTCTGAATTACAGGCAAGAAACATAATGGTTTTAATGTAATATTGGGAAGTTGGGGGCAACACTTTGATTGTGAAAATGATAGGTTCCGACTTCTCAGATGAAGAATAAGATCACATAGGTGCATAGACCTCTCCAAGAGCTTTCCAACGGTACCAAATTCATCCAATTTGGTTAAGGGACGAGGGATATATGACCCCCGCAAGCACGCAGGTTGCGCACAGATTGCGCGCAGGTCGCGCGCAGATTGCGCACGGATTGCGTGCAGGTTGCGCGCGGATAGTGCGCGGATTGCGCGTGGATTGCACGCAGCTCGCGTACAGGTAGTGCGTGGATTGCGTGCAGGTCACGCGCAGATTGCGCGCGGATTGCGTGCAGGTTGTGCGCGGATAGTGCGCGGATTGCGCGCAGATTGCGTGCGGGTTGCTCGCAGATTGCGCACAGGTCGCGCACAGATTGCGCGTGGATTGCGCACAGATTGCGTGCGGGTTGCGTGCGGATTGCACGCAGATCGCGTACAGGTTGCGCGTGGATAGTGCGCGGATTGCGCGCAGGTCTCGCGCAAATTGTGCGCAGATTGCGCGCGGATTGCGTGCAGGTTGTGCGCAGATAGTGCGCGGATTGCGCGCAGATTGCGTGCGGGTTGCGCGCGGATTGCGCGCAGATCGCATACAGGTTGCGTGCAGATAGTGCACGGATTGTGCGTAGATTGCGTGCGGGATGCACGCGGATTGCGTGCAGGTCGCACACAAATTGCGCGTAGGTTGCGCGCGGATTGCGTGCAGGTTACGTGCGAATAGTGCGCGGATTGCGCGCAGGTTGCGCACAGGTTGTGCGTAGGTGGCGCACAACTGGAGCACAGGTTGCAAAGGGAGTTAAAAAGGAAAAGTAGTTAAACCCAGAATTTTATAAAAGATGAATGGTGCATCGAAATTGAGATCCACGAAGTGCTGAGTGTTCCTTGTTATATGGACTAACTTCGCCCGATATAAAAGTTTTTGTGATTCTTCATAGATTTTCTTCCATGGGTGGCTGAAGTTGGCATTCTGGACCAAAATACAACTGTGTAAAATGTGCAGAATTATTGGTAAGAGTTGTCATTTTTGAAACAACGCTATTTCCACACCCGATGTCGGAATGGAGCACGGGGATAGGCATTAGAAAGCTTGTCTAGTAGGGAATAATGGTGTATGACCAAAATTGGAATGAAGTTATCATACCCCACAAATAATTAGAGCATAAATGTACCAGCGACTGTTTTGACAAATTATTGATAAATATGGGCAATTTCCAAAATTGCTTGAATAGGCAAGGGAAAGGAATGCATAGCAACTGTGTGAATTATTCCATGAGTTCTATTATGTTAAATATTGATTGTGTATATTTCTATATGCATTGTTATGATGTCTGACAAATATTCTCATAATGCACAGTGCTTGCAGCGCATAAAATTTATAATTGTAGCAGAGGTAGCATACAGGAAAGATGGTGACCATAAATGATGCTCAAGATCCTTATGAACACGAAGAAGATGTTCTAGGAGAAAATATGCATGAATAAAATGCGGAGACTGAATCCAATGGGAGAAGGGAGCAGGTGACTCCTCAGAATTTGGTTGAAACCATGGTGAGCTTCAATGAAAGATTGATGAAGGCTCAAGAAGAACAACACCAACTCAATGCTACTATTTCGCAAAGCCTCACTGATATGCAACATAAGATAAACCTTGGGTCCAACCCAAGCAATATGGGTGAAGAAGGAAGAAGTGCAGGGAGTCATTCTAGAGGTCGCTCAAAGAGGAGGACTCCAAGCCCAAGGAAGAGTTCGGTGAGCAAAAAGCATAAAACATCTTCATCAAGGTCTTCTTCTAGCAGGTCGTGTGACTCCAAATGTTCTAGGAGAAGTCCAAGACGTGCACCTAAGAGATTGGATGGAAGAAAGAAGTTCAAGGGCATCCCACAGGGAGAATTCAGGAAGGAAAGACCTCCCACATTTGATGGGGAAGGCAAGACTGGCCAAGAAGCAGAAGCATGGCTTCTTGGAATGAAGAAATACTTCAGAATTCAAGACTACTCAGGAAATAAGAAAGCCAGAATTGCCATTTACAATCTAAATGGCAGAGCTTCCATTTGGTGGGACAATCTCGTGCAAGTGAAAAGAATTAATGAGAGAAAGATCAGTTGGGAAAGATTTAAGAGGTACTTCAAGGAGAAATACCTTTTTGCTAGGTATTATGACGGTAAGAGAAAAGAGTTTAATGAACTCAGGTTGGGACTAAAGTCTATGGAAGAGCATGTCCACAAATTCTTGGAATTACTGAGGTATGTTGACTACATTAAGGATGAGAGAGTAAAAATCCAATGTTTCCTTGGAGGTCTACCTCAAAGCTTCAAGGATCGTATTGAGTTTGTTAATCCACCCAGTTTGGATGAATCCATTAGGATGGCAATGCATTGCTATGAGCAAAGTAAAGGAAAAATAGAGGCTAACCCAGCATGGAAAGGAAAGCCAAGAGGGAAGTTTGATCAAAAGAAGAATGGCTTCAAGCCACCATTCAGAGGTCAGCCTAGAACCTTTCTACAGGGACAGCAAGCAAGGAGTGGATTCAAACTAGCAATGGCAGCAGACAAAGCATCAAAAGGACCACTTCAGTGTTGGGGATGTGGAGAAAACCACATGTTGAAGGACTGTCCACATCGAAAAGACAATTCTCGAAAGTTGAACAACTTGAAGGGAGTAACTACGGTGGGGGACATGGAAAGGACAACACCTCGGATTTATGCAGCATTGAATAATCATCAAGCAGACCATCAATCATCAGTGGTGGAATTCGAAGTTAAGATTGCTACGCAATCTATTTCTGTTTTGATTGATCCAGGATCTACTTATAGTTATGTTTCTCCAAAGTGGTTGAAGGTTGTTCTCTTATAAAAACGAAGCATAATAAGTCCTGGCTAGTGCAAATAGCCACGGGAACCAAGAGAAAAGTAAGTGAGGTAGTGATGGAGTGTCCCATAGAATTGAATGGACTCCACACATATGCTGAATTGAATGTGTTACCATTAGGATCCTATGATGCATTAATTGGCATGGTTTGGTTAGAAAGACATAGAGCCAAATTGGACTGTTATGAGAAAGCACTTGAGTGCATTGATGAAAAGGGAAGGCCAACATTGGTAAAAGGGATCCCCAAGCAAGTTTCAGTAAGACAGATTTCAGCCCTGCAATTGAAAAAGTTTTATAAGAAGGGTTGTCAATTATATGCAGTCCATATGCCAGATTCATTAGAGGACAAAGGGCCAAGACTAGAAGACTTCAGGATATTGCAAGAGTTCCAAGATGTGTTTCCGGATGAGGTACCAGGGTTGCCACCGACGAGAAATATTGATTTTACCATTGATCTTGTTCCAGGGGCAGCGCCGAATTCCAAAGCTCCTTATAGAATGAGTACACCGGAGTTGGTGGAATTGAAGATACAGCTGCAAGAATTAATTAATAAAAGGTATATCAGGCCTAGTGTGTTTCCTTGGGGAGCAACGGTGCTATTTGTCAAGAAGAAAGATGGGACTTTAAGGCTGTGTATTGATTACAGGCAGCTCAATAAAGTGACAGTTAAGAACAAGTATCCATTACCAAGAATTGATGACTTGTTTGATCAAATGAAGGAAGCCAAATTATTTTCAAAGATTGACTTGAGGTCCAGCTACCATCAAGTGAGGATTAAAGAAGAAGACATTCACAAGACGGCTTTCAGAACTAGATATGGTCATTACGAGTTCACTGTGGTTCCATTTGGCCTTACCAATGCACCTGCCACATTCATGTGTCTCATGAATAGTGTATTCAACAAATATTTGGATAAGTTTGTGATTGTGTTTTTAGATGACATTCTTGTCTATTCAAGAAATGAAGAAGAACATGAGGAGCATCTAAGAATGGTGTTGCAAGTTCTTAGAAAACATCAGCTGTATGCCAAGTTAAGCAAGTGTGAATTCTATCAAAAGAGGATTCAATATTTGGGTCACGTCATTTCAGAAGAAGGAATTGCAGTGGATCCGGAGAAGATTAATTCCATCATGGATTGGCCAACTCCAAGAAATGTTTCAGATGTTAGATCTTTTATGGGCATTGCTGGTTACTACAGAAGGTTTATTGAAGGATTCTCTAGGATAGCTCATCCGATCACTTCATTGCAAAGGAAGAACATTAGATTTGTATGGTCTGAAAAATGTGAGAAAAGTTTTCAAAAGTTGAAGGAGTTACTTACCAGCGCTCCTGTTTTAAAGATAGCTGATCCAAGGAAGGATTTTGTAGTGTGCACAGATGCTTGCATTGAAGGACTGGATGGGGTTCTCATGCAAGAAGGAATTGTGATTTGTTATGAATCCAGGAAATTAAAAGAGCATGAAAAGAATTATGCCACACATGATTTAGAATTAGCAGCCATAGTGCATGCTCTTAAGATGTGGAGGCATTACTTGATGGGAAGAAGATTTGAGCTTAGAACAGACCACATGAGCTTGAAGTATTTGTTTGATCAGCCAAACTTGAATGCTAGGCAAGCTAGATGGATGGAATTTCTTTGTGAATTTGATTTTGAAATTAAACATGTAAAAGGGAAGGAGAACAAGGTTGTAGATGCTCTTAGCAGAAAATTTCATGTTTCAGCAGTAAGTATGTGCAAATCAGATTTGAAGACAAGAGTTCTTGAAGCCCAAAACGGTGACGAAACTTGCCTTCAAATTAAAGAGAAGTTGCAGCACGGTAATGTGGATGAAAAGTGTGCAGGATATCAACTGGGTGAAAACAGTATCCTCATTTACAAAGATAGGCTGTACATTCCAAATAATGCAGATTTGAAGAAACTAGTGATGGATGAAATACACCAAATGCCGTACTCTGGACACCCAGGATATCAGAAGACTATAACAGCAACAAGAAAGCAATACTTTTGGAATGGCATGAAGAAGGACATAGCTGAGTACATTGCTAGGTGTCAGAAGTGCCAATAAGTCAAGGCAGAACACCAACATCCAGCAGGGTTATTGCAGCCCTTACCCATTTCGGAATGGAAGTGGGAAGTGATCTCCATTGATTTTATAACAAGTCTGCCCATGACAGTGAAGAAGCATGATTCAATCATGGTTGTGGTGGATAAGCTATTGAAGGTAGCCCACTTTATTCCAGTGAAGTCCACTCATAAGGCTAGTGACATTGCGAACATCTTCATGAGAGAGATATTCAGATTGCATGGATTGCCTAAGGCAATAATTTCTGATCGTGATACAAAGTTCACCTCCAATTTCTGGAAGGGGTTATTTCAGGAATTGAGAACTAAATTGAATTTCAGTACAGCTTACCATCCTCAAACGGACGGCCAAACCGAGAGGGTGAATCAGGTTCTTGAAGACATGCTGAGAATATATGTGATGGACAAACCATCCAAGTGGGAAGATTATTTACACTTGGTTGAATTTGCATACAATAATGGACACCATGCATCCTTGGGAATGAGTCCATTTGAAGCATTGTATGGCAAGGGATGCAGGACGCCAGTGAATTGGGACAGCCCAGTGAACAGGGTAGTGCTTGGACCAGAGATGATCAAGGAAATGGAACAGGAAATTGTTAAGATCGGGCAGAATTTAAAGGCAGCTCAGGACAGGCAAAAGAGTTATGTAGATTTGAAAAGAGTACATAAGGAATTTCAGATCGGGGATCATGTTTACTTGAGAGTGAAACCAAGGAAGAGTTCCCTCAAGTTGGGGAGTTGTGCCAAGTTGTCACCAAGATATTGTGGGTCATTTGAAGTCCTTGATAGGATAGGGCCAGTTGCATATAGAATTGCATTTCCTGCTAGCATAAGAGCTCATAATGTTTTCCATGTATCTTTGCTTAAGAAGTATGTACATGATCCTAATCATATGATTGATTGGAATGTGATACAGGTGGAACCCGAGGGAGAGTTCCAAGTAAAACCTATGCGCATCCTCGACAAGAAAGTCACATTGCTCCGGAACAGAGCCATCGGGCAGGTAAAGGTCCAATGGGAGCACCTTAGTCCTGATGAGGCTACATGGGAGCTAGAGGATGCCATGAGGGAGGCATTCCCATTTTTGTTTAGTTTTGAGAACACCGAGGACGGTGTTGTTCTAAGGAGGAGGGGAATGTAATACCCCAATTTTGACCCTTATGAAATATTGGCTTCTAATGTAAATATTGTATACACACGTTGTATGTTTCTCTAGCGTGGAGCTCAAGGCCAAGGCCCCGCTAGTTTATGCTTAGATTTTATTTAAGTTAGACACGCTTTGATATTGTGTTACCCACGTGCTATTAAGCCATGGGATATTGTAAATTGATGTAAATATTTAATATTGAAATAAAATACCAAAACTGGCTATGGGAGCAACGAATGAGAAGGGTCCATGTGTATCCACTAGGGAGTGGTGAGGAGGCTAAGGGATTGAACCATAGGCTGCCATATGTCACCTTGAGAACCCATTTGACTTACCTTGCTGACATTTATTTATGTTGTAAGGACGTGATTGAGGAATTCATTCCATGGCTTCAATGGAGCATGGGCAACCCAGAAATTCGTATGGCAGAGTATGGGCTCTATTTTCTTGTACCACAAGCCACTCTACCTCATGGATGTTGCTTCTTCCTCATCCCCATTCCATTGTGAAACTTACCAGCACCATTTTCCATCCAAAAACGAATTGCCAGCAGGGAGAAAAACCAGAAATCGCGACTGTGAGAGAACCCACGTTTTGGAGAGCCAAAAATGCCCAGATTTGGCATTGGACAGTGAAATCCAAATGGGGGATCCATTGGTATGAACCTTGGGGCGAATTTGGGAGCATTAGCTATCCCGAAATCCATAGGAATACCCAGTTTTTGCAGCCCAGAAAACCAGTGACGGAACCAGAAATCGCAACTTTGAAAGAACCCACGTTTGAAGAGCCATAAACGCCCAGAATTGGTATTTGACAGTGAAATCCAATGGGGGATCCATATATATGAACCTTGGGGTGAAATTGAGAGTATTAGATACCCCGAAATCCATTGGAAAACCCAGTTTTTATAGCCCAGAAATGAAGTGACGGGATTGAGTTATTGGATAACAGAATTGTGAGAAATCCAAGTGTGAATGACTGAGCAGAGATTTGGTTTGCTTGATAAACCCAGTGAAGGCTAGAATTTCAAGGAATTAGCAGCTGGACCTTTCTATTCCCACCCTGAAGAGCACTGGAGGGAAGGGACACTTGAGGGACTGTGCAACAGAGAAGGGGACCTTCCTTGTGTTGGGTGCGGTAGGTATTGTGGGTGCCATGACTGCTGAGTTCATTTGAGATGTCTGTAGCTTTGTGGTTGAGCTCACTGGCTTAGCATCCTCCTCATTTGTCATCCGTATGCTTGATAAACCCAATGGTGTGTTGGCTTAGCATAGCTGATGACCGAAACCATGGCTGAGTGAGCCCAGCTAGTTCTTCCTTAGTGGATACACAGCCCAGCTCGGGGGTGATCTCTCAGCTGAAAGAATATAGGCTGGACAGAGATCTATGGTTGGGTGGAACGTTGCTCTCACATAGCCAGTTGTTTGGATAGCTTCATCTTCAAGATAAGTGTTCTATGTGTTATAAATTATTTGCATTTTGTGTTCTGCAATATGTTAAATTGTCCATGTTTAATGAAATGAATTGATTATCTTAATTTGGAATCCATGCATGGCATTGGAACGAGATTGAGTCTCTATATGCTGAATCATCCTCTGCTGTGATATATGTATATATGTTAGGCATTACTGTTTGTGTGCTTGCTATTATGTTTAATTCTGTTGTGTTTATATTGAGTTGATTTTGCACATAGAAGTTTTTAATTGTTATGAATTTATGAGAAAAAAAGAAAGAATATTGGGGCTAAGTATGCCAAAATCCCCCGTATGATGGGTAATGTTCTCTCCCCTGCATTTGGAAGGCGGGAGGGGACGTTACAATTCCGTTTATCTACAGTAACAAGGCTAAGCCACAAATCAAGCCTTTCTCCATGAAGATGGTTAATTTTTATTAGGGTTTCAAAGTTTGGGTACAAAGAGTGGGGAAGGTTGTTTCCTCCTTCATGATCTATTTGTAGGGGTCATTCTTCAAGTCTTTAGTGAGATTGAGATCAAATCTTCGAAAGCAGGATCAAGGTCTACAATACTATACAAAATTACATCTAGGGAGACAAGTATCGTGGGATGAGACTCCTAGACAGTGGAAATTTAAGTAGTGACAGAACTGCTAAAAGGTGAATCTTGGTAAAAATAATAACTTTAAAACAAAAACAATTAAGATAAAAACCCTAAACATAAAAAGATTATGCAAAACTATACTTTATCACATTAAATTAAAAATATTATTATTTTATTATATATATATATATATATATAAAAGATTTATACAAACATTTAACTCATATCCATATTACTTAAAAATTTCCAAACAAATCCACATGACATCTTTTATTGGAAATTAAGGTTCCTATCAATATACCCTACATCTTTCGCAAAGAATTCCACATTTATTAAAACAAATTTATATTTTGTGCAATATAAATAAAACTAGCATAATCACTTAACTTGTGGTCTGTGAACATAGATAGTCCACAAGTTAAGTGTCACAAATAAGTAATAAGTTATCTATTACTTGTTGTCTTCCAGGAAGCCCTTTATTAATGCATCAAATACTAGTTATCCATGCATCAACTATCAGTTATTTTGTATAATATTTTTTCTTTTATAATTGTTTATTTAGAATTTTTAACCATTGTCATAAAATCAAATTCCCCTGGATAGTACACTTATTTCATCCTCATACAATCTAGGAAAAACATAAATGGTAATCCACCCCAAATTTTAAGATATAAATACATTAAGATAAATATAATTCCACATTTATTAAAAACAAATTTATATTAATAAAATAAAATATACCTTATATTAAGTTTGTCATCTCTCTAACTATATGTTGTATCATTGTATGATTGTAATGCCAACTATTTAATTCTTACATTGAAAACACCCTCTTGATATATTTGCTTGGTTGTCCTTCTCTGTTGTCCATACCATTGAAAACATCTTCTTTATATATTTGTTTGGAATCACTTTTGTACTTTCTTGTGTTCTATATTGAGACATTATGCTTTGATAAAGACATCATCAATATTCTTATTCTTATGTTTAAAGAGCATTAATGAATGTAAGGTATCATTTTTTATAATATTATAATGAATGAGGTATAATTTTTGATAATATTATAATGATTGAATGTAAGTTATAAGTTTTGATAATATTATAATGATTGTAAGTATAAGTTATGATAATATTATATTTTATGTTAAATTATATTAATTATATTTTATAAAAAAAATTGAAGATAGCAAAATTTGTTTGTCAAATTGGTAATGAGGATTATTATTAACAATTATTTTAAAATATTATGTGAATCATCATATTTATTTAAAAAAACAATTCTTTTGTAGTTTCTAAGGATACACTTCCACTCATGGGAACGAGCAAGTGGTTTGTAAGAGACAAAATTTCTCATGGTAAATGTTTTTGGATCTTCAGTTGTTAACCTCTTTCCTTAAACACTAGCACTGACACCTGGCCGAATCAAGTACCAGCATCGAGCGATGAGTGATTGTCCCCCGACAAGAGCGATTTTCTTAATAAAGAATGGCGAATGAGTATGTTTTGTGGAACCGGTAGCCCATTTGAGTACCCAAAGGAAGATGGAAGATGGATTTTTAACCAATCCAATCAAAAGTAATTTAAGGGTTTACTCCCAGACCAATTTCATATATGTATTAGATAAATTTGACCAATTCCATATATAAATATATGTATTAAATAAATTTATTTATTGAAGAAATTTAAATTTCTATAAATATATATTAAATAATTAATTTAAAAAATATATATTATAATTAAAAAAATTAATAATGTCCTTCACTTATAAAACTTTACATTTTTAAATATTAAAACAATATTTTTTTTAATATCAATTATTTAATCACAAGAAAACATTTGTTCTAAAACATTTTAATATCAATCTTAAACCTAGATTTATTAAGAGTCAAGAGGGGTTCAATTTCTTAAGATGTATTATTTTTTTTAATATCTTAAATTTTTTACACATTAAGAAAAATATTATCTTAAAAAAATGTTTACACCTCAAGAAATTAGGTCCCTCCCTGTGTTTAATAGATGTGGGTTTAAGATAGATCTATGCTAGTTTTAATTTTTTAATTTTATTTTATGAGTAGACATGAATTTTTTAATTTTTTTTAATATTATGAGCCAAGATGGGAATGTAATGTGACAAACATGATAATTGTAAGCACCTCGCTACTAATTGGATCCCTCTAAGGCTTAATCATGCGGGTTTAAATGGATCTATACTGGTTTTATTTTATTATTATTTTATGAACCAACATGATTTGTTTTTTATTTATTTATAAGTTATAAGCCAACATGGTGGGGTGGCAGGTGCGAGAGGGGTCATTTTTTACCCCGGAGGACAAAAGGTATCTCAATTTGCTTGGGGCTTAGGCATTCGAACTAATAATCAAATTGAATGGGCAGCTCTCCAGCAAGGAACGACTATTATGAAATCACTAAACATAGACAACTTCAGTGTTCTGGGGGACTCTAGAATAGTAATTCAAAAGATGATCAACATCCAAAGAGGTCATCACAAAGACCTTAGCAAAATTCAAAAGAGAATTCTCCTCACATCCAACACCTCTAGAATTTAGTTCTTCCATATCTGCAAGTGCAACAATTCAAAAGCAGATAAGATGGAAAATCAAGGAACCAGGCTCCTTGAAGGGGTTACGGTGTTGAATGATGGTCCTAGTAACATTTGTTGGACCCCATGCTTTTAAATCCCTTAGAATTATGGGGAGCGCTCATGCTTCCCCCCTCTCCCTTCGTCTGGACATGTGGCCCTTCTCGCTGTCCTTGCCTTAATGACAAAACTCGGCCTTACTTCGACATTAAAGGGAGTAAGCGTCGTTGGAGGTTGGCATCACATGAAGTTATGGAGAAGCCTCGAGGTTGCAGCTCGCACGCTTCCTCCTCGGTGGATTGTCTTGTCCTGTAGCAGGTCATTCAGGGCTTTAAAGAGCTCTCATACACTGCCCCTCTCACTGGTGTCTTCTGTTATGCTCTTGGGGTTATCTTGGCTAATTTCACGATGAATTTCGAACGAATGACTTCCGAACTCAAGGAAATTAGAGGGGCACACTAGGAAATTAAAAAGCATGCTCGTTATGCCTTTGAAGCTGTTAGGGCGGCTCTGGAGGAAAGCAAGCTTATCGGGCTGGATATTATCCGGTTTGACACGCGTATGGAAGATGTGGACTCGAATGCTAGAGTGCAGGCAAGCGAGCTCGAGGAGCTTTAGAAGGACTTCAAGGGTCTCAAAGAGGCTCAAGCCTCAAATTTTGAGGGCTTGTGACAATTTCTCTTTTCCCTGAAATGACAATTGTTTGAATTTCTGAAGGATAGTGATGAAAAGACCAATGCTCGGTTGGATCAGATGGATCTCTCTCTGCAAAAGATTAGGGATGAACTTGGGAAGCTCACCCAGCAATCTACCTCTGGGCTCCAGCGCAACGATAGCTCTCTCATGGAAGACGACTCGTTGACTCTTGAAGGACTCCCACCAACCTAATTTCAGGAATGTTGTTCAGTTTACCCCCCTTGTTGTGATGTTCTATGTTTTTTTGCTTCTTGCTATGTAATCAGTATGTCCGAGTTTACTTGACAAATAGTCTCAGTCATGGACACAATGAGAATTCCATTCTCAGAATTGAAAGTTTAATTTTGTTTACCTCTGATAGTTAATCCTGTGTGTATCCCCCTCTCGGCAGGGTTTTCTATATATGTACTTTTCCTCCTTTATAATATAAATCTTCTACTCATTCTTGTTAAAAAACAAAAATTAAGCCAACATAGAAATATAACGTGATAAATGTAACAACACCTCCCCCATACTCAATTGTAAGCACCTTGCTACTCTCTATACAATCATAACAAAATATTTTTTTCAATTGTAAAATATCCTTTCAAACAACCTTTAAAAAAAAAACGTCACAAACGACAACTATCAAAGCCTACAGCTCGCTCCCCACATCAAAACACTTGCTATAAAACCCCACAACAAAACACTTCCTATAAAACAATAACAAAGAGTACACAACGTGCACGTCTCTTTCGAAGAAATGTAATGGGAAACGGAAGTATGAAAACGGTAGAGATAAATGTCGATGGCTTCACACAACATATATTGGATCTGCCCTCTGTCTTGCCTTCTCGACTCAATTCTAACCATGTTTTCTGCATTCTTTGAATGGTTGGCAGCTAACGACGATACGTTGATTAATATCATTTTTAAATTGGATTGTTAGAGATATATCAACTAACTTTAGTTATGTGATTGCGCTACTCTAATCACTTCTACTCATATTTTCTTCTGTGGTCGACCACGCAACGACGCGTCCATCTTTCAGCGTGGACTCTCGGGGCACGTGCATTTCATTCTAACCACTCCTCTTCACCTGCATAACCATAACTGTATTCATCTTCCCTTCTTTGTGACGCTTCTCCGAATGGAGTTTAGGGGCTACGTGCTTGCACTCTAACCTCTTCTGCAGCACTAGAGTAGGTAGCTGGACCTCGCGCTATATAACTTATACTCCATCCCCTCATTCCTTCAAGCAACCAAACGCGCCTGCTCTCTGCTCTCTCCGTTCCTCGTTAGAACAATAGAGCAAGCAAGCATGCCTGGGACTTTGGGTTTGGATTTAGAGGCATTCAGGAAGGCTCAGAGGGCAGATGGCCCCGCCACGATCCTCGCTATTGGCACTGCAACTCCTCCCAATGCTGTTGATCAGAGCAGTTACCCCGATTACTACTTCAAAATCACCAACAGCGAGCATATGACGGAGCTCAAGGAGAAATTCAAGCGAATGTGTAAGAATTTCCACATCTATTTTCATGTTTGTTATAAGATTGATCAGAAATGTGTTTATATTCGTCTGATGATCTCGCGTGTGTTGCAGGCGACAAGTCGGCAATCAACAAGAGATATATGTACTTGACGGAGGAGATTCTCAAGGAGAATCCCAACGTCTGTGAGTACATGGCGCCATCGCTGGACGCACGGCAGGACATGGTTGTGGTGGAGGTGCCCAGGCTTGGAAAAGATGCTGCTGCCAAGGCCATCAAGGAATGGGGGCAACCCAAATCTAAGATTACTCATGTGGTTTTCTGCACTACCAGTGGAGTCGACATGCCTGGAGCCGACTATCAGCTGACAAAGCTTCTTGGCCTCCGCCCCAGCGTTAAGAGAGTCATGATGTACCAACAGGGTTGCTTCGCCGGAGGCACCGTTCTCCGCGTGGCTAAAGATCTGGCAGAGAACAATCGGGGAGCTCGGGTTCTGGTCGTCTGCAGTGAAATCACGGCCGTTACATTCCGTGGCCCCTCCGACACTCACCTGGACAGTATGGTCGGCCAAGCTCTCTTCGGCGACGGTGCGGCCGCCCTCATTGTGGGAGCCGATCCCATCCCACAAGTGGAGAAGCCCTGTTTCGAGCTGATGTGGACTGCACAGACAGTTCTTCCCGACAGCGACGGAGCCATCGACGGGCACCTGAGAGAGGTCGGCCTCACCTTCCACCTTCTGAAAGACGTTCCGGGCCTCATCTCAAAGAACATAGAAAAGAGTCTGGTGGAGGCCTTCCAGCAGTTTGGAATCTCGGATTGGAACCAATTATTCTGGATTGCCCATCCTGGAGGACCTGCCATTCTGGATCAGGTGGAAGCCAAGCTGAATTTGGATCCCAAGAAACTGAGAGCGACGAGGCAAGTGCTGAGCGAGTACGGAAACATGTCGAGCGCGTGCGTGCACTTCATCTTGGACGAGATGAGGAAGTCCTCTCAGCAGAATGGTTGCTCAACAACCGGAGAAGGATTGGATGTGGGAGTTTTGTTTGGATTCGGGCCGGGCCTCACTGTCGAAACAGTCGTCCTCAAAAGCGTCCCCCTCTCGCAATAAACTCAGTGCGGTGGCTGTGCAATATCGACACGCTATCGGAGTGAGTGATAGAGATAATTGAATAAGTGATTTAGTTATTCCCATGTGATAGCGAAGCCATTATATATTGACGGTAGAAATGTACTTTGTGGTCACTTTGTTTGCAGAAGGTTTAGCCGCTGGAATGGTGAAATTTAAGCTTTTGTTATTCCAGAGTTCTGGTTTGGAGATTTTGGTATCTATTTTAAATTCAATCTCATAAACTCAAAATACTTACAAACTTTTTAACAATTGAATTCATGAAATAGTTAATTTAAGTTCTGAACTATCTCACCCAATTATCTGTTCACCTCTTAATGAAATATTTTATTTTTTTCTTTATCTAAAAGAAAAAACAACTAACTAAGCATTTCCAATGTCTATTATATTACAAAGAAAAAACAACAAATTAAGCATTTCCAATGTCTATTATATTATATTACAAAAGGACATAATGTCTTTTTGATATTTACAAGGATATGATTAATTAAAAGTATTTTAAAATTTTATTTTATAACTAAAAAATTTACTAGTAATAAAAAGGAACAAATTCCTTCTAGGAAGAAAAAAAAAATCTGACATAATTATTAGAAACAATATAAATCCTTATTTTAAAACTAAAAAAAATATTAAAACGTCTATATTTAATCATAATTAAAATTATAAAAAACAATGAGGAGATTTATTCATGGTCTTCATAAAAATAAAACACAATTGCCTAACTTTACTTTTACTTTTTTTCTTTTAATTAATAAATTACAATAAAAAATATATATATTAAATTAGAAAATAAATCTTTCTATATTAACAATTATAATAATAACAACCATACTTTTATTTAGATCCTAAAATGCTAAAATGTGAGATATTTAAGGTGCAAACACCCTTTTCCTTTTCCTTTCCCAATTCGAAGAAACATATTAAAGAGCATTTCCACATAATACATGTTAATTAAAATATATATACATAATATTTATATGCCTTGTATTTTTGGTAATATAGGTTGTCTTTTCACGATATGAAATTGATGATTGTTTTTATTGTGAGATGTTTTTTAACGATTTATGTTTTAGTATTTGTATGACAATAAAATGTTTTATTGAGGGTGGAAAGCTTATTTTGATTAATAAGGAAAACAAAAGAAAAATAAATTTCTAAAGAATAGTGGAGAAGATTGAGCAAATAAAAAAATAAAAAATTATAATCTTAAAATTAAATGCAGCGCTCCCTATCATATCCTCCCCATAGAAAATTGTATTTATCCCATTGAGATCATGTTTATAACTAGGTATCTAATATACAAGTACAATACAAGTAACATGAAAGAAAATAGGTTTCATAAGATTGTTCAAGTGGGGTGTTGTAAGGAATTATACCTAATAGGTAGGGCTTGGATCCCAACATATTGATGGAAATATGACTATTACAATTCTCCAGGGTACTAACTTCAACTCAACTTGATGCATTGCAAACTAGGAAGACATAGAAAGAACAAGGTAGAGTATAGAAAATAACCTAGAATAGTACGATTAGCTTCGCTTCCTCTTCTCCTCCAATACTTCCACGTAACTTCTCCACACAATTGCACACAAGGATACATCAAACCTTCCTCAAATGCTTTTGGCATTCATTGAATCATAAGCTAAATGATAAATATGAAACATGAATAAGTAACCCTAGTTGACTAATCAAGAAAGTTAACACCCTTTACACCAATGCTAAACTAGTACAAAGACAACTGAATTGGGGGGGAGAAGATAATAGATGTTTATTAGAAATAATGGAAATAATAGATGATTATACATGATTGTAATTTCAATGCTCATGGAAACTGTCACATCCCCTCCCGCGGACCCAATTCCTGGAAGGGAACATGATAGCAATTTGTGGGGCTTTTACATAAACTCAGCCCGATTCATTAGATTCACAGCAGCTAAAACAAATGTGTGCAGATGCAAATCGAGCAAACATGCACAGCGGAATAAAAACAACATCCACACACATTTCATATGCATTCAGCATATTAGAAACAACCATCAAATTATAGCATTTCAGAAGTAAACACATAGACAGAAAAACACTTATCTTTATGGTGAAATGGTCCCAAGCAACTAGCTATGTCGCTGCAACGTTCCACCCAACCATAGGTCTCTTCCCAGCCTGTATTCTTTCAACACTCAGATACCACCCCCGAGATGGGCGTGATTTCTACAAGGAAAAGGGGACATTCACACTCATACACAGCCCAATAATCATTTCAGCTAAGCCAAGCCAGTCCACAACTGGGTTTATTACGCTAAATCTGAACCCTCTTCATTTCTGGATACTTGCATTCAAGCTCAAGCCAAAACAATGGATACCCATGTCAACCCCAACATTCTCTTACACACAACAACCTCAAAAACTGGGCATGGATACACATTTCCAACAATGGGATTTACAAACAGGATGGCCATAGGTTTTTCCCAAATCGTGGGCACACCAAAACGGACTGTGGAAAGGGGAATTCGACCATAGGGAGCAAAACCGATTTCTCCCATAGGTTATGAGCATTTCAAATGGCCCAAACAGCCCCCATGAAACCCCAATTCGAGCTCCCTTCTTCCCAACAGTTCTGCAACACCAAAAACGCCCTCTTCCCAGCTAAAACAAGGAAACAAAGAAAAAACGTGGAGGGGAAAACACCCAGGCATCTCCAAAAATGTGAGAGAGACAAAAACTGGTTGATGGGTAATGGATTGGGGAGCAATTCATGGCTCTTTTCTTGCCCAAGGAGCAAAACACATTTTTCCATGAAGGGTGGCTTGCCCATACTCAAATTTTGGACAGCCATACCTCCCATTCCCCAAGGCATTAACTACTTCACCCAACTCTTCGGAGAAATGAATGATTGGGTACAAAAGTCAACATGCGTAGTTGAGGGTTTTATGGGTTCTCTCATTGACACTTGGCTTGACTTGATTGGTTCAAGGGTTTGAATGTTTCCCTCCCAATTCCTTGTAAAATCATGCCCCCATCTCTTGTTGCATTGCATATCTAGTTGTGGGTATTTTATTAAAATGCATATTTACATGATATTCGCAATTCCATTGTGCCTGACTAGCAGGTAAACCATATGCATCAATAAATCGATGGCGGGTCCTTGGCCTTGATCTCCTCACCATGATTTTATAATAATATTACATCATTTACATTTTAATGCATCAATAGAGTCAAAATAGGGACATTACAGAAACCGTGAGCTAGATTCCTCTGCAACCTTGATCCACTCACGCATATTACTGCCAAAATTTCAATCTTCTTTTCACATATAGGGAAAAGGTCATAAGATAATCTTGTCATGCATAATGGAAGATCACTCAAGGATAAGGACCTCTGAGTGGCGGGAAACAATGTAAAAACTCAAAAGTAAGGGAAGTTCCTCTAGTATCATAACTTGGGTGTTCTCTCCTTTCAATCTCGCCTTCCTCCTTCCCATGGGTGCCTTTTATTAAGTGTCTAACATAGTAAGGATGGTTAGGAGGTCATTTGGATTGGTTAACACCAAGGAACTTCCCTTTCAATTATCGAATTCATGATTTTTTATATTCTTTTATGCATTTTCCAAGGCCCATGCGCCTTGCAGGAGGGGTAAGAATGTGTTCATGCACCTTTATAGAGGGAGAGGCACATGGGAGTCCAAAATTGGTTGTTTAAGAGAAAATAAGTTGGAATTTTCTTAAACCCTTCTTTTGAGGTGATGACCATCAAATAGGCTGAGCTTGATTGTGAAATTCAAGGTCATTAACATATATTAGGGGCTTATCCAATTATTATGGACACTTGGAGACAAATTAGGGATAGTTGGATGTTGTTTGGGAGGATTTAATGCCATTAGGGTCACTTGGATGTTGTTAGGGTCATTTGGGTGCCATTATGGTCATCGGGGTGCCAATTAGTGTTATAACAGATGACGCCTAGTGTGTGAGGTCATACAGCGAGCTGATGGTCAAAATACATTATAGTACTTGGGAAAAAATAATAGAGTGTTATCAAGTGGAGGTATCTGGACAATGGTCCCAAAAAGTACCTACAAAATAGATCAGTGTGTCAGATAATCTTCATTTCCTAAGATGGGAATACCCATGCTCATGTGTAAGTAAGCATGGTTTCCAAGTCAAGCACATTGTGGATCCATGGAGTATATAAGATGTTGAATCATGTCCATGATAAAAATACACAGCAGATCCATGCCAAAATAGATCATAGACATGAGAAAATATATAGTGGATCTATGTATTAGTATATATATCAGGAGAACAACTAGAGTTGGAACTGGTTCTCCATATGGTACCAATGTTATATATAAGTATATGGTAGTCTTGTGAAACTAATGAAATATTAAATGAGGTAGTGCTTCTGTAGCCCAAGGTCTTCCATCCAAACTATGAATATTTATGTGTCCTTACCATGTGAATAAATGAGCTGACATCAAACATTGGGTCACCATTTGATTATTGATCATTGATATATATCGTTAACAAATGTAAGAAAACCCACCGATGATGATAAAGGGTGTAAAGGTGCTTAACACATTATATAAAGTGTGAGTATATGTGTTGAAGTTGAACACTCAAGTACTAGAATCTATCATTCAAAAGATGTCGATGTATTCCTATTGTCAATAGTGAGGAAGCTTTCCATTGATGACTGCAAGCCCTAAGGTACTCAAAGTATCTAAATCCCATTCCTAGAGAAAGATAAGTTGAATTAAATGGGAAGAAATTCATTGTAAGGGTGGCATTGAGGTATCCCCCATCATCCAACATGAGGAAGTATTGCGGACTTATTTGTATTGGAAAGGTCATGGAAATTTTTTTGCGGGGACATACCACCAAGTACGTATTTTGTATGCAACAGATGTAAATAGCACACAAAAGAGACCCCCTTAGCAATGAACAATAATGATAGTCATTGAAAGAGGGGAGGACTTCCACCAATGATGAAAGAAATCCTAGGGTGGTAACAACTCTAGGTCAACTTCTCAGAGAAATGCATTGTCATTGATGATAAATGACCTGCCAAAGAAAATTCAATGAGGACCTTCCACACTAGAATGAGTATGAACACTATATATGATGATATAAACTGATAGTAATTTGACAATGAGGAAGGCCAAATTGCATGTTTAGGGAAATTGAGGAATGAGCGACGTAGGATAAACATAACCCTTGAACATTAGCATGACACAATGGTGACCTAGGTAAGAATAGACACAGAGGGAACATTGATATGAATCTGCAATGCAAGAGGCATTAATAGATTCTCCATAGTGATTGGAAGAGTAACCAATCATAGGAGTATAGACTCAAAGATCATGGTTTGTCTTCCTAAGGAAATACTAAGAACCCAACTTGTTGAGAAGACTCAACACTGGTGCTTTCTTCAAGGGTGACATGAATTGACTTGCTACCATCAATAATAACAAAGATCTAACATCTTCCCCCCTCTTCCCCCTTTTTATAAATATTTGATTTTTTGTGTCTTTTTCATATTATGAAGCCTAGAAAAAATAGAATAATGTTATATTACAATGGAGGAGACGAGCATCACATGGCGTGCAACTACGTTCCAAGCACCAGGAACATACCTAAATACTTAGTGCAAGGAGACACTCAAGAAAGCACTAGTGAACAATAGTAGGGTGAACTCTCAAAAAAGGATGAAGAAGGGATCTTGTTGATGTAGCTTCAACAAATGTGTCCCTCTCCGTGGGTAATCAAGTGAATATTGAGGACATGGTAGGAAAAATAAAGGCTTATAAGAAAATAATAAGAGACCTAAAGAAGGATATGTATGAGATAACACATGGAAATAAGAGTTTGTTGGAATTCAGGCCTTGCACATTCACAATGTATAAAGAGTTTGCAGAAGGCCATGATCAAATGTACAATCTCCTACATGAATTATAGGGACAACATGCCTAGTTGAGTGAGCTTCTTGAAAAAATCAAAGAGCATCAATGCATCCTTGATGGTACACAGATGGTCTGATTGAGCTTGAACAATGGTAGAAATACTTAGTCGAATGACCAACAAATCCACCGAGGATGACACCAAGAGAGATCCACCATAACCATGCTTCTATAACACAAAGAAAACAAGCAGGGTCAACATTGCAGCAAAGTATCCAATACTACTTTCAAATGTCAAAAGTTATATCAGGATGCAACCAATTTCATGCAAAGATGTCATTTGCAAAATCTCCCCAATATAGACCAACCTCAACCCACAGATAATAGAAAAATTGAAATCAGGGAAATCATCAACTCTAGGGAGAGTGCATTAAAATCACTTAAGGAGGTGACTACTAACGCCTAAATCTCGAACACATGCGAAATTTTGGCAAATCTTGTAGTAAGGCATCATCAATATAAAGAATGAAATTCACCAAAGAATACTCAACAAATAAAAAAGACAACATGAGTACAAAAGTGCCAAAAAAAATCAAAAGAACGGGTCGCGTGGCGAAAACACTGTTAACCTGCGTTATAGCGCAAGTTACCAGAACAACACCCGCATGACTATTCCTTTGATAGTCACGCTAATTTGAAAATGACGGGACCAACTACTTCACGCAGCACATTGAAAGCTCAATCATCTCCAATGATCTGAATTCAGCTCCTCACACACTTGGTGGCATTAACTAGCCCCCTTGGTGTACCTTGGCACTAGTTCATGGAGAAGATGAGTTCACATTTGGATCTAGTTGTTTGTTGGCCACCTCTTGGCCTATAAAAGGAAGCCATTGGCATGCATTTTGTAAAGAGAAATCAAGATAAATGTTATGTTGTTGTATTTGTGTTGGAGCTTCTTCACATCCCACCTCTTCCTATCATTGTAAGCATTCCCAATATCCCTTGCCACCTTCCTTCAAGGGGAAAGAGTTTCTCTCCATTGTTTCACCATTGACTTAGCATTTAGTTTGGAAAATAAAGGTCTCCCTAAGGGAGATTGTTGGCTTCCCTTGAATCCCATATCTCCTAGGTGTTGTACAACTTAACCATTCGGAAATACAAAAGCATTTTGGCATATCTTGGATTGTTATTGGAGTTTGCATTCTCCCCCCATCTTTTTATTTTGCATTTTTCCATATTTCTTTGTTTTTATGTGAATTACACTAACAATCTATTGCAGGATCACTTGGATCACACAACAAACCAAACTATAGGGGCTCCAAGGATTGAGGCCTTGCTACAACCTATAAGGCCTAGCCCCTTACCAAGTGGAAGAGTGCACGTATGTAATTTTTCCCACAATGGTTCTAATGGCGACCATACTTACTTTTGTTCATTTCTTATTTAAATAGGTTGTTTTATGCTATGTAATTAATTATGGTTGTTTGTCACTAGAAGGAGATCAATTATTCCACCTCTTTCTCCATAATTTGGCCCTGAGTCGGCCTCAATTAATTTTTACATAGTAGTGCAAGTCTCGGCCTCTCGGCCATGCTACCAGCGTGGAAACGCCTTGACAAATGCGCTATCATCACAGGTAATCAGTTCATGACTCGCGTGACCTCCCGCATGGTTGACCTGCACATTCGGTCAGTGTAATACCCACGCTATTTATGCACCTATTTTGTATTTTTTTGTGCTACCTGTGTGGCAGAGTATTGTTTGGTCGTGCTACCATTTTTTTATTTTCTTTTTATTTGCATAGTTTAGTCTTGCAGTCCAATTGCTACTCACTAATGAACTCAAATTAAGGTTAATTCAAATAATTACTTAATTTTTTAGTAATTAGCCTACTTAGACCAAGAATAGGAAGTAAATAGTTCATCTCTCTTGAAACTTACCTAGGTGACCAACCTCGAGACTTTCAACAAGCCTCATTGTTGTCACTAGTATTCAAGACCATTTCTTGTTTATGCACAATTGACATGTTTTTCGTATCAATGGTAGTGTAGAATACACTTTTTGCACACAAGAAAAGGACCTAAAGACTCTTGTCTCCCGAAGTATGCTCTTCACCTTGCACTTCAAGTGATCTTGCTGAATCAGAAAAGGGAGTGTGAAATACCTCCATTGCACACTTGTCTATTAGTTAGCATTTTTTATTTGCAAAGCACCATGAGCATATTTTAGAGTTAAAAGTACATTTTCATTTATTCGATATACTATTTTATTTAATTTTCCGACAATCGATTTTCTTTCATCACATGTGTTTTCACCACTAGCATGCACTAAGAAACCTAAAGACTCTCCCAATCCTAGTATTCTCTTTACCTCGCACTTCATGTGAGCTTGGTGAATCAGAAAGGTGGGGATTGTGAAATACCTCTCTTACACTCCATAAGTGAAATGCAAACCCCTTAAAAGCAACTTCGTAAATTGTCCAACCAACTAAAATCCTCCAAAGGAGGTTACAAAACAAAATTTTAGTTAGGTAGGATTTAATGGGCTAGGTATCCAATAATTCCCACCAATCTAGTTTCATTAGCAATATTTTGAAACATAGCATTGTTGTCTTATATGGTACTTACAAAATCTTGCTATAAGAAAGTGTTCAAAGAAAACCAGGATTAGAAGTGAACCGTGACCAAGGAGGTGAAAGCAGAGGTATAGTTTCCCTACTCTCCCCTACAAGCCACTCAGCTTGTTGTAGGGAGATGATACTATACCGTGCAAGCCAAACCTCTGATCCACACTTGACACAAGGTATCTTAGTGTCCAAATCTAGTACATAACCAAGGAGAAATTGTGAGTGCAATTGACTCCTGAAGTTATCTATTTCCATTGGGAGGTGTTTCCAAGTCATCTTGATTGGAAAATTGGCCCCATTGTTGGTAGAACTAGCTCTTTGTTACCTCCATTAGTCAATGGGTTCATGGATGCCATTATCACCATTAATTGTACTTTTGGGAGGCCCAGTTACATTTGAGAGGAAGGAGGTTAGGTCTTCTTAGGGAATTTGCATTTATTTTCTTTTTTAAATACAAGTTCATTAAAATCGTAATAAAAAAGAACCTACATGTGGGAATTCAAGCACTAAAGCCGACTTTGCACATATCACGCACTTATTTGCACCATTTTTCATCTGTTGTGGTTGGCATGTTTTTTGAATTTGTTCAATTGTGTTTAATTCCACTATCACTCTCATTTTTTACACAAAGCCTTCATCATTGAGGAGAAAAACAACATCCTGAGATAGTCTCGATGACTACAAGGCCTATCCACTCTCTCGAGGGGTGTTTTTACACCTTCTTCCCATGGTTCACATGGAAGGTACTCTAGGTGGGGCTTCTCCCAGGCCACGCTGATAGTATCATATGGTCAAGGCCAAGCCTTATTAGTTACATTTTCTCCTCTCGAAGAAACTATTAATTACACCACTTCTCCCCCCATCGGAAGAGGTACCCTGTTAGCTTCTCCCCTTGGAGATCCATCGATTCCATTTGAACCATCCTCTCCCATAGGAGGTCAATTGTTTTTTACAACACCACCTGGGTATCCCCTTCATGGAAACCACATTCCACACACAATGGCAAGACCAACTCCCTCTACCCTACCATTCATGGCTAGTTTAAGTCTCCTTGATTTGGCCAAACTGATCAATGATCCCATAGCTCATGATCCAACATGGTCGACTATGCCAGATAATATTCCCTCAGACATTCCCAAATTTGAGGGAAAACAAGGGGACGACCCTGCCAACCATGTCATGTCTTTCCCCTTATGGAGTTGATATAAAAACATAGTAGATGATCGTGTGAGGCTTTTCCTCTTCCAGCGTACTCTCATCGACACGATAGCTAAATGGTACGTAAACCTAGAAATATCAACTCATGCCATATTTGCAACATGGGCCACTATGTTTCTCACTTACTCCAGCTTCTGATTCAACATGACCTAGGTCTTGAAATTCTCACAGAGTTTTGACAAAACACATCCACCGACATCGCAGACCACGTCGATGAGTGTTGTAGGCGTCACACATTGTGTAAAATCGAAATACAACCACCCTTTTTATTGGATTGGTTTATCAACTCTCTTCAACCCACCATAGGTAAATATGTTGCCACCTCCATGCCGCAAAGCGAGGAGGAGTATATTATGAAAGCCTAGCATTTTGATCTCATATATCAACAATCCAGTTACCTTTACATTATCCTCCCTGATGCCCCTCAACATCATTCATTGGATCCTACACCTTCGGGCTCGTCACATTCGATGGATGGAATTATTGGGTCCATTTCCCATTTAGGAAAGGTTCCTACCACCCCTTTGGTGTGATTTAACATGGCTTCACAGTACCCATCCATGCCACCTACGACGGTACCCCCTACAATGGTAACAACCCCACTAGTTGGTTAATTATAGTATGGACCATATAGTCCTACTTACCCAAACGCTAGCCAAGTGACGATAGTTCCTACATTGCCAATGGCGCAAGCCATTCCTACATCCACCTCTTATGGAACACAAGCTGCATTCATCCCACCCCTGGGATATAACCCATATTATACTTTCCCATGCCCAACTGGTCAACAACCTGCCCCCCACATGGGGATAAACCTAGTTCAACAAGCTCAACAATTCGAGTAATTGAACACTGCAAACCCCTAGAATCCGCAGACTCATGGGAAGAAGAAAGGGAAGAACAAACAGAACCAACAACCAAGGAAAGGGGGCAAGCCCCCCCAACAAAACCAGAATACGAGTAACCAAAACACGGGGACTAATAACCCCCCAAAACAAGGGAAGAACCCCAACCCGAGGACCAATTACTGCTGCTCCATTTGCGGCTATTATGGTCATTACACACATCATTGTCCTCTTATCCCCGACTTCCAACATTTAGGGGAAGCCAAAAAGAAGACAATGACGAATCCCCCTTAGGATGCAAACCCTCTCCAACCACAAACCATCGTTTTACAACAACCCGTTGCAAATCAAGGCGTAGTGAAGTAGAAAAAATACCCTCCCCCCCCCTCCGGCGATGGCTCTTTTCAAAATATCTACACATTGGATATAAATATTTAGACATGATCCAAGGGTTACGATGGGCCTTCCACCCCCCAAGTGGAAGATGTTCCTATCCCCTCAGGGGGGCCTCTACATATACCCCGACCGGATATCGAACAAATCCCGTAGATTTCGAATGTTCCACTTCGGCGTACCCATAATAACCCTCACATGAAATCCACCCACAATTACAGTAATGTGGATGACTTGGCTCAATCTCCTACAGGCATGTCCACATTAGAAGTGTTACAGTCTTTCCCAACACATCGGAAGGCATTACTCAATGCACTTGGCACCGTCGATCCTTCTGATTCACACCTCATGACCTTTGCTCTCGACAAAGGTGATCCACGACTACAATCGTCAGTCGCATTTCAGGTTCCAGTCACAGTAAAAATGTCATGATTCATCGATGTATCATCGACGAAGGCGCATCCACTTGTGTAATTGTAACATCCCAAAATCGCTAAAAATTTAAAATTTTTGATATAGCAAAATCACAAGGAAAATGCTAATTGCGGAATGAAAGATATTTAACTAATTAACTAATGGCAGCTTCACATGATTACCATTGTTATTTCTGAACATAAAAAGACAGCAGATTATAAATAAAATACGATAAAACAATGTTTAACTTCTCATGTGTCATGGTTCTAGTAATAATACTGACGACTTTGTTTGCATATTTCTGAAGGGGTCCTACAGGGTGCCCTTGGGTTTACTTAGCTTTGATAGCTAAAGCATTAGATCTTTTCTTTCGCATATCTGCAGGTAAGGTAGTAAAATAATTCAAGTACTTCAAGAAATGTTATACGCTTCAGCTAGCCGTCTCTATTTTTAAGATAGATGTGTGTACTGCCATGCATGAAGGTATCGATGGTATGAAGTTCCAGTATTTCTTTTATCAACTTATACTATTTTTATCCTAACATGTGAAAGTGTAGCTAAAGATATTTTACACTATACTTTTGTTGTATTCATTGATAGAAATCATTAGAATTACAATTTATATGAATATTATGAGGGTTCTAAAATATGAATAATGCGACAATGGAAACATCACTTTAGCGAAGAGTCTTTATATCTCAAAACCGACAAGCATATGATGATATCTATCATTACGACAAGGTTGAACATTATGTGACCTTAGTGATTAATGCTACAATAGATTCTAGTGGGACTTCTTAGAATCCTACCTTATTTAATTCGAAATGCAAATGTATATTAATGTTAGCATTATTACAATGCTATGGTGCATAATTAAAGTTGGCCTTCAAAACTATATGACATATATCGCACGCATCCTAGATTTCTATATGCTTTTGAAATCATAATCTATTTATATGAATGTATGGACAAAATGTTGAAATGGCAAGTAATAGTGGCATATAGCAGATTTGTTGACGATACACTATGTTTTAATTGGAATAATTGTTAGAGTTATAATGCATAAACCTTATGCGAATTATAACTTGCATTGGCAATACATTACATGCATACTATGCGAATGCAACAAGGTTTGGTAATATATTTATAACATGTCTATAATACAGGGGTCATGTCTAAGCCATTTAATATGATGCTGACAGGAGTTAATACCATCGCAGGCGTAGATTGGCAAGGGTGATACGTAGGATTGGACATTTATGAATCCTGTAACTTCGTAGTGGATTGTCCTGTTGGCTATTACCTGTAACTGACTCCACGTGATAAACTTCATAGGAACTGTGGGAACCCTGCTGAGCTGTATGCTACACCTTGGTGATATGGCCTCCAATTGGGCTTGATATTGAATGAGCCATTAAATGGCAGGTTGATCGTATTGCTGTCTTGGTAGTGGCGTTGCTTGGCTGGCTCGATCTCACCCGTTGATATGGGTATATCTCGATGTTTGAGAACTAAAACCCTAATGCACTTACTATACTGTCGTTGGTTTTACCTTTCGTATTCATTTGGAGCCCTGGCTTTGGGGGAGAGGCCGACAGGCCACTGAATAGTAGGGTTCGACCTCTGGTTGTTTCTTGGGTGGCTCTGCAACTTCAATCTTCAGGAATTAATGGTGGAATCCTAGTTGTATAAATTTTCATGGTTCGAATGGAGAATATGGGTTGAAGCCCTGTGGCTTTCGTCGTGTAACAAGATAGGGTTTCTACCATGTTTAGGTTCTGAGTCTGAGAGGTCGTGGCTGCATGCTGCCCCTGTTGTGTTAGTTGGATGATTTGGAAACTGAAGCGTGAGGCATTCCAACTTCCTGCTCTTACAAAGGTAAGCTCGGCTTTTATGAAAACCAAAGCTATAATTACTTTTTGAATTTGTGTATATTACTGTTTTGGAATCATGTTATAACCTCGTTGTAGTTTTTGTGGCAGGTGATGCCTTTGTCATGGAGTTATAGAGTTGAAACTTGATAGCAGTTGATGGCTCGCGTATCCGGTAAGCCCTAGTGGCATAACCCTTCGTAGGTTCTCCTGGAAGAATGGCAGTCGTTGATGTTTGAACCATCTTGTGGTTTTTGGAAAGAGATTCCAGTACTGTGTTTGTTTTAGATGTCTGTAAGATGGATGCCTTTCGGCTTGCCTGGTTAGAGTAATAGGATTTTAAGTTTTGTGTCAAAAATACAATGTAACTACTGTCGACGAGAACTCCTTTCCTCCGTCAAGTTTTCATTAAACAAGACTTTAATAAGCCAGTTTTGTAACAGTGGTTTCATTTCGTCCTTTAGGTTTCGAACCTTGAATGTATCCTGTGATTTGAATGTGTGAAATATAGCAGTAAAAACTTGTTTTTAAAAGGGTTCTGCGTTTAAGCTTGATGTATAAAATGTTATAGTTTGTAAACTAAGATTTGATATTTCTTTGCTTTCGTTTCCTTCGTTGATTAATGAACTGTAAATATTGAAAAGGAAAAACGATGGAAGTAATGGCCTTCAACTATGTATTCCGTGGTCTTCGTGTTTATCTCTGATAATTGGTATTTCGTCTATTAGGGTTTGTAACAATATATTAAATTGGGGAGGATAGTACCTCGACCCAAAAGGGCACGAGCCCGGTTGATTTGGATTTGTATTGCACAAACCCTATCATTTTTTACTTGTAACAGTCGTGGGGAAAAATTGTTCTTATTCAGACTTGGATAATGTAAAATTTATGAGTTTCAATGAGAAATGATAGATGTTTGAAATCTATGGAAGGGCTTCGGCCTGTGTGTAGTTCGTCGATGTTATACACACTGCATTTTTTATTTTATAAGAAATTCAAGGGTAGGGTTTGACTATGTTTACAATGTATTGTTTCGATTTTGCTCCTTGTTAAAATCTAAGGAAAACAAATACAGTTTATATGTTTAAAATGGTGGCAAAAGAATACGTGGTTGACATTATATTTATGAACTGTTTAAGTGTTGGCCGTGAGCTGAGAGTTGATGATACTATAAAGAAGAAAACAAAATATTTAAGTTTGGAAACCTGTTGTGATGTTGAAGCCATAACTCAGTTCTGTCTGGAATGTATAAAAACCCTAGGTTTGAAACGTAAGACTTTTGTTGTATGAAAAGAAGAATGTTTGCTATATTTGAAATAATAAATAGCATAGTGGTAGGTAATTCTGTGCATGAAGAAATTGATGTTTATTACTGTGCACTGTTTTAAAAAGGGGAAATAATAATATGCTGTAAGTTGAGATTGAATCTGCAATCTGTTATGATGTAAACTACTATAACACAGATAGATAATTCTTATACTTTAAAAAGGGAAACTACTATTTGAGATAGAAGATATTTATAGAATGAAGAAAACATTACTGTGAATTCTGAAAAACAATCATCGGTACAGAAAATGATAAGGAAGACACTGATATATGTAAACATAGAAATTTAACAGTAAACAGAAACTTAAGAAAATATAACATTTTCATCTTCTCAATCACATGGGTATTTTTCCTATCATTTGTCTATCTGACTTAATTTATCTCTGTACTAGAGTACGATGCAGATCCACTTGCATGGGGACAAATGCAGAGACTATTTTATTCAATCAAAATCATTTATATACAGCATCTTAACTTACTTAGAAACTGAAATAATTGCATTTGTTTAAATAAACTTATAAAATGAAACAGTAATTTTATTTCAGACAGAAACTTTAGAAAGTATGAAGATAGAAAAGATAATGGAAACTGTAGATGAAGATAGGACCAACAAACACCCAAGGAGGCCTGTTCCTCCCAACCTATTCCAGAAGAAGCAGCCTAACTGTTGGCTTCTTGTGAACCCCTGAGCCTGATTACTGAACCATTAAGTAGATGGAATCTGTGTAGAAGCAAGTCACTCAATATGCCTTCAGCACTCAGCATCAAACTCCTAAATTCAAAACATTCCTTCAACACTCAGCATCAAACTCCTAAATTCAAAACATTCCTTCAACACTCAACATCAAACTCCTGAAACTCAATAGAGTTTTGTAGACTCACAACATGATCAACAAATTAGCATATCCCCTCATCAAATCTCTTGGGTGCAAACACAGCAAAACCCCAAGGTAAATTTCCTCGTCAGGAAAAGTCATGAACCTCAGTTCAAAATTTGATGGCTATTATATAGACTGCCTAGGTCTTTAGTGGTCAGTTTGGAATAAATGAGCCTCAAGCTCCAGTCCCATCTTTCAAGGCACTATGACCACATTTCAAGGGAGTTGTCCCATACCAACAACTAGTTAGTTGCATCATTATGCTGCCACTTGTCCATTTCCTTCTACCCCAGATTCCATTCCACCTAGTGGATCAGTAACCACTCTTTCAACAGTCCTCTTAGGTGTTTGTCTCCTATTTTATTTATTAAATAATAAAATATTGTGCAAATTACAGTCATCCTTGGACACCTGTCCAACATAAAACTTTACAATAAAAGTTAACATAATGTCTCCAACATAAAATGTTCTTCAGCAAAAGGGCATGTTACAGTAATGTCTACAAAATTCTGGAAACAATTAGGGTCACCTGATATGGTCGCCTCGTCTATCGTTCTTTGTGCATATGATGGGAGGCCATCCCAACCAAGAGGATTGTACCAAAATTCCCCCATCAAGTTGGGGGGAAAGATGGTTATGATCGATATTGAAGTAGTCGATGTTGAACTCGACTACAAAATCCTATTGTCACGTAGTTATATGTATGCCATGAAGGCGGTCTCCTCCTCGGTCTTCCATATCATGGTGTTCTCCTTAAATGGGAAGGGAGTTACCCTCGACCAACTTAACTACTATGACACCAACACCACAACCAATCCCGACAATGTCCTACCGACTGTACTAGGCAATAATCAACCGTATGTTGACATTTCCCCCGTCATGTACAAGGACTCCAATTTGTTAGAAGTGTATTCAGGACCACCACCAAGGATCCCTATAGTAACTGATGGCCTAATGTGCACAATTTTCACCACTGAAAATGGAGTCGCCTCCACCTCAACATCGTCACTAGCATTGCCTCTTAGTCATGGCATTGAACAAATGTTGAGTCTATCAATACCACCAATTTTCGAAATCCCATTCTTGTACCCTCCCATGGGTGTACAAGGGACGTTGGTTATGTCTCAATTAAATACACCTGGGCTCACTTTGGGTATCTCAGTATGGTACCTTACACCACCCTACCCAGAGATAGCTTCCAAACCAGTCGCTCAATACGATTTTTTCCCTATTTCGGCTGCTACGCCCGCAAGGCCCGTAACACTCTCTATTACACTAACCCAACCTATGACATTTGCGAGTAAACCACAACCGATCGTCACTAAGACCTCCAATGGGGGCATCAAACAACCCAAGTTGAAAGGCCCCCTATTACCCAACCTAGAGTCCAATTCATCGGAAACCGCTAAGCCTAAAGCAGGGGGCATGAACGAACAAGTGTTAAAATCCCCAGTTATCATCAATACTCCTACTCAAAGGGTAACACCATGATGTTCTCTTTGCAGGAAACAAGGCCACATGACCAACTTATGCCCCACTTAGCAAGAGCTAAGAAATTTGCTTAATACCCTCGTTAGCATAAAACATGATCCACCGATGGTAAAAGGGGGCACATCTTCCTCGCCCACATATAAGTCCAAGACATTGCGTACGAATCACGCATGTGTCATATGTTCTTAGTATGGGAATTATACACACCCTTGAAATCCATCTATTTCGAGAGGCGTTGGCAATCGTTCACCTCACCCAACCCTTAGACGATACTTCACCCCCCTCATCACTAGAGGAGGATCATAGAAATATGGTTACTACAGTGATCCCGACCAATCCATCCCCAGGGTGGGATGATTCTATCCCCGACCAACAATTACCGTGACGCCCACAAAGCTCGACCATTATCCTAAACCACACCAACGCCACTTATGCCCTTCGGTCTGAAGAAATTCGGGGCCACTTTCCAGTGGGAAATGGCATACATATTTAATGACTTGGCTCACATCATCCTCGCATTTTTATATGACCGTACAACCAAATCCAAAAGAATATGTGATCACCTTCAAGACCTTCATACCATGTTCACACGGTGTCACAAATACAGTATATGCTTAAACCCCCTTAAGTGTGTATTTTGTGTCACCACCAGTCGCCTCTTAGGATTCATCGTCTCCAAAGACGGAATCACCATCGAACCCTCAAAGGTTCAAGCCATCTTGGAATTACCACCCCCATGAATACGACGCCAGTTACAGAGCGTCCAAGGTAAGGCCAATTTTCTTCGTCGTTTTTTTCCCAACTGTGCCACTCATGCCCATGGATTTTTACAACTCCTCAGAAAGGATCTCCCATTTGAGTGGGATAACTATGCCCAAACTGCCTTCGATGCCCTTAAACAAGCATTATCGTCAGCTCCCCTCATCTCTCCTCCAGAATTTGGCAAATATTTCATCTTGTATATATTTTCGTCAGCTTCCCCATGGCTAGTGTGCTATTCCAATACATGGAGGACCACCAAGAACACGTCATCTATTATGTCAGCAAAACCCTCGCTGGACCAACACTCAACTATAATCATGATGATAATATTCCACTCACATTCATCCTTTGCATCCAGAAGCTAGGCCATTATATTATGCTCTGTAAAACAACTTTGGTTGCTGACTCCAACCCTATGCAATACATACTTAGCCATAGACTTATAAATAGTAAATTTGTGCATTGGATCGTTATCTTATAAGAGTTCGACCTTGAATTTGTTATTCCTAAAAGAAAGAAAGTTATGGCTTTGCCCGAGTTCATTACAGACCTTTTGTCTACCACCTCAGGTAAGTTTGTCTACGACCAATTACCCGATGAGAACCTATTTCTCATCACAACCGATGATCAATGGTACAAATATATCCTTACTTATCCCCGCACTTAGAATTTCACTCCATAGTTATCCCGTGATGATTGCCACAAGATCCGTCACAAGGAATTGAGATACCTCCTCATCGAAGACGTCTTATACTGTTGTCGCATCGACACTATCCCGTGACAATGTCTATCACATGAAGAGGCTGAAAAATTTCTCAATGATTGCCATCATGACGCATGTGGTGGCCACCTCTCATGACTAGCCACCGCCCAAAAACTATTATGAGTTGGGTATTTTTGGCCCTCCGTATTCAAAGACTATGTCTACGTCGTCAAATGGTGTGTGAATTGTCAGGTCTTTTCCTGCAAAACATGGTCACCCCCAACATCACTCCATCCAGTCATCACCTCTGGCCCATTTTGAAAATGGGAAATTGATTTTATGTAATTTTGCTTCGCTTCGGACCAATGTCACCACCATATCATTGTATCCGTGGACTAATTCACTAAATGGGACGAAACAATGCCCACATTCAATTGTAAAGGAGTGACTGTCCCTCGGTTCTTCTTTAACCACGTCATCTCCCGATTTGGAGTTCCTAAACAACTTGTCTTTGAAAATGGAAGACAATCCCGCGATGAGAGATTTGAAGAACTATCATGGCTATTAGGATTTAAACATGAATTTTCAATAGCTTGCTACCCCCAAGCAAATGGCCAGGTTGAAGGTGTGAAAAAATTACTCAAAATCATGCTCCAATGCACGGTAAATAAGAATAAGAATAATTGGCACCATATGCTCTTTCCCTCTCTCTAGGATTACCACACTTCAGTCAATATTGGTATGGGTTTTACCCCATTCCACCTGTTGGCACCAGTTTTGGATTGAAGGGTTGGAGAGGGTTAGATCCATGGAAATAATGAATAAGGTACCAGTTGTTCGAGTTACATGACCTACAGGCTGCAAATAGAAGCTCAGAATGTTCATAACTAGTTTCGGGATGCAAATGATGGGAGGTCTTAGGTCTTTAACAAGTGAAAAGGTGGATAAAATGTGAAAACCCGCTCAAAGTTATATAGAGGCATAAATCGATGGAGTAGATCTGCGGCGATGGAGATCGACAGCCATAAGCGCCTTTGGAAAATTAAGAGGAGTAGTTTAAGCGTGGGCGGAGTGTGCTAGCCTGCGAGCAATTTGGAAACCTAATCAACGGGCGGAAGGACAGATCTACGGCCAGCAGGTACTTCGGTGATTTGACGTGCACGGGGAAATTGACATTTTCATATTGGCTAAGTTTTGGCAGTCCCTGTGTATTTCAATGGCATAGATCCAATGGAGATGAGATCTACAGTGGAGATTTAGTTCGCATTTTGGACATGTGCGGAGGATCGACACTCTCAAAATTTGCGAACTCGGTAGGGGCCGCATCTTTGGACGGCTGAGATGCAAAATGGGCCCAGATCAATGACCACCATTGGATGCACAGATCTAAGGTGAAAGGAAGGTGGCATTTGAAAGGTTAAGAGTTGCGAAGGATTGCGGAGTTAAAGGGTGAAGGAGATCTACGGCATAGATCAAATCATACCAATCCACGGCTTGAAAACCTTTGTGATACATAATATGCAAGAAGGTTAGGAAAGAATAAATATTATGAAAATGGAATGCACGGGGATCTGAGTATTGTTTGATTCGGTTGCTTTGGAAAACGACAAACGACCCCTGTGCAGAAGCAGACAACTCAGCCAGGAGCCCAGACCAACTGTCAAATAACCAAGTAGGCCTCTTGTCTCCATACAAAACTATTTAAATGGCTGAATTGAGTGAGATAGAACCCCCAGGTTTTGAATACCGGAGGATAGGTGATTTTTTTGAGGATAAAGATGCCTAGGTTTACGACACAGTGTTGATAAACAAATCCATTGAGATAGCTGAGGACCGGTTAAAGATCATTAGGGAGCAGAATATGGATGTCCATAAGGTTTTCCAGTCATTTTTTCATTTGTTTGCAATCGACCAAACCCCAAATTGCCCCGAGTTCGTCGACTGGTGCACCACCAATTAATCCTCCTCTGAGAGGGTGATTATGGGCGCATCCAGCTCTAATATCCCGTGCCAAGTCAACCCCCTCACTGTTAGGAAAACCCTATCAATCCCAGATGAATTTTTCCAGAAATCCAAAGAGTAAACAAAGGAAGCCCTATTTCAGCATTTCAGATAGGCCCCAGCTGAGCTTAAGCAAAGTTTCTTCCATGCTATCCTGCTGCCTAATTTCTCCTTCCAGGACCAACCTTTCCCTGGTGAAGTCAGTCTGTTTAGAGAAGAGTCCAAATGTGTTATAGCCCTGCTAGCCCAGTTCCTAGGATTAGCTACAGACCTATCACTGAACCTTTAATAAGCCTGTTGTTTGTCATGAGCAAATGTCCTCTTGAGCCTAAGGATCCTAGTCAGTCCATCCAGTGTGCCTGTCTTAGGTTTGATGAGGCCCCAGAACTAGAAGCTTCAAATTCCCCAGAACTAGAAGCTTCAAATTCCAGTCATACCTACTGAGAATGTTCCTATCCTTTAATTAAGAGAACTTACATATGCCTGAGATGATGCTCACTCAGGAAACACTCAGACTACACTCAGTTCATGAACAACATCATGTCTGAAGTCTACAATGTTATCTTTCAAAGGAAACTGCCCAGGGTATTAACAGAAATGAAAGACCTGCTGCAACCTTCTCCATATAAGAAGATAACTGACTGGTTCCTCTCAGAACACAACACAACAATAAGAGTTTATGGGTTTTCCCATGCACCCTATGTGCTTCCAGTTTTTCTAACCCCTAGATTATTTACATTGGAATTCATCAGGAAAAGGCTGAAGGTGGAAACTGAACATTTCTTAGATGACAAGAAGGCTTCAGATATCACTTTTCCATGGGCTATAGGTCCATTCATTGTTAAAAACAAGGCTTCCCTTCCAACCATTGAAGGTATGATGAGAGATATGGGATTCATAACAAAGGCAACCATCAATTATGACCCCACCACATCATCTCAGATAGAAGAAAAGAAAGTAACAGGAAATATTTTATACATTTTGAAATTACAGGGATGGCTGAGACTGCTAATTTGTTATAATATCCTAACAAAATCTAGATGGAGGTAGATACACCTGATGACCCCACTGCTCTGGTGTAGCAAGCCATATTACCTCAAATTGGTAGCTCCAGCTTGGCTCCAGCAGTTTGAGAGGTCATACCCCCTGCCAGTGGCTCTGGGGGTCCAACAAATTGGAAAGAATTGATGTCATGGATATAGATGATGACACAGAAAGAGCTCCCAAAAGGCAGAAAGTAGAAGGACCTGAGCAACAGTTGGTATCGTTGATAGCTGGTCAAGGCAAAAAGAAGCAAGTGAAGATTAAGCTGCTTGCTTTCGAGGTCAAAGAATATGTATTCAACCAAACATACACTTAACTTGCCCCACCAAGCAAGAGTAGAGATGAACTACTGGATGAGTATAAAGGAAGCACAAAAGTAGCCTCAGAGGATTTTAAGTTGTATGAAGAGGTGAGGTAGATTTTCAATAAAGATGTGTCTTTAGTGACCAGCAGGAGCCATGCCTAGAACACCTTGAACTTGGCCTTAGCTACCAAAAACAAAGCTACTGAAATAAAAGTGAACTTGGAAGATATTCTTGTTCCCAATATGATCAACTTGCACAAGGAAATTGGGGAGGTTATCTATGCCAAGTTGCTAAAGGCCGCACTAGAGCTATCTAAATTACAAGTCAGTAAGGGCAAGGTTCAAAATCAACTCAAACTAGAGAGAGTGGAGAACAAAGCCCAAAAGGCACAAATCAAGAAGCTGCAAAATGCATTGTTGGCTACTGAAAGCCAAGAAGACAAGAAGGCCAGTATACAAAGGTTGATGGATGAGAAATAAAACACCATTCAGTCATTGAAAAATAAGCTAAAAGTACCCTCCACCCAGCTGGTGGAAGCCTCTGAATTAACAGAGCTGGAAGAGAAGAGAGAAAATCTACAAAATGAATTAACATACTGCAAAGCTAAACTATTGAAGTTTGAAGAGAAGGAAAAGCTATGGCTGAGTGATATGTCTCTCATGGTGGAGAGTGAAAAGAAGTGGAAGGATAAGTCTGAAGACATTGAAAAGAAATTGCAGGAGAAGAGCCAAGAGTTGGAGAACATGGCCACACCCTCCTCCATAGAATCGAGTGATTTCTCCCTTGTGGGGGCTATGGCACAGGCAAGTCTGAGAGACTTAGAAGTGGAAAGGTTAAAGAAGCAGAACACAAATCTGAAAACCCCGATGTCAAAGGCGGAGCAGGAAAAGGAGGCTTGGGAAACCAAGTACCAGGAGGTGCAGGTCAGAAATGAGGAATTGGTGAAGCAGGCCACAAGTTAGACCTCCCTGCAGGAAGCAAAGCAAGTAATTTGGGATGACATTATTGCAGAGGAAGAGAAATTGAGGCCATATATCGATTTCATTCTAGACAAAGAGGCTGTAATCAAGTTAGCTAGGAAAATCATAACAACAATCAAGGAAAAGTTGAACAAGAAGCCCATGGAGTGTGCAGAAAAGGCCATAGAATTTTTGAATGGGCTGACAGAGGAGGAGGTGAAAGAAGCCAACATAAAGGATAGAGTGTCTACTATTATTTGGGCAAAGAAGGTGGTGAATAAGTATCACCAGATGAACACAATTCAGGCAAGGATAGACATTTTAGCGCATCAAGTAAAACTCTTCAAATAAATATTTGATCCACTATTCAAGAAGGGACTTCCTCTCTTTTGGGAGGAGGATGGAACCATGAAGACACAAGAAGAATATCAGGGCAAGTTATGGGAATGCAGATTGGATCATGAAGGCTTTGATGACATGAACCAACCTCTGACAGGAAAAAAAGTGGTGGAAAAGTTAACAAAGTAATTTGAGCAAGTTTGGGTCTTCAAAGAAGCTTGTGCACACTTCAGGAGTTGTTCATATAAGGATCACACAGAAATGCAAGTGTTGCTGAAGGAGGTGGCCATGTAAAAATTGCCAGCTCCAGAGCAGTGGAAGACCGTTGAGAAGTTTGGGAAAAACTAACTTTGCATGCATGAAGATTCAAGGGTCGTGGAGAGTGGCAGCCTGTAGAATTAGTCACCTAGATTTTTGTTTATTTACTAGAGTTTGTTACCAGCTAGTAGATGATCGAGGGCACTTGTAAAGGCTATTAAGCCTACTTGTCAGCATTTGCTGCTTTTTGTTGTAACTAATTCTCATAGAGGGAGAAACTTCCTGTATAGGTGTCACGAATTTGTAACAGCTTTCTGTTAGGGTGATTCGGGCCTGAGGGCTAATGATATATATATATATATATATATATTCACATGTAATCGAGATGCAAAAGGTTGAAGCCTGTTGGAACCCGTGAGGCTTTGTGTTATGTATTTTGAGATGCTCCTTTAATAAAATTGGTAGAGCCGAGCAAGTGTTTTGAGCAGAGATTCTTGTGTTATTTGATTTGTAGTCTGTATCTCTTTTTTCTCATGTGAATATTTCCTTGTTATCTATCCCATATTGTTTTCTTTTCATGTTTGGATAAGTGTATATTGAGGCAGAATTCATATGTTTATTCTCCGTTCCTTTGATTCCAAGCATCCAAAAACTTGTTCTACTAAAGTTAATGCAGAATTCATTTTTACAATGCTCTGTGTTAATGGACTGTTCTTATTTTCTTCTCTATCACCAGACAAGCAGCCTTGACTGTAAATGAGTAGCTACCCTGCCTCTGTTATGAATTGTTTGCAAAGCATTGCCACTATATCATCATAAGTGTTTTTGACTCCATTTCCCAATGAATATTCACCTTATTTCAACCAAACAACAAATCTGATTTTAATTCTAATTCATATGTATGGCCTTGATAAACAAACATTGAGATATCCCTCTCTGGAAAGATAGAAGCCAACTCTCTTTCCTAAAGCTTGGTTTTGTGTGTTACCTTGAAGAGACATTTCTGCAACCTTGGGGTTGATTTGAGTTCTAACATAACTGGCGCCGTTGTCAGGGAGCGAAAGTCATATGGTCCTTGGGAGAAAATGACAAAGAGTCCCTATTTTCATAGAAAGAAGGGATTTCTGTGGGAAAACAGAGATTTCTGCATTTGAAGAAGGTTGTACATTTGCCATGGCGACTCCAATCATCAGGATTTTCACTTAAAGGTGACTCCACTGGGGAGATTGGAAACTCCACGTTGATTTCCAAAGAAGGTTTCAGAAGGCATCCTGTCCCCTAAAAGGATCTACACAAGAGGTAATCCCATTTCTAAAATTTTACTAAGTGTGGAAAACCCAGAAATTCTGCTTAGGCATAGAAGTGGAAAGGACAAAGCTAGCACTTCTAATACTGAAGGATCTGTGTCTAAAAATGATTTGTATGGTTTTCATGAATTGGATTTATAAGTAAGCATTGGGAAGTCTTTGTTGAGGTCAAAATCAGAATCAGACCTAGGGAAAATAGAAGTAAATCCAAATAACTTTAAGTCATACTTGCTAGATCCTGTGTGGTATAATTTGCAAAACATTGTGAAAGTTGAAGAAAGTGATCCTCATTCCCTGACCTCTCAGCCACATACTACAAACCTAGCTAATAATCCTCCTCAAACTCCTCCTCAGAATCATTCTCATAACCCTCCTATATCCTAGAATCCACCTAGACCAATGACATCCAGGTTTGCACCCTTGGCTTTGCCAGTTGTTTTGCATGATCTCCCCCAAAATTACTCACAGATAATTTCCTTATTTGATGGAGATGGAAACTTTATAGCAAGAAAACATATGGATAGGTTTGAAGATTTTATTGACTTAGAATAAGTAGAATATGATGATGCAAAGATGAGGTTATTTGCACAGAGTTTGTCTGGGGAAGCTAAGAGATGGTTTAAATATTTACCAACAGCATCTATCCCCACCTTTGAAGCTTTTCAAACATTGTTTTTAGATAGGTGGGAAGCAAAGAAGATCCCCTTACAAATACTATCTCAATATGACCATTTGAAGAAAGGAAACTTTGAGTCTATGCATGAGTTTTCTAGCATATTTATGAGGGTATACAATTCCATACTAACTGATATCAAACCCTTAGTAGGTGCTGCTAAACTTCATTATGCAGCTGCCTTTGATGGAGAGTTTTCATGCATGTTGAGGGAGAGGAAGTCACCTACACTGTCATCTATGTTAAAAGATGCTCTAGAAGTGGAAGCAAATATGATGGCTTTAGGGAAGTTGAAAAGTAAAATAGAAGTAGATAAGAAGAGACAAGAAGCCCAACCATCCACTTCTACTCCCTCCTCTGCAAGTGATATAAATTTGAGATGATGATGAAGACTATGGAGAAATTGATGGATAGGCTAGCCCTAGATAATAGACCACCTAATAGAGAGCAACCTGAAAATCAAATCAGAAATCAAAATTTTAGAAGGCCATTTCCTCAAAGAAACCAAAGAAATCCTGAAGATCAACAAATAAGACCACCATTCCCAGAAAATTTGGTTGATGAGGAAGGGCAAGAAGATCTAATGGATAACCAGATTCATCACTTTGATGACAGTGATTCTGAAATACATTTAACTAAAGAAGAACATAGTTTTTTCACTCAAGAAGATGACATTCATATTTCAGAACTAGATTTAGACCAATATCAAAGAGGATATCATAATGCCATTGATGATTTTAGGAGAAAATTAAAGATAAGGAATCGTGATATAACCACAAATAAAGGAAATTCCATTCCAAACCAGCCTTCCAACACCCAAATTTTTTTAGAAAAAACAAAAGAAAAGCAGAAAAATGTTGTTGTACATGACAACCCATCAAACAAGGAACAACAGCCAAAGGAAATTAAATAGTCAAGGCCAATTGATGTGGATAAACCAATTTCATCCTTCATCCTGAAAACAGAGTTTTCAAAGGTTAAGATTTCTATCCCCTTTAATGAGTTGTTGAAGAGTAATGAATACAGGGAGGAAATCACCAAAATGGTCAAGAACCAAGGTGAGTGTCAACCAAATATCTTAGAAGTGACAGATGATGCTCCCACTATTGTTTTTGGACCCAAAATTGAAGATACATATGATGAAGAAGTCCCCCCTTTTTATCTAAGTTTGAACATCCATGATATGATTTTACACAATGCAATGCTAGACTCTGGGACATCTCATAATTTAATGCCAAAAACAGTGGTGGAAAGTCTAGGAATGGAGGTTACTAGGCCTTATAAAGACTTGTTTTCTTTTGAGTCTAGAAAGGTCAAGTGTCTGGGATTAATAAAGGATATGGTGGTATCTCTTGCACAGCTCCTAGCCAAAAGCATTGTGATGGATGTTGTAGTAGCTGATGTTCCTGCAAATTTTGGTATGTTGTTATCAAGATCTTGGAAATCAAAATTAAGAGGGACTATGCAGATGGATTTGTCATATGCCACTGTACCCCTATTTGGAAGCAATAGAAGGTTATACAGAGAAAAGAGATTATCCTATGTGGTCAGCAGTTAGGATACGCCTGAAAATCACCCTATTTATGTTGTTGACATTGATTTGGGATCCTCTATATTTTTCAATGATGGGCCGTACACTGATCCTGAAGTCCCTATACAGATTTAAGTTAAAGAAGACGAGGAGTTTGCAAGAAGACAAGAGGCCTTGGAGAAAAAACAGAATGAGGAAGGGTTGTGGACTATGTATTTTGATGGGTCTCTGAGTAAGAATGGAGTCGGTGCAGGTGTTTGGATTATATCCCCAAGAAGAGAATTCAAAGCTTTGTCTTATAAATTGAATTTTGAATGCACTAATAATGTGGTTGAGTATGAAGCTTTGTTGCTGGGTTTGCAGGCTTTGAAAGATACAGGAGCAAAGAGAATAGAAGTGTTTGGAGATTCAGAGCTTGTGGTGAATCAAGTGAATGATAGTTACCAAACAAAACATCCCAGAATGAGGGCTACAGGATTGAAGTTTGGGATATGTTTGGTAATTATTTTATAACGCACAAAATTAGGGTGGTTCCCATAATAGAAAATCAAGTGGTTGATTCTTTGGCTATAGCTGTTGGTGGTTTCAAGACTCCTATTTACTCTCAGAAGAAATATAAAGTTGAAATTGTAAACAGGCCTTCAATACTAGACAACTCCAAATACTGGCAGGTTTTTGACGATGATATGCAAATAAAGATATTCTTGGAGTTGTCTGATGAATTTGTGAACACTTAGATTGACTCAAAAAATGAAAAGTTAGAGTGTTTCCAAGATGATGGGCCGGCTGAAGACGAAGGAGATAAAAGCAGAAAATGGAAAAATACGCTAGGAGGAAAGGATATAATCCAATTGAAAAGTAATTTTATTCCATGAGGCCTGATCCCCCTAGAGAAGTTGTTCCATCAGAATGATGTGGCCAAAGACCCTAAGATGAAGCCTGTTGATGATGCTGTTGAGGAGCAAAACTTAGGAACTGAAGAAGAACCACAGATTGTAAGGCTGTCCAAGAAGCTGCCTGCAAAGGAGAAGGAAGAATATGTAAAATTAATGAAGAAATACACAGATGTATTTTCTTGGAGCTATGAGGAGCTGAAGGAGTATGATACCTCCATCATCCAGCACACCATTCCAATTAAACCTGGAGAAAATCCTTTCAAACAGAAATTGAGAAGAGTAAACCCCAAGTTATTTCCTGTGATAAAGAAGGAGATCAAGAAGATGTTCAATGCTAATATTATTGTAACCTTAAGTTTTTCAAAGTGGGTAGCAAACTTGGTTCCTATCAGAAAGAAAAATGATGATATCAGGCTCTGTATTGATTTCAGAAACCTCAACAGGGTTTCATTGAAGGACAACTACCCACTACCTAAGATGGAGCACATTCTGCAGAGGGTAGTAGGTTCTGAAAGGATTTCAACTATGGATGGGTTCTCAGGCTATAACCAGATCAAAGTGATCCCAGAGGACCAAGAAAAGACTGCTTTTACCACACCCTGGGGTACATTCATGTATGCTAAAATGCCCTTTAGGCTAATGAATGCAGGAGCTACATTTCAGCGTGCTATGGACATTGCCTTTGCAGAAGGAAATCATAAATTTGTAGTTGTCTACATGGATGATATTACTATTTATTCCAGATCTGATAGGGAACATATCAAACACTTGGAGAAAGTCTTTATAAAATGCAGGAAATATGGCATCTCATTAAATCCTAAAAAGTCTAATTTTGCACTTGAAGAAGCAAAATTGCTGGGGCATATTATTTCAAAGGATGGTATTAAGATTGATCCAGAAAGGGTCAGTGCAATTTTGAAGGTTGAGGAGCCTAGGAGCAAGAAGGAGGTGCAGTCCTTTATTGGACAAGTAGGTTTCCTAAGGAGATTCATTCCTAGCTTTGTTGAGATATTGAGGAACATTACTAACATGCTGGAGAAGGAAAATCATATAAAATGGACAGAATATGCTAGAGAATCATTCAGGGGTATTAAGAAGTCCATCATTGAAGCTCCAGTCCTGGCAAATATAGATTTTACTAGAGATTTCCTAGTTTTTTCTTATGCATATGAGCATACTCTAGCTGGAGTCCTATTGCAAAAGAATAACCAAAATGCTGAGCATCTTATAACATTTTTCAGTAGGGTATTGAGAGAGGGAGAATTGAAATATGATATCATGGAAAAGCAGGCCTATGCCTTGGTGAAATCTTTGAAAGATTTCAGGGTATACATTCTTCATTCACACATTGTTGCACATGTTCCCAATAATGCAGTAAAGAGCATTCTTACCCAACCAGATCCAGAAGGGAAGAGAGAAAAATGGATTGCTTTATTGTTGGAATATGATCTCGAGATCAAGCCTACCAAGTTGATTAAGGGACAAGGACTAGCCAAAATGATGATTGAAGCTAATTGTGAATCTTTGCAGCTCAACTTCCTGACCAATCATTCAAACCAACTTGATATAGGGATACAAGTAAGGCTAGATTTTTCTATGTCTCCATGGTACACTGATATTGTGTATGTATTGCAAAACTTACAAGTTCTTGCAGGATTGAGCAAAACAAGAGCCAAATATGTAAAGCTAAAGGCTGCAAAATTCTATATCATGAACCAATACTTGTATTGGAAGGACCCTGGTGGTGTATTTGTTACTGGACAATCCACTCGACCGGATGCGAGCCGGATCTCCCTAGCTCAATGCGAGTCTAGAACAAATAGAACAGACTACAAACACGCTTCCTAGATTTACTTAAGGATCAAGTACTAGATGTCTTACCTCTTTGATTCGCTATCCTTTCTCCCGAATGTTACTCCATGCCCCACGGTCGTCAGATCCAAGCCGCAAGACCTGTCAAGACACAGAAAAGAGAAACGAGTAAAGAGAATCTATACAATAAGAGATATATGTAAATAGTTAAGCAGGTAAACAACACAACATCATTACACATAAGAACGATATTGGTGGAAAGCATTTGTATTACTGCAAATAGAGGAGTACATGATAGAGACATAGAACTACAACCAATGAATTAACATAGTAGCCCTTCTCCACACAAACCAATTGCCAAGCCCTTCCAAAGAAGCATGAATTCTCCAAGAGGTGAGTGAAGGTGTCCCAGGAGAGATTTCACTAGCATGTAGATACCATAGTCTTCCTCCCTTTGGTATGGGAGTGAGCCTCACTTATATAGGACTAAGTGGATGAGGTTATGGATAGGATAGGTTGAGAGATGGTAGGAGAGAGATAGGGGATCTTCCAAATGAGTTAGGGGTCGAGTACCAGCTCTCCAAGAGATCAGGGATAAGCCCCCAAATGGGAAAGCTTCGAGAAAGATCTCGAAATTTCTATTTTTGCCCATTAACAGACCTCGTCGCACCTTGCTATAGAGAAACTTGCGACGTCGCATGTTGCTAGTATGCAACCTGCGACGACCTCTCAAAAGGTTGTACAAACTGAGTACAAATCCTCTCAAATGAGTACTTGGTCCAGATGACTTCAGGGATGTATACACTAAATCATGATTATGGGTAGATTTTAGGTGTAACAGAATGCCCCCCAAAGCATGAAGCTATTAAGGATGTACAGGTGAATTGCTTTGACAGAAAAGAAAATGGCAAAAGACTTGTCGGATGAAGGATGCTGCTGTAGTACAACTGACTCTGAACTGACAATCTCATATGTAGTACAACATGGTTGCCGACCAATACATTGCAGATCCATGGGAGTAATGACCAACTGAACACAATCTTGGGTACTAGACACAAGCGTAGATCCATGATGAGATGATAACACAGCCATGACCAATACAAAAGTGGATCCGTGTAATATGACTCAATACAAACTCCATCGCAACTTGGGTAAAACATGACCTCCCAGGGTCTTCAAGTTGAACCTGCAATGATACGAATCTATACATGTGATTACAAATGTCTTGACGTCGAACATGGTAGAAACCACTTGATTACCGGTCATTGATGTAAACCGTTAACAAGTGCGAGGGAGATCACCATTAATGTCAATGATTCCCAAGGTATCACAATACATATCATCGAGCGTGAATAAATGAGTTGACGTCGAACGCAAGATGAAATATTTCAAACAAGAGTCAATGATGTAAACTCATGATGAAAGCGAGGTAACCTACCATTGAGGCATGCAGGGCCAAGGTACTTGGTTGGTTTCTAGATTCAATCCTCGGATGATGAGTTGAAGTCGACAAGGATGAATTCGTCGAAGGAGGGCCATGATGAATCCCCGATCAATCGACACGAAACACGACAAAAGATGTGTAGAGTAGATCGGATGGTACAATAACATGTGAGACTGACTCAAAGTAACAACGTCATGACGACGTGTGTACTGACTGAAAATGATGAGTGATGAATGTGTTCTTGAACATGGGCATGGAATGACTTAGCAGTATTGACATGAGAATGACGCAAACTTCTAATGCAACTGATAGTGGATGCTTTCTCTGAATGACTCAGAGGAGTAACAAGACTCAGAAAGTAAGCGGGGACTCATAGACAAAAAAATGACCCAAGTGTCGGTATGCAAATGCAGACGAGTGCCATGTTCAAGAACGACTATATACTGCCACTAAGATATGTAACACAAACACTTCCCTTTTTCCTCATCATGATTGATGAGTGCCTCATGTGTTTTTTACGAGCTTAATGAGGGTAACCAGATGCTCGGTATAGCTCATCTCATAGATGAGTCCAATCCCAAATATTTTACAAACCTAGGAAAGGAGGGGTTCGTCCCATAATGGGCCCTTCAATGTTTAAAATTTAACGAGTCCAAAGAAGGAAAACTCGACGTCATTTCATGTTTAGAGAGTCTGAAAAGAACTAAAGGAGAGTCCAATAGTCCTTTTTCATAAATTTAGCCTCATCTCCCGAAAAAGGGTAAAACAACGCAGGATAGGACTCTTCCAGCCATGGTTGGTTGGACTATTCCTTTTTTGTAATTAGTGCTTCCTGGTCCGAAAAAGGGGTAAACTATCACCGGAAAGACGATCATTCAAATGCTTTTACAAGCGTGAAAGCATCAAGTTCGCTTGGCAATATTTTCCTATTTAGGGAGTCTGAAAAGAGCTTAAAAGGAATCTATGAACAACTTTGTCATGGTTGATGACCAAGTACGACAAAGGAAAAAGTAAACTCGGCACAGTTCCTTTTCCGTAAACAGTCTAGCGAGGCCGGATAAAGTGATAAACCTATACTCGTTAGACACACCTTTTTACTCAAATTTTAACAAGCACGAGCATGGTATCAAAGGCACTCGAAATCTTTTTCATGTTTGAACCAGAGCATGAAAAAGTAAAAACTAAGCTCAAACCACTTTTCATGTTTTAACCAGAGCACGAAAAAAGTGAAAAGTAAGCTCAAACCACTTTTCATGTTTCAACCAGAGCACGAAAAAGGTGAAAAGTAAGCTCAAATACTTCATTTTTAACGAGCTTGTAGCATAAAATGAACTATGCTTGGGATAATTTTCATGGTTTAATGAGTTCAAAACCTAAAAAAGGAAAGTATGCTAAAAATGTTCCCAATGGTGAAATTTTCCCCAATATGGCATCCAGAGGTTGGTGTGTGCCCCCAGCATGATTGCTGGAAGTAAGTGACTTAGCTCCAGGTTGAAGACATGCCCCCAATATTCGTTTCATTTGACTAAGGAATAGGCGAGTAAAAAGAAGGTTCAGGTACTAAGTCTACGAGGAGACTCGACTCAAAGGGAAAGGATATGTTTCATTTTTTAACGCGCTTGACACAAGAATAGAACTCTGCTCAAATGACTTGTTTCATTTTTTAAAGAGCTTGACACAGAAAGGGAACTATGCTCATAGGTTAAGTCCTATTGACGGCTTCCTTCCCAACATGATGCCCAGAGGTTAGTAAATGCCCCCAGCATGATTGCTAGCGGCTTAACATGGTAGTGTTCCCTCAACATGATTGCTGACGATATGACATGTGGCATGCCCCCCAAGCTTCATTTCATCTAAAAATGCTGCTTGCTAACCCAACTACCAACCTGGATACTAATATGAAAGTGTTCGCCAAGGGGGGGGAAATGAGAAACAAATGAAATGAAGGTTCAAGTTCTAACTCTAGTGAGAGACTAGAACTGATGGGAGGGAGATCTATTTCATTTTTACACAAGCTTGAAATAAACAATAACTATGCTTGAGGGGTCCCATCTTATTGTTTAACGAGCTTGAAATGGAATAAAACTATGCTCGAGGGGATGGTTTCATTTTTATGAAAGCTTGAAACCAAAGGTAAACTATGCTTAAGGGTCAGTTTCATTTTTTAACGAGCTTGAAACTGGAAAATAAACTATGCTCGTGGATAAGTTGGAAGAATGCTCATGATGTTTGCTTCATTTTGTAACGAGCTTGTAACAGAAAATGAACTATGCTCGGGATGTCGCCAGATTTGTTACCGGACAATCCACTCAACTGGAGGCGAGTCGGATCTCCCTAGCTCAATGTGAGTATAGAACAAATAGAACAGACTACAAACACATTTCCTAGATCTACTTAAGGATCAAGTACTAGATGTCTTACGTCTTTGATTCGCTATCCTTTCTCCCGAATGTTACTCCATGCGCCACGGTCGTCAGATCTAAGCTGCAAGACCTGTCAAGACACAGAAAAGAGAAACGAGTAAAGAGCATCTATACAATAAGAGATCTATGTAAACAGTTAAGCAAGTAAACAACACAACATCATTACACATAAGAATGATATTGGTGGAAATCATTTGTATTACTGCAAATAGAGGAGTACATGATAGAGATATAGAACTACAACCAATGACTTAAGGTAGCAGCCCTTCTCCACACAAGCCAATTGCCAAGCCCTTCCAAGGAAGCATGAATTCTCCAAGAGGTGAGTGAAGGTGTCCCAAGAGAGATTTCACCAGCATGTAGATACCATAGTCTTCCTCCCTTTGGTATGTGTTACACCAAAATGTCGTCACCCTTGTGCAAATGTCACAAGTGTCACAAGTGTTGCAAGTATTGTCATCCTGACCTAGTGTCATCACCATGATCGTTGCAAGTACCGTCATTATGACCAAGTGTTGTCATCATGACCGTTGTGATAATGTCGTCATCTTGACCATTGTGTATACACCCCTGAAGATACCTGGACTAAGTAATCATTTGGAAGGATTTGCACTCAATTCTGCAGTCTTTTGAGAGGTCGTCACAGGTTGCACACTAGCAAAATGCAACGTCGCAGGTTGCTCTATAGCAAGGTGCGACGAGGTCTGTTAATGGGAAAAAATAGCCATTTCGAGATCTTTCTCGAAGCTTTCCCATTTGGGGGCTTATCCCTGATCTCTTGGAGAGCTGGTACTTGACCCCTAACTCATTGGGAGGATCCCCTATCTCTCTCCTACCATCTCTCTACCTATCCTATCCATAACCCCATCCACTTAGTCCTATATAGATGAGGCTCACTCCCATACCAAAGGGAGGAAGACTATGGTATCTACATGCTGGTGAAATATCTCTTAGGACACCTTCACTCACCTCTTGGAGAATTCATGCTTCCTTGGAAGGGCTTGGCAATTGGCTTGTGTGGAGAAGCGCTGCTACGTTAAGTCATTGGTTGTAGTTATATATCTCTATCATGTACTCCTTTATTTGCAGTAATATAAATGCTTTCCACCGATATCGTTCTTAATGTGTAATGATGTTGTGTTGTTTACCTGCTTAACTGTTTACATATATCTCTTATTGTATAGATGCTCTTTACTCGTTTCTCTTTTCTGTGTCTTAACAGGTCTTGCCGCTTGGATCTGACGACCTTGGGACGTGGAGCAACATTCGGGAGAAAGGATAGCAAATCAAAGAGATAAGACATCTAGTACTTGATCCTTAAGTAGATCTAGGAAACGTGTTTGTAGTCTGTTCTATTTGTTCTAGACTCGCATTGAGCTAGGGAGATCCAGCTCACCTCCGGTCGAGTGGATTGTCCGGTAACAAATCTGGTGACTCCGCTGGGGAGTATTCTTGTTTAGTGATCGTTAATCTGAGTCATTTTCAGTTGATTGCTTGACACAATCCTTGTTATCTTTTTGCCATTTTCCTTGTTAGGACTGATTCCATTGTCAGATCTTCACGTTGAAGATCCCGATCTTCTTCCTTTGAGTTTATACAACTCAGTTTCAAACCTGTTTCTGGTTCATTTTTGAGAGATCTGATTCATTTTTTGAGTCTAGAACTCGCCTATCGCACCTGGGCAGTGAAAAAAGAGCGACACTGTGTTTTCCTAAGCCTCTGTCCTTTGCATGTTGCTTGCTTGTCGCGGCCTGTGCATTAGTGAACTGCGACACCGTCGCACTTCCCGTATAGGTAACTTGCGACGTCACACTGTCTGCAAAGACAGAGTGCACCAATCTGTCGAGACTTGACATATGGGCATTCATTCCCTCATCTGACAGCCTGAGCCTTGGTTTGGTGTATGAACTCTTCATGTGCTGCATCATTCAGTCAGAGACCCCATTCTGATTTGTGTGTTGGAAGTGTTTGGTTTTTTGTGTGGATTTGTATTGGGTCTCATTTTAACAAGTTTCAGCTTGGTAGTGGTGGATACTTTGGTTCCCCCACCTTCATCCACTTGACCTTGTTATCCCTCTTCTCCTCACTTGATCTAATCTTTGCACTAGATTTGATCCCAAACCTCTTTTTGCACATGTTTGTTTGGCTTGTTTGTATTGGTTTTTTGGTCTTTTGAGATTTGGATTCATGTTTGGACCCTTGAGTAAAAACTAGTGTTTTGCTTGCATTTTTAAGTGAAATGGGTTCTATTTTTGAAAAAACATTCCCCCTCATGGCCGGGGGGGGGCATGAATCGTGCATCCTTCAGCCGTTTTGACCCATCTCAAGGTTTTGAGATCATTTTTGGTTTGGCGTGATTTGCTTGTTTTAAAGACTTGAAAAGTGTGGGATATCCATGTCTTTTTAGCCTCTCTTTCTTGGGTTATTCACCTTGTTTCCTTTACATGTTGAGCTATCTAATGATTATTGGGAAAGATTGATTCTTTGTCTCCACTTTAGTTCAAAGAAAAGCTTGATTTTGTCACTCTTTTGGTATATTCATGAAATTGAAAAACATAAGTATTCTTCTTGCTTTAATTTGATCATTTTAAATTCTTGGTCTTATCATCATAAGAAGAAGAAAGGCTTGTTTCAGATTTGTGTGCATTTGAGTTAGATAAGATTGTTAAGTGCTTATCTTTGTCTTGCATTTGATTGGAAATGTTTGTGGAATCCTTCTTTCCGTAGCTTAGGTGTGTCTTTTTCAAGTGTAAAAAGATAGGAAATGATTTATAATTATTGCATTTGGTAGATTTTGAACCTCTCTTGAGTGCCTTTGAGTTGTTTGGGTGCTTGCCATTTTTCTTTGGGAATTTCTGAAAGATTAGAATGCTGTAGATATCTTCTCACTTTCTGTATATAGATATGAAAAGCGTTGAGTTATCGAATTTCATTTTTGGTACATGCATTTGAAAATTGAAAAGTGCTTCATCATCTTGTCTTACACATTGTTAAGACTAGTTGCATCTTTCATTTTCTATATGCTTTTTAGCTGATCTTTGCAGAAAGTTAGAATTATTGCACTCTAGGAAGGAATTCTTCTTTTCGCTACTACTTAAGTACTTTTGGTTTGAAAGAAAGAAAAATCTCTCCCTACCTTAAGTAGTTTTCATTGAAAAGGAAAGGAAAATGTGCATTATCATGTAGTTGAGGATTACATTATGTTTACATTTATGTACTCACCTCATGCATCCACCTAACCGTACAAGATAAAATTAACGCTAGCTTAGGTTAAAATCATTTAGTAACTGTGTGTAAGTTAGAGACGTGTTCCGGTGTCGTTAAGGGTGGCAGCTGTCGTTATTTTCTAGAACTGTAGTCTGGGGGTATTGTAGTCTTCCACGTACATTGATATATCGAGCTCCTTCACGTACCCACCAAGTACCATAATCCATACTTGGCGTATATCGAATGGTGGATCACGTACTCGACATGTATATCGGAAGGTCTCGTGCCAATGGCTATGCATTAGACAACACCACTACGGATTTGAGCTCCCATGTACCTTGCGTATATCGGGAGACACCATTAGGATTCTTAAAACCAACCGAGTTAACCATTTGGCCGTCTTGGCAAAGCAATACACCGAGAACAACACTTGGGGAGATTGGCACGCACGTACTGTCCAGGTAATCGGGTATGTTGGCAAGGGTACGGTCCCAATCCTCCTTGTCGCGTCATATTGTTGGACCCTGCAGTATATAGCGGTTTGCGATGCCTTGATAATCCTGTGAGGTTCCAGACTTTGAATCCACTCCTATTCACACAGTTTGCTTGTTTCTTTTAGACTTGAGTAGTGTTTGATTTGTGTGGTACTTTAGAGACTCCTAGGAGGTTTAGATATGGAAGATTCTTCTAGGACTACCAACCAAGGCACCTCATTCTAGGGTATGCCATTTGTTATTCCCCCTTGTGGAACTATTGGTCCTCCCTTTATGGCTACGTTGAGTCTTCCTGGATTGACGATAGGATTACCGGTATGGTTATTCTCCAATCCAGTTACGCAAAGTGCACCAAATGTGTCGAACCTAGGTCCTTCACCACATGAGCATCAATCTCATGGTGACCCTTCTCCTTCTCCGTCGAAAGTTGAATCGGCTTCAGTCTCTTCCTCTTCTCCTACTGAAGACTCTAGTGTTAGTAATCAAGTGAATGAGAAGAAGAAGAAAAGGAAGATTAAGAAGAAGAAGGATAAGAAAGAGACCAAGCATCAACCATATGCCTTTGATGGAACTCATTCTATGAGAATGCCTCGCAAGCCAAAGTTCCCTTGCAAACTTTGCAAGGGTGATCACCTTCTCAAGAATTGTTCTGGTCTTTCCCATGTGTCAGAAGTGTGGTCTAAAAACCCCAAACCACTTGTATCGTCAACCTCTGACCATCATGTTGATGATACTCCCTCGACCAGTGACCCATTGGTGAAGGGTAGGAAGGGTAGAGCTGCAGACCCTTGTTGGATATGCAAGGGCATGCATCATACTTACCTTTGTCCAAGCATGGATGAAGCTTCATGGTGGTTGGAAGATATTACTAGATCTCAACAGGTGCTTCCAACAAGCGATAGTAAGTTGTCCCTCGACCCCCCGTTGGTTGACCAAGTGGTCAATTCAGTTTCATCTGTAATTGATCCCACTCTTCCTTCGGAGAGTGAAGTGATCGAGTCGATCTCATCTCCACTCGATCCCGCTCTTTCATTGGAGAAAGTATAGACTGAAGCAGTCACCATGACATAATCTTTGTCTCATTCTTATCTTCCAAGTGAGAGTGAATTGGAAACCGCTGATGTTTTCCTAGTCAGTTCGGAATGTTTTAGGCAAGGGGAGACCTTTTCCATTCCTACAAGATCCCCCCAAGTACTGAGGTCATCTCCTTTGATTGGAATGGTCTAATAGAATCTCGTATTCCTTCGAGTGTTCCTTTTCAAATATCTGTAGGTGTTTCCGATAAAGAAATTTTTCTTACGATAGTTGATGAGGGAGATTTTGTTAGTATTTTGTCCTCAACTACTTGGCAAGCTATAGGTTCACCTCAGCTTGTGCCAGTCACTGACCAGATTTTGGATTTTAATAGAAGGCCTACCGGACCTTTAGGGATTATCCCACAGTTACCTATCACGTTGAGAGGTAAAACTCTTTATGTTGATGTCATGGTTGTCCAAGGTCCTTTAGATTTCAATCTGCTCCTTGGACGTGATTATGTCTATGCTATGAAAGCTGTAGTGTCCACGCTCTTTTGAGCGATGTATTTTCCCCATCATGGGAGGATTGTGACCATTGATCAGCTTTCCTACGTGACACCCACTCATCATATGAATCCTAGTCATCAGAATTCCCTGAATGTTCCACATGTTTTAGTGGTTTCTTCCCCTTGAGGATGGGGGGTACGAGCATAATTTATGTTTTGTTTCAAGCTCGTTAAAAAATGAAACCAACCTTCAAGCAAAGTTTCTCTTTGATTTCAAGCTTGCATAAAAATGAAACCATTTCACATGAGCATAGTTCCCGTTCTATGTCAAGCTCGTTAAAAAATGAAATAGGTTCCTACGAGCACAGTTTATGTTATGTTTCAAGCTCGTTAAAAAATGAAACCAACCACCCTAGCATAGTTTACCTTTAGTTTCAAGCTTGCATAAAAATGAAACCAATCCATTGGAGCATAGTTTTATTCTATTCCAAGCTCGTTAAAAAATGAAATAGACCCCTCTAAGCATAGTTTACCTTTGGTTTCAAGCTTGCACAAAAATGAAACCAATCCCTTCGAGCATAGTTTTATTCCATTTTAAGCTCGTTAAAAAATAAGATGGGCTCCCCTCAAGCATAGTTTTATTCCATTTTAAGCTCGTTAAAAAATAAGATGGGCTCCCCTCAAGCTTAGTTTTATTCCATTTTAAGCTCGTTAAAAAATAAGATGCCCCCCCCTCGAGCATAGTTTTATTCCATTTCAAGCTTGTTAAAAAATGAGATGCCCCCCCTCAAGCATAGTTATTGTCTATTTCAAGCTTGTGTAAAAATGAAATAGATCTCCCTCCCTTCAGTTTGAGTCTCTCACTAGAGTTAGAACTTGAACCTTCATTTCCTCTGATTCTCGTTTTCCCCCCCTTGGTGAACATTTTCATATTAGTATCCAGGTTGGTAGTTGGGTTAGCAAGCAACATTTTCAGACAAAATGAAGCTTGGGGGGAATGTCACATGTCGTACCGTCAGCAATCATGTTGAGGGAACACTACCATGTTAGGCCGCTAGCAATAATGCTGGGGGCATTTACCAACCTCTGGGTATCATGTTGGGAAGGAACCCGTCAATGGACCATAACCATGAGCATAGTTCATGTTCTATGTCAAGCTCGTTAAAAAATGAAATAGGTCCCTGTGAGCATAGTTCCCGTTCTATGCCAAGCTCATTAAAAAATGAAATAGGTTCCCGTGAGAAGAGTTCTAATCTTGTGTCAAGCTCATTAAAAAATGAAACAACTCCTTTCCTTTTGAGTTGAGTCTTCTCGTAGACTTAGTACCTGAACCTTCTTTTCATCCGCCTATGCCTTAGGCGAATGAAATGAAGCTTGGGGGCATGTCTTCAATCTCTGGAAGTTACGTTGAAGTCAACTCGATCGCCTCTTCACACCACGTTGGAGCTAAGTCACTTACTTCCAGCAATCATGCTGGGGGCACACACCAACCTCTGGATGCCATGTTGGGGAAAAATTCACCATTGGGAACATTTTCGAGCATACTTTCCTTCTTTAGGTTTCGAGCTCATTAAACCATGAAAATTATACCGAGCATAATTCATTTTCCGTTACAAGCTCGTTAAAAAATGAAGCAGACATCATGAGCATTCTTCCAACTTATCTTTGAGCTCGTTAAAAATAGTAAGATAGTATTTGAGCTTACTTTTCACTTTTTTCGTGCTCTGGTTGAAACATGAAAAGTGGTTTGAGCTTACTTTTCACTTTTTCGTGCTCTGGTTAACACATGAAAAGTGGTTCGAGCTTATTTTTTACTTTTTCGTGCTCTGGTTCAAACATGAAAAAGATTTCGAGTGCTTTTGATACCATTCTTGTGCTCGCTAAAAATTTAAGTTAAAAAGGTGTGTCTAATGAGTATAGGTTTATCACTTTATCCGGCCTCGCTAGACTATTTACGGAAAAGGAACTGTGCCGAGTTTACTTTTTCCTTTGTCGTACTCGGTCATCAACCATGACAAAGTTGTTCATGGAGTCCTTTTTAATCTCTTTTCAGACTCCCTAAATAGGAAAAAATTGCCGAGCGAACTTGATGCTTTCATGCTTGTAAAAGCATTTGAATGATCGTCTTTTTGGTGATAGTTTACCCCTTTTTTAGACTAGGAAGCACTATTTACGAAAAAGGAATACTCCAACCAACCATGGCTGGAAGAGTCCTCTCCCGCATTGTTTTACCCTTTTTCGGGCGATGAGGCTAACTTTATGAAAAAGGACCGTTGGAGTCTCCTTTAGTTCTTTTCAGACTCTCTAAACATGAAATGACGTCGAGTTTTCTTTCTCTGGACTCTTTAAATTTTAAACATTGAAGGGCCCATTATGGGACGAACCCCTCCTTTCCTAGGTTCGTGAAACATTTGGGATTGGACTCATCTATGAGATGAGCTATACCAAGCATCTAGTTACCCTCATCAAGCTCGTAAAAAACACATGAGGCACTCATCAATCATGATGGGGAAAAAGGAAAATGTTTGTGTTACATACCTTAGTGGCAGTATATAGTCGTTCTTGAACATGGCACTCGTCTCCATTTTCATACCAACACTTGGGTCATGTGTTTGTCTATGAGTCCCCGCTTACTTTCTGAGTCTTGTCAATTCCATGAGTCACGTCGCTCCTTTGGATCAGCTAAAGAATGCTTCCACTATCAGTTGCATTAGAAGTTTGTGTCATTCTCATGTCAATACTGCCAAGTCATACGATGCCCACGTTCAAGAAAACATTCATCACTCATCATTTTCGGTCAGTACACATGTCGTCATGATCGTTGTTACTTTGAGTCAGTCTCACATGTTATTGTACCATCCGATCCACTCTACACATCTTTTGTCGTGTTTCGTGTCGATTGATGGGGGATTCATCATGGCCCTCCTTCGACGAATTCATCCTTGTCGACTTCAACTCATCATCCAAGGATTGAATCTAGAAACTAGTCAAGTAACTTGGCCCTACATGCCTCAATGGCAGGTTACCTCGCTTTCAACATGAGTTTACATCATTGACTCTTGATTGAAAGATTTCATCTCGCATTCGACTTCAGCTCATTTAATTCACGGTTGGTGATATGTACTATGATACCTTGGGAATCATTGACATTAATGGTGATCTCCCTCACACTTGTTAACGGTTTACATCAATGACCGGTAATCAAGTGGTTTCTACCATGTTCGATGTCAAGACATTTGTAATCACATGGATAGATTCGTATCATTGTGGGTTCAGCTTGAAGACCCTGGGGAGTCATGTTTTACCCAGGTTGCAATGGAGTTTGTATTGAGTCATATTACACAGATCCACTATTGTATTGGTCGTGGCTGTGTTATCATCTCATCATGGATCTACGCTTGTGTCTAGTAGCCATGATTGTGTTCAGTCGGTCATTACTCCCATGGATCTGCAATGTATTGGTCGGCAGCCATGTTGTACTACATATGATATTGTTAGTTCAAATTCAGTTGTACTGCAGCAGCGTCCTTCATCCGACAAGTCTTTTGCCATTTTTTCTATCAAAGCATTTCACATGTCTCATTCCATCAGCTTCATGCTTTGGGGGGCATTCTGTTACACCAAAATGTCGTCACCCTTGTTGTTGGGCCCAGGTTGAGACAAAAGTTTTGGAAACACCTTTTTGAGACAAGCAGGGAAAGCTGAGCTGAGCGCAGCTCAGAAATACAATTTTTCCTAAGTATTGAGGATGCTACGAAGTTGCGCGCAGCATACAACTTTTGACCAGGCTGCGGAGTTGCGCACAGCATCGAAGTTTTGACCATGATGCGAAGACCAGTACTGCGCAGAAGCAGTGCTGCGGAGTTAGGAGGCCATGTGGAGCCAACAAGCCGGGTTGGAAAACCGTCGCAGTTTTGGAAACCCTTAGGGTTTTGGGTTTTAGGTCTTCGACATTGTACAAACATGACCTTCGGGCATGATTCATAAAAGAAGACAATTTTGTATGGGATGGGGTTGCTCTATTTTTGGGGGCTAGATGCTATTTGCTAGAGTAATCATGATATAACCTTTTGTATTAATAAGTATCTCCGGGCTGAGAAAATTGTAAAGGCTCTGCAGCTGAGTGCCCAGACTAAGAATGGTTGCCCCATCCCTTTTTAAAGAAATATATTACCAACCGCTCTTGCGGACGTAGATTTCCATTCGGGGAAGTGAACCACGTTAAACCCTGTGTTATGTGATTATGTTTTATGAATGAATGACTGTCTGTATTGCCTGTAGAATGAATGTTGGAATGTTTCCTTGCATGTTGTAATGGGAGAACTTTGATATGCATTTACCAATAGGAGAAGTTTGGGAATGATATGCTAGGTTTCACGGGAACAGATGAATAGTGAACATTTCAATTATATGTTAAGATCGTGAATCAGTCATTTAAGTTTAATACTTTCTTAACACAGTGAAGGAACATAGCACGGTTAGTCGCGTCTATCATTTCAGTTCACGTTGTAATAATCTAAGTCCTTGAATGAATGCTAGAAAGATACCCAGTAAGTGCCTGAATGGATGGATGGGTGATATTCATCTCAGTGCCTTAACCTTTTCAAGATCTCCCAAGTAGAGGATAGTGTGGTTGATTCGCAGTTCCAGTAGCAGATTCACAGCAGTAAGAATCCCTTAGTGAGGCCCACAGTGTTTCCATCAACGCACCATAGTCGCTCGCAGTGTAGATCCTGCTGCGTACCGCATCGCTTTGACCCGCAGCGCACTCCTTCTGTCCTGCGCTACGCAGCTTGTTCAGATAAACAACTCATCATTTACTGTGGAAACCTGATTCCACAGTACCCCATAAGATACACCTTGGGTGAGACCTCAACCTGCTCACAGGTTGTTGCCGAAAGGGCCGGTGTGAAGGGGTTTTGTTGGTCAAAAGGGAGAACCGCAAAGAACCTAGGTCTAATTGGAAACCTCTGGGTCAGTTTAAGCCAACAAATGGTTCCGTTGCCGCGCTAGAATCCATGATGAGTTTCAATCATGATGTGTGAAGAAGAATATCAGTTCCCCGAAGGATCTGACAATTGGCATCCTGAAAAGACAGAAATCCAAGCTTGGTGGGATAAGACCATAAGAGATTTTAACAGACAAGAAAATAGACATCCACGTCTAAGTGACACACAGTGGTCAGAGAGATATCTGTTTGACGATATTCACGAGATTTTTTGGGCATCATTTCCAAACGAGCTGCATGCGTGGATCTCACGACTCGCAAAGAAGAAAACTTGTTTTCAAGGAGTTCCTACAGAGTGAAATCCTGAGCTCACAGCGCAGCTTAAAGCATTAGACAGCTCATTGTCGCGCACAGTTGATTATTGGGTCGATCATATGCTAGAAGGCTTTGTAACAGAATTTGCTGTAGACACACTCAAATCCTATAGCCAAGCAAAAGAAAACTTTTTCGGAGGATTCCAAGGTAATTTTTTGAACAATCTCAGTCTATACATTAAGATGTTGTTAGCTGAGAAAGGTGTTTTAAGAATGCAGTAATATTCTTGAAGTTTGTCATGATAAGTAGTACATATATTGATTCTGACGAAGAGACACATACTCTTAGAAGTGGTAAGATATATAAAATTAATAAGAATCGGAAGGCCCTAAACTTCATATAGATACTGAGATCCCCTGCGATCTTGATAGCGAAGTTGCACAACCATTTACCCCTGAGAATCCGTCGGCTGCACAAACCGCGCCACCCTTATCGCAAAACCCACCCGCTACGCATCCCACCCCGCAGAAGACTCAGCCTAGTCTATCTCTCCCAATAGTCCCATTTTTATTTACTGTGCAGGTCCCTTTACACCAGCCGCGCACTAATCCCGGCGCTCCACCACCTAATAGCACAATGGAAAACACTGATATGAAACTACCAATATTCAAAGGAACTGGCCTAGAAGACCCTGATCAGCATTGGTTCCTTTGCGAAGCCGTATGGAGTGTAAGACAAATCCAGGATGATGCCGTAAAGCAAGCACAGCTCATCACCACCTTTAGAGACAAAGATTTACACTGGTTTATGAAATACTCTCAGGTACAACCCAGAACCCTCGCAGAAATTAAAGCCACGCTGGTGGCTGAGTTCAAGGAACCTAAGTCTGAATCTCAGTGTATAACTGAGCTGAAGGAAATAAAGCAGAGACCAACTGAAATGGTCTGGGAATTTGATCAGAAGTTTAATACGTTACTAGACCAAGTAAGTTTTGTTATACCACCAGAACAACATAAAGAATGGTTCATTGCTGCACTGTTACCTCATATCAGATTACCATTGATGCAGTAGAAGGTTCTATCCTAGGTAGAGGCCTTGGAAATCGCAATGAAGTTGGAAGCTTTTCCGATTGGTGATACTAGTTCTGGGATGTCTTAGATCCAGAACCAGCTGACCACCCTAACACTTGAACTGCAAAGTATGAAAAATGGTAAAGAACAAAGATATGAACCTAGACAGGAGGTTTGGTGTACAAGTTGTAAAGGAGAAGGTCATGACCGCGAGCATTGCCCTCTATTCTGCAACTATCTTAACAGTGGTGCGCCTAACCCATTAAATCAGAATTAGGCCCCATGGTGTGAAATTTGCAGAACCACGGGACATAGACTTGAAGACTGTTACCTTATCCAGAAATACGTGAAAACTCCTAAGAATTTATATTGCAACTTCTGTAAATCAGTTGGACATGATGAATCCAATTTCCGCGCATATGAATTGATGAATGAAAGAAAACGAGATATGGACGCAATGAGAGGCACTGGCGTATACCGCGTACAGGAAGAAAATCATCCTAAGAAGGATAACACACAATATGACCTAGGAGGATACAGAGGTCATGGTGGTGGATACCGCGGCAGAGGAAGAAATGCTGGTCCGACGGAGGGAAGAGGCCGTGGCCAAGTCATTTGTTATAATTGTGGTCAACCCGGTCATGTATCTAGAGATTGTGTTAACCCATGCACCATGTGCAATTATTGTAAATCATTTGAGCATGTTATTGAAGACTACCTAGTATTAGAGGTGGAAATGCAGAAGAGAAGACGAACAGAGGCTCCGAATCCAAATGTCCAGTGGATCTGAGCATCAATGTGGTCATGCGCAGTGGCACTGAGACAGGCTGCGACAGAGGAGCGGAAGCTTCAACATCAGGGGAGGCACATACGAAGAAGGATCCCCTTGAAACAGTATGGATAAGGAAGGATCATAAACATGAAGACAAAGAAGATGATCTTTGAAGGGAAGCATCTTAGGGTCATCGCACCATTGGATCCTAAAGATGGTGACAGATACAGTGAGCCGATTCAGGAGGAATCCCAAGCTCAATATTTAGGCCGACTATACCAGCTAACTGCGAACAAGGAAGACTACATTAATCCTACTGCGGAAGGTACGCTCAGCTGGCGATGTGACACTTCTTGTATATCTGACTCGGATACAGGACTGGAGAATTGGCAAAGCCGCATGCATGAAGTATCAGCAAGAAGATGTGCACAGGTTATGAAATCACTGCGCTGGATCGAAAAAGAGGTGAGTCCTATTCCCACATATGATGGTTCTGCTAATGTTTACAGTTTCATAAGGAAATATACTGCAACTATACCAGATGAGCATAGATTTCCAGCTTTAGATATCGCATTGCACGATACACCTGCCAGATGGTGGAATGCACATAAGAAAACATTGACCACTTGCGATCAATGCAGAACTAAGATGCAGATCCGGTTCGCTGAAAAGGTTACTTTACCCTTCGAAAAGTATAATGGACAGATAGACCCTAGTCAGCACATTGAAATCTGTTCAAAGGCATGGGTGGGAAGACCACTTACAGAATGGGTACATTTATTTGTACATACATTGGATGCGGGTATCCCAGAGAAATGGTACCTCGACCTGGAGATACGCAGTGAACTCACTGATTGGGAGCTGCTCATTGCAAACTTCTAGAAGGACTTCAGTTTTGAATATGAGAATCCATTAATCCAAGAAGCATTACAACTAATCAAAAAGCGCATATTCCAGGATGACTGTCCTCATCAAAACATAACATTGCAGGAGTTTTTTGGGACAGATTGCGTTCCTGTGCACTTACAATCAGAATGGAAGGAACATGAAGAGCACTTTATCGAGTGTTACAACTTAGATGAAGATACCAATGATACAAATGAAGACGATGAGGAGGACCCACGCAACATAGATATACCAGAGTCAGAAGGCGCGCGCGAGGTAGAAGGACCTCCGTTGGAAATCCCAGATATGACTGGACCAGTAAAAACACAAAAAGTGAACATTGGCACAGACAAAGAGCCAAAGTTTGTATCAATAGGAGATTATTGGGACGATCAGACTATTGCAGAGATCGCAGATACCTTACATGAGTATCAAGAACTGTTTCCAACAAAATGTACAGAGATGAAAGGAATTTTGGGAGACTTAGGGGTCATGAAGATACCTTTAAAGCCAGGTGCTAAGCCTGTCAAGCAGAGGCTATACAGATTGAATCCGCGCTATAAGGAAAAAGTCCGCGCAGAGCTAGATAAGATGCTAGAGGCAAGAATCATTGAACCGGTCGAATAATCTGAATGGATTAGCCCCATTGTTGTTCAAGACAAGAAAGCAAAAGGAAAGATCAGGATTTGTGTGGATCTCAAAAAACTGAATGATGCTTCCATGCACGACCCATTTCCTACTCCATTCATAAACGAAGTGCTTGATAACGTTGGAGGAAATGAGGCATATTCTTTCACTGACGGTTTCTTTGGCTATCATCAGATCAGGATTGATCCTGCGGATAGGCATAAGACGACATTTGCTATAGAATGGGGGTCATTCTAGTACACCGTCATGCCTTTTGGTCTGAAGAATGCACCTGCCATATTCTCCAGAGTCGTCGTCGCAACATGTAAAGATTTTATGCACAAGTTTCTAGAAGCATACTTTGATGATTGGACTATGTTTGGTCTATTGAAAAATCATTGCGCGAATCTCCGCATGATGCTCGAAAAGTGTCGATAGCATTAAATATCCTTGAATTTGAAGAAGTGTATTTTTTGTGTGCCCTATGGAACTTTACTTGGCCACATTGTCTGTAAGCAAGGATTGATGGTAGACCCTGTGAAGATTGTAGTTATTGCAAAATTACCAACACCAAATTCAGTCAAGATGTTGCGATCTACCTTAGGCCATACTGGATACTATAGGAAATTTATAAAGGGTTATGCGCAGACAACCGCAACAATGGAGAAGCTGCTGAAGAAGGACGCACCGTTCATTTGGAACGCAGAATGCGGATAGGGTTTTGATACATTAAAAGAAAAGATGGTCACTGCGCCGATTCTAGTCTTTCTAGATTGGACAAAGCCATTCCATGTCCATGTTGACGCATCATGTATTGCCCTAGGGATCGTGTTAGCTCAGCCAGGAGAGGGAGGTATTGACCACCCTATTGCATTTTCTAGCAGAAAGCTTTCAATAGCAGAGAAGAACTATACTACTACTGAGAGGGAAGGCCTTGCAATGGTATATGCTCTACATAAATTTAGACACTACTTGTTGGGATCACACATCCTTATGTTTACTGACCATTCTGCGTTGAAATACTTGGTCAACAAGCCAGTGTTAGGGGGATGCATATGCAGATGGCTATTGCTGTTCCAGGAATATGACTTTGAGATTATTGTCAATCCAGGTAGACTGAACTTGGGACCTAATCATTTGTCAAGGATTGAGTCAGGAGAGGAGCCAACAAACATTGAAGATAGTCTACCTGATGCACAATTATTTTCTATATAGGTTGCTGATGATTATTACAAGGATATCATTGATCTATTAACCACAGGGTTGGCACTGTAGGAATTCTCTATCCTGCAGAAAAAACAGTTAGTGGTGCGCGCCGCGGACTTCACTATAATTGCAGGTCAGTTATACAAACTTGGGCTGGATGAAGTCCTGCGCAGGTGTGTACTTGATCATGAGAATCCCTTTATTCTAGCAGACGCACACTCAAGAATCGCAGGAGGTCACTATGCAGGAAGGGCTACTGTGCAGAAGATATTGCGCGCAGGGTTATGGTGGCCTACGCTCCATAAAGATGCCAAAGAACATTGCAGGAACTGTGATGTCTATCAGAGGATAGGAAAACCATCACGCCGAGATGAGATGCCATTGAATCCACAGCTGACACTACAGCCATTTGAAAAATAGGCAATAGACTTTGTGGGTCCTATAAACCCACCAGGAAAAAGAACGGGTGCAAGGTATATTATTACTGCTACTGATTACCTCACCAGATGGGCGGAAGCAAAACCAGTTAAGGACTGCAGCGCTAGTACTGCTGCACAGTTTATTTTTGAAGAAATACTCACCAGATTTGGCTGTCCGAAAATTTTAATGAGTGACCAAGGTACTCACTTCTTGAACAAGACTATTGAGGCACTTACAAAGGAATTCCACATTCGTCATCAGCGTAGTACTCCATATCATCCATAGGCGAATGGTACTGTAGAGGCTTTCAATAAAATATTGGAGAACGCGATCACTAAGGTATGCAATGTAAATAGAGATGATTGGGACTTGCGCATCTCATCTGTGTTATGGGCATACAGGACCACATGCAAGAAATTGACAAGACAGACAACCTTTCGGTTGATTTATGGGAAGGAGGCTATAATGCCTATGGAATATATTGTCTCTAGTTTAAGAATCGTTGCGTTCATAGGGATGGCAGATTACAAAGCTCTAGAAGAAATATTGCTACACTTACTGGGATTGGAGGACGATCGCTTCATCGCAGGCTTCCACCAGCAAGCTCAGAAGGATCGCGAGAAAGCATGGCATGATCGCCATATAAAGAACAAGTGTTTTCAGGTAGGTGATCTAGTCCTCCTGTATGATAGCAAATTCATGAAATTCCCTGGTAAATTTATGATGCATTGGCTTGGCCCATATACTGTGATAAATGTTACTAACACTGGTGTAGTCCAGTTAGCCAATTTCGCTGGTGATACCTTGCCAACTTTGATAAATGGAAGCAGGCTAAAGCTATACCATGATAACACCGCTTCGAAGAACCCTGAATAACGAACAAAGGAAGGAAGTTCTAAGTGTCAAGTACAGTTGAAATTGGACACTAGAAATGTAAAGGAGTTTCACATGTATGATAACAGGAAGAAGGTATGATAAGAAGAATGATCTACATACCATGCAGCACTGTTGAAGCTGCGCGGAAGGAAAAAAATAAAATTGTAAGCCGTGCAATTGGAAATTTTTGGAACTGCGAAGTAGTCGCACAGGGTTGCAGATGGCTTGCCGCGCAGTTCGGCGCGACACTCAGAGAAAAATAGTTGTTGCATGGCTTTTCAGAAAAATAGCCATTAGATGACCGTTGCAGCAACCACTTCAGCATTTAAAGTGAAGATAGCCTTTCTAAGCACGCCGACGACGGAAAAGACCGAAGGATCCGCTCAAATTCACCAACGGACAAATTGCCTATCTAGCCGTTGAAGGGCGCGGGAGGGGGTCTGCTGCGCCTATAAATAACACCGTTGGGAGACTCATGGGCATTACCGAGCACTTAGAATTTTCTTGTGATTAACCTCTCTGAGCTAGTAGCCATCTATATTCTGTCTGCCTTGGATGCTATCTCATTAATGAATGTCCGAACCTTCCTATAGAGAAGAAGAACTGACTATTGAAGAAGCACTGAGGATCTTTCAACACAGAGGGATTCAACAGTTAATGAAAAATCCAGTTAAGAAGGTCGCTATAGAACAAGGTGAAGGATCCTGCAGATCACCAAGAATTAATCTGACAATGCAAGAAAAATTGAAAGATAAAGGAAAAGACGTAACTACACCTCGATCCAAGATATATCCACCCAGGAAGACACCCCGCATTACACTTCTGCTGTTGCATGCTGGCGTTCTGCATTTGTGTTGGCCCAGAGGTTGACGAACTTAAACCCTCTAGGATCTTTCAATAGCAGAAAAATTGAAAGATAAAGGAAGACACCCCGCATTACAAAGCAGGTCACGACGAAGTATATCCACGTCATCGACTTGAGGCGGATATGAAATGTATCTTCATATTGCCGAAAGCACAAACGAAGAAACTGGAGTGGTTCCCAGGGAACTACATCATGTATGAGCAAGACGTTGAGGACCTCATGAAAGATTGGCCACCAGAGTTTCGTGTAGTGGTTATGGATGTGGAGATAGACTCAGCAGAAGATGATCCAATCCCGCTCTCATGCCCAATCACTGAAGAAACAGGGAAGAGAAAAGAAGCTGAGACTTCAGAGAAGCCAAAGTCGAGGAAGAAGGTGAAGGCCACAAAGATTCAATCGGAGGCAGTCCTCAATGATGATGACTATGAGATGATAGTCAAAACAGTCTCAGAGCAGATGAAGGAGCTTATGGCGGCTAAAGAAAATATGGACATGGTCATCCAGGATGACCTGCACAAGACACGGCTCGCAATGCAAGGTTTGATGAAGAAAATGGACAATGTCCAGAAAAGCCTTACCTTGTTGCAGGAAGCAGGAGCTGACGCGAGGTCGGTGGGGACCTCGCAGCAAGAACCGCCACAGTTAGCAATAACGTTGCCATTGAAGACTAGAATTATCCATGTGGACCCATTGGCTATTGCATTGCTAATGGAAGAACAAGTTGTGTTGGACACAAAGAGAGTCGAGAGGGTAGAGCTCGACTTAGCCAAAATCCCCTTACCAGGATTGCACTTCATCCACACGCATATCATTGAGGAGATGCATGAATGGATGGTTGAATCGATGAAGTCACAAGCAGAACTCACCCCAGCAAACAGGCAAATTTAGCTACACGCAGAAATACAGCTGCGGAACGAACTGGACCGCCGAAAAAATTTGGAGACTACCATATCCAATGTTGCGAAGGATATTGAAGGCATAGAAATCCAGGATGATCCTGCAAACACAGTTCTGAGGATCGGAGATAAGGTGAGATCCTTGTAGTCAGAGATGCAGGATAAAGAGATTTATTATGAGGCTGATATTGCCACATTGAAGGATAAGCTGAATAAGCAAGTGCCATTAACTGAGCAGCAGTTGAGGGAGCAAGCCGTCAAGACCGCCGCGCAGAACATAACAAGTGGCATGACTCAGTGCCAAGATATATTGGAACAAGTTTCCAAGGCATTCACCGCCCTTGAAGAAGATCAGGGGCTGCTGTAGGTAAAGACCGCGGTAAAAGAAAAACATACCGCATTAGAAAAGTTGGACGCAGAGCTCAAGGCTTTGCCACCCAGGGAGAGGCTGTCCAGGTACAAGGAAGTATCAGGCTTAAAGAAGCAAGTCCAAGTATTAAGAGAGAAGGAGACTGAGATGGACAATCAACCACAGCAACTCCTGGAGGATGCTACAACAGTATTGCAGCAGATAGAAGATAAGCTAAAGGAACTGCGCGAAAACCAGGAGTAGGTACAGGACCAGATCAGAGAAGAGATAACTCCAGCGCTGCTTGAAACAGTTCAACAAGTTGAGCAGGATACCAGGCAAGCAGTGGAGCAGTTGCTCGGTGTATATAATGAGTTCGCGGCCAAACTAGTCCCACTGGTCGCGGAGCAGAGTGAGACAACTGTAGCAGCAAGTGGCTCGGGGACGAGCCACATGTAAGTGTTAGGGGCACGTTGGGCCCAGGTTGAGACAAAAGTTTTGGAAACACCTTTTTGAGACAAGCAGGGAAAGATGAGCTAAGCGCAGCTCATAAATACAATTTTTCCTAAGTATTGAGGATGCTCTGAAGTTGTGCGTAGCATCCAACTTTTGACCAGGCTGCGGAGTTGTGCGCAACATCCAAGTTTTGGCCGTGATGCGAAGACTAGTACTACGCAGAAGCAGTGCTGCGGAGTTAGGAGGCCACGTGGAGCCAGCAAGCCGGGTTGGAAAACCGGCGCAGTTTTGGAAACCCATAGGGTTTTGCGTTTTAGGTCTTTGACATTGTACAAACATGACCTTCAGGCATGATCTATAAAAGAAGACAATTTTGTATGGGATGGGGTTGCTCTATTTTTGGGGGCTGGATGCTAGTTGCTAGAGTAATAATGATATAACCTTTTGTATTAAGAAATCTCTTTGGGATGAGAATATTGTAAAGGTTCTGCAGTTGTGTGCGCAGAGACCTAGCCGAGAGAAATGAGAGTCTGCAGCTGAGTGCACAGACTAAGAACAGTTGCCCCATCCCTTTTTAAAGAAATATATTACCAACCGTTCTTGTGGACGTAACTTTCCATCCGGGGAAGTGAACCACATTAAACCTTTTGTTATGCGATTATGTTTTATGAATGAATGACTGTCTGTATTGCCTGTAGAATGAATGTTGGAATGTTTCCTTGCATGTTGTATTGGGAGAACTTTGATATGCATTTACCAATAGGAGAAGTTTGGGAATGATATGCTAGGTTCCACGGGAACAGATGAATGGTGAACATTTCAATTATATGTTAAGATCGTGAATCAGTCATTTAAGTTTAATACTTTCGTAACACAATGAAGGAACGCATCATGGTTAGTCGCATCTATCATTTCAGTTCACTTTGTAATAATCTAAGTCCTTGAATGAATGCTAGAAAGATACCCAGTAAGTGCCTGAATGGATGGATGGGTGATATTCATCTCAGTGCCTTAACCTTTTCAAGATCTCCCAAGTAGAGGATAGTGTGGTTGATTTGCAGTTCCAGTAGAATATTCACAGTAGTAAAAAGCCCCTAGTGAGGCCAGCAGTGTTGCCATCACCACACCGTAGTCGCTCGCAGTGTAGATCCTGCTGCGTACCGCATCGCTTTGACACGCAGCGCACTCCTTCTGTCCTGCGCTGCGCAGCTTGTTCAGATAAACAACTCATCATTTACTGTGGAAACCTGATTCCGCAGTACCCCATAAGATACACCTCGGATGAGGCCTCAACCTGATCGCAGGTTGTTGCTAAAAGGGCCGGTGCGAAGGGGTTTTGTCGGTCAAAAAGGAGAACCGCAAAGAACCTGGGTCTAATTGGAAACCTCTAGTTTAGTTTAATCCAACACTTGTGCAAGTGTCACAAGTGTTGCAAGTGTTGCAAGTATTGTCATCTTGACCTAGTGTCGTCACCATGACCGTTGCAAGTACCGTCATTATGACCAAGTGTTTTCATCATGACCGTTGTGATAATGTCGTCATCTTGACCCTTGTGTATACACCCCTGAAGATACCTGGACTAAGTAATGATCTGGAAGGATTTGCACTCAATTTTGCAATCTTTTGAGAGGTCGTCGCAGGTTGCACACTAGAAAAATGTGACATCGCAGGTTGCTCTATAGCAAGGTGCGACGAGGTCTGTTAATGGGCAAAAATAGCCATTTCGAGATCTTTCTAGAAGCTTTCCCATTTGGGGTCTTATCCCTGATCTCTTGGAGAGATGGTACTTGACCCCTAACTCATTAGGAGGATCCCCTATCTCTCTCCTACCATCTCTCTACCTATCCTATCCATAACCCCATCCACTTAGTCCTATATATATGAGGCTCACTCCCATACCAAAGGGAGGAAGACTATGGTATCTACATGCTGGTGAAATCTCTCTTAGGACACCTTCACTCACCTCTTGGAGAATTCATGCTTCCTTGGAAGGGCTTGGCAATTGGCTTATGTGGAGAAGGGATGCTACATTAAGTCATTAGTTGTAGTTCTATATCTCTATCATGTACTCCTCTATTTGAAGTAATACAAATGATTTCCACCAATATCGTTCTTAATGTGTAATGATGTTGTCTTGTTTACCTGCTTAACTGTTTACATAGATCTCTTATTGTATAGATGCTCTTTACTCATTTCTCTTTTCTGTGTCTTAACAGGTCTTGCAGCTTGGATCTGACGACCTTGGGACGTCGAGCAACATTCGGGAGAAAGGATAGCGAATCAAAGAGGTAAGACATCTAGTACTTGATCCTTAAGTAGATCTAGGAAACGTGTTTGTAGTCTGTTCTATTTGTTCTAGACTCGAATTGAGCTAGGGAGATCTGGCTCACCTCTGGTCGAGTGGATTGTCTGGTAACAGTATGGGAGTGAGCCTCACTTATATAGGACTAAGTGGATGAGGTTATGGATAGGATAGGTTGAGATATGGTAGGAGACAGATAGGGGATCTTCCCAATGAGTTAGGGGTCAAGTACCAACTCTCCAAGAGATCAGGGATAAGCCCCCAAATGGGCAAGCTTCGAGAAAGATCTCGAAATGGCTATTTTCTCCCATTAATAGACCTCGTCGCACCTTGCTATAGAGCAACCTCAGACGTCGCATGTTGCTAGTATGCAACCTGCGACAACCTCTCAAAAGGTTGTACAAACTGAGTACAAATCTTCCCAAATGAGTACTTGGTCCATATGACTTCAGGGATGTATACACTAAATCATGACGATGGGTATATTTTAGGTGTAACAGTATTGCTGAATTGCTTGTTGGAAAATGAAGCTCAGCAAAACAATGAAGGATTTTCATAAAGGAGATTGTGGAGGGCACCATTCATGGAAAGTAACAGCAAATTAAATTATGAGAGCTGGTTTTTATTGGCCTACTATGTTTTCAGATGTTTATAAAGAGACTACCACCTGTCATAAGTGCCAAATCTTTGTTGGTAAGAGGAAACTGGTTTCACTTCCTCTTAACCCAATTTCAATAGAGGCACCATTCCAGCAGTGGGGGTTAGACTTCATTAGCGAAATCAACCCAAATTCCTCGGGTCAACACAGATGGATTCTGACGTCAACCGATTATTTCACAAAATGGATTGAAGCCATTCCCATAAGGATAGAAACTGATGCTGTAATCATGGATTTTCTAGAAAATAATATTTTGGCAAGGTTTGGATGCCCCAGGAGAATTGTGACAAATAATGCAGCTTCCTTCAAATCCAAGAAAACGATAAGTTTCTGCCATAAGTAGCACATAAACCTGAACCATTCTACTACCTATTATCCACAAGGGAATGGATTGGTTGAGTCTTCTAACAAGAGCCTAGTAAGAATAATTAAGAAATTGCTGGAAGAGAACAAAAGAGCTTGGCATACAAAGCTGAAATATGCTTTGTGGGATGACAGGATCAGCGCAAAAAGAGCAATTGGGATGTCACCATTCAAGTTAGTATATGGAGCTTAAGTTGTCTTTCCCACATCTTTAGGATTTCCAGTCATGAAGCTGTTGCAGGGGCATGAGGATGAACTAAACCATATGCAGAGAAGGATAAATCAGATAATAGAGCTAAATGAGATAAGGGACAAAGCCTATGACAGAGTGCAAGTGCACCAATAGAAAATGAAAAGTACTTTTGACAGGAAGGTTAAAGAAGAATAGTTCCAGATTGATGATTTGGTCTTGAAGTGGGATGCTCCTAGATAAGACAAGCATGGGGAGTTTGACCATATGTGGGTAGGTCCATACATCATTGCAGCAAATAGAGGTGTCAATTCTTTCATTCTGGAGCATCAAGATGGGTCTCCACTGACATGAGGTCCAGTGAATGGTAGATTTCTGAAGCATTACCTGTCCTGAGGATGACAGGTAACCTTTGTACCATATTTTGTATATATTACTTTACATTTGCATTACTACATGTGGTGAACTAAAGGATTTGAAGCCCGAAGTGAAGGCCTTGAAATCTGGAAGGGTAGCCATTTCTTTTGTTTTAATTTTTACATACAGAAAAGTAGGAATAGTGGTTTGAAGTCTTGAAAAACGGCCCAATGGATCAGGAACTGGGTCTGCGGGGTTCTTTGTTACCTCACAGGGAGGATAACATCCCCAATTGGAGCCAGTTGTTGGTACCAGTTTTGGCTTGAAGGGTTAGCGAGGGTTAGATCCATGGAAATAATGAATAAGGTCCCAGTTGTTCAAGTTACACGACCTAGAGGCTGCAAATAGAAGCTCAGAATGTTCATAACTAGTTTTGGGATGCAAATGATGGGAGGTCTTAGGTCTTTAACAAGTGCAAAGGTGGATAAAATGCGAAAACCCGCTCGAAGTTATATAGAGGTATAAATCAACAGAGTAGATCTGCGGCGATGGAGATCGACGACCATAAGTGCCTTTCGCAAATTAAGATGGATTAGTTTAAGCGTGGGTGGAGTGTGCTAGCCCACGAGCAATTTGGGAACCTAATCAACAGGCAGAAGGACAGATCTAATGCCAATAGGTACTTCAGTGATTTGACGTACGTGGGGAAATTGACATTTCCATATTTACGAAGTTTTGGTAGGCCCTGTGTATTTCAATGGTGTAGTTACGGCGGAGATGAGATCTATGGCAGAGATTTAGTTCGCATTTTGGACATGCGTGGAGGATCGAAACTCTCAAAATCTGCAAACTCGGTAGGGGCTGCATCTTTGGACGGCTGAGATGCAGAATGGGCCCATCTTAACGGCCACCGTTGGATGCACATATCTAAGGTGAGAGGAAGGTGGCATTTGAAAGGTTAAGAGCTGTGAAGGATTGTAGAGTTAAAGGGTGAAGGATATCTATGGCATAGATCAGATCATACCAATTGATGGCTTGAAATCCTTTGTGATACATAAGACGTGAGAAGGTTAGGAAAGAATAAATATTATAAAAATGGAATGCATGGGGATTTGAGTATTGTTTGATCCAGTTGCGTCGAAAAATGATAGACGACCATTGTGCAGAAGCAAACAACTCAGCTAGGAGCTCAGACCAGCTGTCAAATAAACAGGTAGGCCTCATGTCTCCATACAAACCTATTTAAATGGCTGAATTGAGTGAGATAGAACCCCCAGGTTTTGAATACCAAAGGATAGGTGATTTGTTTGAGGATAAAGATGCCAAGGTTTATGACACAATGTTGATAAACAACTCCATTGAGACAGCTGAGGACAGGTTAAAGATAATTAGGGAACATAATATAGACATCCATAAGGTTTACCAGTCATTTTTTCATTTGTTTACAATCGACCAAACCCCAAATTGTCCCGAGTTCGTCGACTAGTGCGCCACCAATTACTCCTCCTCTGAGAGGGTGATTATGGGCGCATCCATCTCTAAGATCCTGTGCCAATTCAACCACTTCACTATTAAGAAAGCCCTATCAATCCCAGAGTACATAGAAGAAGCGCTAATTCATCATTTCAGACAGGCCCCAACTGAGCTTAAGCAAAGTTTCTTCCATGCTAGCCTAATTCCTAATGTCTCCTTCCAGGACCAACCTTTCCTTGGTGAAGTCAGTGTGTTTAGAGAAGACTCCAAATGTGTTATAACCTTGCTAGCCCAGTTCCAAGGATTAGATACAGACCCGTATATCACTGAACCTTTAATGATCCTATTGTTTGTCATGAGAACATGTCCTCTTGAGCTTGAGGAGCCCGATCAGTCCATCCAGTGTGCCTATTATAGGTTTGATGAGGCCCTAGTTGAGATGATCCATTCTTAGCTAGTGGATTTCCCCAGAACTAGAAGCTTCAGATTCCAGTCATACTTGCTGAGAATGTTCATGTCCTTTAATGAAGAGAACTTACAGATGCCTGAGATGATGCTCTCTCGGGAAACAGTCACAGACTACACTTAGTTCATGAACAACATCATGTCTGAAGTCTACAATGTTATCTTTCAAAGGAAACTGCCTAGGGTATTAACAGAAATGAAATACCTGCTGCAACCTTCTCCAGATAAGAAGATAGGTGTCTGGTTCCTCTCAGAACACAGCACAACAATCAGATTTTATGGGTTTTCCCATGCACCCTATATGCTGTCATCTTTTCTAACCCCTAGATTATTTACACTGGAATTCATCAGGTAGAGGTTGAAGGTGGAAATTGAACATTTCTTAGATGACAAGAGGGCTTCAGATATCACTTTTCCATGGGCTGTAGGCCCTTTCATTGTTAAAAACAAGGATTCCCTTCCAACCATTGAAGGTATGATGAGAGAGATGGGATTCAAAAAAAAGGCAACCATCAATTATGACCCCCACCACATCATCTCAGACAGAAGAAAAGAAAGTAACAAGAAAGCTTTTATACATTTTGAAATTACAAGGCTGGCTGAGACTACTAATTTGTTAGAATATCCTGACAAAATCCAGATGGAGGTAGATACACCTAATGACCCCACTGCTTTGGTGCAGAAGTCCATATTACCTCAAATTAGCAGCTCCAGCTTGGCTCCAGCAGTTGGAGAGGTCATACCCCTGCCAGTGGCTCTGGGGGTCCAGCAAATTGGAAAGAATTGATGTCATGGAAATAGATGATGACACAGAAAGAGCTCGCAAAAGGCAGAAAGTCGAAGGAACTGAGAAGTAGTTGGTACCGGTGACAGCTGGTGAAGGAAAAAAGAAGCAAGTGAAGATTAAGCTGCCTTCTTTCGAGGTCAAAGAATATGTATTCAACCAAACATCCACTGAACTTGTTGCACCAAGAAAGAGTAGAGTTGAACTACTAGATGAGTATAAATGAAGCACATATGCAGCCTCAGAGGAGTCTAAGCTATATGAAGAGGTGAGGCAGTTTTCCAATAAATATGTGTCTTTGGTGACCAGTAGGAGCCATGTCCAGAACACCTTGAACTTGGCCTTAGCTACCAAAAGCAAATCTATTGAACTGAAAGTGAACCTGGAAGATATTCCTATTCTTGATATGGTCAACTTGCACAAGGAAACTGGGGAGGTTATCTATGCCAAGTTGCTAAAGGCCGCACTAGAGCTATCTAAATTAAAAGTCAGTAAGGGCAAGGTTCAAAATCAACTCAGACTAGAGAGACTGGAGAACAAAGCCCACAAGGCACAAATCAAGAACTTGCAAAATGCATTGTTGGCTACTGAAATCCAGGAAGACAAGAAGGTCAGTATACAAAGGTTGCTGGATGAGAAAGATAACACCATTCATTCATTGAAAAAGAATCTAAAAATCCCCTCCACCCAGCTGGTGGAAGCTCCTGAATTGACAGGGCTAGAAGAGAAGAGAGAAAAGCTACAAAATGAACTAACAGACTGCAAATCTAAATTGTTGAAGTTTGAAGAGAAGGAAAAGTTGTGGCTGAGTGATATGGCTCTCATGGTGGAGAGTGGATAGAAGTGGAAGGCTAAGTCTGAAGACCTTGAAAAGAAATTGCAGGAGAAGAGCCAAGAGTTGGAGAACATGGCCACACCCTCCTCCATAGAATCGGGTGACTTCTCCCTTGTGGGGGCTATGGCACAGGAAATCCTGAGAGACTTAGAATTGGAAAGGTTAAAGAACCAAAACACAAACTGAAAAATTATGATGTCAAAGGCAGAGCAGGAAAATGAGGCTTAGGAAACCAAGTACCAGGAGATGTAGGTCAAAAATGAGGAATTGGTGAAGCAGGCCACAGGTCAGACCTCCTTGCAGGAACCAAAGTAAGTCATTTGGAATGACATTATTGCAGAGGCAGAGAAATTGAGGCCATATCTCGATTTCATTCTGGACAAAGAGGTTGTAATCAAGTTAGCTAGGCAAAGCATAACAACATTCAAGGAAAAGTTGAACAAGAAGCTCATGGAGTGTGCAGAAAAGGCCATAGAATTTTTGAATGGGATGACACAGGATGAGTTGAAAGCAGCCAGCATAAAGGATAGAGTGTCTACTATTATTTGGGCAAAGAAGGTGGTGAATAAGTATCACCAGATGAACACAATTCAGGCAAGGACAGGAATTTTAGCACATCAAGTAAAACTCTTCAAAGAAATGTTTGATCCACTATTCAAGAAGGGACATCCTCTCTTTTGGGAGGAGGATGGAACCATGAGGACACAGGAAGAATATCAGGGAAAGTTATGGGAATCCATATTGGATCATGAAGGATTTGCTGACATGAACCAACCTCTGACAGGCAAAACATTGGTGGAAAAGTTAACAAAGGAATTTGAGCTAGTTTGGGTCTTCAAAGAAGCTTGTGCACACTTCAGGAGTTATTCATATAAGATCACAAAGAAATGCGAGTGTTGCTGAAGGAGGTGGCCACATCGAACTTGCCATCTCCAGAGCAATGGAAGACCATTGAGAAGTTTGGGAAAGCCAAACTGACTTTGCATGCATGAAGATTCAAGGGTCGTGGAGAGTGGCAGCCTGCAAAATTAGTCACCTAGGTTTTTGTTTAGTTACTAGAGTTTGTTACCAGCTAGTAGATGATTGAGGGCACTTGCAAAGGCTGTTAAGACTACCTGTCAGCATTTGCTGCTTTTTGTTGTAACTAATTCTCATAGAGGGAGACAATGCCTGTATAGGTGTCATGAATTTGTAACAACTTTCTATTAGGGTTATTCGGGCCTGAGGGCTGAGGATATCTATATATTCATATGTAATCAAGATGCAAAAGGTTGAAACCTGTTGGAACCCATGAGGCTCTGTGTTATGTATTTTTAGATGCTCCTTTAAAAAAATTGGCAGAGCTGAGAAAGTATTTTGAGCAGATATTCTTGTGTTATTTGATTTGCAGTTTGTATCTCCTTTTTCTCATGTGAATGTTTCTTTGTTATCCCATATTGTTTTCTTTTCATGTTTGGATAAGTGTATATTGAGGTAGAATTCATATGTTTATGCTATGTTTCTTTGATTCCAAGCATCCACAAACTTGTTCTACTAAAGTTAATGCAGAATTAATTCTTACAATGCTCTATGTTAATGGAATGTTCTTATTTTCTTCTTTATCACCACTCAAGTAGCCTTGACTATAAATGAGTAGCTACCCTGCCTCTATTATGAATTTTTTGCAAAGCATTGCCACTTTATCATCATAAGTGTTTTTGACTCCATTTCCCAATGAATATTCACCTTGTTTCAACCAAACAACAAATCTGATTTTAATTCTAATTCATATGTCTGGCATTGATAAACAAACATTGAGAGATCCCTCTCTAGAAAGATAGAAGCTAGCTCTCTTTCCTAAAGCTTGGTTTTGTGTGTTACCTTGAAGAGACCTTTCCACAACCTTGGGGTCCATTTGTGTGCTAACACCACCTTGTCCATGGTGTATAATTCGTCCTCCCAATAGAGTGTCAAATCCCCACCCTCCAATCCACTGTCGAGTTTCTACCAGATACTCCCAACCTGGAGCAATGCTTATTTACCTTGGAACACCTCGATGGGGAACGTCGAGACTCTCTTCAACAAAATGAAGCCATGAAAGTCCGTTCCAAGGCACACTATGACCGATAGGTGAGACCACACACCGTCAACGAATGTGACTTTGTTCTTGTCTTCAATGCCAAGAAAGACAACAAACCAGGACCCGATAATTTTTTTATCTAAATGGATAGGCCCTTACATCGTTAATCAATGCCTCCCAAAAGGATCCTATGGAGTCTTAACTAACCCCGAAGGTATCACCCTCATCCACTTGGTCAATGGGTTGTACCTCAAACGCTTCTACCCTTAATACTTTAGTACCCCTCAAGTACAAATTGTTTTGGTTATATGATTTATGCATTGTTAATTCCTTGGTCATATTCTTTACTACACTTGGGTATGTGCACCATGTGTGCAGGATATCGACCAAGACAAGTTCACAACCCTTTTTTATAAGAACAAGGATCCTTGCTTCATCATTGGAATAGAGTTCCCTACCATAGGTATCATTCTAAAACTCACATATAGACATTATTTACACTTCGTTTATAATGCATCTACCAGTATTCCTATTGATAACCATAGGTGCCTAATTCATAGTCCTGATGTGCCATAAACGTCATAATTGGGAATAACATGTTCCCCCATGGGTGTGTGCACCATTTCCATCCCAGTCATCTATTGACACACATGATGTCGACCCCCCCACAAGTCTGAGGAATTTTGATATAGCTTCAAAAGGTCACCTCTTAGCTTATCATTTTGTAATTGCGCATTTACTCCACCAAGTAAACACGTTATGATAAATATTCACAAATCCCACACATACCTACATGAGCACTTTACCATCAGTAATTTTCTTTGTATCAGCACCCCGTGAAGACACTGATGGGGCCCCACCATCAAAAGTAACCAGTTCTATTTTAGTTATCTCGTAGGAATACACTGCATAAGATTGATTCATGGGGCACCTGTCTTCGCATTTGCAAACTAACCCCCACTTCATTTTGAAAAGTGTCCGTTGATGCACTCAAAACCGCAGGGACTCCATCCATCATCAAAATTGGTCCCCTGACACACCTAAAGCTGTGGGGACCCCGCCATTATTCTTCATGTACAAACAGTCCCCCCATCACCTTACATTGCAGGAACAACATATTCTTTTGGCAACAACCCATGGTTTCCTTTGATCGATGTATTTGAGTCTCCATATTCTCCGTAGTATTTGTTTTGTTGGTTACCCTTACTCTATGTTTTGTGTCTCCATCGAATCCCTTTCATTTGCAGTTTGCATCCGCTTGTTTCAACCTGTTTTGTTCCAAAAGGAAATCTATCATTCTCACCCCATGTCTTCCATCGATCAAAGGATGTTATGAGCCCCACACTTATCAACCAGTCTTCTGACAGGTCTATCCGTCCACTAGTTGGTTACAATATGATATTGGTTCTTAGGATAAGACTCTCATCTTCTCATGTACTTCAACTCTCGTCGATGTCAAAACACTACATTTCGAGAGTTGCAGTAGTTGCAGCTGTACCTGTGAAATTCCACAAGGGTAGATCACTAAGCTTGAACAAAACTCACAATTTCACATTGTTATTACTAAGAAGAATTAGAAAAATACATGGATCAATTCACTCATAAAATTGAAACACGCATGAAAAACCGTTGTTGATGCATTAATCAATTGTAAGCTATAAATCCAAAAATGTTAGAATAGAATGAATTCGATACACTCTAGAGGATTCGAATTCACCTCAATTCTAGGCTTAGTTTGCATTGGAACCATCTCTCGATAAAGTCTAGTGGCCACCGATGGTGAATAATCAATCAACTGGAGTAGGACTGAGCATAACTGAATCATGTGGGCACCAAAATAGGGGAGGAGACTCCAAGGGGGCACATAACTGGATTTCAGTGGTCAAGGAGGGTGCTTCTACACTCAGTAGCAGTCAACTAGGATCTACAGTCAGTTAACTGAGAATTCAAGGGGACAAGGTTCCCTAAATCATGGAACTGACTGTTAGATCTCCTAAATCTACGCATGAGGGCGCATTTGTAACTCTAGTGATGGAAAAAAGGTGCACTAAGTGGCTAGGAGGGCTAATGATAGCCAAAAACAAGCTCCAGGGGGCCAAAATAGGGACTAGGTGCTAGGAGATTCAATTGTTGATGCATGGATGCATGGATGCATGGACTGCTGCATGGAATGCATGCAAAACCAAAAAAATATGGTGAGAATATTCCAACACCCCCACTTAAGTCGAACTACAAGGAAAAATAAATGGAAAATAAGGCCCTCGTTACTGAGACCAATGGTCACCCCTTACAACAATCTAAAAAAAATGAGAAAAGAGGGAAAGCCCAATGGGAAACCCCCCCCCCCCTTCAAGATAGACTGTAAAAAACTAATCAGCCAAGGTAGCACTCACCCCAAGAAGGGATCGGAGATGAGTGAACTTCTTCACTGAAAAAGTCTTCGTGAAAATATCTACAATCAGAGATGAGTGAACTTCTTCATTGTGATGTTGATTTTATTATTGTTTCATCATATTTTATGTTATAGCCAAATTGTCTTTCAATAGTTGGAGAACATATTCTTGGTGCTCTATGTGATACTCCACTAATTGAACTTTATCTTTCCCTTTCAAGGGTGATGTAATGAATGGAGGATGATAGCCATAAAATTCCATAAATGGGAACATTTTTGTGAAGTATGAAAGGATGTGTTGTATGAAAATTCTACCAAGGCCAACCACTTGACCCATTGTGTTTCTTTATCAGATGCAAATAAACAAAAATACCCTTCTAGACATTTATTCACAATCTTAATTCAACTATCGAAATGGAGGATTATAAGCTCATGCGTAGGAGGAGGGAATTCGGTTCCATAATGATCGATTGCATGGGGCAGGAGGCAAATTGTACAACAAACCCCTCCATGCCTCCATTTCAACAAGGGGTGTTTCCATGCACCACAAACTTGTGGATGTTAACGTTGGGCTCATGTTTAGACACCTCACACGTCCTTGCCACATGATATGGGTGTTGGAGATCCTTCAAGGATAGAGTAGAGAAATCCTCATGTAGTGGGGATGAAAGTATATCTTCCCATGTCAAATCTAAAACAATGTATCGAGCAAATCCTTTATTTGCTAGTTTATAATTATCACCACCTTATTGTCTTTCCTTTAGACATGTGAGGGGATGAAGGAATTGGTTTGATGAAGGAGAGATTCTAGCCATTCAAGTTTTGTAGCTAATATCCAGCTATGGGAAAGCTTTCTTGCAACAGTACCATTTTGGACATGGTGAATAAATTTGTTCATGAGAAGGGAGTCATTTTCAATGATGAGATTGTTGAGGTATTTTCTTAGAGCAATATGTATGTTGAAAGCCAAGGCATAGAGTTCAATTGCATTGTTCGAATATTTTCCAATGGTACTTGTATAGAGCCTCATAATGTCACCATTGTTTCTTTAAAAGATGCTTCCAAATCCAGTGGGACCTGGATTTCCTTTTAAGGGCCCATCAAAATTATTTTTGAGGAAGCCTTCTAGAGGAGAGGAACATGATTGAGAATTGTGGGTAAAATATTGATTTGAAGAAGCTCTTGAGCCATGCTTGAGAATTGTGGAGAAAGCTTGGATGGTTTCAATGTATGAGTGGTTTAACTTATTTCGATGTTTATGCTATAATTTTATGTGAAAATGTTTGATGGGTGTGTGACTATGCAGTGCATGTTCATTACGTTTTCTAATCATTGCAACTCTTAAGATTACTTGCTTGGTCAAATAATTCCTAGTTTCATCTAGATTAAATGGGACTAATATTCTTTAATTTATGTTTTATGTTTGTGTGTACATTTATTTCTTGTGCTCGAAAAAATTATTTTCTTAATTACTTAGAGATTTAGATGTGTGCATTCAATAATTAATAGTCATTTAGTTACAAAGATAGGATATGTTTCTTTTAGTATTCTTCATTAGAGTAGAAGCATACTACATCTTGTACAACATCCCCCAATCTGAAACAAAACCTAAACAACAGTTGTTAGGCCATAATCCAGATGGGATCACTATTCCAAATAGTATGAGGTATAATTGCGATGTCACATTGGGGTGAGCCCTTGTTGTTGACAACATGGCATTCCTCCCTGTCAACAAGTCCTAGCTGATCAATAAACACAACATTCATATAATAATAGAAATGTAATATCACAATATCTAGGACTTAACATGCACCTCCACTTAAAACAAGTGGTGTACTCAACACTTGATTAATCATGGATGTTTCTATAGGAAGAAATCATCTTCCCATGCCACCTCTTTAATTGGTAGGTTCTTCCACTTGATGATGTACTCAGTTATTGCTTGATTTCACAATTTCTTAGTCCATGTTTCAACGATTATTTCAGGTTCTAGTATGATTTCCCCTTCTTCAATAATCTATGGTTATAGTATTAACTATGATCTTGTTTTCAATTACATTTTTTAAGAAAGAATATGGAAGGTTAGATGTACATGTGAAGATGGAGGAAACCCCAATTTGTAAGCCATGCTTCCAATCCCCCGCAACACCTTACAGGGACATTATTACTTGGGTGCTAATTTATTGTCCTTGTTTTATTTCTTGAGGGACATTTGTTTGCATGGTTGTATCCTCACAAATACCCAATACCCCACTTCAAAATTTCATTTCACTTTGATGTTGATGTTGATTATTGTTTCATCCTATTTTATGTTATAGCCAAATTGTCTTTCAATAGTTGGAGAACCTCGTCTTGGTGCTTTATGTGTTTCTCCACTACTTGAACTTTATCTTTACCTATAAAGGGTGCTGTGATGGATTAGGATGATAGCCATAAAGTTCCATAAATGAGAACATTTTTGTGAAGTATGAAAGGATGTGTTATATGACCATTCTACCAAGGCCAATCACTTGACCCATTGTGTTTGTTTATCAGATGCAAATAAACAAAAATACCCTTATAGAAATTTATTCACAATAGTAATTCAACTATCGAATTGGAGGACTATAAGCTAATGCATAAGAGGAAGGTGTTGGGTTCCATAATGATCGCTTGCACGGGGTAGGAAACAACTTGTACCACAAACCCCTCCATGACTCCATGCCAACCAGATTCATTTCCATGCACCACAACCTCATGGATTTCAAGGTTGGGCTCATGTTGAGCCACCTAACATGTCCATGTCATGTGATATGGTTGTTGGAGATCCTTCAAGGCTATATAAAATCAATCCTCATGTAGTGGGGATGGGAGGATCTATGCCCGTGTAAAATCTAAACTAGAGTCTTGACCAACTCCCTTTGTTTTCTAGTCTATTATTATCACCACCTTATCGTCTTCCCTTCATACATGAGAGGGGATGCATGGATTGGTTTGATGAAGGAGAGATTATATCCATTCTAGTTTTGTATATAATCTCTAATTGTGGGAAAGCTTACTTGTGATAGTACCATTTTGCAATTGGATATGTTGAAGAAAGTTGATATGAGAAAGAAGTCACCTTCTATGATGAACTTGTTGAGGTATTTTATTAAAGTAATATATGTGTTGAAATCCAAGGCATAGAGTTTAATTGCATTCTTGGAATCTTTTCCAATGGTACCGGTATAGAGCCTCATAAAGTCACATTGTTTTTCTTAAAGATGCTTCCAAATCCAGTGGGACCTGGATTTCCTTTTGAGGCACCGTCGAAATTATTTTTGAGGAATCCTTCTAGAGGAGGGGAACAATGGAAGGGGACTGGAGATATGGTGGGGGGGGGTTTAAGTGGAGGGGTGGAGGGAGTCAAGTTGGATAGGCCACATGCTTGGAAGATGGCGGATTCATGAGATGGGGGTGTCCAATATTCTTCATTCCAAGAATGTATTTGAATGGTTTCTATGATGTAGGAGTGAATCATGTTCCAAACATATTTAGTACTTCAACTTGTATTTTTTAATATTCTGCGATTCCTCTCCTTCCATGTTTTTGTTAGGATATTCCTATACTCCATCCTAGTCCTTCTAACATTTCTGTCATTTTCAGTCTTGCATGCTAAATTAGGGTTTGCATGCAATTAGGGTTTGCAGCACCAGCACCTAGCCCTCGGCAAACTAGCCCCAGGAGCTTCTCTCGGATCAGTCTTAGCTCTCCTAGAGCTTAGTGCACCCTCTTTTCAGTTATTGCATGAGAAGGGCGCCCTTCTTCATCTGCCAGTCCAGTTTAGTTCAGTTAGCTTCAGTTCTTCCTTGATTTAAGGATTAACTGACTCCTAACTGACCTTATCACTCTTTTGGACCTCCAGTGTGACTAGATAGACTGTTTTGACTCCAGTTAGCTCCATGAGCGCCCCCCCACTGAGTCTCCTTCACTATATCAGTGCTTCCATGTGCCAGTTACACCAACCACACTCAGTTAGACTCAGTTAGACTCCCGGTTGATCACTACTTGTGCATTGATGACTTCACTGATGATGAGATAGACTCCTAGTTTGGCACTGATGACTCTCCACTGATTATGGATCTGTGCATGAAGGATAATTCGAATTACACCTAGTGAATTCGAATCCTCATACTCAGCATTGTATATTTACCCGGTTACTATTCTGATTAATGTAATGTGTGTAATTATTCTGCCTCTATTGGATCTATGTTCTATTGCTTCTCTCTTCTTCCTTAATTCCTTAATTCTTTCACTGTGAGGTTTACATCATCTCTTTGGATCTTATGTGGGCAATTTCACAGTTTTCACGGAAGAAATCCAGGGAAAATTTTCTATATTCTATTTAGAATGATGTTGTGGAAGAATACTTTTCTCCAATGAGCAATGGTGTCTCATATGATGTCTCATTTGCGATTAGTTTTTCAGTTATGTTCTTTCATACCATAGCATAAAGGTGAATTGACAATGGAAGAATGTGTTCCAACATTTCTAAATTTTTGGAATAGAGGAAGTAGATTGTTGACCTTTCAAAGCCACGATGAGTGATTTAATTCCATGTAAGATATGTTTTTCCAGGTGACCAACAAAAGGAACGTGGTTACTTTAGGCTAGATCTTCTATCACCATATATAATCCTAGATAACTTCTTCCACCCAATCATTGGTTTGGGTGCATAGAATGAAACATGCTTCTTTGAGTGAGAAATTCCCCCTTTCCATGTGCCCCAATCTTAGTTTGTTTGGTCCTGATTGTTTTTGAATTTTTTCTCATGTTAAGTTCCTACCAAAATTGGCCCCAATTGAAGGTTTTTGGGAAGTTGGGCTAGCTCTCTCTTCCTATCCATTGTCTCAAGTTTTTAGAGGAATGATTATCAGTCCCTAAGTGAGTATAGTATTAATAGACACAGGTTTGGTTGGTTGCTAAGAGACTTTCAGAAGACCCTGTATATTGAGAAAGGTTGTCCATAGACATCATCCCAAAACAAGGCAGAATGACCATCTATAATCTCCTAGAAATTGTGTTCTTCGATTAATTTCCTATTCTTTCAGGTAGTGTTCCAGATGAGAGATCCATTAGGTTGACCAGCAAGTCTGATTAGGTATTGCATCTGCACCTCAAAGGGTTTTTTTCATTAAAAAAATTACTCCAGATATTTGTGTTATTCTAGAGCCATCTCCATCAAGTTTTAGCCCCCAAGGAAGGATTTTCTACTTTTAGATCTTGAATTCCAGGTCCTCCAAGTTTCTTTGGTTGGAAGACTATGGCCTAAGCAACAAATTTGGACTATTTGTGATTGGATTGGGTGCCACGCCAAACAAAAGTTTGATGCAATTTTCTGATGGCTTTGATGATGCTTTTTGGGGAAGATCGCACATAGAAAAGATGTGTGGGCATAACATGTAAGACTGATTTGATAAAGACTATGCATCCTACTAGATTTAAAGATCAAAATGTTCAGTAGAGAGCCTTTTCTCTATTTTTTATATCAAGTCTTTTGATGTCGAGTCTTAATAGGAATTGGCAATAAACAGTGCACCCAAGTATTTGGAGAGAAGGGAACTCCTTTTAAAACCTATGAATATGGAGATTTTTATTTCAACAACTAGAGGAGTATTGAATAAGAAGATCTGAGACTTACTATGATTGATACAGGTACCTAAGGTTTCCAAGAAGACTAAGAGGAAATCAATTAGGGATTTATATTCATAGCTTGTTGATTTTCCCATCAACATTGTGTCATCCACGAATTGGAGGTGGGTCAAGGGTAAATCCTCACAATGCACCTGAATTCCTTTGATATTACCAACTTCCATGGAATCCATCAGGGAGTGACCAAGACCTTCAACCATCAGAACAAAGAGGAAGAGCGAGAGAGGATGACCTTGCCTTCTTTCTTGGGCTGGAATGAACGTTTCTGATGGGGAACCATTAACAAGGATGTAAAATAATGTGGATGAGAACAGAGAGAGAACCCAAGAGGTCCATTCAGAAGAGAAACTAAAAGCAAGAAGAACTTGTTGGAGGAATCTCCAATAAACCTTATCAAAGGATTTGGAGAAATCCAACTCATCATCATCCCTACATATTTGGTAGTCTTGGAAGATTGGATGGTTTTGTAGCCCAGGATAATACCATCTAAGATATGATGCCCCTCCACATAACCTGATTACTCCTTAGAGATCATATAAGGAAATAAGGGTTTCAATCTATTGGATATGAATTCATTATGATCTTGTAGATGACATTGCATTAGGCTATCGATCCAAATTTTCTAATGGTTTTGGCACTGTATTCTTTAGGAATAAGAGTGAGGAAGGTATCATTGAGAGCTGGAAAAACCTTCAAGCAATTCCTAGAATCCTCCCCAACCTCCCAGACATCTTGTTTGATGATCTACCAACAAGAGCGAAAAAAGTCAGTAGTAAAGTTGTTGGGTCCAAGAGATTTACTTGGGGCCATATCCATCACCGCTTGTTCTACTTATTCCAGAGAAATGATTCTAATGTGGTTGGAATTCTACTCTAGTGTGACTAGGAAGGGGATGTTATTTGTGATTATTCCTATGGAATAATTCCTATTGGAAGGAGGTCCCATGAGGAGTTGGTCATAGAAAGTGGTGAGCTCCTTTTCCATGTGTTCATGTTTGTTGATAGTGTTTCCCTAAGCATCTTTGATATAGGTAATGCGATTGTGATTCCTATGCAGAATCATAAAATTATGGAAGACTTTTGTATTTTTTTTACCTTCCTTAAGTCATTTTATCTTGGATTTATGCTTCCAAAGGGATTCCACACGTCGATTCCGGAGATCGAGTTGACTTTGCATAGATTTTTATTTCTCATTGGCTTGTTCCTTATGCCCTTCAAGAATGATTCTTTGTTGTAGGTTTTCCATATTCTACTCCAAGGCCCTTTGCTCTTGGAATATATTGCCAAAAACTTCCCCATTCCATGTTTTGATCTTAGTTTTTAGGTTTTTCAACTTCCATTGGAAGCAATACATTTTTTATCCATAGGTAATGAGTGCATTGTTCCACCAGTTGAGAACATCTGAATGGTGTATTTTTGGGTATATCATGTAGTTCCAAGTTTAGAAAAAAAATTCAGTGGTATGATCTCGCAAAGGTAAGAATGGAAGAGTTGATGACTAACCCTTGAGTGACCAGGTCTTTGGTGAGAAAAAATTGATCGAGGCTAGAAGATATCTAGTTGGACCCTCCCCACTTGTTGTTCTAGGTGTGGTTATCATTTTCGGTTTCTATGTACACTAGCTAAATATTGTGGATAAGATCTTTGAATGCTTCATATGCATCATCCAACCATCTTATGCTCCCCTTTTTTCCCTAGAGGGAGGTTACCATGATAAAATATCCCCCTATTTTCACGTACTCGGTGACCTAACGGTGACTTTGGAGCCATGGGGTACTGAATCTACTGACTGAATTTTCCTCTAATATGCAATTTCGTTTTTCTATTGATTTCAATTAAACATTTATAGCAGATATAATTATGTGTATAATCACTCATAAAAATATATATATAAGTTCCATCGGTTATTTCCATAAGAATGCATTCACCATTTCCATTAATTCAATGCACTTAAATTAGACAATAGGAGTAATTAATACAAACATAAATAAACACAATTCATTTATACACATGTGGAACTTATATGAAAATATAGCCAGATAAGTACAAAACAAGGACGTTCCTCCCATCCGTAGGATTTGTTAAGTCATATATTTCTTTGACATAGCCACCCCCAATATGGGGCTACCAATCCACAAGAAGGTACCGAGTTTCCTACTACCACCATTCTCCTCCACTTTTCTCAGTATGACTCCCATCTATAGTATGAGGTTGATGGTACAAGTGATGGTGGTATGGTCATTGGTTGTTCAAATAAGACAACATATGATGACTCCTTGATGGGAGAGAAGAGTGATGGAAAAATGGACTAGTTCTCCATAATTATATGCGTGTGGAGAACCAACCAAGTGGAACCAAAGATGATAGGAACTAGATACTTGGCATACCTGGGATTGGACACCCTTTTCCCTTCTAATCCTAGGCATAGAAAATTTATCCAAGGTTATATTTAATGAACTTTAATAAAGAGGGGTTAATAAAACGTAGGATAAAAATGAGTAAATAAAGGGAGTGACTTAAATGATAAGTCACTAGGGTCATTTCTCTTCTAAATCTCTCTCACTCCCCCTCTTGTGTAATAATAGACCCCCATCTCTTCTTCATCCCTCTTCGTCTACAGTAGTCATGTGTTTTTATATTAAATATAAAATGTACATAATTACATTATTTTTGTTACAGTGGACCATTCATGTTTAGCTTCTATCCATTTCCATCATAATTACATAATTACATTTTGGGGTAAAATATAGGGTGTTACATTACCCTCCTCCTTAATTTATGCACTATTCTCTATGAATCATTAGCGCTATATAAATAATGAAATTTTTTAACATGTATTTAAACATGTTGAATATCTCGTTGCATGACATCCTTTAGTTCTCAGGTTGCTTCTTTAGTCACCTTTGCCACAATGTTCTTGGTCCTTGTACTCTGGTAAAAGTGTTGGCTATCCCATCCACAATGCACCAACATTGATCGTCCACTACCTTAGTTTCATTTTAATGCTCAACACATTCACTTGTACTTATACCAATCATTAAGATGTAGTGTGCATGTTATAATCCTTCTTATGATATGGTCATAAAGTCCATAGTAATTTTCCAATAACAAAATGTAAGAACATATATTCATTTCATTAAACAAGTATGGAAATCTCTATCCAATATCTTATCTGCATTTTTTTTGTTTTCACAGGGTTTCCACAGGAAATAATTCAACCCATTGCTCTTCTTGACACATCCTATACAATTTTTTCAATCCATAGCTCTCCTCCCCCAAAATACTGCACAACACAAGGAATGGGGCTCCCTTTACCGAGTTAATAGTCCCTCAGGTTTGTTACCCCAATTTCCTTCCAGTGCTCCAACACAGACTGGCTAGGGAATCTCATGCTATGATAAATGTCATGAATCACGCATAGCAGATTCATTAAAGTTTCCTATTATTTTCATTCACTCACCCTACAGGATCATGCATCACCTTCTCTGAGTTAACAGTCCCTGGGCGATCCATCATTCACCAAGGCTTTCTTGCATAAGAAGAGTACAACTTTATGGTTCTTGCATCTTTGGAGTGGTCTTCTTCCTGATCTTTCTAACTTACAATTTCCACCATGGGATCATAATAAGTAGATTCACCATCAACCTATGTCATAAAAATAAACATACATGTATTATAAATCATACTTTTATATATCAAACAATATTGGAAATCATTATCTTCACAATTAAATTCCTAATAATGGCAAAAGAAATAATCCATGTCTTCGTTATGGCTCACTTTTATTGCCATATCCAAGACATTTTTTTTTAACACAACTTTGTTCTTTCGATGGAGCATTCTTATATTCCATCCAATGTGACTATTTTCATGCATTTCTTTTACTATATTCACAACAATTCCCATTCATGACATTGTTGTTTAACTCTTGTAGTCCATAGCTTATGGTTTTCCTGCAATGTGTCCTTAGAAATCAGACTTTAAATTGACTATAGGGTCATTCTCATAGGGTTTTTTCCTTTGCATGTGGTAGTTCTTAGTCTTCATTATGTTCGTATACTTGCTGCCATGACCAAGACAAATCTACCTACAGTTTTTCCTCTTAACAAAATTTTCAAATTAGCAAAAAAACAATGAGTATTCATTCATATAATCATTTCATTGCAACATTAATAATAACCCATTAAATAATCTCAGAATTATGATACCAACAATTCAATCATTTTCAACTGCCAACGTATTAAATGTAACAAAATACGATTCTCCATATATGTATTATCGGCACATCAAACATTTCACAATGCAATCAACACATGTGCCAGCATGCATAATCACATAAGCTACTTATGCATATTCACTCAATGCATCATTTCATTGGTTCAAGAATGCCATAATGCTAACTCTTATGATCTTCCATGATATGTTGAAGGATGCAAGCAAGACCTTGAAACATCATCCATCCACCTCACAATTACTTGTTTGACCATCTGGATACCCTCCTCTTCATCGCAACACCACACTAAGAATATACTTCTTTAGTGTTCTTTAGTGTTGGCAAAGAGGTTTCAAATACTTGTGTGGCACTATAACCTTCACAATTTCAACAACACAAGGCCTCACACATGGTTATTTCACATGGAATCTATTTCCCAAGCATGAGTGTAATATTCATTTGCAATGGTTATTAACTCTTAACCATTTCCATCATGACACACTAACTCATAAATGCATCAAAAGATTGCAATATATTTTTAACCCAAATATTTATGCCTTTGTCTCAATTGTGTATCAATGACATACATGCATTCAAATGTCATCATGAACACATCAATGAATATGTTAAGCATTACTGAAGGAATTCATACCCAATTCCATTCAACATTCAACACTCGTGCAACATAAGCATGATCAATTCCATACTTGTATGGTTTCCATCTACACCTCAGATGTTACTTGATCAACTGGTGTTTCATGGGAACTCACATGATTCCCTCCATCAACCTCATGAAAAGCTCTTTCCTTATTCTCTTTCAATGTGATATTGATCTCCACAAGCAGCTACATCATCAACATCTTCAACCAAGTTCTCAACCCTTCCTAGTTATACAACACATCAGAAACCATAATTAGTTATCATGGAATACTCATTCCATATAACATGGTAACACTCTTATCCCATATGCAATATCACATACATGCATTCAAGCATATTCTCATCTACTCCATCACATATTATTTCCCAATATGGCTACTAGTGCATATGAATTCTAGTTATGTTACACTCTTTCATTCTTATGCCATAAATCTATTTACAGATAGCTACTTTCTCAACATACATAAGCGTAAACAATGAAAAAGGACAGTTGAGGAATTTATCCCTCTCCGAGTCTCCATTCCTCTCCATAGCATAGGATTCCACAACTTAATTGATCTCTTCCATGGCCCCTCTGCCAACTCTATAACAATTCATTAGCTACAATATTCTCACCCAAGTAGTAATAATTAATTTATACTTAAGTTATACTTGCTACTTCAAAAATATACAATTCTATTTTACAAACAAAATAGATATTTATGGTGATGAAATCTCCCTTGTTCATATTTCTTCCTTGTTTTCCACCTGCACCCTATACTATTGCACCCAATTCTTGGCATCCTTGCAACTTCTTTGATGCTTTAGGTCACCTTTTCATTGTACCCATTTCCAAGGTCTACTACTCCAATTCACTTATTCAATCCTAGCCAAGCCCAACTTGACATCTTCTTATTCAAATCCACTTCTAACCTTATCCAATTCTAGAAATTTTATCTACATTCCTTGGAAAATTTCTTGTCCAACTCTATTGTGCCACAAACTCTATCTCACAATCCAATTCTACACAATGGAGTACCTTACTCCCTTGATAGCTATTTTCAGATGAATTGAAGTACATCATTCAATTCACATTCTTTACACATAAGTTGTTGGCTCATATCCTGCAACTTTATCTATCATGCCTAAATTTTATCTGTTATGGTGGCTCACCCATCTCATCCATGGGGTACATCCAATCTTCATCCTAGTAGATTCCCTATACCCTCCAATCCTTTTTAATGGTCCTTTCCTTGTGAAGACATTGTGCCTCCCATGATCTGCAACCTTTATTACATGGTTTTCTTTCTCTATTCCAAGGGTTATGATTTACAACCTTCTTTTATGCATAGAAATACCATTTTCTACAAACTAGTATTTCTCATACCACTTCTATCATTTATGTTATTGTATCAAATAACAACTAAACCAACCAAAATATCCACATCTCTTCTCTTCAATTTATTTCATGCAATTTAGATTGCATAAGGTTATAATCAATGCATTATATGTATTATTTGACAATGCAATGGCGTCCTCAATCACTTAATAAGTCATCCTTTACACATGATATACAATCCTTTTCAATCTTATTTATTCCTCATTTCTAGCATTTCCATCACACTATAATCATGTGATTCATATCACTTCAGATTCAACAACCAAGAGCTCTTATGTCTCTTCTTGCGCTACCTTTTTTGCACTTTTTGAATATGATAAATGCATGACATGCACTTTAACTGAGGTACAGTCAATCCCTTCTTAATTCCTCATGGTTATCAATAAGTGATGTCCCACTTGCATCATTGAGTATCCCTACATATCAATAGTACCATCACAATACTGAATACACAACCCTCCTTGGACTACTCCTTCAAATTGCTTATCGACAAGCACTTTTACCATGCATTGCTTCTTCAATTGCACCTACATAACTATGCAAGCTTCATTTTTTATGCTTATGCAAACATCCAAATCAATCTTACATCTAACATGATTCTATACCACCATAAAACTCTTTTCTTAGGTTTAAGAATCTTTGACAATCATCTACGTTAACATTCATTGCGCAGCTGAAGCATACTTGACTCATTCCATTGTGCTCCCACACCACTGTGAAAGTGCACTTATGATGTTCATACAATCATACTAAGTCCCTTTTACCTCTATCATACTCCTTTGTCTTCAAAACCTATTTTCCCAAGTTAGCACTTTTTCCCAGTACTACTTCATTCATGTAGTTGATTCTATATCTAATTTTGAATCTCAAAATACCCACTCTTGAGACATGTACCTAATATATGAAACCTGATCCTGAAACCAATATGTTAGGTAAACTATTTTCCAAAATTTCATAAAGAATTTTATGTACAATGAGAAATTCTCGAAAATACCCATTTGATAATTTATTATTATAAAATTGGGCTGCGAGCCCCTTTTCTGTTAAATTTACTCGAAAGATAAAAGGAACTAATTTATAATCGAATTCACTATGCTTGATATCCTAGTGATACTCTTTCCAATGAATTCTCCCATTTCCATTTATGAATTCAGAGATGAAAGTTACAACTCTCCAAAATCAACGATTTTACCTAATCTTACCCTGTTCATGTAGCTACACTTATTTTGGAGGACCAATTTCTGAGACCCGTAGAAGAAAATCGGTAAAGAACTAGATTTTTTTTATATTGGGCGTTGATAAACCATATATATAATGGTCAGCTCCCAGACACTTTCACTATTCAAATACGATGATGCCAAATTTTATGAAATTTTGGAATCATAATTTTTTTATTATTTTTGCACTTTTTCCAAACTTGAATTTTCATTGAAAAATGCTATCTCTCAAACTAAGCATTTATGGAAAAATTGTCTCTAAGAAAAGTTGTTTGGATCGATGAATAGAAAAAATGTTGAAATCATATTTTTTTTGTTATGAATACTTGGGCCACTTTTTCCTCCAAGTTTTCAAAAATTGACCTTTTGCAAGAAATACAAAATAGTATTAAATAAAATAGATAACAGGAAAAAATGAAATAATGAAGAGGGAAAAAATTGGTTGCTTGGATACAATACTCTTTCTCTTCCTATTCCTCTTCCTCTTCTCTATGGTAGAACCATGTGAAATGAAGAAATGAAACAAACCCTTTTTTCCCTCTTTTTAAGACATTTTCCCAGCTTCTTGAAAACATTAAAAAAGTCTCTCTTTTTTCAACAAGTTAAAAAATAACAACTTACTGTTCAATGATTTTAATGTTTATCAAAAGAAACGGTTCACCTATACTGTACAACGAGCACTGATGTGCCTAGAATGTAAAAGGAGAATCCGTGTGCCTTCACCAAAGAGGAGCACCAACACTAGTGCACCTTGACCAAAGAGGAGTAGCGACACTGGTGCAACTTAACCTAAGAGGAGCACCGACATGCCATTTCATAAGTGGAGTATCGATGTTTCCTTTTACAAAAGAATATTGTTTCACATGGGTCATGGAGCACCAGTGCGCCCACACCGTAAAAAGAGCATTGGTGCACCTTCACCAAAGAGGAGAACTGACACCGGTTCTTTGGCTTCACCAATGAGGAGTACCAACACCGATGCACCTTATCCAAATAGGAGCACCTGTGAACCATTACAAAAGTGGAGCACCAACTGTTTATTTTGGCTATAATCACACTGGTGCACATGGGTCATAGAGCACCGGTGATCCTAATCTAATGAGGAGCATCGATGTGCCATTACCAAAAAACAAGCACCGATGTGCCTAAACCAAATATGCATCGGTGTGCCATAATGGTTTAGGTGCACCAATAATAAAAAAAGTATGCTAAAACCTACACCCGCTCACCTCCACTAGAAACCTCCACTATAAACGGACATGACCTCAAATTAAGGTTAGAGGCACTAGGAAACCTAGGGAAAAGGGGCTAAGTGAAATATTACACAGTGGATTAAGGTTAGGCCAACTAACCATTCAAACAATAAATTTAAATCTATAGCCTTTTGAAAGAATTGAAAGACATGCGAGCATAACATTCCTCTATGGTGCATACTATTCAACATAATAATAATGCAATTCGTAACATGTACATGAGAGAGGCATAGTAATTAGAATCTCTAATACGATTATGAACACACAATTAACTCAGGTACTTGATAGTAATTATTGGATTGTAATGTAATTGAGAACATGATTAGTAATTATTTTGTTGTTGTGGTTATCTTTCGCTTGCATAATAATTATCTTTCATATGAGGATTAATTATCAGTTATGTTGTGTGTGTGCAAATAGAATGGTTAAGTAGTAAGTAATAATAGCATCAAAACATGTCCACATGCTTCCATCCATAGCTACACACAAACGATAGCAAGGACATAGGCACAGGCTACCAACTACAGCCTCCAAAATCAGATCCCATGGTTGTCCCCTACATCCATATTTCACTAGTATGATTTAGGTCGTATGGTTTCCTTACCTCCAGAAATCAATCACTAATACAAATCATATCTAAAATAATATAATAATATCTGCAATGATAGAACATATCTACATAAAGAGGTACTCTCAATCAAAAGACAGGGTGTGTTCCTTTCAGCACCAGAAACACTTTTGGGTCAAAATGGTCATAACTTGGTCATACATAAAGTTTTTTCAGCGAAACAAAAGGTGTTCTTTATTGGAAACATCACTTCGAACGCAATTGAATAGGTATCATAACCCAAAAATGATCATAAATAGGCTAACCAGAACATATGGTTGCACCCCTCTCAACACCGTGAGAGCCACAATTGTAAACCCCGAAGGAGATCAAGAGAACGAATAGATGGTAGGGAAGGATCATCATGTACAAAGGACACCATATTACATACATATCATGACATATAAACCATGAACATAAAGATAGCATAAATAAATCACCACGACACATAAACAGAATAAAATAACATAAATAGGACATGAGAGAATAATTATCTCAAATTTGGGAATCTAAATTCAATGGGACAATGTTCCTCCCTGTCGTATACACATTCAAGCCTACCTCACTTGAACAACTCAACCACAAGTTGATTCCACATATCCAAAATTAGAGCACACTCAGTCTAACAACTCTAAAAAATTTATCTTCTAAGAAACCGCAATACTTCCCACTACTACCCGCTCCCCATCCATCTCCACCGACTATGGGATATGAATCCCTTCACCTAAATCATCCCTCAGTATATCACCATCCCATTCCCAGGAATCCCACACAAGAACCTGGACTAGCAGAGTGGTTCCCAATGTAGAAGCAAGGGAAACAGTTGTCAGACTACCCTCTAGAAACAAATACTAGACTGCCCTTTGGGGGAATCCTACAACAGGAACTCAGTACCAACATAGTACCAATACTATCAACACTCTCAACATAGTGAGATATCACAATTCAAGTGATCCAAGCTTAGTATTAGCCTCAACAAGGAGAGAGCACATGAATTTATAGGAGAGAGGCAATCGAACCAAGGAAATCCCACCCGAGTCAAGATGAAGGGTTAACTCAACCATAAGGTAGTGAACTTGAATTCCACCAAGGAAACTTGAATTAGTGTGTGGAACACTCAATCATGAAGGGGGAACTAGAATCAGGGAGAGTGGAGGCTCAAGTGGAGTTTTTTTAACCTGAAATAGCTCCATGAGGAGGAGTTACACAAAACATGGATGAGTGGAAACCAAAAATAACTCAAGGGGGGCGCATGAGAAGTGATGGAGGCTCATTAATGAGCTGGAGGCACAAAAATAGGAAAGAATATCAAATGGTGCACTAGGATGAATATAGGTTCATAAATGACTTGGAGGCATACAAATAAGAAACAATATCTTCATGAGGGAACACTTACCAACTGGGAACCACAAAACCATTAAAGAGGGCACATAAGGTAGAAAAGGGCACTCCAAAGTATATCCCAATTAAAAAATAATCAAAATTAGGGTATGTTGTACAATGTTAGGGTGAGAAACAAATCCTAAACCCCAACCCCCTCACTTGTGGAACCATGGCCTCCCATACTCTTTTAGCTGTCTTCGCTGAGCCAATTTTATTTAATTAATAACAAACATCAACCATGATAATAATAACAATAATATTAACATCAAATTCCATAGTCACATCAACAAACAAATAATCATAATTCCATAGTCACATCAACAAAGAAATATTCAGAAGTCCAAGGCTTAACAATTGGGGTATTACATCCCCCCCCTTGAAAGCAATGCATTGTACTCCTTGATGCATATTTATTACATACATTCCGCAACATAAAAATTTCGAAATAGCTGCGGGCATGCTTCCCTCATAGCATCTTCCAGTTCCCATGTAGCATCCTCAAGACTGTAATGATCCCACTGGACATTTACCTACCTGATCTCTCGATTCCACAGCAACTTGACCCTGGGACCTACAATGGCAACTAGACGTACTGGAAAATACCCTTCTGGTTCCACCTGGATCGTAGTCCATTCGATTACATAATTAGTACCATATATATATATATATATATATATATATATATATATATATAAACCAAGAAATGCATTGTGTACTCTAATTACCTGAATCACATTCCAATCAATCACATTGTTAGCATGGGGTATATACTTTTTTAATAAAGACACACGAAACACATTATGTACTTTAATGCAAGCAGGCAGAGTGAGATCATAAGCAACGAATCCTATCATGTATGGGATCTCAAAAGGGACACAATGTATAGGAGCTAGCTTAGAACACTTCCCTAAGTTCAAGGTGCTCTTCTTGGGTCTGAATTTCAAAAAGACATGATCCCCAATTTCAAACTGCCTGACAATTTTGTTCTAATATGCATATATTTTTTGTCTATCTTGGGTTTCCTTTAGATTCTGCTTGATCTTAACCATCTAATCCTCCATATCCTTTAATAGTTCTGGTCCAATAATTATTTTGTTCATTGGATTATCCCAATTGATAGGAGTATTGCACTTTCTTCCATACATAGCCTCGAAAGGACTCATCTTTAGAGAGGCATGGTATCCATTATTATATGAAAACTCTACTAAGTGTATTAAATATTCCCACTTGGATGGTTGATCCATCACATACATTCTCAACATGTCTTCAATAACTTTATTATCTCTTTCTCTCTGACCATCTCTCTGAGGATGGTATGCTATACTCACGTTCAGATCTGTACCAAATATTTTGAACAAGCCCTTCCAAAATATACCAGTAAACATTGAATCTCTATCCGAAACTATAGCCTTTGGAATTCCATGCAATATGGTAACCTATTTCATGTAAATGTATGCAATGTTAGTTGTGGAATGAGTTGTCTTTACTGGAATAAAGTGTGACACTTTAGTCAACTTATCCACCACCACCATGATGACATCATGTTGTAGTATGGTATTAGGAAACTTTGTGATAAAATATATTGTCACTATGTCCCACTTCCATTCAGATATCGACAATGGTTGTAAAAATCCTACTATATGTTGATGATCAACTTTAACTTTCTCACATTACATGCATCTCACTATATATTCTGCAACATCATTCTTCATCCCCTAACAATAGTACTGCTTCCTCACTACCTCCACTGTCTTCTGATAACCTGAATGTCTAGCATAAGGAACATCATGGATTTCCTTTATGATCATTATTCTTAAATATCCCGAGCTGGGAACATAAACTCTATCTCTATGCATAAGGATTCCATTCTCTTCCAACTTATACTTATCAAATTTTTTTTTGTATTTTCTTTTGTTGCAATCCTTCCTTAACTTGATAGTTTTCATCTATAACATTGGCTTCATTAATATTATCCTTTAAATCTAAAGTACCAGTACTAATTGTTTCTACATGCATCACATGCATCTTCCTACTAGGTGTGTCAGCTACCTTATTCTCCTTACCTTTGACGTGCTTGATGTCAAATTCATATTCACATAACAATTCCATCCACCTTACTTGTCTTGCATTCAAATTAGGTTGATAAAACTAATACTTTAGACCATCTTGATCATTCCTTAACTCAACTTTATTACCCATCAAATAATGTCTCCACATATTTAAGGAATGAATGATGGTTGCGAGATCTAGATCAAGAGTGACATATTTTTTGTCATATTCCTTCAACTCTCTAGATTCATAATTGATCGCATGTCCATCCTGCATCAATACTCCACCAATACCTTGCTAACATGCATTTGTGCAAACAAAAAAACTTTTGTCAGGATCCGCAATCTTTACGACTGGTGCATTGGTAAGCATTTCCTTAAGTCTTCAAAACCTATCTTGATTCTTCACACTTAGGATTCCATTCGAATTTCACACCCTTCTTTTGTAAATATGTGATATGATAGACTTACTTTGAAAATCCTTCAATCCTTCGGTAGTATCCATTTAAGCCCATAAAAGATCTTATTTCTGACATATTCTTTGGTGTCAACCATTCCATAATAGCGTTTATCTTCTCATGGTCTACCAAAACACCTTCCTTGGATATGATATGTCCTAAGTAGTGGATTCTTCTCTGATAGAGAGAACACTTACTTAGTTTGGCATACAACCGATGTTCTCTAAGTATTTGCATTACTAACCTTAGATGTTCTTCATGTTCTTCTTCTTTCTTGGAATAGATAAGGATGCCATCCAAGAAAATAATTACAAACTTATCCATGTACTTTCTGAAAAATCCATTCATCAAACACATGCATATATTTAGTGCATTTGTCAATCCAAAAGGTACCGCTGTGAACTCATAATGTCCATACCTTGTTTTTAATGTTGTCTTATTGATGACCTCATTCTTAATTCTAATTTGGTGGTATCCTGATCTGAAATCTATCTTTGAAAAAACTTTGGTTTCTCTCAACTAATCAAACAATTCATCAATCATTTGCAAGGGGTGCTTGTTTTTAATTGTTGCTTTGTTCGATTGTCTATAATCTATGCAGAGTCTTAGAGTTCCATCCTTCTTCTTCACAAATAACATAGGAGATCCCCAACGTGAAACACTAGGTCTTATGTAACCTTTCTTCAATATCTCCTCTAACTACATCTGCAACGCTTTCAACTTTATGTTGGTTGTGGAGCCTGATCTCTAGATTCAGAGATATTATTATTCACCCATGTTCGTACCCCAGGTTTGGTTATGATCCCGGCACGACCTTAGGGGGGTTTGGGGGAGTGTGCACTCCCTCGGCTGGGGACAAAGCCCCCAAATTATGGGGGTTCGGGGGCATATCCCCCGAGGAAACGTTTTGGCGCTGTTTTCGCCACCAGTTTTCGGGCCCATGGTTTTGGGTAACCCATGGTATTTTCCCATTGTATTTCCCTTATAAAAGAAAGACATTGTAATATGGATAGGTAATGATGTATTAGGTTTTATGCATTGTAAAGATCTCTAAGATTAGGAGAGAGACTATGAGACAGTGAAGAGGAAGTGCATCGGCTATGCTGCAGGTTGTATCCCTTCACCTTGCTGAACGGTAATAATAATAAGGACTGGAAAATTCAGTGTGGACGTAGCCCAAGTTGGGTGAACCAAGATATATCTGTGTCTCTCTTGTAATGTGTATGTGTGATTATATTTGCATTTCTGTTTATTGTTATTGCTCTGCAATCTTGTTTTTCTAACAATTGGTCTCAAAGCCAAAGGTCTATTTGGCAAATAAACCCACAGGAAGCTAGGGTTTCTGGTTCGAGTGGGAGAAATGGCAGAAGAAGGAAAGTTTAAGGTTGAGAAGTTTAACGGCCAAAAATTCTAGTTATGGAAGATGTAAATGGAGGACTATCTGTACCAGAAGGATCTATTCCTATCGTTGGGAGGAAGAGCAAAGCAGCTGGCGGCTATGAAGGACGAAGAATGGGAGGTTCTTGACAGAAAGGCTCTGGGAACAATACGGCTGAGCCTGGCTTCGTCGGTGGCTTTCAATATCTCAAAATAAACGACAACGGAGGGTTTGATGAGCGCATTGGGTAAGTTGTATGAAAAACCCTCGACCTCCAACAAGGTAAGTGTTTATTTAATATGAAGATGTCTGAAGGTGGATCTGTTACTGATCATTTAAATGATTTTAATATGGTTACAAATCAACTAAGTTCTGTAAGTGTGAACTTCAATGATGAGGTTATGGCTCTTCTAATCTTGTGTTCATTGCTAGAAAGCTGGAATAGCTTGGTCATGGATGTAAGTAACTCTGTCTCTGGTTCAAACACCTTGAAATTTGATGATGTTATTAGTGTTATTCTTAGCGAGGAAATATGAAGAAAAAGAACAGGTGAGACATCAGGTAATGCGTTAACCATGGAGAGCAGGGGAAGACAAAAGGAGAGAGGAAAGAGCCAAGGTAATCATGGCAAGTCTAAAATGGCAGATCCAAGTCCATATTGGGAAAAATAGAGTGCTGGAACTGTGGAAAGAAAGGACATCTGAAGAAAGACTACAGATCTCTAAAGAAGAAAGGAGATGCACAGAAGGAAACTACCCAGGAAGCAAATGTAGCAGGTGATGTGTTACAAGATGCTTTGATTATTGCATTAGATAATACAAGTGATTATTGGGTAGTAGATTCAGGGGCTTCATGTCATGATACACCCCATAGGAAATATTTTCATGATTATGTTCCAAGTGATTTTGGACATGTTTTATTGGGTGATGATGAGCCATGTAAAATTGTTGGAATGGGTAAGGTATGGATAAAAGTTAAGAATGGAACTAACTCACTGTTAAAATTTGTTAGGCATATTCCTGCTATGAAAAGAAATCTGATCTCAACAGGGCAGTTGGGAGATGGCGGTTGTCTATCTACATTTGGAGAAAAGTGGTGGAAGATCACTAAAGGATCAATGGTGATAGCAAAAGGAGACATGGTAGGTACGTTGTATTTATGTCCTCATAATACTGACCATTCTATCTCTTTAGCTTCCATAGGAACAAATACAGCATTGTGGCATCATAGGCTTGGCCACATGAGTGAGAAGGGGATGTAGATTCTCCACTCAAGGAAGTTGCTGCCAGATTTGAAGTAGGTAAGTTTGGAATTCTGTGAGAACTGTGTTTATGGAAAACAGAAGAGAGTCAAATTTCTCAGGGTTGGAAAATAGAAGAAGAATGAAAAGTTAGAGCTTGTGCATACAGATGTATGGGGACCAGCTCAGGTACAATCTCTTGGTGGATCTCATTATTATGTTACATTTATTGATGATGCAACTAGGAAAACTTGGGTTTATTGCATTAGACAAAAATCTGATGTGTTTGCTACTTTTAAGAAGTTGAAAGCTTTGGTTGAGAATAAGATAGGAAAAAGGTTGAAGTGTCTCAGATCTGATAATGGAGGTGAGTACTGCGGAAAGGAGTTTGATAGTTACTGTTCATACCATGGGATTCGTAGAGAGAAGACAGTCTTAGGAACACCACAAGAAAGTAGTGTGTCTGAAAGGATGAATAGAACGATCATGGAGCATGCAAGGTGTATGAGATTGCATGCAGGGTTTCCCTTATAGTTTTGGGCGGATGCTGTAAATGCTGTTGTTTATTTAATAAACAGAGGACCTTCAAGTTCTTTGGATGGTGGTATTCCAGAGGAGGAATGGACAGATAAAAAGGTAAACTACTCATTTCTGAGAACGTTTGGTTGTGAAGCATTTGTCCATATTGATAAAGAAAATAGAACAAAGCTTGAAGCTAAATCCAAGAAATGTACCTTTATTGGATATGGGGTTGATGATTTTGGTGATCGTTTATGGGATTATGAAAATCACAAAATCATTAGAAGTAGAGATGTCATATTCAATGAAAAGGTCATGTATAAAATCAGTTGCAGGGAAAGAAACAGGAAAAGGAAAACACATAGTACATAGTACTTGATGAAATTACAGAAAATGAAGTTCCAAAGGTGCTAGAAAATCAAGAACAACAGCAAGTGCCTGAAACTCCTACAACTGCAAGAAGATCTACCAGGTTAAGTAGACTCCCTGAACGATACTCTCCTTCAATGTATTATTTATTGATGACTGATGTTGGTGAACCAGAATGTTATGAAGAAGTAATGCGGGTGGAAACTAGAAAGAAGTGGGAGCAAGGCATGAATGAGGAGATGGACTCATTGATAGGAAACCAGACTTGGGATCTAGTTTAGTTGCCTGCTGGTAAAAGAGCATTGCAGAACAAATGGATTTACAGGTTGAAGGAAGAAGAAGGAGGTAATAAGCGGTACAAGGTGAGACTTGTTGTAAAGGGGTTTGCATAGAAGAAAGGTATAGATTTTGATGAAATATTTTATCCTGTTGTTAAGATGACTTCAATTAGGACTATCTTAAGTCTAGTGGCGGTAGAAAATTTGCATCTTGAACAGTTAGATGTAAAAACAACCTTTCTCCATGGGGATTTGGAGGAAGAGATATATATGCAGCAGCCACAAGGGTATGAGGTCAAAGGTAAGGAGAACTTGGTATGCAGGTTGAAAAAGAGTTTGTATGGCTTGAAGCAAGCTCCAAGGTAGTGGTATTTAAAATTTGACAGGTTTATGACAGAATAGGGTTATAGTAGATGTCATTCTGACCACTGTGTTTATTTCAAGAATCTAGACAATGAAAGATATATTATCTTGTTATTGTATGTGGATGACATGCTTGTTGTAGGGTCTAACATGCAGGATATAAATGTACTCAAAAGGAAGCTATCTAATTCATTTGCGATGAAGGATTTGCATGCTGCAAATCAAATCCTTGGTATGAGAATAACGAGAGACAGGAAAAATCACAAATTGACATTGTCTCAGAGTGAGTACATACAAAAGGTGTTGGAGAGGTTCAGAATGCAGAATGAAAAACCAGTAAGTACACCTTTGGCCAGCGATTTCAATCTAAGTAAGAAAATGTGTCCCAAGACATAGGAAGAGACAGATTACATGTCCAAGATTCCCTATCAATCAGCAGTTGGAAGCTTGATGTATGCCATGGTGTGTACAAGACCAGATATTGCACAAGCAGTGGGAGTTGTGAGCATATATATGAACAATCCAGGTAAAGAACATTGGAAGGAAGTACAGTGGATTCTCAGGTATTTGAGAGGTACCACCACTCAGGCATTATGTTTTGGAGGTTCAGACACTATTCTACAGGGATATGTTGATGCAGATATGGCAGGTGATAAGGATAGCAGGAGGAGTACCATAGGGTATGTGTTTACTGTAGGTGGAACAATAGTAAGTTGGATTTCGAAACTACAGAAGGTTGTTTCACTTTCAACAACGGAAGCAGAGTATGTTGTTGTTACAGAGGCTAGTAAAGAGATGATTTGGTTGCAGAGGTTTATGGAGGAATTGGGTAAGAAGTAGAAGGATAGTAGGTTGTACAGTGACAGCCATATTGCCATTCATCTTGCAAAGAAATCAGCATTCCATTCCAGGACTAAACATATACAGCTCAAGTACCATTTCATATGCTCTGTTCTGGAAGATGAACTATTGAAGCTGGAAAAGATACACACTAGCCAGAATCCTACAGACATGTTCACAAAGGTAGCGACCAGAGAGAAACTGAGTTCCTGCTCGGCTTCAGTTAGCCTTCTAGCATGAAGGTGAAGACGAGAAAGTTGCCAAGTCCAAGTCTAGCAAGTGCAGCAGCGGTGGAGTTGTTGTGATCAGTCTCCAAGTGGGATATTGTTGGTTGTGGAGCCTAATCTCCAGATTCAAAGATATTATTATTCATCCATGTTCGTACCCCAGGTTTGGTTATGATCCCGGCACGAACCTAGGGGGGTCGGGGGTGTAGCCCCCGAGGAAAATGTTTGGGGCTATTTTTGCCACCAGTTTACGGGCCCATGGTTTTGGGTAACCCGTGGTATTTTCCCATTGTATTTCCCTTATAAAAGAAAGACATTGTAATACGGCTAGGGTTAATGATGTATTAGGTTTTATGCATTGTAAATATCTCTGAGATCTGAGAAGAGAGACTGTGAGACAGTGAAGAGGAAGTGCAACGGCTATGCTGCAGGTTGTATCCCTTCACTTTGTTGGACAGAATAATAATAAGGACTGGAAACTTCAGTGTGGACGTAGCCCATGTTGGGTGAACCACGATATATCTGTGTCTCTCTTGTAATGTGTATGTGTGATTATATTTGCATTTCTGTTTATTGTTATTGCTCTGCGATCCTGTTTTTCTAACACTTTAGGGTACTCATTCTGTAAGGTTCTTTACATGAAGGTATTGTTCCTGACACAAAATCGATAGAAAAATCAATGTCTCTCTCAAGAGGAATTCCTGGAGATTCTTGAAATATATTTGCAAACTCTTGTAACACTAGATAATCTTGTAGCTCTGGATATTTTCCTTCATTTGGATCCTCCACATGAACGGCAATCCACATGAACTGCAAACAACTAGAACCCTTTCCTAAAAAACTTGTTCAATGACATAGTTGTGATCTGCCTTAGAGATATGGGTCTAGGTATGCTTTTGACTGTTACTCGGTTTCCTTCTTCATCCAAACAAGTATAATTTTTATTATGACAATAAAGTATGGCATAATGTGTATCCATTCAATCCATGCCAATCAATACATCATAAGATCCCAAGGGTATGATGTAAAATTCTACAAAGGTTTTTAAACCATTAAATTCTAAAAGACACTTTCTTACAGCCTCAATGATTTTTCTCTTGGTTCTGGTAGCTAATTGTACTATATTTGTTGTCTCAATTTTATTTTTACTCAAACAACATTTCTCAACTAGGTTAGATGCAATGTAACCATTGCTAGCCCCAGAATCAATCAAAATAACTATGATTTTATTAGCAATATTACCTACTACCTCAGTCATTCAGGATGGATGATCGACTTGTATTCCATCCAAGTCTACATATATTCTTTAAACACTTCCACCAACATCTCCAACAGTTGAGGCATACTTAATGTTGTGAATGTTACTCTTTTTAAGTGGGAAATGATTGGCATAGTGATTCCCCTTACATGTCCAACATTCAATAGGTGGTATTTTATCTTGATGCTCCTCCCTTGACTGTTTTCATTGATAAGAGTTACTATTTCTGACTATTGGAGGATCGAATCCCTTCTTTCTCTGCTCTTTATTTTTCTTCTTCATGTCCTTCCATTTCTTCTGATAAGGATCCTTATTCTTATTCTGTTCATACAAGTGATTTGCTTTCCAAATGGAATCCTTAATATTCATTGGTCTATCATACTAGATTTTATCTCTATAATATTATGGTAGACCACTTAAGAACCTTTGAATATTCACCTTCTCATCTTTGATGAAATCTGATACTTCAAACATTCTAAGAACCTTTTCTCATAAGCTTCTATAGCCATTCTTCCTAGTTTGAGCTCAAAGAACTCCTCCATCTTCTTGGCATAGTATTGTTCGGAGAGATATTCTTGCTGGAAGTACTTCTTAAAATTTCTCCAAGAGATTCTATCTTCATTGATATCCTTCATATTAACTAGCTTGTCCCACCAGATGGATGCTTTACCTTGCAGATGGTAAATGGCTTCTCTTGATTCCATATTAGGTGTATACTGATGCAACTAGAATAAATTTCTTAGTTTTAGCAACCAAGCTTCAACTCCTCTCCTTTATTCACTTCTCCATCAAAGGTTTGGGGCTTGATTCTCCTTACTTATCCTAATATCTCATCTCGGGAAGACCTCCTCTTCTTATATCTCATTGGGGATCTTCCAGGACTCCTCTTTGAGCTACTTGATGCATAACCTTTATTATTCACTATGTGATGAAGTTTCCTTGAAGATGATCTAGACCCTACATTACTTCTCCCATGTATTTTGTCAGTTGATATTTGGATGGTATTCAATGAATTTATATCATTCATTATTTGTTCCTGAATGTGGATGATCCTTTTAATATCCTCGCTACACTTCCTTACTGAATCTTCCAAATTTGAGGGTTCACTACTTCTCTTATGTCTACTAGTCCTTACTTCTCTTCTTCCAAAAAAATCCTCTTCAGGGCTATAGGGAATATATCCTTCTCCAAAATCCATCTCTTCTCTTTTATTTCCTATTGTTGAACTTATACTTATCGAGTCTTTAGTTTTCACTGATTCGATTAAAATTTTCAGTTCAACAACCACACTGCTTGCCCAATCCATCACTAGAAATTGTAATGTGTTCATTAACAATTATTGTTAGCTGACTACACACCAATTATAAGTTCATTATTATTCAAACTATTTTTCTATTTAGAAAAAAACCCACTCTTTTATTATAATTCACCTAATTGGACAATGGTGTCACTTGGACAAGAAGGGAGCTTGAAATCCTTTCAGGATTTCTCCTTATGGACTGGATATCAAGTCCATATCCATTCTAGGATAACCGATTATTTAACTAATAGCATTAGGGTGCATGCATATATACAATATATTATTTAATTTAAGGTCTATTCAATGCATAGGATCTCTAATGCATATTCACAGAACTCTACAGAAGGCCCAACAACCACAATGTTGAAACCTTCGCTCTAATACCAATTGTAATGTCCCTGACCTCAAACTAAGGCTAGAGGCACTAGGAAACCGAGGAAAATTTTATCTAAGTGAAGGAATACACAGTGGATTAAGGTTAGTCCAACTAACCATTGAACCAATAAATTTAAATCTATATCCTTTTGAAATAACTGCAAGACATGCAAGCATAACATTCCCCTATGGTGCATACTATTGAACACAATAATAATTTAATTTGTAATATGTACATGAGTGAGGCATGGTAATTAGAATATATAATACAATTATGAAAATACAATTAACTCAGGTAATTGATAGTAATTATTGGATTGTAATTATATTGAGAACATGATTACTAAGTATTAGTTGTTGTGGTTATCTTTTGCTTGCATAATAATTATCTTTCATATGAGGATTACTTATCAGTTATGTTTAGTGTGTGTTGATAGTATGGTTAATTAATGAATAATAATAGCATTAAAACATTTCCATAGGTTTCCATCCACAACCACACACAAACCATAGCAAGGATAGAGGCACAGGCTGGCAACTACAACCTCCAAAATCAGATCTTATGGTTGTCTCCTACAACCATATTTCACTAGTACGATTTAGATTGTATGGCTTCCTTACATCCAACCATCAATCACTAATAAAACTCAGGTATACAATAATATAATCATATATGTAACAATAGAACATATATACATACATAGGTACTCTCAATCAAAAGGTAGGGTGCATTCCTTTCAGCACTGGAAACACTATCGGGCCAAAACGATCATAACTTGGTCATACAGAAATATTTTTTTGTGAAACAAAAGTTTTTTCTTATTGGAAATGTCTCTTTGGACACAATGGAATGGGTATCACAACCCATAAATGAGCAGAAATGGGTGAACCAAAACATATGGTTGCGCCCCTCTCAACACCATGAGAGATACAATTGTAAACCATGAAGGAGAAGAGAAATAATAGATGGTAGAGAAGTATCATAACTAATCAAATTCATCATGTACAAAGGTCACCCATCTTGTATACATATTTTGACATATAAACCATGAACATAAAGATAGCATAAATCAGTCACCACGACACATAAACATAATCAAATAACATGAGTAGCACATTAGAGAATACTTATCTCAAATTTGGCCAAATAGACTCAACGGGGCAATGTTCCTCCTAGCCATAGACATAGTCAAGCCTACACCACTTGAAAAGGTCACCCTCATACTGAGGCCACATATCCACAAGCATAGCACAGTTAGTATAGCAACTCTCGGAAACTCATCTTTTGAGAAACCACAATACTTATCAATACTGCCCACTCCCTGTCCACCTCCACTACCTATGAGATGTGAATCCCTTCACCTAAATCGTCCCTCAGGATATCACAATCCCATTCCTTGACATCCTGTGCGAGAACCTAGACTAGCAGAGTGGTTCCAATGTAGAAGCAAGGGAAACATCCGCTAGACTACCCTCTAGAAATAGATACGAGACTGCTCTCTAGGGGAATCCTACAATAGGAACTTAGTCCCAACACATTTTCAATACTGTCAACACTCTCAACATAGTGAGATAGCACAAGTCAAGTGATCCAAGCTCAGGATTAGCCTCAACAAGGAGAAAGCACATGAATGTATAGGAGAGAGAGGAAATTTGAACCAAGGGGTCAAGAGGAGGGGTTAACTCAACCATAAGGTATCCAACTCAAATTCCACCAAGGCAACTCGAATAAGTGTGTGGACGATCCAATAATGAAGGAGAAACTTGAATTAGGGAGAGTGGAGGCTCAAGTGGAGGTTACTTAACCCGAAATAGCTCCTTGAGGAGGATTTACACAAAAAATGGATGAGTGGAAACAAAAAATAACTCAAGGGGAGCACATGAGGAGTGAGGGAGGCTCATTAATGAGTTGGAGGCACAAAAATAGGAAAGGATCTCATCAAGAGGGCGCACTAGGAGGAATAGAGGCTCATAAATGACTTGGAGGCATGAAAATAGGAAAGAATCTCTTCATGAGGGCACACTTACCAAGTGAGACCCACAAAACCCATTAAGGAGGGCGCATAAGGTAGAAAGGGGTTCACTAGACCATAATCCAAGCTCCAAAGTATTTAGCAAGTAAAAAAAAATCAAAAGTAGGGTCTGTTATACAATGTTAGGGTGAGAATCCTAAACCCAAACCCTCACTTATGGAACCATGGCCTCCCATACTCTTTTAGTTGTGTCCGCTGAGCTAGTTTTATTTAATTAATAACAATCATCAACAATGATAATAATAACAATAATGTTAACATCAAAGTACATAGTCACATAAAAATAATAATAATCATAAGTCCATAGTCACATCAACAAACAAATAATCATAAGTCCAAGGCTTTACAACCGGGGTATTATTGTCATGTTTTTTTTGGAGGTTCCGCTACAACCTCCACCAGAAGGTGTTTTCCTTGTAGTGTATAATTATCGGACCATTATGATTACCCTCCCTTATCAAAACTTTATGGTTTTATTTTGGAAAATAAGATCATAATTTTTATAGGAAATTAGGGTGTGTGAGCTAAAGGTCAAACGTGATTTAGAAGACATTAGTCAACCACATACTACCTCATTACACTCAGGATCATTGTGAATGAGTGTTGTAATAATAAATCCAATCTCTTCTACTACTTTTTGGACTTTAGGAAATATTTCGATACTGTTCATAGAAACAACCTATGGAATAGGTTAGAAGAGATAAAGGTTTCTCTCTAGTTGAGAGCTGTCATGATAAGATTGTACGAAACTATCATTTCCAAGTTTAAGAGCACTTAGGGGTGGTCGAAATATATTAATTTTAATATTAGAGTTAAGCAAGGTTTCCCCCTCTCAACATATACATCAATGAGTTTGAAGGTTGTTTAGAAGAAGTCGGTTTCCCTAGCACGACCTTAGCTAGAATTTTCGTCATCCTTCTTCTCTATGCTCATGATATGGTTCTTATAGAAAGATGTTCCTTTGATCTTGATAAGCAATTTAGAATTCTCAAGGATTTATACTCTACTATGGGTATGACTGCTAACACTGAAAAAACAAAAGTTATGATTATCAAGTCTAAGAAGATCACTTATGCTAATTTTGTATATGAAAATAACAACTTGGAGGAAGTTTCTTCTTACAAATATATCAAAATTGATATTCATCACAAGCTTAAGTGGAACTATAGCATTGAGAAAAGCATTAATGGAGAGTGGAAAGCTTATTTTTGGTCTCGAAAACAATTGTAAATTAGCAAACCTTGTGATGTGAGATAAAAAGAAGTTCCTCTTTGAAGCTATTGTCACTCTCGTTATCTTGTACAACTGTGAAGTTTGGGGTTTGTTGGCCCCCAACAAATTCCCCTTCATTTTGCAAAATAAAGCCCCCCCCCCATGTAAATTTTGTAAATACTTAGCTTTTGGTTTTCTTTCATTGTATCTAGCTTGATTTGGTGGGTGATCTCATAGCTTTCTTTCGACTTGATCCTTCATTCTTTGCATTGCGTATTCTTTGGCTTGGGTTTCATTTCAAAAGATTTGGTGATTTTTGTCATTGACTCCCTTGGTTTCCTAGTTTTTCAATCATGCTTGCATATGCTTATCTAAGCTTTGAAGTTGGTTGCATACATTGGTTTGCATAATGATTTTCAGGTTACGCCTTTAAAAATCACACTTCTGAATTTCCATATGAGTTGATTGATTTCTAATTCGTGAGAAACATTTATGACTAAAATTATATATATATATATATATATATATATATATATATATATATAATCAAATCACTCAAAATATTTTAGTCTATATACATTGATTATACATTGATTGATTATTAAGCATGGACTATATCATATCCAATGATATTAATTTGTGATTTGCCTAAAATTATCTTTTCATATTAATAATGGAGTTAATTTTATTTTAATTTCATTTTCTCAATAATACATATAATTTTCTTTAAATTAATTATTAAAATCTAACTTAAAAAGAGACTTTATATTAAAATTTCTTTATTTCTCAAAAAAAAAGTTCATAATTAGGATTTGACTTATAAATTTTTTTTTATCATAATTAGGATTTAACTTATATATAAAAAAATTAACATGAACTTTTATAAGATTGAACTCATTTCGTTTATGGTTAATGGCATGTACTCAAACTAATATTTATGAGTTCTTGCCTTTATCAAAATCAATGAAGTGAAAGAAGCTAATGGTTATGAATAGATATTCGAAATCTATACTAAAACACTTTGAAACCTCAATTACCATTAAAGAGTTTTAGATATATTCATTCATCAAAGGTAATGCTATGCTTCTTTGTAGAGATTTGAGAGGATAATGGGTCATGAAGTGGCAGCCATAAATAATTCGCTTAAAAGAAATCATTGAAATCACAAATTATTAACTTGGATCTCTATCAATTTTAATGCAGGATATCAATTTTAATTCATGATATTAAGGGTTTATCAATGGTTTCTTTTCTTTAAATTCGAATATACATTAAAATTATCATGTTTTTTTTAAATTTTCAATTAATATATATATTAAAAAGGAGTAGATTAAAATCTAGACAATTTACACTTTTTCCAAATTATACGAGTTATTATGAATAAATAATGTTTTTGACAAATTGCCAGGAAAAAGTGAAAAAGAGAAGATGCCATAATTCATAAACTCGTTGGCATAAGGTCTTGGAAAAAAGAGAAGTTATATCTGTATTATAATGAGATGGGCAGCCATGAGGCAGTTCTCTAGCGATTTTCCAAGCAGTTGTTGTATAAATTGAGCATCAAGATCTCGGTCAAGTAAGATGAATTGGAAGATACTTAATCTTTTTACATTCTAAAATCACTATCCTTTACTTTCTTATTGATGGACTGCTATTTAATATACATTTTGGGATGTGCAGGTAAAAGATAAATTTTAGCTGATTCTATTCATCGACAGAGGAGAAGAGGTTACACCAGATTAACCACTGCGATTGACAGGTCGTCACTGCTATGAAATCGCCAAAGCGAGAGATCAACCAACTTCTTTATTAGCTAGCTAAAAGGACACCAATACTACACAGTCAACATTTGAATTTACCAGCCCCAGTTCCAGTTTTGTTATTCACGTTCCCATTGGATCAAAATGCTTTTATTAGTCATTGCCATATTATTGATTCATGAATTCAAAGGGAAGACTGCTTTATCTTTTTCTTATTTCAAAATAATTCTGTTATCCGTTGTTCTTATTATTGATGAATTGTGGTTCTCTTTTCGTAATCAACATGTATCCTCACGATCATTTTATTTTATGTTTTAATGTGCAGGTCTAAAAGAAGGGGAATGACGACATGTTAAAAAGAATTAAAACTCATCAACGAATAAGGAAGATGGTGGAAGTACTTAATGGAAACGATGAAAAGCTTACTCATTCAGTAAACATGAGATTTTAGGTTGGGCGATAGCTGGAATGCCAAGGAAAATGGATATCTTCGGGGCTGCGATTTTGATACATGATGAGGCTGAATCACCTTAAAAAAAAGAACATTTGACTGTTCAAGGGGAAGGTCTCTAGGATACTAGAGGAATTTATTTTTGATATTGTGATATCTTTTTATAATTTTTTTATTCTAAACCAACCAAGAAATGTGGAGGTGCTTCAGAGAAGATGTTGCAATCTTTTCAAACATTCAAGCTCAATATGTAAGATGGTTCTATATGTGTTAAAGAAGAAAATTCAAAATCAGAGAAGATGTTGCAATCTTTTCAAACATTCAAGCTCAATATGTAAGATTGTTCTATATGTGTTGAGAGTTGATTAAGTTTGATTAGTTGCAATCTTTTCAAACATTCAAGCTCAATATGTAAGATTGTTCTATATGTGTCGAGAGTTGATTAAGTTTGATTAGTGCCATTATTTAAAATGATTAGCAAAGCTTATGTGTGAATCATATATATAGAATCAAATAAGGTTACTTGACTCCGTAATATTGGTTTGATTTTCTTTACATATAATTATTCTTTCATACATTAGATGCTTATGTTAATTAAGATCATGTAGGATAGGATAGATTATATTGCATTTGGTATTTTGTGGCTGATTAAATTATAATTATGTAGCTTTTAATTTTGTGTTTTAGTTTAGTTTGTATTCATGTTAAAGTAGATTTTGAAATTAGACAATCTGAGTGCAAATCTTTTTATGGGTAACATGGCCTTTATTCATGTGAAAGTTAGCTATCCCAAACATACAAGGGATTGCTTGAAGCAATTTGTGTGGGTTGTCTTTCCTTTGTTGGCCAGTAGGTCAAATATGCTAGGAGCATTTTCCACTTTGCAAAATATCAATAATATTAAAAATACTATTACTTCTAAGTTTAAAGATAAAATGTGGAGCAAGAAGGATTTAAAGGTTAAAACAAAATTAAAATACTATAAAGAGGTCATTAAACCTAATCTAGAAGATCAAAAGTATCTCTCTATTCCATTTCAATGAGACTAAAAGCATGGAAGATAAAAGTCATTTTCTTTTAAAGTGCCCTAAGTATATCCACACTAGATAGCAATTTCATAATCTTTATTATAATATTAATCTCATTAAAATTATATTTTTATATATTTATATTTTAATAAGTGATCAATTTTATTATTAAAATATAAATATATTAAAATTATATTTTTATATATTTATATTTTAATAAGTGATCAATTTTATTAAATTAAATGATATTACCAAAAAGTTGAATTCATTTTAAATGGTAAAACATTTATAATTTATAAAATTTCATCATTAAAAAAACTTAAACATATTAAAAAATAATTTATAATATATTAAAAACTTTTATATATATATATATATATATATATATATATATAAATATAAAACTTAACATATTAAAAAGTAATTTATAATATATTAAAAACTTATATATATATATATATATATATTTCAACAAATAATCCAAATTTCATGGTTTAAATCTATTTTTCAATAATTAAAATTGCTTATGTATGCCATTAAAATTGCCCAATTATTATTCATTATATGTTGGAAAATTTCTAGAAATGTTAAATTATATTAATTAATTTAAAAGAATAATTAATGGAGAAGTTTATTTATTTTATATTTTGAATTTTTGAATAAATTTTGATTTGGTAAAATTTAAATTTAGAAGTGTTTAATTTATATTTTTAAATTTTTAAATAAATTTAGCATCATCAAATATCTAAATTATATAATTTCTACCATAAATTTTGCAATTTCCATAATAATAAATATATGATTCTAAGATTTTTTTATGAATTTCTAACCATAACCATATTTTACAATTTCCATAATAATATATATATAATTCTAAGATTTTTTATAAATTTCTAACCATAACCATATTTTGAACCAAACAAAATGAAAAATATAAGCCACCAAAATCAATTAAAAAATACAACACACCATAACCATATTTTTAACCAAACAAAATGAAAAATATAAGCCACCAAAATCAATTAGAAAATACAACACACCATTACATAGAATCCTTTGGATTTTCAAAACATATGATATTTATCACATGTATAGCAATAGTATCCTTTATTTTGGATTTGCAAACACACAATATTTATCTCAAAGCAAGCCTTCAAACATACAATATTTATTATCACAAAGCAAGCCTTTAAGGTGATGGTAAGCACAGATTTTGCTTCGATAGGAAAGCATATGTTATATTTAGGAGTCCATCTTTCAGTCACTGCAGGGGAACGCTCTTAAGGACGACTGTTTCGACGGTGAGGCCCGGCCCGAATCCAAACAGAACTCCCACATCCAGTCCCTCTCCGGTAGTTGAACATCCATTCTGCCGAGAGGACTTCCTCATTTCATCCAAGATGAAGTGCACGCACGCGCTCGACATGTTTCCATATTCGCTCAGCACTTGCCTCGTCGCTCTCAGTTTCTTGGGATCCAGATTCAGCTTGGCCTCCACCTGATCCAGAATGGCCGGCCCTCCCGGATGAGCGATCCAGAATAATTGGTTCCAGTCCGAGATTCCGAACTGCTGGAAGGCATCCACCAGACTCTTTTCGATGTTCTTCGAGATGAGGCCCGGGACGTCTTTCAGAAGGTGGAATGTAAGGCCGACCTCTCGCAGATGCCCGTCGATAGCTCCGTCGCTGTCGGGAAGAATGGTCTGTGCAGTCCACAAGAGCTCGAAGCAGGGCTTCTCCACTTGAGGGATGGGATCGGCTCCCACGATGAGAGCAGCCGCACCGTCGCCGAAGAGAGCTTGGCCGACCATACTGTCCAGGTGAGTGTCGGAGGGGCCACGGAATGTGACGGCCGTGATTTCACTGCAGACGACCAGAACCCGAGCTCCCCGATTGTTCTCGGCGAGATCTTTAGCCACGCGGAGAACGGTTCCTCCGGCGAAACAGCCCTGTTGGTACATCATCACTCTTTTTACGCTGGGACGGAGGCCAAGAAGCTTTGTGAGCTGATAGTCAGCTCCAGGCATGTCCACTCCACTGGTAGTGCAGAAAACCACATGAGTAATCTTGGACTTGGGCTGCCCCCATTCCTTGATGGCCTTGGCAGCAGCATCTTTTCCAAGCCTGGGCACCTCCACCACAACCATGTCCTGCCGTGCGTCCAGCGATGGCGCCATGTACTCGCAGACGTTGGGATTCTCCTTGAGAATCTCGTCCGTCAAGTACATATATCTCTTGTTGATTGCCGACTTGTCGCCTGCAACACACGCGAGATCATCATTAAACGACTATTAACACATTTCTGATCGATCTTATCACATATAATAACAAACATGAAAGTAGATGTGGAAATTCTTACACATTCGCTTGAATTTTTCCTTGAGCTCAGTCATATGCTCGCTGTTGGTGATTTTGAAGTAATAATCCGGATAACTGCTCTGGTCGACAGCATTTGGGGGAGTGGCAGTACCGATAGCGAGGATCGTGGCAGGGCCATCTGCCCTCTGAGCCTTCCTGAACGCCTCTAAATCCAAACCCAAGGACCCAGGCATGCTTGCTGTCTCTACTGTTCTAAGAAGGAACGAAGAGGGCAGGCGCGCTTGCTTTCTTGATGAACGGATGAATGCATGGAGTATAAGTTATATAGCGCCAACTCCAGCTACTCGCTCTGGTGCAGGTGCAGGTAGGAGGAGAAGAGGTTAGAGTGAAAGCACGTGGCCCCCAAACTTCCTTGCAGAGGAAGGATTCGTCGCCATCTTCGGACCATAGGAGCGAAGAAAGGAAGATGGAGGGAGTTATTGTTGTGCAGGTGACAGTGAGAAGAGACGAGTGGTTAGAAAGAATGCACGTTGCCGTTGAAAGATGGACGCGTCGTTGCCTGCCGACCATAAAAAAGAAAGAAGAAAACGTGGCTAGAATTTGTGAGACAAGGCAAGGCTTTTACAGAGCGAGAGCACGGCCTTGTGAGGACGTGTATTCTCGTTGAACGCTCGTTTGCTCGTTTCACATTCGCTCTCGCGAGTACATACATTTTCTTAGAACGTTTCTGAAACGTGACTCGGAGAGTTTTTGCTTAGGATAGTATTCAAATTATTAATGAGAAAAAACCAGCATCTAGCATTTCGTTCATACTATCTATCTTATTTACACCAGATCGGCAATGTTATGAACGTGTCTAGGAGAGGGAATATGTACAAATAAAATATATATATATATATAAGTTGGAGCATGGAAGGAATACCATTAAACGTTAAATTTCATAAAAACAACTCCATGATACATTAGAGACAAAACACGAGTTTAAATCAATAAATCCATCCTTGGTTTATGGCTAGATTTCATAAATGTTTTTCAAGAATATGGAATTGATATCAAATTTATTTCTACATATCATTTGATATATATATTAACTTTTTATAAATTTTGTATTTTTTTTCAGTGAAAAAAAATTACTATCAATATTTCATTGAATAAAATAGTACAAAAAAATTCATGATTCATGAGCCCCAATCAGATACATAACTTTACAAAACTTTTAGAAGATTCTAAAATTTTCAAAGACAGCTCACCAAATTTTTTTTTGTATCTTTTTAAATTACACTTTAAAATTTAAATTTTTACATTTAATAATATTTTATTTATATAATTTATTTTATATATGTTGTTGTTATTATTATGTTCTTAAAAAAATTAAAGTTGATATATATATATATATATATATATATATATATATATATATATATATTATTTTTTTATGTATATTCTTCTTATTATTATGTTTTTAAAAAAATATATATATTTTTTATAAAAAAAAAACCAAAAGAGAATTATACATCTCTCCATAAAAAATAGCTTGCACGGAAACGGAATTGTACATGCCCTCACGCATATAATGTCAACCATATATATATATGTAAAGTTTGTGAAATGAAATAATAAAATATAAAATATAATATTTGATTTTTAACTCCAAACTCAATTATAGACGTATATAAATAATAATAAAATTAATGTCAAATAATATTAAAGTGATGTTTGGTGGATAAACATAACATTGGTTGGTATATCCTTGTAATGTTGGAGTTTGGTGGAAAATGGCAGGTAAGCAAAGAATATAATAAGAGTTTAGTGTTGGTCTTAATCAAGTTTTATAAATATTAAATAATAATGCTTAGGAAATTGATATTAGGTGGAAAATCATTTTAATATTTAAGATTATAGTTGGATTATAAATTATTGTAATAATTTAGGGTTGGTATTTATATTGATTAATTGTTAATTAATATAGTTTTTTTTTAACAGAAATAGGGGAATTTATATATATATATAAAGAAGTTGTGCACAGCCATTCATTACAAAATTTGAGTCAAGATTCTGCTTCATAGAGAGGGAAAATGCAGAATTTACAGGGGTTTTGGCTCTTAGAGTCTCTGCTTCTAGTCTTCCTAGAGTTTCTATTCATTTTACTGGGATATACCCTTACAAACTGATTACATAAAAATAGGCCAAAAAACATTCAAAAAGAGGAGTTCATAGGAAACTTGTGGGTAGAGCTTTCCAAAAATTCCTAAGAAGAGAAATCATTTGTAATTCTGCTGCAGAAAAGAAGCAGCCTCCAGCATTCCTTGGTTGACGGATGGCGCTTCCTGGACATGGCTGAACTGGGTTTTGCTGATGAAGGCAGAGAGGTCTTCTTTAATGTTATCAGCCTTCCCCAAAAGATCTATGGTGTTCCTGTCAATATCGTCCAGGCGAGACTCAACACAAGAGAGGCGAGAGTGTATGTATTTAAATTCCATATTCTATTCTTTGTGTTGATCCACAATAGAACAAACAGTCGAATACGTCCTGCTCAAATAGACCTTGACCTCCGAGGTGAGCTAGCTAAGAGTGGAAATGGCTTGCCGAATTCCTTCCATGTTGCCGTGATGTGAATTGTTGCAGCGAGGAATGTCTTCGAGTTGCCGAGGGTCGAAATCTGCGACGGAGAGGTTCAGCTGCTTAAGCTCAGGGCCGAGAGAATGAGTATTTGGCTGCTCCATGCCTCGTAACGAGACCCTATGACCTCCCTGCTGCAATAAATGCTGGAGCGTGGGAGCAATAAAGCCCATGGTGAAGGCACATGGGCGAGGATGTGACAACTGGAGAGGAGCGCAGGCAAACGAGGCCGGGTGCCCACGACGAGGAGAGCGCCCCCAAAAGACCATATAATTTGGTTTAGTACTCATTTGCTAACTTCTTAAGGGATGTATTTATACTCCATAATTTGGTTTTTCAATAAATGACCTTTTCCCAATTTAGCTCCATTGTTTGTGAGCCTATCAGCCATAGAATTAAGACTTCTGAGGACATGGAAAAAAAGAATGTCGGTGGGGAGAGGAAGAAGCTCGATTCTTTTTCGAAAGTTTTGGCTCTTTGATCTTCTCGAGGAGCCATTCTTCATAGCCTAGATTACATACCTGGAGTCTCCAAATACCTGTAACTTTGCAATGTTTAAGGAGGAGGCCAACTCAAGTGAATGATGCATCGCCAACCATACTGCTTCATTATTAGTTCTTGTGCCTAATCCCCAAGAGAAGTCAACAACTTTTCTTTCTCCGGGATCAAAAATAATCCCCCCGCACCTGCCTCCCCTTTAATTAATATAGTTAAGAATAAGGGATTTTGTAATTTTCAAAATAATTAAAGATGCATATATACTATTGTTAAGTTTAATGTATTTTGTAATTTTATAGATAGTTAAATTTAAGGTTATTTTGTAATCATGAATCTCTTTAAGGTGGAGTACTAGGAGAAATATAGTCTTAAATAAGTTGATTTCTAAAAATGAAAGAAGTGCCATATTTTATATTAAAGTATTAAATTGTATTTTTTTTTATATAAATGTTTTTAGAATGTTGAAACTATAATTATTTTATAGTTTAAATTACAAGTTTAATTTTTAAAAGAATTTTTTAGTTTTTAAGATAATGATTTGTGTTCGATGAAATTGCAATTACTAATTGTAATAATAATTTTAGTTATGATATTATTAGATTGGAATGTTATTATCAGTCGAACCGTTGGGAGAGAATTCCAAGAGAGCTTCAAGAAAGCTCCAAGAACGCTAATCCTCATGAACAGTCATTTTTGAGCAAGCACCAGACTACGCGATCCAATATATGCTATTGGCCTCAGGGATTTCCTTACCTTCTAGGCTCTGTGCTCATTCCAATGGCCTCGCCAGGGGGGCGACGAAAAACCTCTAAACCACAAGCAAAAGTGCCATCCCTAACTATGCAATCTGTATCTCTTGATAAGAATGAGAAAGGTAAGGGCTCGATTGAATCAGAATGCTCCAATAGCAAGAACCAGGCGACCCAATCTAGCAAGCCAGGAAGTACAGAATCAACTGAAACCCCAACTCCACGAGGAGTAGGAAAATGTATACCAAAGGTGGCCCTCATACCAAGGTATGCTATAATTTATCCCTAGGTCTCGGAAAATATCGAGTTCATGCATGATCATGCTATTACCTGCAAATTCATGGGTCTAGGGCCATCTGAGCATGCGCTTATGGGTTGGACCAAGCATAAGTGGAACCCCAAGGGACACTATGATCTCAAGCTGGGATCTAAAGGGTTTTTTACTGTTATTTTCAATCATCCCGAAGACTATATCTCAGTTTTCGAAGGAGGTCCCTACTTCTTTAATTCGACAGGCCTCTACATGACACCATGGAAGGAAAACTTCAGTCTTGAGAAGGAGGATTTCAAGGAAGATCTGGTCTGGATACACCTCTTCTCTCTATCACAAGAATACTGGGATCTTATTACTCTGGAAGGTATAGGAAATACTCTTGATCGCTTTGTCAAGATATCAGAAACTGCCCGAAATGGAACATATACTGCGTTTGCTAGAATCTGTGCCTACATGAATATCTCTCAACCTCTCCCGGAAGGAATATGTCTTGACTACTGGGATACTGAGTGGACCCAAAATATTGACTATGAGCACATTCCTTTTCGATGCAGGAAATGTCATGTACATGGACATTTATTTCGTGAATTCCCTTTAAAATCAGTCGCTCTCAAGCAAGACCTTTCTAAACTTAAAGATGTCAAATGTTTTAGCAAGAGGGTGAACCAAAGGAGGATCAATAAGAAATCCACAATACAGGAAACAAATAAGGCTGTAAGTACAGAGAACCAATTTGACAATCTACCAAAGGATCTAAAGGAACATCCCAATGCAGATAAGGTACAAGACAATAACCCTATTCAAGCTGAACATGCCAGTCAGGTTGCTACTGATGAGGATATGCAAGACCCTCAAGACGAAATGGAGGATTCAGAATTAGAGGAGTTTTCTTATGGAATTCCCTACTGCTATTTTCCTTTGGATTTCTTATGGAATTCCCTACTGCTATTTTTCCACTTGGGATGGTGTTTTCTTTTCTTATGAGGAGTTTTATGTGGTTCTATACCAAACATTATGCAAACTTCCCTACCCCCAAGAAAAGAAGTGTTGTGGGTAAGATCTTTTTCAATCTTCTTAGTTTCAAAATACTAGAGAAATATCTTCTCAGCACCAACGCGAAATTGACCCTCGGTGTGGTGAGAAACATCCTCCTGGAATTTGTCTTTGATCTGTTCGCGGAATCCAGAGGGTAATCCGTCAAAATATTTTTCTTTAAACACCCATTCTTCAGTACGGTCGAATTCAATCCGGGTAGATGCAATCGATCCATTGCTTGTGGTACCAATGCTACTGAGTGATAGATTTGATGCGAAGCTGAAGCAAGATTTGTTTATGTTTGTCAGTCATAGTGTCACTACATCCACAAAATCCTGCAATGATTGTTGCCAAGAGGGATTCAATGATATTGGGCTCATCATTTTGTGTGTTGTTCTATATTTCAACATTTTGAGAGGTGGGGCGATGAGTGTTCCACCATACACCCAAATTGCCATTAAAACCAACAACAATAATATTGACAGCTTCAACATGGTCATATTTTCCTATGGACATATAATCTTTGAAACAAATCATCATTTTGTTGACCATGTCAAGAATTTCTGCTTCATTTTTTTCATGAAAATTCTTAAGATTATAAGACTCTTGGTATCCCGAATCTTCTTTGTATGAGGTTGGGTGGGACAAACTTTCGGGGTTTATTATAATCCCAACCTGAATCTACTGCCATAAGGGAAACTTATTTACCTGTATGACCGGGAGCTGAAGGAGGGATGTTCAAAGAACTGGTCGACAAGAATTCGTCGAAGTGTCGAAGTTTTGATACTTCTATATTGGGTTTCTCGGCATCCTTCTGGATTTTTCCCAATTTCCTAGAATTTTCATTTACTTTGTCCTCTATGTAGGAAAATGCGTCTCCTACATCTCTTATCCAGATCAAAGATAGAATCTGTAACTTCATCTTTGAGTGATTCACAAATAGATTTTACCTCTTCAGCGGAGACCAAGGAATGTTCATGGTTTTGATTTTCAATTCTAAGATGTTGAATTTCATCATGTATTATTTTGCAAAGAATTGATCTGGCTTGTTTGTGGCATTTTATTTTGGAGTTCTATATTTTGTATGGCCAGGCCTTTTAGTCACAAATTTGACCAATTGGCATGTTCTTCTTTGTCATTGTTAATGATGATTGGGGCTGCTGGAGCCGGTCCTTCTTCACGGTCTAACTTGATGGGTCTGAATGGTGGAAAATTGGCCTCAATATATCTTTATTCTCCTAATGGAGTTTTCCAGAGATGTCCCTTTGAGCCGCGTTCTCCTTTTAAGGGACTAGATTACATCATGGCAAGAGTATGTTGGAACTCCTTTTTCCATTCATAAAAGGATATCCATTGATTTTGGAGATCCATTTCAAAGTGCCATCTTTCAGACAACCTTCTTCTCTCTCCTTTGGGGAGGTCTTGATTCCATAATTCTTCTGCTTCTGGGTGAGTATGCAAATCCCAATAGAACAAGATTTTCATTATTTTATATTTGGGATTAAAAGGGGAATTACCAAACTTAATGGTCTCAAATATTTCTTTCTGGGCCAAAGATGGTTCCCTGATATCTTTGACTGAACAGGGTTGCAACCTTGATGGGGGAAGAGCCATTCTTTGTTGCACCTTATGGTGTTGTGCAACCAATCGGTATTGCTCAGCTTTTTCCATTTCTTTGGTGGGTAGGTTGAGCAACTGTTTTGTCTGACTTGAAACATAACAAAACCCAATTCATGTCCGATCTTGGTGTGATTTCTAGATTGACAGGATTTGCTCTAGCTGGGATGTGGTATCTAATACTTCATCCTGTTGGATTATGGCTATGCTGTTAGATTCCCTTTTAAAAATTTATGCCCACCATCCCAAAGGGGAAGATGCCAACATAAATTGTGTTTCATGCGGATATTGACTCACGGGTGAAGGCTCACAATCTGGGTTTGGACAAGGCCATTTTTGTGACCGTTTATTCTCACCAGTTGCCTCATTGGTAGCATGCCTGGGAGGTATCATACTCTGGTAGTCAGTGCAAACAATTGTGAGGGGAATATTTACAGGGACACTGTCATGTAGACAAATGGAGTATTTAAGCGTCAGTTCTTTGAGAGAAGAGGTTCGAGATAATGGTTGTTTTTATGAATTAGTGCGTACGGATCTTGATCTGATAGGAAGATTCCCACCACGCTGGTTTGGATTAGTGGGGAAAGAAATAACCGCAGAAGAAGAAGTTTCCTGGATATCAAAAGTGGTAATAGGTTGGGAAAGAGGTTGATTGGGAGCATCTATTACCCATTCAGGGGGGAAATTGAGTTGATTCCATGTTATTTTAGAGGGCACAAGGGCACCATTTCTAGGGTCACTTTTGACCAGGACTGGAGCAGTATCCTGATATCATGGAAGAAGCTGGTTGATTGGATTTTCTGTATTTGTAAATATTAAAGAAAGAGAATGGTGTATACGGAGGTTAAGAGCTTTGGGTTTCATATCAAATCCAAAGGTAAAAATATTAACTTCTAAAACTTTGTGAATCCAAGGATCATTAAGAGATATATTAAATCCATGGACTATGTCAAGGTATTGGATTCCATTAGATAGTGGCATCTACACTCCTCCTGTAATTGCATCCATAAATTTATTATGGAGATTATCTAAACAACAGACTAAGGCTATGGCATTAATACCATGTCTGACTAAGGGCTCAACCCCAATAAGAGCCCTTCCTAGATTAACAAAGTTTTCCCATATTTTTTCTTATAATGTTTAACTTCTGCAGGGTCTAAACGTCCAAGGGTTTGACCTACAAAACTTGTATTTACAATTGCTTTGCTGACTCCTTCTCGGACTTTAAACAACTATCGAGACTTTAAATGAAACATTGACATATCTCTATAGATATGATCAGCAGAGAGTCGAGGTAACTGAAAAGGTTTGGAAGGATCATTATTATAAAATTTATAACTTCCATGATTTATCCATTGAACATCTTTGCTAGGAAACAATGCATCCATAGAAGATGAAGAAGTAGAAGCATCATTTGATTTAAACTTTAAAGCATCATTATATGAGATATGATAATCCATGATGAACCTGGTACTGGTTCTGATACCAATCTTTGGCAGTGGCATCAAGCTAAAGTCTGCCGCATCCAAATGACCTAGATCTGAGCTCCATTCACTCAATTTAGGTTTTTCCATATTTTCGTCGAGGTTTGCGATTTACATTCAAACAAAGGTCTGCGACTCCATTTATCCAAAGATCTGTCTATCCAAGCAAAGGTCCATTCAAATGAAGGTTTGTGATTTCCATTCAAGTGAAGGTCCATTCAAACGAATCCATTCAAGTGAAGGTCCACGGCTTCATCAAGATAAGGTCTGCGGCATCCAAGCGACCTAGCTTTGAGATCCATTCACTCGATCTAGGGTTTTCCATATTTCCTTTTAAGATCTACAGCTCCATCCAAAGATCTTCCTATCTAAGTGATCTGCTACTCCACACGGGGGCTTCACTAGAAGGAAATATAATACCACGTTCATTCATATTGCAGTATTAAATATTCATGAAAACCTAAAAATTATATTGATTATATATTAAGGGGAAAAGGGTTTTTTTATTTAATGTAACAATAAAAAATACTTTGGGGTCTTTTTTATATGGGCGGATGAAAAATATCCGCCAAATGGAGATGGCGGGATCACGGCCAGATGAGAAATTAGGTTGAGGCAAGGCCCGAGCTTACTAGTACGCAGGGAAATCGCATCTTGAGGAATTCTTGAGGCTAGGGGTTCCATGGTGAAGTGGGTTTCCAGTCGATCATAGTCAAGAGATAGTGGTCATTGACAGCCAATTGTTACCAATAGCACTCAGCCAGTTGTTACCAATAGCCTTGGGAGGCTCTAAGCCTCCAGGGCCTATTATAGGCCCTCGATAGGCCTTGGGGGCTTGAATACCCAACCATGCGTTCCTATTACAGGCCTTGGGAGGTTTAGTCAGCCTCCTAGAGCTTGTTACAGGCCCTGGGGGCTTGGATACCTAGCCCACAATAGGCTTAGTCAGCGATTGGGGAACTGCAACATGCAATATAAATGTTGTACTATGTGCATTGGCTCTAGTGACATACAAGAAGTGATCTCCTGTCTCTTCATCAGACCATTAGATGTTGCAAATCATAATGATATGTGGTTGAGTAATTGCATTGTGGGTGAAGTAATGTGCATCCACAATATACATCGAAAGAAGCAAGGTGCATTGTAGAATGCATGTGGGGTCATAAGAGGGGTATCATATCAATATACTAGGTAGAAATATAAAGGGGTATAAAAAATGTTAATGAAAAAATCGATACATACAATATCTAGTGAAAATAGGGGTTTTTTTAAATTGGCAAGGCATATTGGGAGGGGGGGGTAAAAAAAATGATTTTGGAAGGTATTTTCCAATATTTAGTAAAATTAGGGGTATTGTTTCATATGCCACGAACGAATGTGCTATGATAGCGGTTTATTGAGTGAAGCCCCTATGCTACTCCATGCAACTATCTGTGACCCCATTCAAGTGAAGATCTGTGGCTCCATTCAAACGAACAGTCCATTCAAGTGAAGTTCTGTATCTCCATTCAAACGAACAGTCCATTCAAGCTAAAAATCTATCTGCAGCTCCATCCAAGTGAAGAATACCAGCTCCATACACATTTGCACAAGTTCAATAAAATCTCTATGTCAAGCTAGGGTTCGGGGCATATATGTTTATGCAGGAAATCTCTGCGTGAAATATGTGCTTAAGCGAAGGTGAAGGGTTGCCACAGTGAAATTTTTTTGCAGCATGAAGGGTCTCCGCAGTGAAGGCATCATTTCCTTGGTGATATTCTGAGAATGATGGCCATTGCTTCCACTTGAGCGCTTCAAGCATCATGAGAATATGCACGCCTCCACTTGCGAGGTACAAATCAGGTGAACAAGTTCTTTTCCTTCTTTAATTTTTCTTCTCTCTATTTTTTCTTCTATATATATCATCCAAATATGAATATACCAAAAAATTTGAAAAAGGAGACCTACTACAATGACTCTTCAAAGCCTTGGTGATATTATTTATTCATTAGAGAAAATTATAGAAGAAAGAGATGCCAAACTTTGAACAAAGTTAGAAACCATGTTTGAAAATAAACTCGTATCCATGCTCTAAAATAATCTTGTAGCCATGCTCCAGAATAGGCTCGCAGCCATGCTCGATAATAAATTTCCAACCATGTTTGAAAATAAACGTGCAACCATGCTTGATAATAAATTTGCAAGCGATGCTTGAAAATAATCTTGCCTCCATGCTTGATAATAAATTTGCATCCTTTGAAGATAAGATTCAAAGACAAATAGACAATAAGATAAAAAAAAATGGAGAATAAGATGGAGTTAATGTAGGTTATATAGGTTATGGAAAAAAAAACAAGAAACCAAACAATCAACCTATCAAGGAGATGTTGATGTGTTAGAAAATCTTAAATTGAAGGACATGTTTAAAGATCTCGAAGAAAAAGTAACATCCAATCTAATCCTAAATAATCCACAAGGTCAATTAACTATTAAACCCATTAAGGGGGATATGAATAAGTTGTTAGCATTAATAGAACATGAGTGCAACAAACAAGCTTTGAACCTAGTAATAAATTAGTCGTAGTCAAGGAATAACTACATAATAGGTTGCAAATTGAAACAACATGTCTCACATAAGCAAAGAGGTTGGGAAAACTAATTGAAAATAAAAACATATTAATCAACGATTAAGATTAGCTCTCATGACCATAAACTTGGGATACTTAGTAAAACTTGGAGCCCAAAAGGACCAGGAATATTCATAAATGAAGACCTCATTTCAGAAGACCGAGCCGAATTAAGAAAGGAGGTTCAAAAGGTAAAAGAAGCCAAAAAACAAGGAAAATGGGCAATCATTAGAAATACAAAAGATGTCATTTGGGATCAAAAGAAAAAATATGCCACTAAATAGCAATTTGATACACTCTAGATCCTCTCTTGCAACTGTTGGGGATTCCCATGGAATAGAAGCCCCAAGTTAAGTTGCATATTCTAGAAAGACATTGATATTATATTACTCATTGAAATTTGGGAACACAAAGAATCTAAGGTTCCTAGAATAGAAGGTTTTGTCCTATGGTCGGCATGGAACAAGTGATCCTCTCACAAAGGGAATGGAGGAAGAGCTTGCTACATAAGAAAAAGCATTTCTTCCAATGTTATATTTTATAAGAAAGACCCTTCCAATCAATATATTTGGCTAGAAATCATGGACATCAATGCTAGAGAAACCTACATAACAATTTGCTATTTTTCTCCTATTAATTATAACTTTTATAATAAATTCAATCTAGATAAAAAAAGTGTCCCTATAATGGCTTAGATCGCGATATTTATAGCCTCATAAATATTGGAAATATCATGTTAATAGGGGACATCAAAGCTCGAGCCTCAAGCAACCAAGCTATTCTTTTAAGCAACTAATCCAACCCTAATCCTCTCTGGTTAGATAAAGACCTTGCTTCAACTAGCAGGTATGATATAAGTTATGAAGATCTATGAGAAAATCTATTAGGATTAGATTCAGTCATAGTGCTCAAGATCTTATAATCTGCAATGGCCTAAAGAAGTGGCCAAATTCGAGTAGGATGACTTGCATTCATGGCTTTGGAAGCAGTGTAGTTGATCATGTCATTTCTGATATCCCTCTATACAAGTAAATAATAAATTTTGACATCTTAAATGACCACGAGCCTAATTCGGATCACAGACCTTTAATTATAACCCTTAGTTTTGCCATACATAATGAGCCCATAGAGGAAAATTCTCAAAGCCAAAAGCACTTGGTCTTCGATGGAAACAATATGGATGGATTTCTAAATGGTTTAATGAATATTTTGGTCCCTCTTTTTAATAAGGCCAATATAGAAGACCTCTATCATAATTTTACTACTTCCCTCTCTTATGCCATCAACAAGTTCTCTCTTGATTTTTATAGTAAAAAGGAGAATCGAAGAACCAACCCTTGGTATGATAACGCGTGTAAGAATTGACATGGAAAAATTAAGGAATCTACTTATGAGTCCCTGAAAGACAACAAGATAAATAAGTACAAGCACTAATTAAAAGAAAAAATACCTAGCTATATAAATAAAAGATGGGAAAATATTTTACATTTATCTAAGACAGCTCCTAATAAATTCTAGAGGAAATTTCTAACTTGTAAAACTAAAGAAAATAATAAGATCTCTTTGGAGGATTGGAACTAATATCTTAAAAATATTTAGGAATCCCCGAATGTCGTGGATAACATTCAATCCCTCCTTACAAGAGAGAAAATATTTTCTATAGAAGAAATAGACTTTGGGATTGAGTGCCTAGATAATGGAAAAGCTAAAGACATTGAAGGGTACCAAGAAGAAATCCTAAAAATTGAAGCACACATCCACATCCCCTACATTTGCAAGCTATTTAATATAGCAGTCAAGCATGGCTTTCCTAAGCCTTGGACTTAGAGCCTTATAGTTCCTATTTTTAAGGCGAAGATAAAGATAACCCCTCTAATTATTGAACCATCATGATTATCCATCTTTTAGCCAAGCTATACAGTATTATTATGGAAAAGAAGATTAGCATATGGATAGTAAATGAAGGAAAATGGGCTAAAGGCCAGGTAGGATTAAGAAGGGATCACAGAAGCATATACCACCTTGTTACGCTTAGGATCACTGTGGAGGAGTGTCATAATAATAAGTCCAATCTTTTTTGATGTTTCATGGAATTTAGAAAATATTTTGATACAGTGCCTAGAAAGAACCTATGGAATAGATTAAAAGAGTTAAAGGTTCCTTTCGAGCTGAGGGTTGAGACTATAAGGTTATATGAGAACATCATTGAAAAATTCAAAAACACTAAGGGATGGCCACGATATATTAAATGTAATATTGTATTTAAGCAAGGGTGCCCCTCTCCCATACCGTTTTTGGAATTTACATTGATAAGATAGAAGGTTGTTTAGAAGAAGTAGGCTATGCTGGCACGACCTTACAAGGAATAGTCATAATTTCTTCTTTATGCCAAGGATATCGTTCTTATGGAAAGGTGCCCCTATGATATTGAAAAGCAATTAAGAATTCTAAAGGATTCTTGCTCCAATATGAGCATGACCATTAACACTGACAAAAAAAATTTCACGATTATCAAATCCAATAAGGGTACTTATGACAATTTTGTATATTCCAATAGAAACCTGGAGGAAGTAACTTCTTATCAATATCTAGGAAATGACTTCCATCACAAGCTCAACTGGAACTATAACATCGAGAAGAAGATTAATGGAGGGAGCAAAGCCTACTTTAGTCTTGAAAACAATTGTAAATCGACAAATCTTGTGATGTGGGACATAAATAAATTACTCTTTAAAACACTTGTCATTCCCATTATCTTATATAGTTATGAAGCTTGGGGATGCAACGTTTCCACATAATCTTGGAGAAGAGTTGGGAAAATACAGAAGCGGTTTATTACTTATAATCTTAAAATTAAGAGCAATATTCCCTATCCTATTCTCCTCTTAGAAGTGGGACTCTTTCCCATTGAAATCATGACTATGATTAGATATCTAATGTACAAGCACAAATTAAACAATATAGGAGACCACTGGCTTCCTAAAATTTCCCTTAAATCCAACCAAAACCACCTATGCCTCAAGCATGGATGGCTTAAAGATGCCACAAATTGGTTAAATTATTAGGGGATTGATGAAACTGCCCCTTTGAAAAATATTGATAACATTCAAAATAGTATTACTTCTACATTCAAAGAGGTTAAAAATACATTATTATAAAGAGATCATTAACCCTAATCTTGAGGATCAGAATTATCTTTCTATCTTAACGAGTTCAAAGTAAAAAGTTAATATTGCCAAGGTTAGAATGAACTCTCATGAGCTTCATAGTGATAGTGGGTGCTAGAGAACCCCTAAAACACTGTGGGCTAAAAGGATTTTCCATCTTTGCAAGTCTAGGAGTGTTGAAGTTGAAAATTAGTTTCTATTAGAATGCACCGCCTACACCCACATTAGATATCAGTTCCATAATCTTTGCTCCAACATTGACCTCTCTAACTTTCTAACTCCTCAAAACTATGGCGAGCTAGGGACACTTCTCTTTAAGCTTTTTGAGCATAGGAATAATATTTTAAAACAAATCAAATAATTTATGTATTGTCTTTTCTCTTAAGGTCCAATAGACCAAATTGGGTCTCAGAACTTTAAAGACCATTATCATCATCATTATTTTGCAAATAAATCATAATTTAATATGAATTAAATATTAAATATTTAAAATGATAAATATTAATATAGTATTAGAAAAGATTAAATTAAAATAAAATTAGCAAATAAATCACAATTTAATATTGAATTAAATATATTAAATATCTAAAATGATAAATATTAATAATATTAGAAGCCATTGAGTGTGACATGGGTTGATGAAAGATCCGAGGTAAGCAAGTTCTTACAAGAGGGTTGTTTCAAAAGAGTAAAGTTAGGGTTATTGAAACTACCTTAATTTTATGTTAGACAAATGCTAAACAAGGTAATACTTACATCCTATAACATATTGTCATTTTTATTTCTTTTAAATTTATATTTATAATTTAAGACATTTATTTATTAAAACAATTTTAAGAGTAAAATTCAATGACTATAAAATTATATTATTATGTCCGTGACATCTTGTAACGGATTTGGGTGTATTAGTCTGTTAGTGCAAGTAAATTTTTTCAGCTGGGCAAAATTTCCCAAAGTTTTCCAAAGTTTTCCAAAGTCGAATTCGAAATGTTGCCTTGTCATTTGGTGTAGGGGTTTTGCTCGCTGCGTGTCCCCCGCACCTGTCTTCCTCGTACTGTTTATCACATCAAGTGTTCTGCATCTGATCGACGGTCTTGGTTTACAGCTGGAGTCACGGTCTGCTCTGCTGAATTCATGCATGTTAAGTCGCCAGTTTGATGTCATCGCATGTACTAGTGTAAGGGTCAAGATCATGGTATTAATGCGTTTGGGATTCACAGTGTATGCATTTGGGCTTCGTGTCCTGGGCTTCACGATATATGTGTCTAGCTGTCTAGGATGCAAGTGTGGGTTGTATGTTCTTCCTATGGGCAACCGGGAGATAATTTTCGTCTGGCTCTGGCATCACTGGTCGGGGTTTTATTAATTGTTTTCCATGACATCTTTCAAACATTTTGTAGCTATCGGTTTGGGTGCAATTTTATTTTTTTGTTGTCCAAAGTTTTTCCATGGTTTTCCTGTCATTTTCCTGGGAATTGTTTTCCAAGTGCCCCCCGCTCTGATGTCATTGAGTGCACTGGTGTAAGGGTCGGGATCCTAGTATTAATGTGTTTGGGATTCACGGTGCATGTGTTTGGGCTTTGTGTCCTGGGATTCACGATATATGCATATGGGATGCAAGTGTGGGTTATGTGTTCTACCTATGGGCAGTCGAGAGAGATTTTCTGTCTGGTTCTGGCATGAATGTCAGGGGTTTTATTAATTGTTGTTATGTCACCTCAAGTGTTGGAGTGGATTTGCTTGAATGCAGTGGATTTCAAGGTCTAATGTTCGAGCGTTAGGGCTGGGAGCCTGATGTTAATGCTTGCCGGTGTATGCTTTATGGTTTTAGTGTATATGCATTTGGGTTGGGAGTGTGGTTTGTATGTTTTCCCACTGGGATCCGGAAGGGGTCTTACCCATTTCTTCATGGTATATGCTTCATAGTACATGCGTTTGGGATGGGAGTGTGGGTTGTATGCTTTACATGCGGTTGGGTTGGAAGTGTGCTATTAATGCTTCACGGTATATGTGGGTTGTATGATTTACGGTGTGTGTTAATGGCATCGACATTAATGGGGTCTACCCGCCAAGAGACGAAGGGATTTTACCTGGTGTTGCTTGGCATCAACGTTAATGGGGTCTTCCCGCCTCTTTTTAGTTGGCCTGGGGCTACTTGCTGGCAGCCGGAAGTGCTTTCATAGGGTGACTTTTCGTATAGTTATGGCATCATTAGCTGACGCTTCATTAAATGTTGTTATGTTACCCGGTGTGTTGGATGGACTATGCTTCAATGCAATGGATTCGGAGTAGGATGTTTTGCAGGAAAGAGGTCCTTGTCGAGCATTATGGAGATAAGTATATCTTCATGTAGAGTTTGTTGGGCGTAATGTTATATATGCTAGTTTTGGTGCATTTTCGATGTTTTGGTGTTTTTCGGTTGCAAGTGGTGATCTGGGGACCAGAGCCCCTTGAATTGAGGTTTATGGTTTTGTTGTGGTGGTTTGTGGACTGGAGCTCATTCTGGGGAGGTGCTGCAATTCATGTTTTTGCTGGAGTAGTGTAGGGTGCAGTCATGTTGTTTAGGTATGGCAATAAAATCCCATGACTCCTTCTCATTCACAATATTCACAAATAAATGACTACTTGAAACCTCGACTTCAAATTTCAGGGGTTGGTGCTCAAGAGATCGAAGCTGTAATAAAAGAACCTGTGCAAAGAATAGAACAAATGTGAAACCCTAGCATAGCTTCAGAGTGTGAAGATCCTTCCTACTGAAATAGAGATATCCACTTTCTATTTTGGAAACAAAGATAAAGACCACATTGCTATGAATTTCAGGGAATTGGACCGAACGGTGGAAGGGCATTTGAATGAGGGTATAATTCTTAACGTGGGTGATTGCAACAATAGAAACTTAGAACATGATGATGTGAGCTCTCGGCCAATTTCACAGAGAAATGCCTACTTGAAACCTCGAATTCAAAGTTCAGGGGTTGGCGCTGAAGAGCCTGAAGTTGTAATAAGAGAACCTATACAGAGAATAGGAAAAAGGTGAAACCCCAGCGCAGCTTCAGAGTGTGCAGATCCTTCCTACTGAAACAAAGATATCCACTTTCTATTTTGGAAACAAAGATAAAGACCACATTGCTATGAAGTTTAGGGAATTGGACCGAATGGTGGAAGGGCGTTTTGGTTGTCTTTTATTCTACGCATCATATTAATAGTTTAGTTCAGGCCATATCAATTTTTATGCTCTTCCCCATCCTTTCATGGCAGGATTTCATTGCATATTTACTCTACACTACCATTTCGTTGCTACATAAAAATTGCAATTTTTATTCACAAATCAATTCTACCCTCCATTTCTTTTAACATCATGCATGTTGCATGCCATCTGATGATATTGTTTATTGCAAAACAATAAGAAGTTTCTTCCATGCCCGTCCGAATGAGAGAAAAGCACGGGGGGTTCACTAGCGAGGCAATATCACATCACGTCCATTCATATTGGGGGTTTGAATACTTTTAAAAACCTCAAAAATATATTGTCTCGTATTAAGGGGTCATGGGGGGTTTTTAATTTGACATAGTGATATAAATATTAGGGTTTATTTTATTTGGGTGGATTTAGGAATAACCTCCAAATCATGGGATGGATTCATACCTCAAACTCATGGGCTAAATTCATACCCACCTAAAACTTAAGGGCCCTCCATTTTTATTTGATATTACTTATGATCCCAAGTTTTAAATAATATGATAATAGTGTACCAATGATAATATCAATGGAAGTCTCTTTGGATTACTAGCCTTGAGAAATCCTCATTTAATAGCTTATTTAGGCTTGGTTTGAATTCATGTTATATTTTTTTCATCTTTAAGTTAAGAGATGTACCTAATTGGGAGTTCTAGAGTTGAACAGTTGTATTGTATTTTTTGTAGGCATTCGAGCAAAATATCCAACTCTTCATTTTTTAGGTTGGGGTTTAGGTGGGTATTGAGATTCAATCAAACCTTGATCCATGACAACCAAGAAAAGTGAGATCAATATTTCTTGGCTCACTGCAACCAAGAAAAGTTATATCAATCTTTCTTGATTAATTATTTCTTTCAACTTTTGTATTCTTCTTTTACATTTTCACATTGCCAGTTAGGAATGGTTTTTAGATTGAGTTATATTTTGCACATTCATAATTGTAATTTCAATTCTTATATGCAAGGCATTGCCTTAGTATTGTGTTGGAATTGACATGAACATAGGTGAAAATCTAAATCCTTATTTACATACCCTATGTGTTATCGTTACCATGAAATGGTATCGTTTAAGTTTCACCATCTATGTATCTTTATAACTATTGCATGCTTGAAACCTAACAATGAATAATTTCCCCTCTCATGTAAAGATAAAAAAAATAGATATAACCCAAGAAAAGGTAACGAAATGTTGTTAAAGTGGAGGAAATTCATTGCATCTTGTGAAAGACCCAAATCCAATATATGCACATGATCATATGGTGTTATTGGAAAGTAAGAGATATCTTTCTATGTTTTTTGGGTTCAAACATCAATGATGTTTGTTTTGATAGGAAGGTATGGGAGTCCATCCACGAAAGGGTTTCAATTTTTCATTTTTATAGAGTTTAATTTATTAAGCTTATAGAAAACATGAGCTCTCTATGGTTATACTTATATTTACATGATATAAAATTGGTAGATTGGCAAGATGTGGTGTGAAACATCTGCAATTCTCATATTTTCTAAGCATTGCACTAACTATTGGACTATCATCCTTTTAAATTCTTTGTTATGTCAATCTCTTGACCATGTTTCCTTTTATGCATTTTTCCTTCCCCAATACTATTTTGTTGGGTCTTCCACTATCCAATGCTACAAATTGATCAATCACCCCTGCAATCATGGTGGGATCATTATTAGCATTATACTATTATTTTATTTAGCATCATGTTTGCTTATACTAATATGTGTTATAGATCCTATTTGTTACAACTTAATAATATGATATAAAGGGGGTATTAAAAATGGGTTGATAAAATTTGATACATACAATATGTGGTGAAACTAAGGGTTTTATTAATTGGAAATGAATATTGGGAGGGGGGTTCAACAATAAAATTTTAGGAGGAATTTTGCAATATTTAGTGAAATTAGGGATATTGTTTAATATCATACGAACGATCGTGCTATTTAACAAGTTTACTGAGTGAACCCCCCGTGGAGAAAAGAAGGCCTTTTCTGCAAATTCAGTGTTGCAAGAGTACAAATGTGCCAGTGTTTTGACTGGTTTTGACTTTTGCAAGATCACATTATATCATTTAAGTGTAGTGTTTTAGTATTTAGATATCCGATACTGATTTTTAGAAATTTGTAATATTTTTTAAGGTTAATATTTAGTATTTATTGAGTTTCTAACCAATAACCTTATGTAAAGAATGCCAAACCAAAAACCTTATGTAAAGAATGTCTTAACATTATAACCACTCACTATTTATTTTACACCCCATAAACTAAAAGTACTTAATTTTAATTTTGAAATGGTTAATATTGTATACTTTTGATTGTTAAAAATCATAATTTCAATTTAAAAACCTGATTTTATTTTTAAATTGCAAGTTATAGTTGAAGCTACTCTCACTCAACTAACTCAGGGCCATGCCCCGCGGCCCCACCCAACGAAAATGACCCTGTGAGGGCAACTGCCAGTCACCATGTGATTATCTGACAGGCATACATCTCCACTGAATTGGGCGTGTTTGATGTACTGTCTAAGAGTCCATCTCTCCATGAGAAAAACAAGGCCATTCACTAGTCATTTCGGAGGCCCATGCCATTAAGGGAAATTTGAAGGATACCAACTCCAATATTGTTTCCTAGGTTCTCCCTTGTGTGCTCCTTCTGCTTTCCAAGTTCTGCAGTTATTTTAGTGTTTAGAAGATCCATCTTGAAATGCATAAAATGTGCGATTATTTTAGATTTGGCGATCATAATCAACATCTTGAATTTTGGTTTCTATTTTTTGATTGATCTACATATTTCAGAATCACAATAATGACCTAAACATTACCTATCCATCTCTTGATGCACTTGAGCTGAGGGCTGGGTCATCTTTGCGAGTGTTTGTTGGCTATTAAAAAATATTGATGTTTCCTTTCAAAACAAATCTTTTGGCCGAACAATTACAGTAATTGTATTCTAATATAATGCCCTGGTTACCTTTCTGCTTTGCATAGAGGCTTCTAGAGGCTTCTATCTATGCCAATAGCTGTAGATTTTTATGGTTATCGCAGGATTTAATGCTCAGCCAACTGATTACTCTTTTTGAAATTGGATTTGTCTTCTTATTTACAGCTTAGTGGTATTCACTTTCTGGCTTTTGCATTATCAAGCTAGACAAATCTGATATTTCGCACCAGACAACATTAATGGAAACTCTATGTGAGACTTTATTCATAGAGAAACCTCTGGGTTTCTCTAAGGTCGGCTCCTTATAAATGCAATAAAAAATCCTAGACTTGCTTATGCATGAGCAGAGGACAACACTTGATTCTTTGCCAACATTAGCATGTAGAATTTTCAACCACAATAATTCCTTTGTTGCTTTTGTGGCTAAAACACTGTTCAAGTGCTTGACACAACAATAATATTAGATGGAATAAACTTTTGCGATGATGTAATACTACTCTAGTACAAAACATAAGATGGACTTGCTACTGTCAATGTTAGTTGTCCAACCAACATGATAGAATCCTGAAGCTAGTATAAGTTCTATCATTAAAGCTAATATAAAAGTCATTTGTTCCTTTCAAATAGTTGAAAATCTGTTAAGATGCTTGACAATGCCAACAACATGGATATGGCATATATTCACCGACTAGACTCACTATGAATGCAATATCTGTCCCGATGCAATTGTAGACCATGGCACACATTAGAATCCTTATGTCACGTTGGATAGATTAGATTTCAATTTCTTTAGTATCTCTTCAAATTTAACTCCAGTGTAATCCACCGTATACTTTTAACTCCAGTGTAATCCACCATATACTTGAACACTTTTATGCCAATACAACAATGAATTTCATCACAATATACCTATTTAGTTTAGCAATTCCCTGCATCATGTTTTTTTTGCTGCTGCAAATGCAATTTACAAACTCTATTACCATGCTCTGTCACGGACATTGCCACATGTGGCTCTTGTTATAAAAGGGTTGTTCTTTCTAACTCGTAAAGGGTTAAAGCTATGATAATTAAATCCAAATCATTTCATGTTGATAAATGTCAAATAAAGTGATACTTCTTAATAAGGTTTTACTTCCTAATAAATGATGAAGGCTTGATACCTTAACCCGAGTAGATGAATGCTTGATATCTTAACTTGAGTATGATTCTTAAAATAAGTCATAGATTGTGACTAATCCAAGATAAGTACGCCCTTACAAGACGGTTGTTATAAAAGGTAAAGTTATGGTAATTGGATTAAGGATAAAGCTATGTTCATTGAAACTAGCTCAATTTTTTATATTAACAAATGTCAAATAACAAATAAAGTTTTTTTTTTTAAATAACTACTTAATAAATGTTGGATACTTATATCCTAAATTGAGTATGATTCCTAAAATAATAGAGACTTACGTGTCCAAGTAATCAAGCTTTTATAAGAGGGTTGTTACAAAGGGGTAAAGGTATGGTCTTGGATTATGCGTAAAGCTATGATCAAGTTCAATTTTTTCAAGCACAAATGTGGAATATCAAATAAAATATTTCATTTTGTTTAATTATAATTAAACATCTTAAAATATATTTTTAATTTTTTTTTGTTTTCGAGGAAACAACGCAGTTGGATAGGCGGAACAATGTCTCCCTACCACAAATTTATTCTCAAGCTATCTCTTAATTCCTAATAAATATCAAGTTAAAAAAATCAATTTTTTTTTTTAAAATTTATATTAATATTTAAAATAATTACTTATTAACCTCATTTTAAAAACAAAATTTAATTTCCTAAGTATAAAAACAACATTTAATAACTATAACATATATATTATAAAAAAAGGTTGGTGTAAAGGAGTCAAGCTATAACCATTGAATGGAACTCAATGTTACTGATGCAAAATAAAAGTACTACCACTTAATAATAATGATGGATACTTGATACCCTTAGATGAGTGCAATTTATATCATAATTTAATATAGTTATTCATTAACATAATTTTGAAAATAATATTGAATGATTAAAAATAACATTTAACGGTTGAGTATAGATATTACTGTAAGAGGGTTGTTATAAAGGGGTTAAGTTATAGTGATTGAATGGAGCAGCTCAGTGTTGACCAATGCCAAACAAAGTACTACTTCTTAATAAATGATGGATACTTGATACCTTAGTTGAATGTGATTCATGAAAATAGAGTTTTATTTATTCAATTCATTTAATGGCTATAACATATAAGGTTGTTGTTAAGGTTAAGCTATTCCTATTTAATGTTTCTCAATGTTGGCCTATGCCAAACAAAGAACTACTTCTTAATAAATGATGGATACTTGATACCTTAGTTGAGTGTGATTCCTAAAATGGAAAGTGAAATTTACTTATTCAATTTCAATGTTAACTCATGCTAAACAAAGTACTACTTCTTAATAAATGATGGATATAATTGGGTGTGATTCTTAAAAGAAAAATGAAATTTACTTATTCAGTTTTAAGGACAAATTTCAAATAAAACACTACCTCTTAATAAAAAATGGATACTTGATATTCTTAATGGGTGTAATTTTTTCTTTAAAGTGATAAGTTTACTTATCCAAGATAAGGAAGCACTTACAAGAGGGTTGTTGTAGAGGGGTGAAGCTATGGCCATTAAAAGAAATTCAATATAATGTTGACACAGGTTGAACAAGGTATTTCATAATAAATCATGGCTACTTGATAACTAAGCATTCTAAAACATAATGTCAAGTTTGTTCTTTTAAATTTATATTATAATTTGAGATAGTTACTCATTAACGAAATGTTAAAAGCAATATTTAATGGTTGCATGCATATATTTAATGTTGACATATGTAAAACAAAGTAATATTGATTAATATACTTGATAATTAAGCATCCTAAAACATATGATCAACTTTGTGTTTTTAAATTTATATTATAATTTGAGATGGTTACTTATTAACAAAATTTTAAAAGCAATAACATGGATATTACTACAAGAGGGGGTTGTTGTGAAGGGATGAAGCTATGGCCATGGAATCTAGCTCAATTTAAGTTGACAAATGTCAAACAATGTACTTCTTAATAAATGATAGATACTTGATACCTTAATTGATTGTGATTACTAGAAGAGGTCATATATTTACTTCTTACAAGAGGGTTGTTACAAAAGGGTAAAGCCATTGAATCAAGCTCAATTTCATGTTGACAAATGCGAAACAATGTACCTATTCTTAACAAATTATGGATACTTGATAATTTTGTTTTTTTAAGTTATATTATTATTTAAGGCAGTTACTCATCAACACAATTTTGAAATCAAAGTTACTTTGTTGTCTCTCTTCACATTTATAGCTTCTCACAATGCCCACTATGATACATGTATAGGCTTTTATTTACTTCAAAGTTAAGTAAAATTTTCATTTTAGGATGAAGTAAAGTTTTCATTTTAGGAGCATGGGATTCTTTAAATATTTCACCTTAATTGGTTTTCCCTTTTGAGGATAAGGAGGATGACACTCATGCTTTCCAACATTCCTATTAATATAAAATTAAACAAGAAAGAATGGTAGGTAGGGGAAGATAATTTTGACTCATCTTGTCATTTTTATCTGAAATTATTTGACAAGAATGACATTGACAATCAAACACAACTTCTGAATCTTTATTATTTCAATTATTATTGTAGTCAATGATCCTATTATTTCCATTTTGTTGTGTTTAGTTTATTCTCAAAGGAATCCTCCAAAATGACCTATATGATTTCTACTCAACTCCCTTCCTAAGTGATTTCTACCTTTTATCATTTGCTTTCTTTCAATCACTTTTTCTCCTTATCTTGTCTCATATTCATCACCACGCCCACTTTTTTGCAACTCTTCCCTTTGAATATGATTATTTAGGGAATGCAAACTCTATTTGACTTGATTCTTTTGTTGGTCTCATAAAATCCAAACAAGTAGCACAATCCATGTCTTTACCAGAATTTAAACTGCACACCATGTTGAAAAAAGTGTCTAACAACACAAACCTTCCATCGTCCATCCCCACATTGATAGAAGGAAACCTTCCATGATTGTCATTCCTCGGCATGAGCTTGCAACTGACTTCTCTCAGTATCAAACCACCATTACTAATAACTTCTAAAAATAGTCCCACTAGTGTTGATTTATGCACTTGCTCTTCTTCTACTACATGCAATGTGTTTTTTTTTCATATTACTTCAAGATAAAAAATAAAAATAAAAAATCAAACAAGGTCACAAGACAAAACAACACTATATTACAAAGAAAAAATGGTGTGCTATAAATTTCAAATTCTTTTGGAATACTCTCAATAATGCTTTTCTAACACTTTGTTCCCATGTTGTAAATTCTTTTTTCATATGTAAAACATTCTAAGTTATTCTTAGGTAAATATTTTTTTCATATCTAAAACATTCTGTTATTCTTAGAAAAATGAGGGAACATCCCTCAGGACTTATAGAATTATGAGTAAGCTTTGGGATAACATATAGACTAAGTAGGTTCAAGAAGGATTAGAACCCTATATTCTATAGGTCACATATACCAACCTATTACCAAAATAATTTATAGTTCATTTATATAATAGTAATCCATTATATAGTAACTCTTACTAGTTATATGATGGTTATCCCTAATAATATTATTACTTAATATTATACCTAACAATATAGTATGCTTATATAATTATAATAATATTAGATTAATAAGGTATATAAGTATATATATTATTACTATATAATATTGTAGTTATATATATATTATAATCCTTATACTAATATTATGGTTATAACTCGTATTAATTACTAATAAAGTATTATATATATATATATATATATATATATATAATACTTTATTAGTAATTAATACGAGTTATAATATATAATAGTATTATAAGGGTAATAAATTACTATCCGACTTGATGTATTATGGGAGTTTCTTAATATAGATAGATGATTGGATTTTTTTCCTTAATAGATGTATCCGCCTCTTATTCTATAATGCATGGTATAGTATAGAGACTTATTGTTTGTATTGGTAGTTGAGATGTTGGTGTTAATGTGTCTCAGTTAAAAGAGAATAATATAGCAAGTCCCATAGCTTTTATGTTAATAGGATCCAAATATTTACGCACACCCGGGTGGGTGAGGGGTTGTCTTCGGGCTATAGTGTGTATTCATGGGTCTTTTCCTAGCTAATTACCCTCATTTTTTACCATCTAATTGCCTTGATGATATGGGATATGTTTCTGCGTTTTGAGCCATGTGTGTCTTTTTATTAGCTCATTTCCTTTGATGATGTTGGTGCTGTAACCCAGTTACATGCTTCTATCTCTATACCTTATGCTACCCTTTCCTTTGCTGGTGGTTATTCCACTGATGGACCTAGAACTGGAGAACTAGGGTATGCTGCTGGATTTGTACTGGTCCTAGCTACCTGGATCTACCTCGAACCAGATATGCTTAATCCGTACTTGTAACCAGAACTGCTAGTACTGTGCTAGGAACTGCCTCTCATACTATTGATAAATCCCTGGCTATAAATATTTGACATCAAAATAATAACCAACTATTGGATCAACTACTTAGATTGGATCATATGATGAAACTAGATCTCTAAATATACTAAATCCAAGGATAAACTATTATAATAGATATAATATAGTATAAGAGATAGATTATAATATATAAGATTACCATAGATAATATACTAATATAGCTATTATATTATATTATATAATTATATGATTCCAGGCCTGTGAATGCTTTTTGGAAGCCCTTATCTCACAAGGCAGTAAGTGTGGGTCATTCCTAAGGTGGAGTAAGGAGTAACTAACAATAAGTTGGTGAAGTAGGCAGGTGGGTGGCATCATAGTAAAGGTTGTAAGTGTCATACCCACAAAGCATTCTTGCCTGAAGCAAGTGGTTGGTTGGGAATCCCAACCCGTGATTTTAATCCGGTCTATGAGCCTAGCATGTATTGAAAGGGTAATAAACACAATTGTTGGTAGCATCCATAAAACCTACTTACTATCTAACGGCTGAATAAGTAAATATGATTGGTCTAACAAAGTTCCTACCCAAGCCTTTCTAATATCTGCTGGGATTAGTTCCTCAATTAAAGCAGTTCTGGCTCCACGATCCAACGATGGTAGCTTCCCACCAATAGAAAGAAATAAAGTAGGCATATCAAAGGGATTTATCGTCAAGTTAAAAGTGCCAAAAACCCTCAATCCCAAAGCCCTCGCTTCCAAATCCCTCATTTCCAACCAATATACAAGTTCACACCTAGGCAAGTGCTATTGACCCAACAACGACCTAAGTAGTATCAATTTACATGGTTCTAGTTCCAAATAAAGAAAAAGATCTAGTAAAAATAAAAGGGTTCGAGCAAAAAAATCGAACACCTTACTTCCTTCCAAGCCTATTGCGTGGTAAATCCTTCTCTATGAACCTGGCCTCTTGAGATGGTTAACTATATTATATATATACTATAATACTATTAATATTATTATATACTAAACTGATATTATATTACTATTACTATTACTATAATATATAATATATTATAGTGAATAAGTATATAATGTATAATAATTATTATACATTAACCTCTATTACAGTGTAGAACCTCTCTATACAGTAATTAATCTTATTGAGTATTATTGCCTCTTTATTGTATGTTTTACATATTATATAATAACTATTAATATATATTATAATACTATATATTATTATAATAATAAACTATATTATTATAATATATATAATATAGTTATATATTATATATAGAACTTAACAATATATATATTATATAATATAATAATAGTATATAATTACTATATATATTATAATAATATAGTTTATTAATATATATAGTAAGAACTACTTACCTTATTACAAGAAAAATTAGCCTTAATAAATACTAGTTCCAGTCTTAGCTTTAGTCCCATGAACTCTTGCACTAGAGTTCAAGCTCAATGTTGAACAATGCCAAACAAAGCACTACTTCTTAATAAATGATAGATATCTTAGTTGAATGTGATTCCTGAAAAAAGAGTTTTATTTATTAAATTCATTTAATGACCATAACATATATATTACTAGGGTTGTTATAAAGGGTCAAGCTATGTCCATTGAGTGTTGCTCAATGTTGACCCATACCAAACAAAGTATGGGTACTTGATACCTTAGTTGAGTGTGATTCCTAAAAGTAAAAGTGAAATTTACTTATTCAATTTCAATGTTGACTCATGCCCAACAAAGTACTACTTCCTAATAAATGATGGATATAATTGAGTGTGATTCCTAAAAGAAAAGTGAAATTTACTTATTTAGTTTTAAGTTGACAAAATTCAAATAAAACACCACCTCTTGATACTTGATATTCTTAATGGGTGTAATTTTTTCCTTACAAAAGGGTTGTTGTAAAGGGGTGAAGCTATGGCCATTAAAACAAATTCAATATAATGTTCGGGACAAGTTTATTATAACAATGCTTGGTTATGCGAGTCCTTCCTCTCATATCGGCAGCTTATGGGCTTTCGGTGAACTGCTTTCGGTTTGTTGACAAGATAAAATCTCTCAGTCAGTTCGATAAGGCAGGAATAATAACGTAAGTAACACAGGTCGAACAAGGTATTTCATAATAAATGATGGTTACTTGATAATTAAGCATTCTAAAACATAATGTTAATTTTGTTTTTTTAAATTTATATTATAATTTGAGATAGTTATTCATTAACGAAATTTTAAAAGCAATATTTAATGGTTACATGCATATATTTAATGTTGACAAATGTCAAACAAAGTAATATTGATTAATATACTTGATAATTAAGCATCCTAAAACATATGATCAACTTTGTGTTTTTAAATTTATATTATAATTTGAGATAGTTACTTATTAACAAAATTTTAAAAGCAATAACATGGATATTACTACAAGATGGGGTTGTTGGGGTTGTTGTAAAGGGATGGCCATGGAATCTAGCTCAATTTAATGTTGACAAATGCCAAACAAAGTACTTCTTAATAAATGATAAATACTTGATACCTTAATTGATTGTGATTACTAAAAAGGGGTGATATATTTACCTCTTACAAGAGTGTTGTTACAAAGGGGTAAAGCCATTGAATCAAGTTCAATTTCATGTTGACAATTGCAAAAAAATGTACCTATTGTTAACAAATTATGGATACTTGATAATTTTATTTTTTTGAAGTTATATTTTCATTTAAGGCAATTACTCATCAACACAACTTTGAAATCAAAGTTACTTTGTTGTCTCTCTTCACATTTATAGCTTCTCACAATGCCCACTATGATACATGTATATGCTTTTCTTTACTTCAAAGTTAAGTAAAGTTTTCATTTTAGGAGCATGGGATTCTTTAAAGATTTCAGCTTCATTGGTTTCCCCTTTTGAGTATAAGGAGGATGACACTCATGCTTTCAAACATTCCCATTAATATAAAATTAAACAAGCAAGAATGGTAGGTAGGGGAAGATCATTTTGATTCATCTTGCCATTTTTATCTGAAATTATTTGACAAGAATGACATTGAAAATCAAACACAACTTCTGAATCTTTATTATTTCAATTATCATTGTAGTCAATGATTCTATTATTTCCATTTTGTTGTGTTTTGTTTATTCTCAAAAGAATCCTCCAAAATGACTTATATGATTTCTACTCAACTCCCTTCCTAAGTGATTTCTACCTTTTATCATTTGCTTGCTTTCAATCACTTTTTCTCCTTATCTTGTCTCATATTCAACACCAAGCCCACTTTTTTGCAAATCTTCCCTTTGAATATGATTATATAGGGAACTGTAAACTCTATTTGACTTGATTCTTTTGTTGGTATCATAAAATCCATACAAGTATCACAATCCATGTCTTTGTCAGAATTTAAACTACACACCATGTTGAAAAAGTGTCTAACAACACAAACCTTCCATCGTCCATCCCTACATTGATAGAAGGAAACCTTCCATGATTGTCATTCCTCAACATGAGCTTGCAACTGACTTCTCTAAGTATCAAACCACCATTACTAACAACTTCTAAAAATAGTCCCACTAGTGTTGATTTATGCACTTTCTCTTCTTATACTACATGCAACGTGTTTTTTTTTCATATTTCTCCAAGATAAAAAAAAAAATCAAACAAGGTCACGAGACAAAAAAACACTATATTACAAAGAAGAAATGGAGTGTTGTAAATTTGAACTTCTTTTGGAATACTCTCAACAGTGCTCTTCTAACACTTTATTCCCATGTTGTAATTTCCTTTTTCATGGCTAAAACATTCTAAGGTATTCTCAGACAAATGAAGGGACATCCCTTGGAGACATGTTTATAGTGAAAAACCTAATATTTTGGGTCCGCCCTATCTTCTCCTCTCCACTTGCAAAATCTTTTTTTTCTCCTCCTTGTTGGGTATTTCATTTGCAATGAATAGAGGGTTCTTCATTAATTAATAATATGAGCCATTGTCAACATTATTGTTTGTTTTATCACATTAAAGACCGCTTCAAAAACTTCATAATGTTAAATCCTTTTAAATAATATCATTACGAAGAGGCTTGCTCCATTCCAATTTAAAACAAGTGTAATAGCTATGAAGAAGCTAGTCCGTACTTTACAATTTTGCTTATATATTTCACTAAAAAAATCCTATTAAAAGTGTCACAAGTACATATGTCTTCATGATATGTAAACTACCATGGATATTCCATTAGAATAGTTCATCACAACATATATTACAACTTTATTCATTGCATTAGATTAATTCCAAAGAATGATAAATAAACTAGAGTTGAAAAGGAGAATATATAGAGAAAAATAACACATCCACAAAAATAACACAAGATATATAACCCTGCAAAAACCCACTATGGGGAAAAACCCCGCCAAAAATGAGGACTATGACTTGCTATTTTCTTATCCAATATGTAATGTAGATACATAGAAAGTGGCACTTATTATGGATATACCTCACACAATGACAATGGTATAAGCAAATAACTATTCATTTTCCTAATATCTATTCATTTTTTCCCAGAATTTGAAGTGGAGGGAAGGAGGAAGGGGAATACCTATTGCATCGTGACCGTTTGATGAGATTTGTCTCTTTGATCCTTGCTTTCGTGTAGCTCCAAATGCTCTCCAAATCACCTACACACAATCAAAGAAACATACCCTTCTCACTCCTTAAGCAAAAACTCATAAAATGCATATTAATTAAGATCCTATTGACTACCAAAACAACAACAAATCATTTGGGGGGAAACTGAATTTACTTGTATTAAATCAGGAGGAAAAATAGTACTTACATCCTCATTTCTTGCAGTATTGACCTCCCTCGCGATCTAGGTTCTATCTCGCTCGCTCTTATCTTTGATCACCAAAGTATCAAGTGAATGAAGACTCATGCTATTCCTCCAACGTTATGGTGTCCTTTCACTCTCCAAATTTTGCTCCTATGTCCTACCCCAAATGATTCTTATATAGCTTTGAATTTCGATGGGAAAGGTAAGAAGCTCAATGTGGGATGACAATTCGCAATTAGTTGAGATTGGCATGCTTTTCATTGCACTTTATCTCCATAGTTTAAGCTTTTTATGTTTTATTAAGCTTTTCACATCTTAAGTACACTTTTCCATGTATTTTTTGTCGCTTTAAGCTAACAATGACCTTTCATTGCTTGGATTTAGTAACCCGAACACTAGGATTCCTACTTTAGGGACTGATAAGTAACCACTCGCTCCTTTTTTCAAGGAAAGGTAGTGATCAAACGATGAAGCAATGGTTACTTTATTGTCATAACTCAATCTTCATGTTGAGAATGGACTTAGTATTTACTTCTCATTTTTGACATAAAGGGTGTTAATTATTGTTATATTAGATTACCCCTAATGTGTTAGGTCAAAAGAAAATTTGATAGCCGAAATATATTAACTGAATAATTGGTAATCATGGATGAAGGGATAAGGAGGAGAACCATAGATGTTGGATTTGGTAAGTACCTACAAGCAAAACAAGTCATTTCCCAAATCTATAATTTTATAAAATATTCTCGAGTCATGTATGCCCATGCTCAAAAATGAAAAATCATGTCCATGAATGATACACATTGGATCCATGTCAAAAATACATCTAGAATGTAAACATGCACTATAATGAGTGTCATATATCCAAGTCTTCATGGTACCTTGACATGGCAATTTAATCTTGTGCAACTTGGGCAGTTAGCATCAATGAGTGATAATGTTGTTTGTCCCAAGGTCTTGAATCAAAACCAATGATATTACAAGTCTATATAATGTGAATGAATGAACTGTAGTTGAACATAATAAGACACCGTCTGATTACCGATCATCGATGTATATTGTTAATAGATGTGAGGAGGCCCATCGATAATTATGATGGGATCCAAGGTACTAAGTACAATATAATGAGTGTGAATAGATGATATTTGGTCGAACACATGTAGAATCAAATGATTAGGCTTCATTAATGTATACCCACTTTCATTCATGAGGAAATATTCCACTAATAACTGCAAGATCTAAGGTACTCCAAGGTTCCTATACCCACTTCCTAGATAGTGATTTGACATAGATAGGAAGAGTTACATCAAAGGGAGGGCCTTAATCATTGTATCCCGCATCAACTGATGCGAAACAATGATCAAAGTTTTGATATAATTTGGTAGAGTTTCAAAGATACAACACTATATATTGACTCAAGGAAGTTTAACATGATAGGTTAGGGATATTTGAGGAATGTCTAACACAATTTTGACTTCTCTCGAACACAAAATATGATGCACAATGACACCTAGAAACATAATACTCAAGTAACCAACTTTAATGAAATCTACCAACACTAGATGCATTAACAAATTTTTCATAATGACGGGGAGGATAACCCATTGGTGGGGTATTTTTCAAAATCATGCTATAGTTTCCTAATGCAAATGCATATGAACTGGGTGTACTTATAATTGATGAAAATATGTGCCATGTTCAAGGGCAACAAGGACTCATTGTTTCCAACTCCCTATAGGATGGAATAAAAGTAAATTCACTAATATCTTTTTTGGATTTTGGATTTTTTAATGTTTTTTCCTTTTTCATTTATAATCTTGAAAAGGAATCAAGAATACTATAATACAATGGTTGAAATGAGTCTCTCAGGGGTGTTCACCTACATTCCAAGGGCATGGGTTAGGCCATGGAAAGAATAAAGTTACAAACCGGGGTTGAGCTAGTTATGTACACTAATCATGATGTTCCCTCTAGGGATAAAGGTCATTCAAGCAAGAGAAAAGGTTTATAAATGACAAGCAACAAAAAGTGATTGCAATGGAAAAGAAGCAACTTAAGAAGTAATAAATGAAGAAGTAGGAACATATGCATAAGTGGGTATTTTAACAACTGTTAATGTAAAGTAACAAAAATTAGGGAGCCCATCAAGGACTAGCCAAAAAAATATGAGAGATAAATATTCAATCTCAAAATCCAAGTCATGATGGTACTAATAGGGCTCCCAGGACTATGAGAAAAAATCAACATGGGAACCAAAATGGAAATAGGGTGTTGATTATAGTGTCCCATGTTTGGTAGGATCTTCCATCAGAATGGTGGGAAATCTAGATCGGATGGGATGATGCATCAATTTCCAATAGGTTTGACCCTAGGACAAATTTGGGTGGAAAAATGTTCAAATGTATCATAATGTAGGGATAACCTAAACCTATATGAAAACTTCCAAATACATGTGATCATATCGAGGAACGTGAAAAACATTCTCCTATACTTGGGTATAATTAAACCAAGTAATATACCAATGAGACCATAAAACATGCCCTTATGTGGGTGTAATTGCATTTTCTTAACTTTGAGGATAACTTCATTTGAAGATAAAACATTGTCCAAGACATCATGTGAACTAGAAGAGTTAATGAACCATATGGGTGACATGAACGGATTGTATTCCTCCTTCAAGGGAATATTTTGATTTGAATCTATCTAATCCATTCAAATTGTTAGAAAAATGGATCGCAGAACAATAGCATAAAATAAGATGTAGAAACGAAACACATAAACACAATACAAGAGAGACACCAATATACGTGGTTCACCCAATATGGGCTACATCCACGTAGAAATTGACAGTCATTTTATTATACCATCCAACAAATGAAGGAATACAACCCGTAGCACATCCCCTACAACTTCCTCTTCACTCTCTCACACAGTCATAGAGATATTTACAATACTATAATGCACAGTCGTATTACAATGCCTTCCTTTTAAACAGGGATTACCATGGAAAAATACCACGGGATGCCCAATACCATTGGCGCATAAATTACCCATTATTGACCAAGTCATGACTATGAAATTACAACATTTTACAAGGAAATAAACATTTCTTTCGAGGGAGTTTCCCTTGAACCCCCACCGGGGGCTTGCTGGTCCCCAGGCCCCCCAATCAAGGGGGACGGTACACCCCGGACCCCCCATTCAAGGGGGTGGTCCCCTCGGACCCTCGCAAGGGGGGGGGGATAATCCCACCACACACCTTGCTGGGATGAGTGTACAGTCCACCTGCACAGCATATAAAATTGGGGTACAAACACAACTGAACAACAAGATCTCTAAATCAAGAATATTAGTATCCACAGCCAACAATATCCCACATGGAGACTGATCAAAGAAACTCCACCAATACTGCATATGTTGGACTTTGCTCCAAACCTTGGACCTGAAAAATTTATCATCTTCAACTTCATGCTTGAAGGCCAATGGAAACTAAGCAGGAACTTAGTTTCTCTCTGGTTACTACCTTTGTCAACATGTCTACAGTATTATGGATAGTATGTATATTTTCCAACTTCAAAAGTTCATCTTCTAGAACATATCGTATGAGATAGTAATTGATTTTTATATGTTTGGTCTTAGAATGGAAGGTTGAGTTCTTTGCAAGATGAATGGCACTCTATATTTCATTATACAACCTTCTATTCTCCTGCTTCTCACCCAATTCCTCCATGAAACTCTGTATCCAAATCAACTCTTTACTAGACTCTGTAGTAGCAATATACTTTGCTTCCATTGTTTAAAGTGCAACAACCTTCTGCAGTTTCGAAATCCAACTTACTGTTGTTCCACCTACAGTAAAAAAATACCTTGTGGTTCTCCCTCTGCTATCTTTATCGCCTGCCATACATACATCAACATATCAATGTAGAACAATGTATGAACCTCTAAAACATATTGCATGATTAGTAGTACCTCTCAAATACTTGAGAATCCATTTTACTGGCTTCTAATGTTCTTTACTTGGATTGTTCATATACTTGCTCACAACTCCCATTGCATTTGCAATATCTGGTCTTGTGTACACCATATCATACATTAAGTTGCCAATTGTTGATGAATAAGGAACCCAAGACACATGTATTATATATTTTCTTGTGTCTTGGGACACATCTCCTTACTTAGTTTGAAGTGGCTAGCCAAAGGTGTGCTAACTGGTATTGCATCCTACATTCTAAACCTCTCCAACAACTTTTCTATGTACTCACCCTGAGACAATGTCAATTTGTGTTTTTTTCTTGTCTCTTGTTATTCTCATACTAAGGATTTGCTTTGCAGTACCCAAATCCTTCATCACAAATGAATTAGCTAATTTCCTTTTGAGCACATTTATATCCTTCATGTTAGACCTTGTAATAAGCATGCCATCCAAATACAATAACAATATAATATATCTTCCATTATATAGCCACTTGAAATAAACACAATGGTCAAAATGACATCTACTATAACCTTGTTTTGTCATAAACTTGTCAAATTTCAAATACCACTTCCTTGGAGCTTGCTTCAAGCCATACAAACTCTTCTTAAACCTGCATACTAAAGTCTCCTTCCCTTTGACGTCATACCCCTATGGATGGTGCATATAAATATCTTACTCCAAATCAACTTGGACAAAGGTTTATTTTACATCTAACTATTCAAGATTCAAATCTTCTACCACCACTAGAATTAAAATAGTTCTAGTTGAAGTCATTTTAACAACAAGAGAAAATATTTCATCAAAATCTATACATTTCTTTTGTGCAAACCCCTTTACAACAAGTATGGCCTTGTATTGCTTCTTTCCTCCATATTCTTCCTTCAAACTGGAAACCCATTTATTTTGCAATCCTCTTTTACCTAGAGGAAACTAAACCAAATCCCGAGTCTGGTTTCTTACCAATGATTCCATCTCCTCATTCATGCCTTGCTCCCACTTATTTCTAGTTTCCACCTGCATTGCTTCTTCATAACATTATGGTTCACCAGAATCAGTCATCATTAAATAATACAGTGAAGGAGAGTATTGTTCAAGGTGTCTACTTCACCTGGTAGATATTCTAACACTTGCAGGAGTTTGAGGTACCAACCGTTGTTCTTGATTTTTTGGCACCTTGGAACTTCATTTTCTTTGATTTCAACAATCACTGTGTACTCTGTGATTTTCTTTTCCTATTTCTTTCTCTGCAACTAATATTTATGCATGACCTTTTCATTGAATACCACATCTCTACTCCTAATGATTTTTTTTATTTTCATAATCCCATAAGGGATAACCAAAATCATCAACCCCGTATCCAATAAAGGTATATTTCTTGGATTTAGCCTCAAGCTTTGTTATATTTTCTTTATCAATATGGACAAATTATTCATAACCAAAAGTTCTAAAAAATGAGTAGTTTACCTTTTTACCTATCTATTATTCCTCTAGAATCCCATCATCCAAAGATATTGAAGGCCCTCTATTTATTAATTAAACAACAGTATCTACAACATCTTCCCAAAACTGTAAGGGTAACCCTGCATGAAACCTCATACACCTTGCACGCTCCATGATTGCTATGTTCATCCTTTCTGACATACCATTTTCTTGTGGTGTTCCTAGAACAGTAATTTCTCTATCAATCCCCTGGTATGAACAATAAATATAAAACTCCTTGCTGTAGAATTCATCTCCATTATCAGATCTAAGACACTTTAACCTTTTTCCTGTCTCATTCTCAACCAAATATTTCCATTTCTTAAAAGTAACAAAAAAATCAGATTTTTGTTGAATGCAATAAACCCAAGTTTTTCGAGTTGCATCATCAATAAAAGCAACATACTAACGAGAGCCACCAAGAGGTTGTACTTGATCTAGTCCCCATACATTTGTATGCGCAAGCTATAACTTTCCACTCTTCTTTTCCTTCCCAACTCTGAGAAATCTAACTCTTCTATTTCCATAAACACAGTTCTCATAGAATTCCAAACTTACCTACTTCATATCTAGCAGCAACTTCCTTAAGTGGAGAATATGCATCCCCTTCTCACTCATGTGGCCAAGCTTATGATGCCACAATGTTGTATCTATTTTTTTGGAAGATACATAGATAGAAGAATTAGTATTATGAGAACATAAATACAACATATCTATCCTATCTCCTTTTTCTATTACTAATGATAATTTTGTGATCTTCCACCACATTTCTCCAAACACAGATTAAAAAATGTCATCTCCCAACTGTCCTGTTGATATCATATTTATTTTCATAAAAGGAATATGCCTTACATATTTCAATAGCCATTCACCTCCATTCTTTAACTTCATCCATACCTTACCCATTCCAACAATTTTACATGGTTCATCATCACCCAATAAAACATGTCCAAAATCACCTTGAACAAAATCATAAATAAATTTCTTATGGGGTGTATAATGACATGAAGCCCTTGAATCTACTACCCAGTAATCACTAGTATTTTTTAATGCAAGAATCAAAGCATCTTGTAACACATCACCTGCTACATTTGCTTCCTGAGTAGTCTCCTGATGTCTATCTCCTTTCTTCTTTAGAGATCTGTAGTATTTCTTCAAATGTCCTTTCTTCCCACAGTTCCAACACTCTATATTTCCCAGTCTGAACTTGGATCCACCTTTCTTAGACTTCCCATGATTACCTGGACTCTTTACTCTCTCCTTTTGTCTTCCCTTTCTCTCCATGGTCAATGCATTACCTGATGTTCCATCTGTGCTTTTATTTCATATTTACTTGATAAGAATAGCATCAACAACATTATCAAATTTCAAAGTGTTTGAATCAGAGACAAAGTTACTTATGGCCATGACCGAGTCATTACATCTTTCTGGCAATGCGCAAAAGATTAGGAGAGCCCTAAACTCATATTCAAAATTCACTTTTATAGAATTTAGATGATTAGTAATTGTATTAAATTCATTTAAATGGTCAGCAACATACCCACCTTCTGACATCTGCATATTAAATAAACACTTCATTAGAAATACCTTTTTAAAGGCTGAGGCTTTTTCATACAGTTTAGCCAATACGCACATCAGACCCTCCATTGTCTTTTCTTTCGAAATATTGAAAGCCACCGACGAAGCCAAACAAAACCATATTGTTCCTAGTGCCTTTATGTCAAGAACCTCCCATTCTTCATCCTTCATAGCCGTTGGATTATTTTCTTTTCCTCCCAATGATAGGAATAGATCATTCTGATATAGATAGTCCTCCATTTGCATCTTCCATAACTAGTAGTTTTCGCCGTTAATTTTTTCGACCCTAAAATTTTCTTCTTCCACTCGAACCAGGAACCCTTCTTTCCTGCGAGTTTATGTGCCAAATAGGCCTTTGGATCTGATTCCAATTGTTAGAAAATTGGATCACAGAAAAATAGCATAAAATAAGATGCAGAAATAAAACAAATAAACACAATACAAGAGAGACACCAATATATGTGGTTCACCCAATATGGGCTACGTCCACAGAGAGATTGTCAGTCCTTTTATTACATCGTCCAACAAATGAAGGGATACAACCCGTAGTACATCCGCTACAACTTCCTCTTCACTCTCTCACAATCTCTCTCACACAATTACAGAGATATTTATATTACTACAATGCATAGCCATGTTATAATTCCTTCCTTTTAAAGAGGTATTACCATGGGAGAATACCATGGGATACCCCATACCATGGGCCTGTAAATCACCCATTATTGACCAAGTCATGACTATGAAATTACAACATTTTTTAGGGCAATAAAAATTTCTTTCAGAGGCGCTGCCCCTGAACCCCCACCGAGGACCCGCTGGACCCTTGACCCCCCAATTGGAGGGGATGGTCCCCAGTGGACCTCTAAGGGGGGGGTTAATCCCCCCCACACCCCCTGATGGGATGAGTGTATAATCCACCTACATAGCATATAAAACTGTGGTACAAACATGGATGGACAACAATATCTTTAAATTAGGAAGATTAGGATCCACAACCAACAAGAATATCTTGGTATGAAACTTCTATCGTAGATAATGGTAATCTTGGATCGGATGCACTGCATTCTAAATAATTGGGCACTATTTTATCTTCTTCTTCCACCAATAAAAATTATGATGAGATTGCATGCGATGTCGTAGAGACATCTACCATAATGGGTTTAGTAAAAACCTATATTAATGGGAAGTAGGCCACATATGTTATGGTGAACACTGGATAATCTTGAGTGGTGGGAATCGGTCATGGAGAGATTGTAAAAGTTCCCATGATGGAAATGTACTTAAACATTCCTACCCAAACATCCTGAATTTTCTTTTGTGAATCCCCAATGAAAGTTACATTTGAATGGACACTAGTGCCGTGCACACAATAATCTAACTAGTCGATCATAACAATCGTCCCTTGATGAGGGAACCAAATCACTCAAAAAACTAAAGATACTACCACCATATTTTCATGTATCCAACTACATCCCAAAAGAACATTGTAATCTATGGGTGTATCCACTACCTCATTTCAACTATAACTGTCTTACCCCCCAATTCAATTGGGTAGGATGTGATAAGTTTGTGAAGTGAGAATGAATGTCCATCAAATGCCTTGAGAATAGTACGAGATGGGACTAAGGTGGGTGTCATAACGATTTCCAACATGTTAATTACATAACACAAGTAGAGGCCCCTTCATCAACGATAGTTCGAAAGATATTCTTGCTGTGAGATACCAATTTAATTTGAAAAGTGATTTGTGAAGGAAGCTTACATGTCAAGTGGTACAAATAAAATGTTATCAAGTTAGTGTTGAATGGATCAACAATGTTGATAGCAGGAAACAATGTCTTTCACTATGCAAAAAAACTCTACAAGATCTCTAAGGCCAACATGGGACATGGTGCTTAATCTAGGTCCTCAACAACATTGTAGTTGTGAGAAACTCGTGCATTAGGATTATTATACATAGAACTCCTTTGGGAGGGAGAGGTATTGTATCAAAGGTTGGTTTCTCAATGGAGAGAGAACAACTTATTCATGATGATGGTGGATCTGAAACAGTAGGAGAGGTACTGTAAGAATGATCCCTCATGTGGATATCAACCTCATGATCACACATGATTACATGGGAAGGGTTGCATAAAAATGATTGGTTAGTATTTCCCTCCCCATTGAGCCATCATTCAATGAAAATCCTCCATAAACGGGAACCAGTGAGTCATATGATCTCCCTAAAAAAAATTTCAAGGTAATTTGAATTTCCATCTTTCTTGAGTGCCTCAGTCGGAGCATGCAAGTTGGGTACAACTCTCATCCCAAGATTATCATTTTGATTTTTCTTTTGTTTATTCTTATTTCCTTTAGGTTCTGTGGATTAAATTGTAAGGATTTCTAAAGTTTGTGAAAGAGTTACAGATTGTTTCTTTCCTATCTAGCTATAGGCTATGGGTTTTGATTATCATTTTTCTCAATTACTAGGTAATATGATCAAGCATATTAATAGAATTGATCACACCATCGACATGAGGGCCCTAGGGTGCCCTAGCTGGATTGGATGTGGGTCATGTATAATGAGGTATTAATTCATAAATGGTGCACAATTATTAATATATCAAATCCATATGCTAGGCACTTTGAATGAGTCATTTTTTAGTCATGGCTCCTGACATAGCTAAATATTTGGCAAGTGTAGTAAATAATAATTCTACAAGCCAATATGATAAGAAAGAATCCAGGATATATGCTTTGATAATTCGTTGACACCTCTATCACTCATGATTATGATCAAATATATGAGTAGCTATGGTTTTCCAAAGTGAATTCAATAGTTATGTACCCATATCATAGCGGATAGATAATTGAAAATGTGTCAAAACTACCATATCTAAAGAAGAAAAATCCATGAATGTGCTATGAGGTAGATTGATGTACCATTTCACAGCGCTTCTCGTTAGGGTTCGCTGAAAAAGACTAAACCTAGCACTATCATCAACCAAGGAGTTGGATGAACACCATAGACAGAATGTCATCATGTGTGTAGATGGATCCTCTCCTGGTATTTCATTCTATTTGGGTATATCTAATGGAAGTTTTGTGGGTATTTCAAGCCACCCATTCATATGTTTAACATGATCATTCATCAACCATGACAAATATGGTAAATTCATAGGGGATAGAAATGGTGATCTCATTATCATGATTGCATATTCTTGTTGCACATGTGGATCTTGATGGCCCCACAGATTAGGATTTTATACTTGGAATTATAAAGTGCATTTCCCCTTTGTAGAATCTATCCCCAAGAAGGTTGGTAATTAATTTATGGAAACAAACCACTTCATTGTGGAATGAGGTTGATGGATGGGTTAGTTCCCCCTATCATGGTACCTATTGTGAAGGGTTGATTTCCCCCAGGAATTGTTCTAGTATGAGGTGGAGGATGACCCCCTAGGACATTACCACCCATCGATGAAGGATAACTCCAAGCAGAATTCATATTCCAAGGTTCGACGCTTTCGCCAAGAATATCAACATTCCATGGAAAAGGGTTTCCTCCATAAGCAGAACCTAGCCAAATGTTAGGAATATCAAGAGGAATTTGATACCCACCTTGTGTGTGTGTGTTTTGTTGGACTAAACAACCCAACCATATGGAAAACCCATCTTTGGTAGAGAAGACCCACTAGTAGGGATACCTGACGATGAAGTAGACGTACTTTTGGTATTGGAACCCAAAATGGCACAAAATATCACTAAAGTGATAGTTGAATTCATGCAAGGGAAAGCTACATTATTTTATGGGATTGGTATGTCTATCGATGGAATTTCGGTAGGATTAGTGCTTGGATTATGCGTTGCACTAGTCGAGGTGGAGGCATGATGATCTCTAGCATCCATTTGAGGTTGAGTGGGTGTGGATCCATGAGATTCTAACGAAGTCATAGGATAAAATGGTGTGTGTTACATATTTCTATAACTTTTGAAAAAATAAATTAGATCTATCGGTGACTAACTGATAGAAAGCACAACCAGATTCGTAATATCTATCAAAGGTGGATTAGCGTAAGTAGTCGATTGATCTTCTAAGTTTTTGTTCGAATACCATAGGATATTCCAAAAGACCTAACACCTTGAATAGATACTCGTACAAATACATCACATATAAACACAATGATGTTTTATGTGGTTTAAACCCTCAAAGAGGGAAACACTCCATAGCCCCAGCCAATAGCTACTTGATGCAATATTATTATGCAAAAGAAAAGAATGTTACAAATGATCTTCTCATAATCGATCAAGCAGCAAATGACCCTCCATGCTCTTTAGAAAAGATCACAGACCAATCATGTGTTAAGCCACGAATCAATGGTCATTAATATCGAGGAGAAGTTGAACCGCCGGATCACTCTATTTCAAGAGCATATCATGACCGTCAGATTAAATATGTACAAATGCATACTAAAAAAACACACTTTACCTAAAATATAGGCTCGTGACAATTTAATCTTAACTGACTCCTAAGTGTCTAAATATCCTAATATCCCCCCTTAAGAACAAATTTGGATGGGATCGACGAATTTATAAAAGTGACACTATAGATAAGGAAGGAGGCATTAGAGCCTATCCCCCGTTAATGGAAAATTCTTGAACTCTTAACGTAGATCGAATTTTAGAAATCTTCACTTCCGTAAGAGACTTTGTGAAGATGTATACAACTTGATCATCTGTAGGGATAACGAGAACTTTGAGAACTCAATCATGAACAAGCTTTCTGATGAAGTGCATATGTAACTCAATGTGTTTATTGCATTGATGTTGAACTAGATCTTTGGAGAGATTGATGGCACTCTGATTATCACACCAAAGGGTAGTCGGATGTTGTTGCTTGAATCCAAACTCTAACAGAATATGTCAAAACCATAAAGATTCCTGACTTGCATTAATTGAGGCTCTATACTCTTGTTGGCACAGGTCCAAAGGGCACATGTTCAGTACAGTTAACGGCGAAAGGGTTAGCGACAGGAACAAAGGACCGATCACGAAGTATAAAAGATCCGACAAATGAAGAATAATTGGTTAAGTTAATTAGTAATGGTTCATTTGGACCATTTTGTAACGACCAAGTGAGCCTATAAATAGGAGTGATTGTAATCCTAAAGGGATCATCTAATCTATCTTTGTTCTGATCCTTTGATCGATTTGTTTGGAGCGTCCATCTGGTTTTGTTATTTTTGGATCGCAACATGAGTCTGTAATGGTTCTACGATGTATGGAACATTTTGATGGATAATGCGAATGATCTATAATGTTATATCTTTGTTTCTTCATCTTGTTTGAGTATCACAGTGTTTTATGTTTCATTGAGATTGTAGTTGATGTTTTAATGAATTCGCAGTTATGTTATGTATCGCAAATTCCTTAAGCATGCTTTGATAATTTGTTTAATTCGTTAACTATGAAAGGATAATGTGTTGATGCGAATGACGATAATGGTTAATAGGTTGATAATGTGATGTTCTGATGCGAGTGCAAATCTCTGGCTTATGTTGTGAATGAGTGTGATATAATGCATGTCTTCTCACAACTACGGAAACTTGGCTCCTGCATCCCCCTTAGACATCTCGGGTGATACTTCACTGCTCTGCGGTTGTTGTTGGAAACGGTAAAACCTTTTTGGGCCAATGTTTAAGGGAGTCTGTTTCAATGTTTGTTGAAAGCAATGCGAAGTGAACCCCTGTCGACAAAATTGTGCCAACAAATGGTTCTGTTTCTGGGACCCTAGTGCGAAAGGAGAGAGGATATGCTGTGGCATCCGACAAAGCCAAAGATCGAGGAATGGTTCCACAAGAAGATGCAAGAATTTTCTAAGGAATAAAATCGGAAACATGGATGGTCGATGATTGATTGGATACAGAAGTACATCTACTCTGATATCCATGAAGTATTTTTATGCAAGTTTCCTATACTGCTATAAGAATGAATGAATTTCCAAGGAGGTGAGCCTGAACACTGGATGCTAGAACTGATCTAGTAGTTGAAACAGGTGAAAAAAAAATCTTCAAGGGCTGTTGAGGTTTGGGCAGACAGTATTTTGGAAGGATGCATCACTGAATTTGCTATCGACATGATTAAGTCATATAACGACGTAGAAAGATAATTTTTCAAGGGGCCTAGAGGAAGGTATCTGCTATCGCTAAAATGTGGATTAAGATGCTCATTTGTGAAAAGGGAATATTAAAGATGAATTATGACGAGTAAAGATCGGGTGTGCGGAGGCTTTGGGTATTGCACAGATGCGGCTCTGGTAGAATGATGCGGGGTAGATGGATAAGAGCTACGACAAAAGTTTGAGGGAAGCTGCAGAAGATTGTGGTACCCTGCGAATTGGGGTGAGGTTCCGATCGGAGAAGAAGAGGAGGACTGAGATATACAGAGAGTGATGCAAGGGCATAGTGACCAGGCCAGCAATGTGATGAGTTGGTCACATGTTGTGGCAGTTATACTGCTAAGTGAGAGTTTGTTATTTTGTTAGTAGTTGAATCATTACCGCGTAAGACTCCCTGCGAGGAGATCACGCCAGCATGATTGTCTGTTAGTGATAGTGACTATTTCATCATGGAAGAGAGTAGTTAGATGTTGTTCAGGACCACTTTGTTTGGGGTAGATGGATAGGTTAAAAGGAGGAGCAAGATCTGGGGAAAAGGGGAGAGGTTCAGGGATTCACAGTTGTCGCTCCCAGTTCCAAAGTTTCGATTCTAAGTTTGGGGTTCTTCTTTGTAAATATTTTGCAGACTGAGAGACGAAGGAAACAGTCTGTGTGTTTGCTTATTGCTTTGAAGAATGAGATTAATATTGTGTATGTTCTTGTGTTGATCATTCTACATTTGATTCGATATCAGTTGTGTTTATATTATCTTAACTGTGTGTTTGGAAAAAAAGTCGACTTCAGCATGTCTCTGAGTCAGTGTGATTTACTTTGAATATATGAGCTGCGAGTGAATGTTTGCTTATCTTCTGATATGATAAATAGATGCATGAATATATGTTCTAGGTTTCGAACTCTTGAAGTTTGAAGGCTTGATTGATCGATCCTCTGATCAATCAACACAAATTGTAGAGTTTTTGCAGTTGGCTTGTTTATGCAGAGAATGAACGGTCGAGATTGAAGTGGAGGAGACAGATTGACGACGGGGAAGAGTTCCGCAAAGTGGATATGCGTGGAAGTTAAGAATCCACAAATTTTTGTGAAGTTCCGACGGCAGGAGTAGATTGATGGCTGAGATCAAATCCGCAAGAGATCTGATGGCCCATAGGAGATCCGTAAAGGAAATATGCAAGAGGGATAATAGATTCGCAAAGATCCGGTGATATCCGCATCAGATTTAGATCAATAGTCTGGATAGAGGCCGTGAGAATATGATGGTCATGAAGAATTACGGGAGAATATTTGCGGAAGCCGATTTACGAAAATTCGAACAACACGCTTGCAATCTGGAATCCGCAATTACGGAGAGGAAGCTTGCGAAAGAAGATTTGCGGAATGAAATTGAGGAAGTCGAGTTTTGAATAGTCGAATGACAGATCCGCAATCCGCAATCCACAATTGTGGAAAGAAAGTCTGGGGAAGCCCATTGCAAGAATAGAGTTGCAGGAACTATGTTGCGGAAACCCATTGCGGACACAGAGTTGTGGAAACCCATTGCGGGGACAGAGTTGCGGAAGCTTTGTTGCGGAAAGGATCTTGCATAAATATCGTTGTGGAAGGGCAATTGTGGAAGTAGGAGGTAGTTGCGGAAGAACCGTGATTGCGGAGAGATCGCTGTGGAAAGACAAGTTTGAGAAGAATTTATCTGGTTAGGCTAAATTTGGTGATCCTGCCAAGTGTAGGATTGACCAGATCCTGGAAATGCGGGTTGGAATAGGTTGAACTAGCTTTGGATCGTACTCCCTGCACCAATTTTGGTATCAGAGCAGTTCGTTCTTTGGAGCTATAGTGGAAAAGAGGCACTGATATTATAGTTGAGTTCTTTGAAAGAACAAAGAAGTGGTTGCATAAGAGAAGTGGTGAACAAAAGGTTGATTATTCAAGTGGTCAGATTGAAGAAAGTTTGAAGAAATAGAACTGTTAAGTTCTGGATAGAGAAGGAATCAATTCAGCAACAACTGGAAGAAGATTACAATCTGAAGTTGTAATGAGGGGATAGGGATATCTCTGTTGGATAAGTGTTGAAGGTGCTGCATGAGGAAAGACTAAAGAGGAGTATCAAATACTCAAGAGATTCTGTGAAGAAAGAACCAGTGGATACCAAGAGACCAAGCTCAGGAAGGAGTTTTGGTGAGGTATTGGTGGTAAGGTGAAAAATACTTGTTCACTGTAGAGGCTGAGATTGTAGTTCACAAGAATTCCTAGGAGGCTTAGAGAAGAAAGAACTCGGAATTCTAGCATTGCAAAATTGGAAAGTTGATTAAGGTAATGTTCTTTTAAGTTGTTATGACTAGTTATACAATAAATTGTTGACAGTGAGGTTAATGCGTGATTGAGAAGGACTTTGAAGTTCTTTGGAAATATTTTCTACCTTGGGAGAGAGGTAGGACATATTTTGTTGAAGAAATACATCTCAAAGGAAGTATTCTTGGTTAGAAGAACAATGGAAGAAAATTGCAGCAGCGGTTTATGCTAAAGCATAAAGTGGAAAGATGTAATGTTTTTGGTATTGGTTAGTTGCATTGTGAAGAGACTAACTGTTTGCAGGTAGTAGCAGGAGGAAATGAGTAATTGAGTGTAGAAGCCACAAGGGGATTCTTAGTGGATAAGACATAGTAAAGAGGTATGTGACTGAACTATACAGCAAGGTAAATTGCTTAAGAAGGGAGAATATGTATATTTCTCCAAGAAAAGTGAGCAATTGGAAAAGAAACAGCCTAGATGCTTTGAAAGCTGAAGAGCAAGAGTGGTAAAGAAGAGGTTCCATGCGAGAACCAAGAAGAAGAAGAGTTACCAAGAAGATGACTTGGTGTTGGTGACAAGTAGTAGACTTGTTACAAAGAGAGAAGGGGCTTGTTGCAGCTTGCAAGTGGACCAAGATTATCCCACAGAGGAAAGAAGAGGAGATTACCATTAATGGTTATCTTAAGGGTTCAAGAAAAGTTACAATCTGGAGAAGGAAATTAGCAGAGGTACCAGTAGGAGACTGAGTAGGGAAAATTTTATTGTGGTATTTGAAGATAGGTTGACAAAGTTAACTTGTGAGGATGGGTTGTTTGCATCTCATAGTGGGCACGAGAGAGGTCATGAAGAAAAGAAGGCTATGACTATTGATGGTCATAGTAAAGGTTCAAAGAGAGGCCATAAAAGATCCAATGGGGATGAAATTGATAGAGAATTAGTTGAGATGAAAGTACAGCTGGAGGTGATGAGAGAATTTGTACAGAGGAATATGGAAGACTAGAGATATGGTTGGATTCTTCAGAAGAAAATATTCAAGTGGAGTTTGTTGTAGAGTAGACTGAGATACAAGGTAAGTGTTCAATTAAAGGAAGAACTTAGAAAAGTTGAGTTGTAGCATAAGATGTGTGTTGAGGAAGAGGTTTATTTATCGGACTTGAACAAGGATCTATTCTTAGAGAAAGTAGTGATGAGGATGAAGAGATGGGACTAGCTAATGATTTCATGAGTCCTTGGAAGGTTGAAAGTCAGTTGAAAGAGCTAATGTCTGGGACAAAAAAAGAGGCTATGGGGCCTTATGATTTTGAAACTGATGATTGGTATGTGTTTGTAGGTTGTGCAAACTTAGAAGATGAGAGACAGTCATTTAAAACTGTCATACAAGAAGAGGAGAAGATGACTGATTATGGTCATGCAGGTTTCTCAGACATGAGAAATGGAAGACAATCTCTTGACACTGTCATGGAACTAGAGAGAAAGGTGACTAATCAAAGTCATATGAGGAATTCAGAGAAGAATTACAGTCAAGTGAAGGAATATATTAAATTGAATGGCATCTAGAGTACAATTCAAAAGGAATTAGACAAAGAATTTACTAAGATTCAAGAAGGACTTAGTAAGATAGAGAGGCTTATTCAAGACAGTAGTGACGACCAGTATATTGGATGGATGATGAAAAAGAAGAGAGTGCAATGGTCTGCATTACAACAAAAGAAAAGACAATAGTCTTTGGTTTGGAAGAAGAATGAGAGGCTCAAGAAAGCTGAGCTTAAGCAAAGATTGATGGTGAAGGATGAAGTTAAATTTTATGAGCATGAAGGAGAAGTTTTTCTTATAGAGAATAATGAAGTTGATAAAATACTAGCTGAAAGTCTTATGGAGTTTTCTAACAGTGGGAGTCAACAAGAAGAATTGTCGATGAAAGCATCAAATGAGCCCTTAGAGACTTATAGTTTCAAAACTAACACTAGTACAAAATGAGAGATAAGTGACTAGGCGACTAAAAAAATTAGTCACCACTGTTTTTTCAAGGGATAAAAAACTAAAATTGAGCAATTTTAAATAAGCCAACAAAAAACGACTAAGATAAATGACTAATTTAGTCACGGGATAAAATATATGACTAGATAACAAGTGACTAAATAAAAATGGCTAACATAAATGACTAATTTAGTCACAGGAATATAACTATGACTAGATAACAACGATTAATGTGAATTAATTTTTTATGTGAGTCATCTTTAGTTGTGTCACGTTGACAATGGAAAATTACAATATTGTACTAAATTTTAACAATGCGGATGGACGAAAAAGTCATCAATGGGGAAACATACCAAAAAGAAAAGAGGAAAGGTATATATGATGCAGGAGCATCAGGGCCTAGGAAGATCAGTCGAAGTTGATCGATTGGAAGGAGCCGACCAGCAGGAGTGTCGATGACCACTGGTGCATAGAGCAGGTTGACTTGTCGAAGTCAACAAGTCGAGTGGAATCAGTTGGGGTGTGACCGACTGGGAAACACAACAGACATTGAGAAGGGTCGAGAATCGACAGGAATTAGTCGATAGACGACAAGTGGAGTAGGACGTCGGGTAGTCGACGAGTGGTCGAACCACGACACGATAGGTTTGGCGTAGCCAAGCGCGGAGGAAGGGGAGGACTGGCGAACCGCAGGGGATGAGAAACGAGCCGACAGGAAGGTTGAGATGTGATTGACTACCATAACAGGGTTGGAAGGATAGGAAGTCAAGGGACTATACCTGGTAGCCGTTCAAGGTTGCTGAGGAAGTTAATACAGTTATTGCGAGTTGGTGAAGGACATGACAGGTGACGTCACGGATAGAGGCTGTGCAGCACGGCTAGGAGCTGACAGTGCAGGTTCACAGGATTTGGGAGGATCAGGGAATAGGAGGATGTGTGTCTCGGGGATTGCAGCAGTCTCGGGAACAACAACAATCTCGAGAACAGCAGCAGTAGGGTAGAAGATGTAGGAGCAAAAATTAGGAGGGGATCATCATCAGGATCTTCAGCCTTAGATTAGTGACATCGGAGAGTAGAGCCGAGAGAAGTTGTGAGGAGTCACACCGGCCATAGAGAAGGAGTTGAGATCGAGCCATAGCTCAGAGTTCCGCAGTGAACCAGGAGAGGGTGAGGTCGACACACAGGGAGAACACACCACAATTACTTCTAAGTTGTAACAGCTGAGGCCGACTGTAGTTAGTTATTTGTTTACTGTTATTGTAACCGAATTCAGAGAAGTAATATAAAGCCACTTATGGCATCCTGTTTTACACCTTTTCTGTGTAAGCATTGTGGTTTGTGTCGTGTGTATTGTTAAGCAAGAAAGTATTCTCATAGGGTGACTTGCATCAGTTGGTATCAGAGCCCTAAAAGAAGTCCGGTTGGGAAGACGACTATACCAACCTGACTTGCATCAGTTGGTATTAGAGCCCGAAAAGAAGTCTGGTTGGGAAGATGACTATACCAACCTGACTTGCGTCAATTGGTATCAGAGCGGAAGAATTCATCAGTTCGTGGTATTGAGCCTGCAAGTGGGTTGAACAACTCCAACTGTGGTTGGGTAGATTTGTGCACAACTTGTTTAAGTCCGGTTGCGGTTGGACGCGTGAGATTTTTCAGTGGAGGCTGGAAAATGGCTCACAGAGGCGTTAATGTCTGAGGACGAAGGACGCATGGCACAACAACCATCACAGTGGATCGTGAGATGATCGACGAATGCATCAGAACGATGCGCACTTTGACCAGTGAAGTCGCAACGATCAAAGAAAGCCAGAGGCATGGTTATATTCCTGGTGCGTTAGACCACACCGATGAGGAAGTCAAGGAAGTGGAAGCTCGGGAAGCCGCAGCAGAAGAACCAGAAGAAAGAATCACCAAGATTCTAACAGATATGAGAGGTCGGGCGAAGATAGACGTGCATACATACTCAGGAAGCCTGGACCCAGAAGACTTGATCGAATGGTTCAGAGAGATGGAAAAATGCTTCGACGTAGAGCAGATTGAGGACCCTAAGCGGGTAAATACTGCATGTCTGAGGTTGAAAGGTCATGCCTCGTTGTGGTGGGACAATGTACAGGATGACAGACTCAATAAAGGCAAGGAGAAAATCAAGTATTGGGACAGAATGGTTGCCAAGTTGACGGGAAAGTTCTTGCCAAATGACTATGTGATTTCCTTGTTCAGGAAGTTATAGAATTTTCAACAGAACGAAATGACCATGAAAGAGTACACAGAGGAGTTCTACCGATTGTCGATTCGGTCAGGACAAACTGATGAAGGAGAAAAAGATGTTGCTAGATATGTGAATGGCTTGAAATATGCTATTCAGGACGAGCTGAGCATGTCGAGATTCAAAGCAGTCAGTGAAGCCTACTAGTTAGCTCTAAAGGCAGAAGAGAAACTGTCGAGGAAATCTGTAGTGACTAGGGGAAGGATGACTGGTCGGGGTGCAAAAACTGTCTCCGTGAAAGGCCAAAGTAGAGGGTATAGGAGGGAAGGTGTCGAAGATAGCATAAACACAGAAGGGACATCGATATGGAAGACATAAGAAAACCGACGTGATGGTCATGAGAACTGTGGTCGAGGTGCATATGGTCGAAGTGGTCTATCCGATAAGAAAGGAGATAACAGACTAGCCATAATCTGTTACAAGTGTCAATGAACAAGACACAAGGCATATGAGTGCCCAGAAAACCTACATGATGTAGAGAAGTTGAAACCCAGACATCAAAAGGATGAGCAAGTCGATGAGAGGGAAGAATAGACATCCGATAGCAGTGGAGGTGAGAAAAAGAAGAACCAGAATCTGGTGGTTCAGAGAGCCTTGATCCAGAAAGATCAATGTGACCCGATGGAACCAGCACAATGGAAGGTGATCTTTCAAACGAAGGTGTGGATCAGAGAATGGCGTTGCAAAACCATAGTTGATGGTGGAAGCATAAATAATATTGTGTCGACAAAAGTCATGGACAAGATCGGGTTGAAGTGTCGAGAACACCCACACCCCTACAAGATCTCATGGTTGCAGAAAGCACACCATGTCATCGTGACCAGACAATGCTTGATCAACTTTAGAGTTGAAGGATTAGAGGATAGCGTACTGTGCGATGTAGTTCCCATGGATGCATGCCATCTCGTGTTAGGAAGGCCATGGCAATATGATTGAAATGATCTACGATGGTCGAGCCAACACAGTCACAGTGTGGAAGAATGGCATTAAGAGGACTTTTAAGCTGAGGCGAGAAGAACCAGCCGACAATAGGGACAGTGAGAGCAATCTTTGGGAAAAGCGAGTGTTGATGAGCACCGCGAAGGAATTCCTCGTAGAAGAGGAGAGGCAGTCGGGATGTTTTGTGATCATTCTGAAAGGACCATATGTCGAAGGAACGACCAGGGAGGAGAACATTTCGGTCGAGATCGAGGAGTTACTCGAAGAATTCAGGGACATACTGGCTGATGAGAAATTGATGGGATTGGCACCGACAAGGAGCATATCCCATTAGATCGACTTGATTCTAGGGTCGAGTCTGCCAAACAAAGCACCATATAGGATGAGTCTGACAGAGGGACAAGAACTAAACCGACAGGTCCAAGATTTGTTGGACAAGGGGTTAATCAGAGAGAGTCTGAACCCGTGTGCAGTACTAGCAGTATTGACACCGAAGAAGGGTGGGGAATGGAGAATGTGTACAGACTCCAAATCCATCAATAGGATCACGATCAAGTATCGATTTCCATTGCCGAGGATGGATGACTTGATGGATTTCCTAAGTGGAGCGACATACTTCACAAAAATAGTCCTGAAGAGTGGATATCACCAGATTAGGGTTAGAGAAGGAGATGAAGGGAAGACAACATTCAAAACAAAAGAAGGGTTATATGAGTGGTTACTCATGCCACTTGGATTGACTAATGCACCCAGCACATTCATGAGACTGATGAATGAAGTGTTGAAACCATTTCTGGGAAATTTTGTCGTAGTCTATTTAGGCGACATTCTGATTTTCAGTCGAACCAAGGCAGAACACTTGGAACACGTTTGAAAAGTATTGCAGAGATTACAGGGAGAGAAGCTGATGGTAAATCTACAAAAGTGTTTCTTCATTAAGAAGGAATTGGTTTACTTGGGATTTGTAATCTCAGGTAAAGGGTTGGTGATGGACCCGGAGAAGGTGAAGGAAATAGTGGATTGGCCGGAACCGACAAGTGCGACTGGAGTAAGAAGTTTCCATGGACTTGCTAGTTTCTACAAGAAGTTCATTTGGGGATTCAGTCGAATTTGTGCACCTCTGACAGAATGCATGAGAAAGGGTGAGTTCAAGTGGACGGACGAAGCCCAGAGAGCTTTCAACGAGTTGAAGGAAAAGGTCACTGAGAGCCTAGTGTTGGCGCTCCCAAACTTTTACAAAGTTTTCCAGGTTGATTGTGATGCGAGTGGAATGACAATTGGAGCAGTGTTGAGTGAGGAGGGTCGACCAATTGCATTCTTTAGTGAAAAGTTGAATGGAGCGAAGCAGAAGTATTCGGTCTATGACCAGGAATTTTATGTTATCATTCAAGCATTGAATAAGTGGAGGAATTATCTATTTCCCAAGTAATTTGTGTTATACACATATCACCAAGCACTGCGGTATTTGAACACTCAGTCAAAATTGGATCAGAGACACATGAAGTGGGTGGAGCTACTTCAGAGATATACATTCATGTTGCGACATAGGTCGGGCAAGTTGAGTAAATTTGCTGACGCATTGAGCAGGAGAGTGGTGCTATTGAGCATGACGACAGTTCAGGAAACAGGGATAGAGTCGATAAAGATGGAGTATGAGACCGACGAGGATTTTACGAAAGCATGGAAGGCTTGTCGTGAACCTTGGAGTATCGACAGAACTCCATATTTGAGTTACTTCATCCAAGAAGGCTATCTATTCAAGGGAAGTCAGTTGTGTATTCCCAGAGGATCAGTAAGAGAGAACCTAATCCAAGAATTTCATAATGGCGGGTTAGCAAGACACTTTGGCATTGACAAGACCAAAGCACTAGTTGACGAGAAGTATTTATGGCCAAGAATGTCGACAGATGTCGGAAGGTGGGTTCGACAATGTCAAGTTTGCCAGTTGGAAAAGGGAAGGAGTCAGAACACAGGGTTGTATACACCATTGCCGGTACTAGATAACCCTTGGGAGCATCTTAGCATGGATTTTTTGTTAGGATTACCGAAGACTCAGTAGGGAAGCGACTCAATATTTGTTGTAGTCGATAGATTTTTGAAGATGGAACATTTCATACCATGTAAAAAGATGAGTGACGCCACAGGGATTGTTGTACTATTACTCAAGGAGATAGTCAGATTGCATGGGTTTCCAAAGAGTATCACATCGGATCAGGATACAAAATTCATGGGGCGTTTCTGAAGAACCCTATGGAAGAAACTGGACACGAAGTTGCAGTTCAGTTTGGCCCATCATCCGCAGATGGATAGACAGACCGAGGTGGTCAATAGAAGTTTGGGAAACCTTCTGAGTTTTCTAGCTACCGACAGACCCAAGCAGTAGGAAAGTGTGTTGGCACAGACGGAGTTTGCATATAACAATTATGTGAATCGATCGATGGGATTGAGCCCATTCCAGGTTATTCAAGGGATAATCCCACACGGAGTGGTGGATTTGGTTGAGTTGCCAATAGAAACCAGGAAGAGCGCGGATGCAGAATCGTTCGCAGAGCATATGCATGAAGTTCATGAAAATGTGCGAAAGCGCATAGAGAAGAGAAACACTGCATATAAATTAAGAGCCGACAGGAAAAGGAGGCTACAATCGTTCCAGGAAGGGGACTTAGTCTATGCATACTTACGGAAGGAAAGATTTCCGACAGGAACATACAACAAGCTGAAGCTAAAAAAGATAGGACCATGCCGGATTCTAAAGAAGATTTCGGACAACACTTATGTGTTGGAATTGCCGAAAGACTTGAACATTTCAGCAATGTTCAATGTCTTAGACCTGTACAAATTTGAAAAGGGGTCAAGCAGCGGAAGAAAAGAAGTGATAAGCATTGACTTAACATAATAGATTCCAGACCGACATAAAGAGAAGATCGCAAAAGTAATCGAAGAACGCGAAGTGGGGCGTACCCATAGATTGCGAATGAAGGAACACTTGGTGCGATGGACAAATGATGAGTTGTAGGAATCCATGTGGATTTCCGAAGAGGAGTTTAGGAGACTGACAAAGCAGTCGAATTCTTTTTCACCTGGGGAGTCTGATGCAGGAGCATCGGGGCCTAGGCAGATCAGTCAAAGTTGATCGATTGGAAGGAGCCAACCAGTGGGAGTGTCGATGACCATTGGTGCGGAGAGCAGGTTGACTTATCGAAGTCAACAAGTCGAGCGGAATCGGTCGTGGTGCAACCGAATGGGCAATGCAGAAAACGTTGAGAAGGGTCGAGAATTGATAGAAATTAGTCGATAGATGACAGGTGGAGTAGGACGTCGGGTAGTCGACGAGTGGTCGAACCACGACACGGTAGGTTTGGCAGAGCCAAGCGCGGAGGAAGGGGAGGACTGGTGAACCGCAGGTGAAGAGAAATGAACCGACAGGAAGGTTGAGATGTGACCGACTACTGTAACAGGGTCGGAAGGACAGGAAGTCAAGGGACTGTACTTGGTAGCCGTTTGGGGTTGCTGAGGAAGTTAATACAGTTATTGCGAGTTGGTGAAGGACATGACAGGTGACCTCACGGATAGAGGCTGTGTAGCATGGCTAGGAGCTGACAGTGCAGGTTTGCAGGATTTAGGAGGATCAGCAAATAAGAGGATGTGTGTCTCGGGGATTGCAATAGTTTCGGGAACAGCAGAAGTAGGGTAGAAGATGTAGGAGCGGAAATCAGGAGGGGACCATCATTACGACCTTTAGCCTTGGATTAGCGACATCGGAGAGCAGAGCCGATAGAAGTTGTGAGGAGTCACACCAGCCGTAGAGAAGGATTTGAGATCGATCCATAGCTCAGAGCTCCGCAGCGAACCAAGAGAGGGTGAGGTCGACACACAGGGAGAACACACCACAATTACTTCTAAGTTGTAATTAGTTATTTGTTTACAGTTATTCTGCATTGTAACCGAATTCAGAGAAGTAATATAAAGCCACTTCTGGCATCCCGCTTTACACCTTGTCTGTGTAAGCATTGTGGTTTGTGTCGTGTGTATTGTTAAGAAAGAAAGTATTCTTGTAGGGTGACTTGCGTCAATATATAACCACTAAGTACAAAAAAATAGAAATGAGGAGAAAGGTCTCCATCTATGAGCCAAAAACAGGAAAACTACCTGTGGAAAAAGGTAGACTCGAATCGCACCACTCCTCAAAATGAATAAACCCCTCTAAGGCCACAATACCATGTCTAGATAAAGCATCTGCATGTGTATTGAACTCTCTGAAGATATGCATGATAGAGACATTAGGAAAGGCCTTGAGAAGAAAAATATTAACATGAGCCATCCAAGATGTAGAGAGCTCCATATAAAATTTAGTAGATTGTAACACTATATAAATGCATTCATGAGAGACCCCATATGTCACTGAACAACATTTTCTTCATTTAAGACATCCAGTGAGGTCCCTATGGCTCCAAATGTTGGTGGATGTGTTCTTTAGCCTCAAGCCTCTTCTGTAAGTGCAATATTGTCTTCATCATGTGCACTCAAAATTAGAGACTCAATTCAAATGAACTCAAATTATCCTGACCATGCTATGTCAAGCAATATCCCCATAGCCATTTTGTTTTATCATTAAAATATGTATTAAAAACTTATAATATATAAAAAATTTCAGGCATAAGGATTCAACATTTATCACCATATGCAGGTAGAATAAATGCACTAGAGAGATGAAGAAGTGAAGGAGTTGGCCCACAAATTATAGGGTTAATAAACCAAAATTGGGTTATTTGTAGAAGGTGATTATCATCATACTCTATAAGAAGATCCTAGGGTTGATTATCATCAACCAAGAGTAGCGAGGTGCTATACAACTCAGTATGGGGTAGATTTTGTCAGGTAACATGGGTAACAACTGTGGTTTTATCTTCTTCCTAGGTTAAAAATGCCGCAAAAAACCGTAAATATGATTTGGAAAGGAGGAAACAAAGAACAGAGCATTTGGGGTTCCTGTTTAGATGTATGAAAACGAGAAACAGAGAATTCAAGCTACAAGGTACTCTCCCTTTTCATGCAAAAATTATTTTAATGAATTTAATTTCAATTGCTTAAAGACATTGGCTTAGATAGTTGTTTTTTTTTGTCAATGGATCATACCCTTTTATTTTGAAACATGCACTGAGGGGATGCACTGCATAGAGCACATTTTCTGCATAGAAGAGTAACTAATAACTATTTTGCAACCTTAAGGTTTATACCAGACTCGAGTTTAGATGGGTTTGTTTTGGTGTAATTCTATATTACCAGAAACAATACAACAAAGTCTCGCTTTTGTGAAAAAAAATGAAGAAACTAAAACACCAATTATTTATTACCATAAACAATACAACAAGGTCTTGTTTTTGCAAAAAAAATGAAGAAACTAAAACACCAATTCTAAGGTATTTATGCTCCCATTGTCTCAATGTAATTTAATTTATAGCATTGGTACATTACATATTGTTAATTACTTTGAGTTAGGAGTCACTAGATAATCTCATTGGATCTTGTTTCTCATTTTGTTGACATAGCTTGTTTCATTTACCCTTTATTCTTTATGGTAACATAGTTGTAACTCATACCACTCGGGTGACGTAGACCTTAGTGATAATGGAAACCTAGTTGGTAGCCTATTACTTAATGGACATTACTGCGATTGGTCCATGACTCAAACTTTCAGTTCATTAGAATTGGATTAGTAATATTTATAAGCATTATGAGATAGAAGCTATTATATGATCACTATGTCTAAATACTCTTTGGTTTTGATTGATGTGTGCATAGAACAAACTTCCTTTGGCTTAAGTACAATTTTGAGTGGTAACTATTATAGGTGTAACTAATAAGGTGAGGCAGACCTTAGTGATAAAGGAACCTTGGTGGTCGACCTTTTTTTCAACTGTCCCTACCAGTCAACCAATATGAAAACAACTTTCCTTTCATTAGAATTGAATTAGTAACATTGATCACCATTATGAGGCAAGAGTTGTCTGCAAAATCACCATACCTAAATCCTCTTTGGTTTTGATTAATGTGTGCATAGAGAAAACTTCCTTTGGCTCAAGTGCCAAGTTTCAGTTGTAACTATTATGTGAAAATAACATGGTAATTGTATCTAATGTTATCCCCCCTTCATAACATGTAGCACATGCCATCCATGTGGGATAGACTATATTGCTAAATCAACCTTGGTATGTTGAACTGCTATGTTGAAATCCTCTTTGGTATTCATTTTTGTGTGCATAGAGCAGACTTCCTTCAACATAAATGTCAAATTGGATGGGTAACTATTTGGTCAAAATCACTAGGGACTTGCATTGGACCTTATACTTTCTTAATACATGCTAGTTGAGTGGGGAATACCTTAACAAGAATGGAAACTTGGTATACAAGATATTACTTTGTTGATCTTTTCCACATAGGGCCCACTAACGTTGCTCAATGTCTCCTACAAAATCCTAGTGAATTGGACAAGAGATTAAGTTGTTGGTTTCCATGATAATTAGAAAAGAGAAAAATGGCTCAATTCGCTCAGGTGATAGTCACAAAATCCTCTTTTTCTGAAAATTGATTTTGAAAAGGCTTATGATAGGCCCTTGAATGGAACTTCATACTTAGCATGTGGTTTGGCTGCTTTTATCACATATTTGTGGATACTTTTTTGAGCCTCAACAAGAATATGTGGCAATGGAAGGAATATAACCCCGATAATTTTTAGTTTATAAATGTTTGCAAAGCATTTCTTCTCCTTGAAAGCGACTACACCTACTCATGAAAAAACCATGGGACCATAGGTACTACCAAAGCTCCATAAATTTCTATGTAGAGGTTCTAGAAGACGCTCTTTTAAGCAGTGTATTTGACACCATCCTAACCTTACTTTACAGTGGACCATATATGAAAGGAATGGGTAATTTCATACTAGCATATTACTCAAACTTTCACATAGTCCAAGCAATGTATTAAGTTATTAATTCTTCGTTGTGCCATATTTCAGAGTCAAAGTAGGAGAATGGATGGAAGTTTGTACTTTGGACCACAAAGTTCAAATATCGATTCACAATATTTTGGAGGTATAAATTTTTACCCAAAAAGAATTCCATGGTTGGCCATAGAAATATTATCTATTTACTTAATATATAAATAATATATAATATTATAATCTTTTAATATAGAAATAGATTGTATTGTATGTTATACTAATATATAATATAATATTATTAATAAATTTTAAAAAGTCAAATTCAGGAGGGAAAAGAAAAGTGGGGGAAAACAAATTGGGCAAAAAAAATTGGGGATTATCAATCTGTTGTGTAACCTATCTAAGGAAGAGGGAAGAATTTTTTTGTTTTCTCTAGAAAACTGATACTTCTCATGTGGATGCCTTGCTTTCAAGCTCCCTGTTTTCGAGCTCCCTATTTTCATTTCTGAAGATTTTTCTATGGAGAACTGGGAATAGAAACCTTGTTGCACGAGTTTGAGTTTGTAAAAGCCATCTAATTTTTTTTTTGCAGGGATTTTAGTGAAGATCGAAGTTTTATATGGGTGTTTACATTTAGTTTGAAATTTTATGTGGGTATTTTGAACAAGTTTCATCCATGGCTTCCCGTTTCTGGACTCGGGTATGATATTATTTTTTATTTTATTTTTGGGCATATTAACCAGTTTAGGTGATAATTTTAGGGTTTTTTTTTATAAAAATAATATTTTGTTCCTATATAAAACCTCTTATGGCTTATCCATATCAGTATTCTCTCATTACCAATTTGAAAGTGGATGTGAAGCATCGTTGCAAGGAGCAAATTCAACTCATCCAATGATGACAACCTTTACTTCCCATTTCAACATTTCTCATCTCCACATCACTAACTACCACTTCGATTTAGTGGATTCTTGGGGTTCGCGTTCATCATTAGGTCCATCTTATTTCTCCATGAGGTCTGGAATATTTTTCTTCATTTTTCCTTGAACTAATGGTACTTCTAGTCTACTACATTTTTTTTCTCTTCATTGTATCAGTTAAATATATTTTATAACACAGATTGATGATTCGAAGTATGGTAATGAGAACCCAGATGGAACTGAAAGACCTGGACTATTAGACAGCTGAATGGAATGAGTATAAGGTATATTCCCTACAGGAAAATACTGAAGAGAGTAGGGTAGTGTTTCATTCGCAGTGCTTCCTGGATTCATAAACAGTGAGTTGCTATGCTCTGAAATAGATTCATTTCCAATTGTTGTGGTTCTTTGAATAAGTATTTGTTTTTCCTTTTTATCTGAGACATTAGTTCCTGTAGGCATGGACTGCTTCACATATTCCTTTACCACAGGAGAAACCATCCTAGATGATGAACACTCTACTTCAGAGTCTGCAGTATCTTCATTATCAGGTGAAGAAACATCTTGTGTGGTTGCATAAATGGGAGAGATTTTCAACTGAGATGGAATGGCTGAAGAAGTCCTACTAGTTTGATTAGCCCTATCATCTTCTACCTCACCTTTGGTCTGTTGCTTTTGTTCCTCAACAACATTTTGACGTTTTTTCCTGGCCTCTTGTGTATGGTTGGATGATGAATCTTTCCCTTTGCAATAGGTTTCATAGGTCATTGCTGTTAAAAAATAAGTTTTGAAATTGTGGCTGATTGTACTTTGTTATATTAGCTCTCAATTTTGAAGGAACGGATTGTAATATCGTAAAGAAATCATTTTTTCTATTAGATAGGACAAGGTTTCTATGCTCTTAAATGTATTCATTTAAAATCATTACTGTTCGATTTTGAGCTGTCAATGAGGCCATTGTCAGTGAGTTGTTTCAAGTAGTACCAGAGTAAGAGAAGAATTGAGGACCCCAGCCAAAACACAGTATCGGGTATGCTACAGATTGGGCAATTGTCAGATATGCTCTATGGCCTCCAAACTACAGTATAGGTAGGGATGTTGTTTCTTTATGTACAAGCTAAACAATTATTTTCTTGTATGAGAAACTCATTTTGTATCAATTTGGCTCTTAGTTTGCCTAGACATTCACATACTGATTTTAGAATTGGAAACTATGACTTTTAGTTTATTTGTTGAATTGTCAGTGATGAGTAGTTACTCATTATTGCTTCTGTGAACATTTTTATTTTCTTCAGTTGTCGTTTTTGGCATTATTTGACAGGTCAAACAATTCATTCTGCTTTATAATTTTGGTGGGGCATATAGTAACCTTTTATAAAACTTTAACCACAATATTGGAGCAGTGAAATTTTAAGCTCAATGGATTTATTTGACTATGATTCATGTCTGATGCATAAAAAATAATTGGTTTAAAAACTCAAATGAATGAATACTTTTGTCTCATTATCATAATGAAACATCTCTTTCCTGACTATGAAATTTGTCTATTTTAAGCAATGGCAGTCAAAGCAGAAAAAAAATCAACGCTCATCTTGAAATAATACTTAGCAATGCCCAACTGCAGCAATGGTTGTTTTCCAAGTGCCTGGCATTATCACAGTCCAATCAACTCAATGTTATGTGGATGTTTCCCTTCATAAATTACAGGCTTTAGAATTAAAGAATCTTAGGCAGGAAGAGTATTTTTCACAGGGCAAAGCATCATCCTGATTGTCAGCAACAATGGTCAAATACAATGAGCTCGAGGATACAACAACATCTGAGCTGAGGATTTCAACTTCATTTGGGCCTTCAAAAACCCACAAACTTGAATTATCTATTAGTGATGCCCATGCATTGGAATTAACGGGAGCCCCAAGCAGTAGTGTTGATGCACAGGTTATAAATTTGCAGGCATCTTTGGGAAGATCGATGGATGTGATAGAAGAAGGTTCTATCTCTAGTGCGGACTCTGGAAAGTTGAGCCTTGTAGGACAGCCAATAAAAAGGATCAGGTCAAATGTATTGGAATTTAACCCTAATGGAAATAAGATAGGCCTTGAAAATGAGCATTTGCAATTTAAATGCCCCTCTCTCACAATTGGCAATGGTGACACAGTTGTGGGAATAAATAATTCAGCTTCATCTTCTGACAAAGACTTGTCTTGGGCCCACAACAACAGCCCTGTTGATTGGAATCTAGCAATGTCATGGAAATCTACATCTGACCATTCATTGGGATCATCATCATCACACCAAATAATTCATGGGTCTTTTAGAAAAGTTGGACAATAGGATTCTCATCTAAAACAGCCTACTTTGCTTCCCCATTTACTTTCTGTATCAAAATATAAGGATGGTTCTTAATTTAGCAGGGGGTACTATTATTTCCCCTGGTCTCATGGGCTTGGAAAGGCCATTTATGTATCAAAGGCCTAGTTATTTGCATAATATATGCACATCGAGCAATGAGTTATTAACCTACTGCTCAAATACAACCAACCATACCAGAGATGATATAGCTCCAATCTCAATAGGCTTGTTGTATGGAAACATTTCAGAACCCGTGACGTCACGTGATCATGAAATATTTCAACAAAATCGTCCATCCATAGAGTTTGGGCAGATAAACTTGAACTAGTGGCATTTACCTTTACTGGAAAATAGGAAACATACTCCAAATTTGGATTTTCCAAATGGCATGTTTTCGGAAAATGTGAGCATAGATTTGCATCGTACATGTTCAGTTGAAGGAAAGAAAGCACAAGGCTTGAGGTTGTCACAAACAAGCATGGAACTTGTTTCTAATCCCAATGCCATCTATGGACTATCACTGACACCATTTTTTTCACCTATTCAACCAAATCCACACACACTAGAGTTCCCCAATGAAATGAAAACCAACTCTAAAATACTTATGCAAAACTTAAAATTTCCTTCCTTTTCAGCCATGAATGCTCCTTTCCCACCTTCCATTAACTTGAGTGACAACTTGCTGTATAGTTCAGGTCCTCCAGTTAGAAACATCAATGTGTCCAGGTTATATCAATGGCATTCTATTGATTCTAGATTTCAACCCAAAGGAGAGCAACAGTCTCCCTTAATAAATGTTCTTAATTATGCTAAGGACCGCCCAATTCTTGTTTCATATCTGAACTTGTCACTATTGGTGCATGGGGAAGACCCTCATAGTAGTCACTATTGGTGCATGGGGAAGACCCTCGTAGTAGTTCAGCACCACTTCATTCCTTTCCATTAGCCTCAGAAAATTTTATTTCTGCTAATAATCTATCTATGAGTACAGGAGGAATGGGGTTGGAGCTTTTAGGACTTTCAAATATATCTCCATATTTTGGTGCTCCCTCAGTTGATTCAAAAGATCACAATGTTCCTCCATCCTTATCTGTAGTGATGGATGGTAGGTCTATTGGAGGAAGGGTTTGTCTTCAAAAGCTTGATGGTTATGAAAGCTTTGCTCTTAGCATGTGGAACATGTTTAAGGACAACATTCCAGAGGACAGCATGGCTGCTTCTGGAGAAGGTTGCAATATTTCTAATGCAATTCCAGGGTTTGCGATTTCCTATGACGATGCAGAAGGTGACCTTCTTCTCGCCGGTGATCTGTCATGGAGGTAAATTGATTTTTGTTAGAGCAAATTCTTTAGTCAGGGGTGGACATTTCTAAATATATATACTGAAGTGTTTTAGAAAATGTCATATGTATAGCTAGACAATTTTCACATGTACCTGTTACAGCTGGAAACACCATTAACTATGACTACTTCAGAAATATAGAGATGCAAATACACTCTGTGTATTGTGTTCTCTGTTTTATTTGGATAGGAAAGTATAGAACTTAGAGCGAATTATAACATTAACAGGATTACCTTATTGTTGTTTGAAAAAACACCGGTCTTTGATGCTTATTCGGTTTACTTTTGTCAGTTAATCTTGAGACTAAAAAAACTAGTTTTTAAAAGTTTTTGAAACTCATTTCATAGGGATTTTGTTCATGTTGCAAAGTGCATTAAAGTTATACCAGCAAAGAAAAACAAAATGAAAGGTATTGATAAGTTCAATTTTTGTACACACATTTTATTGGTGCAATGTTTTTACTGTTTAGACTGCAGATTTTCTTATCATTAGAAAATATATTTTCTAATATAAAAAAGTCAAAGTAATGATATTGGAGCTTAATGATAGCATAAACAAGAAAACATTTGCATGATTACAGGGAGCTCATGAATATTTGTATCAATCTTACTGTACACAAAAATTGGTATAAAAACATTTTTTGACAGGCGCCATTAGTCAAATGACCGAGACAATATTTGCTTGCAAGCACTGCCCAGTTGCAAACCACATATTTTAATGTTCTTGGGTTCTGTGTCTATACATTAAAAAGATGATGTTTTACGTGTTCCAGAAGATTGTCTCTAGCAAGTTAGTTGGCAATTTACCATGCAGTAAACAAGAACCAAAGCACTTGTAATTGTCCTTAGTCAGATGAGGAGAACGAGGGAAATGATCAAGAAAAGGAGCATGTGCAAGCTAAAGCTGTTAACCTCTCATTGATTTCATTTGATCCACAACATCAAAGAACTATATCCCACACTTTATTTGTTGTTTCTAAACAATTTCTTAGAGTCAACAGTTCCAATGATAATTCCATTTTCAGTTAAGCTTTTTCTTGGGCCTGCACATTTGTAATTTCTAGGTTGCATGCATTCGCATCACTAACCCATCTTCGTAACAATTTTTTTGAGGCTCTAGGCTTTAAAATATTACCAGCATCTTAAGCATATTTATCGAGCAAAGCCTTTTTTTCACGAAATTGTTGAACCACAGAGAGACTGATATGTTTCTCTTTTTACATGGAATTCTTTCCTAAGATGCAACATAGCCTTGAAAGAGGGTTTTCGACAAAACGGCTTCCCCTATACTCCAGAATAGAGCGTCCTAGATAGAGTCCTCATTGTGACATCTTGCTTTTAAGGGGATTATATTTTCTATTTTATATGAAATACTATTGACTTAACTCCATTTATTTTGTATTGCAGGATGGCAAGTTAGCCTGCCATGAATAGCAACATACCTGCTACTGTACAAATGAAAGGGCAGCCTGTTGTTCAAAAAAGTGGTTGTTTCTCATAAGACAATTCCTAGAATAATTTTTATTGCAACTAGTTTTGAAGAAGTGAAGTTGAATATAATTGTATTTATTTTGGATCTCAGACAGGAAAACGTCTCTAGCTGTCAAGAGATCAACAATTGATAGACAATTAAAACAAATTTATTGCAAGTTGGATCTTGTATTCTTTTCTGTCTGTGAAGGGCAACAACTTGCTTTTGTTCCTGATAATTTGTACATCCATGGATAATTGTACTCATGCGTAGTTTGTAAGATCATTCTTCTTTGAATTTTCATCATTGTCACAGTTGAACTGCTATATCTTAGAACTTTTTTAGTACTTGAAGTATTATTCTTGACTATGTTTGACATTCATTTTGTTCCCATGCAAAATTTGTTTGAATATCATCATTGTCAAGCAATAACAACTTCTTAAAGGGTGCTAGCTCAATGGTAGAGCACCTGTCTAATTATAGGCAGGAGATTGGTGGTTCGATTCCTCTGTACCCTATCATAAATTAGTGACTAAGAAAATGACTAAATTCGCATATATACGACTATTAGTAGCTAATTTCCAGTATCTTATAGAATGACTAACGTTTAGTCATATTTCACTTAGTCATTAATATGTTATCATCTAGTAGTTTATTTAGTCGTATATTTGGTCATTAATTGTGACAATTAGTGACTAAATCAGTGAGTATCAATGACTAAATCAATGAGTAAATCAGTGAGTATCAATGACTAAATCAATGACTTAATCAGTGACTATCAATGACTAAATCAATGACTAATAAGTCAACCAATTAATGACTAGTGAAATACGACTAGAGATAAGATAGTGGAAATCGGATACTATTAGTCACCGACTCAAAAATAGTGGTTTATAGTTGAAATTTAGTCATTTTTTTAGTCATTAATTTCTCATTTTGTACTAGTGTAACTATTTGTGTGTGAATGCAGGATGCACGAAAGAGTGGCAACAATCCAATGATGTCACAGAAAATAAGAAAAGAAAAAGTTTGGCTTTTAAAAAGATGGAAGAATGACACTCTCAAAGTTGTGTGATTAAAGAGAAAGAGCAGTTACTGAATACTGTTGTGAAAGATTTTATAGGAAATGGATAGTCATTGAGGATTGTTGACAATGAAGACAACCAGGGTAGAGGACAACTACTGAAAATTGTTACGGAAGGTGAAGAAGGTTGCATAAGAATTGCGGACAAGGGACTTCAAGTAGAAGAGATACAATCTTTAGATGACTAGCTGTTAGAGAATGAAACCAGTGAGGGTTGTGTAGAGTTCCCAGAAACAATTCCAAGTGAATTGGTAAGTTTGTGTAATGAGATAAAACTTCTGGAAATAAAACTGAGTAAATAGAACGTGCAAATTCAGGATGCAAAGCTGGAGCTAGAAGAATGTAATGTACCCACCTGCTGACCCAATGCAAGGAAGGGAACATGGCACTAAAATCTGGGCATTTCATAAAACTCATCCGACTAATTAGAATCATAAGAATTTAAACATTGGTGTGCAGATACAAATTAGGAAATATGCACAGTGGAATTAAAACAACATCCACACACACAATTCATGCCCATCCAGCATATCAACAGACATCAAATTAATACATTGTAGAAGTAAATACATAGACATAAAAATACTTATCTTCATTTTGCAACTGCCCCAGGCAACTAGCTATGTCACTGCAACGTTCCACCCAACCATAGGCTCTTCGACAGCTTATACTGAGTCCGTCCGAAGGCCACCCCCAAGCTGGGCATGATTCTTACAAGGAAAATAGGACATTCACTCTCTCACAACCAATTAATCATTCCATTTGAGCCAAGCCAGTCCATAGCTGGGTTTATCAGGCTACAATTGAACCCTGGATGCTTACTCTCAAGCTCAAGCCCAAAGCAATGAATACCCATACCCATACCCCAACATATTCATTTCTCACACAACAAGCACAAACATTGGGCATAGATACACATTTCCAGCAATGGAATTTACAACAAGATGGCCATAGATTTTCCCCAAATCGTGGCTCACCCAAAACGAGCTATGGGAAGGGAAATGCATTCACAGGGAGAAAAAACGTTTTCTCCCCAACTCTCTCAGCATTTAACAACAAAAACGGTCTCTATGGAACCCCCCATTCCATTCCCCTTCTTCCCCACTGGTATATAACACAAAAACGCCCTTCTCTACTGGGAGAATGAAGGAAAACACAGCAAACATGCCTGGAAAATGCCCAGGTAGCTCTAAACTCGTGAGGGAGAAGGAATGATCATGGACAATGGATTGGGGGAGAAATTCATGGCTCTTTTCTTTCCCAAAAAGAAAAACATGAATTCCCATGCAGGGTGGTTTTCCCATACCTGAATTTGGACAGCCATACCTCCCATTCCCCAAGGCATTAACTACCTCAACCAACTCTTGGGAGAAATCAATGATTGGGTACAAAAGTCAACATGGGTAGTTGAGGGTTTGATGGGTTCTCTCATTGACGCTTGGCTTGACTTGAGTGGCTCAAGGGTTTGAATGTTTTCCCTCCCAATTCCTTGTAAAATCATGCCCCCATCTCTTGTTGCATTACATAGCTAGTTGTGGGTATTTATTAAAATGCATATTTACAATTTCAATGTGCATGGCTATCACGTAAACCATATGCATCACTAAATCGATGGCGGGGCCTTAGCCTTGAGCTCCTCACCATGATTTTATAACAATATTACATCATTTACAGTTTAATGCCATGGGGTCAAACTTGGGACATTACAAAGAAATTGAAGAAGTTGTCATGAATGGCAATGGTGGAAAGGATGCTGCAATGCATGGTGAACCGAGTAAAGCATTTATATTTTGTGAATTGATAAATTTTAATGAGAATCCATGTGCAGATACGAGGGAAGAAGAGGTAAATAGTGGAGCTAGATTGCTTTATAAGAATGAGATTTATTCTCAATTATGGACAAGGAACAAAGAGGAGAAGATTGTCTCAGGAGACAATATTGAAGCAAGTAACAAGGTAAGAGAACCAAAAGAAGGAGACAAATAGATCAAGCTGCTGAAAAGGTCATTGAGAGAAGAGATGTTTCAGGAACTTGACCAAGCAAAATTTTTTCCAAGTTTTCAAACTAATTATAATTTAGCAGGTATAGTGGAAGCGGAAATGAAAAGTAATGGGATACAAATATCTCATGGAAGTGAAGTTGTATTTCATTTACAGCATGAAGGTGTTGAACAGAGAATTGATTTGAAGAACAATAAGGAAAGTGAAGTTGTGAGGTGTAATTTAAAGCCTAAACTGGTGTATGAAGTGGAAAAGGTAATAGATCTCCAACAACACAATATTGCTGAGATAGAGGATGAAATTGGAGTGGAAGCAAAAACCAGAATTTCTGAAGGATATTAGTGGGAAATATATTTCTATATCTCATATGTTCATGAGAAGAAGCACGAGAAGGAAGATTGGGTGGAAATTTATAAGTTTTTTACTCAAGTGCAAATGCAGTCACAAAAGGATGATGCTTGTCAATTAGAAAATCAACTGGATAGAGAGATAGAGGAGCTGTGGAGACTGATGCATAAACATTCTCAGGGAATGTCTAGTAGACATAAGGAAGAGGGTAATTGTTTAATTTTATTGATTGAAAACGATGTTGCAGGAAAAATTAATGGAAAATTGCAGAATAAAGTGTGGAATCCTGGTAAGCTAAGACCAACAATTAATTGTGAGGATAGAAAAGGCAGTGGCGAATTACAGCACAAAGTTTGGGATCCAAGTGGAATGAAGACTGAATGCATATCACCTAGAGGTCATAATATTTTCTACCTTGAGATTCTGATACAGGGGCATCATGACTAGGACAACAATGTGACGAGTTGGTCACATGTTGTGGCAGTTAGACTGCTGAGTTAGAGTTTGTTAGTTTGCTAGTATTTGAATCATTACCACATAAGACTCCCTACAAGGAGATCAAGCCGACGCGATTGTCTGTTAGTGATAGTGACTCTTTTATCATGCAAGAGAGTAGTTAGTTGTTGTTCAGGACCACTCTGGTTTGGGTAGATGGATAGGTTAAAAGGAGGAGCAAGAGCTTGGGAAAAGGGGAGAGGTTCGGGGATTCACAGTCGCCGTTCCTAGTTCCAAAGTTTTTATTCTAAGTTTGGGGTTCTCCTTTGTAAATATTTTTGGAGACTGAGAGACGAAGGAAATAGTTTGTGTGTTTTCTTATCTCTTTGAAGAATGAGATTAATAGTGTCTATGTTCTTGCGTTGATCATTCTGCATTTGATTCGATATCAGTTTTGTTTATATTAGATTAACTATTTGTTTGGAAGAGAAGTCAACTTCAACATGTCTTTGAGTCATTGTGATTTACTTTGCATATATGAGCTGCGAGTGAATGTTTGTTTATATTATGATATGATCAATAGATGCATGAATATATGTTCTAGGTTTAGAAATCTTGAAGTTTGAAGGCTTGATTGATCAATCCTCTGATCATTCAACGCAGATTGTAGAGTTTTTGCAGTCGGCTTGTTTATGCAGAGAATGAACGGCCGAGTTAAAATCGAAGTGGACAAATTGACTACGGGGAAGAGTTCCGCAAAGTGGATATGCATGGAAGTTAAGAATCCGCAAAGTTTTGTGAACATCTGACAGCGGGAGTAGATCGATGGCTGAGATCAAATCTGCAAGAGATCTGACGGCCTAGAGGAGATCTGCAAAAGAAAGATGCAAGAGGGATAGTGGATCCACAAAGATCCAGTGAGATCCGCATCAGATTCATATCAATGGTACGGATGGAGGCCGCGAGAACCTGACAGTTGTGAAGAATTGCAGAAGAAGATTTGCAGAAGGAAATTGAGGAAACAGAGTTACGAAAAGTCGAACGACACCCCCGCAATCTGAAATCCGCAATTGCGGAGAGGAAGCTTGCAGAAGAATATTTGTGGAAGGAAATTGCGGAAGCCGAGTTTTGAAAAGTTGAACGACACACCCAAAATCCGCAATCCGCAATCGCGAAAAGGAAGTCTGCAGAATCCCATTGCGGGAACAGAGTTGTGGAAACTCTGTTGTGGAAACTCTGTTGCGGAAACCCGTTACGGAAACTCTGTTACGGAAACCCATTGCAGACATAGACTTGCAGAAACCCATTGTAGGGACAAAGTTGCGGAAGCTTTGTTGCGAAAAGGATCTTGCAGAAAGATCCTTGCAGAAGGGCAATTGTGGAAGCGGGAGGTAGTTGATGAAGAACCGTTATTGCGGAGAGATCACTGCAGAAAGACAAGTATGTGAAGAATTTAGCCGGTTAGGCTAAATTTGGTGATCCTGCCAAGTGTAGGATCGACCAAATCCTGGAAGTGCGAGTTAGAATGGGTTGAACTAGCTTTGGCTCGTACCCCTTGCACCAAAGAGTCTCCTAGTGCGACTGGAACAGAGAACTGTGAAACAGAACCACAAGGGACTAATCAACCCTAATGTGATGAAGAGGACGAACAGGCTATGCCTAAACCTAAGGAAGGATAGACCCAAAGATACAACATACCCACAACCCCATGCACTATGCAAAACTTCGCAAGAAGAAAGATAAGTTCTTCGCAGGGTTGTCCTGCATGTCAAAATTGTGGCCAGATTAGTGGATATACAAACACCAGTAGGAAACCAAGGATGGAAGGAGACGATGTAAATATGCCTCTTTTTCAGGGTAACGGGACCGAGGATCCCGAACAATATTGGTTCTTATGCGAAGTAGTGTGGATAGTGAAACAGGTCCAGGACGATGATATTAAGAAGGGACAATTGGTGACGACCTTTAGGAGTCGTGCATTGGATTGGTTTATGAATTTTGTACAAGTACCTATAGGGGGTTCACAAAAAACCTTGACACAAATCAGAGCAGGATTGATCGACAAATTTAGGAAACCAAAGTCAGAGTCATAGTATATCATAGAGTTAAAGGAAATAAAGCAATTTCCTAATGAATTAGTATGGGAATTCGATCATAGGTACAAGAATCTGATAACCAAAGTAATTTTTGGAATGAGCGACATACAACATAAATACTGGTTCATTGCAGGATTGGTACCGCACATTTAGATGCCACTAATGCAACATAAGATTGTATCATAGGAACTAGAGATTGCGATGAAGCTCGAGCCTTCTCTAGTTGGAGAAATAGGGATAGGCATGAACTAGATCCAAGCGCAGCTAGCGAACTTGACTATCGAACTACAAGATATCAAAAAGGGGAAGGAACTTCATGAAGAAATATGGTGCAGTCGATGCAAGTTTGAAGGACACCATAAGGACCAGTGCCTATGATTCCGTGAATAATTATAGTATGGCATACCAAATCCACTCAGTCAAGGAGGAATTCCCTAGTGTCAAATTTTTCAAACGAGGGGACATCAATTAGAAGAATGTGTATACTTACAGAAGATTGTGTCGAATCCAGCTAACCTTTTTTGTAAAATTTCTGTCGATCGGTCGGTCATGAGGAGAAGGATTGTAGAGCATATGATTTGCTCCAAGAGAGAACTATGGATGGGGAGGAGAAACCTCCTGTACAACCGCAACAACAATATAATCAACCGCAACCATAGTATAACCAGCCACATTTGCATTATAATCAACCACAACTGCAGTATAACCAACCACCGTCGCAGTACAACCAACCGCCGTATCAGCCACCGCAATATAATTAGCATCAATCAAATCATCCATGAGGAGGATTCCGTGGAGGTCGCGGTGGATGCTTTGGTCATGGAAGAACTTTTGGTCGAGGTCAAGGGCCAGTTACGTGCTATAATTGTGGCCATATTGGACAATATCAGAGGGATTTTTCGAATTCAACACCGTAGTGTACCTATTGCAGTGCAGCGGACCACAATGTCGAGGATTGTTCGCAGTTGATTTCAAAGTGGAAAACTAAGAATCTTCCACAGCCAAAACAAAATCCAAATGTAAATCAAAATAAAAACCCTAATCCAAACGTGCAGAAGATCTCAACAGAGATAAGAAGTCGACCCATGAATGTCACAGTGGTAACCAGATGAGGAGCTGCGATAGAAGAAGATAGACCACTTCCTAGCATTGTTAAGAACCCATGTCAACCCTTCTATTTACTTTGTTAGTATATTGTTGTTGGATGCATATGCTTTGTAAGTCATCCTGTAGTATTTGTTGATCCATAGTTTGTATTATTGTTGTTGGACGCATATGCTTTGTAAGTCGTCCCGTAGTAATTGTTGATCAATATTTTGTATTGGCCCATGGTTTGTATTGACACATGGTATTGACCCATGGTATTGGCACCTAGACTTAGTATATAAGTTTGTGTTGAGACCAATGAAGGTACTGTAAAGTTATTTGTATTGAGCTTGATCAAAGGAGGTTTCCCCCTCGAAGTGGCCTGCGATCAATATAAAAGTGATTCCGAGTTCTGTTATTTCTGCTATTTCATGTGTTTTCATTAATTAATTATTGCAGGTTCTTCACATCTGGTATCCGAACACTTTCTTGGGCTCATTGGGTGGAATTTCTGCCAATTTTTTTTTTTCACATCTGTTGCAAGATCGGATTTGGGAATAATCCCTATCCGCTTAACTGTGGGAATTACTTGGGAATAAGCCCTAAAACTCATTATGAGGACTACCACGGGAACCCCAAAGTAGCTGGCCCATTGAGAGGACCTGCCAGTGAAAAGGGAAAGGACCCCTACCTGATTGACTAGTTCCCACCCATGAGGTAAACCAAGAGCTGTCGTTTGTGGCAAAGTGGTTATCCATTTTACCTGAGCCGTGGAGTGAGGGGTACTGCCCCAATACGCAAGCCGTCAGACAACATCGGTGGCCGAGTGAAACCACTGAACTATTAGGAAGCCGAACATACCTGGGGTCCATATCTATTTTTAGCTGAACTGTTGTCGATAATTTCCACGCCATTTCAGATCCATTCCAAGCCATTCCAGATCCATCTGTTTCATATCTAGCCATTCCATATCTCTTCTGAAAGTTATTTCAGATCCATCCATTTTCGATGCCTTCTGTGTTGTTTCAGATCTAATTGTTATGATCCCTTCCGCATCATTGCAGATCCATTTCTGAAAAAAAAAATCATGGAGGAAGCACTTGCATCCATCCAAACCAAACTCCAAGGTTTGGATGAAAAATTTATCATCCTCCATATTCAACTTTCAGCCATGAACAAGAACCGACAGCAAGAATCCAAATCTATAGCTAATGGGTTCTCTTCTTCCAGCAATTTCCGTGGTCCGAAGCTTGAATTTCCTTTCTTCAATGGTACTGATCCGACTGGATGGATCTATCGTGCAGAACAGTATTTCAGTCTGCATAATACTTTTGATGTCCAAAAAGTTCCACTTGCATCCTTTCATTTGGAAAAGGAAGACCTTCAATGGTACCGTTGGTACATCAAGGATCATGATGAGCCAAAATGGACAGATTTTTGCCAACTCCTTTTGCAACTATTTGGTCCTAGTGCTTTTGATGACTTCACCGGAGCACTCACTAAACTTCGTCAAATTGGCACTGTGAGAGACTATCAGACAGAATTTGAGAAACTAGCCAATCACATAGAAGGATTGTCTGATGAATTCTATAGGATTTGTTTTATCAGTGGTCTTAAGGATGAAGTCCTAGGGTTGGCTAAGTTGGCAGAAGACAAGATTGCATCCCAACAATGCTCCAAACCCACTTTTGTTCCCTTCCAAAAGTTCTCAACGACCTCCCATTCCACCAACTCTTCAACCAACTTCTATCTAGCATTTGTCTGAAACAGAGATGCAGGCATGCAGAGAAAAAGGGCTTTGTTATAATTGTGATGAGAAATTCACTCGGGGACATAGATGTGTTCAACAAAAGCTCTATCTCTTGGATATGGATTCTCCGCCTGCCTCTAAAATTGGTGAATAAGCTCCATATACAATGGATGATCATGTCGACATTCAGGAGTCTCCTATTGACCCTCCATCTCAGGATGAACAACCAAAGATATCTCTCCATGCTTTATCCAGAGTCACCACCCCCCAAACAATTTCGGTCAGGGGTTACTTCAAGAAGCTTCCTCTTACAATACTCATTGATTCTGGTAGCACTCATAACTTCATTGACCCTCAGATCGCTAAACAGGCTGATTGTTTTGTCCATCCTTACTCCAACTTTGAAGTCATGGTTGCCAATGGAGGCACCTTACCTTGCAAGGGGAAGTGTCACAATGTGCGTATCTCTCTAGAAGATTATAACCTGTGCTCTGACATGTTTTCCTTATCCCTAGGAGGATGTGATGTGGTTTTGGGCGTTCAATGGTTACGCACACTTGGCCCCATCTTATGGGACTTTGTTGAACTTTGGATGTAGTTTTCAGTCAATGGGAAACAACACAAATTTAAGGGCTTACAACAAGGGTCTCTCAGCATCATTAGATCACATCGCCTAGAAAAGATCCTTAAGAAGAATTCACATGGTGTCATCGCTCAACTCCATTCCATTCAGATGCACCCATCAATGGTCTCCCCTACTTCCTTGGATATATATGCAGGTGTCTTTGCTAAACTAGTGGGCTTGTCGCCTTCAAGAGACCTTTCTGGTAAGAATTTAGCCGCATCGACATATCAGTAGGACATGATGGCTGTTTTGCATGCAATACAGAAGTGGCAGCCATCCCTACTAGGAAATTATTTCTGCATCAATATTTCTCTCCAGAGTCTGGAAAATTTTATGGAACAATGGGTCTCCTCACCAGCACACTGGAAATGGGTTATCCAACTCATGGGTTATGACTATGCGATCACTTACAAGATGGTTAAGGATAATATGGTGGCAGATGCTTCTTCTCTCCAATTTGATGAGCCAGTTTCTCTTACAGCTATTTCTTTGCTTGTTCCAAATTGGTTGCAATCTATTCAACAGGGCTATCTCTTCTATGAACTCCATGCTTCTTCATCGGCAGGGCACTCTAGGTTCCTCAAAATCTATGACCGGGAACAATGTAACTTCTTTTGGCAGGGACTGAAAATGAAAATTCACCAGATGGTGGTTGACTGTGATACTTGCTAGGTCAACAAGGGTGAAATGACACTCCTTTCGAGACTACTCAAACCCTTTCCCATCCCTACACAGATGTGGATAGTTATTTCTATGGATTTCCTAGAAGCGCTCCAGTGGTACAATACCACATCTAAAAGGACATCATATGAAGCAGTTTATGGACAGGCACTGCCAGTTCTTCTTCCATACACGCTCAGCAACTCCCCAGTTCACGCAATTGACTCAGTTCTTCGAAATCATGATCAGATTCTTCTCATTATGTAGGACAATCTTCACATGGCAAGAATTCGACTGAAAAAACAAGCCGATCAACACCATTCTGAGCGCACTTTTCACACAGCTGATATGGCCCTTCTTCGTCTACAACCTTCTAAGCAATCCTCCCTGAAACTCAACTCCTTCAGATTCTGCATCAATTTCCACATCTAAAGCTTTGAAGACAAAGCTTTTTCGAAGGGAGAGGGGATGTCAGGAACCCATGTCAACCCTTTTATTTACTTTGTTAGTATATTGTTGTTGGATGCATATGCTTTGTAAGTCATCCCGTAGTATTTGTTTATCCATAGTTTGTATTATTGTTGTTGGATGCATATGCTTTGTAAGTCGTCCCGTAGTAATTGTTGATAAATATTTTGTATTGGCTCATGGTTTGTATTGACACATGGTATTGACCCATGGTATTGGTGCCTAGACTTAGTATATAAGTTTGTGTTGAGACCAATGAAGGTACCGTGAAATTATTTGTATTGAGCTTGCTCAAAGGAGTTTCCCCCCTCGAAGTGGCCTGCGATCAATATAAAAGTGATTCTGAGTTCTGTTATTTCTGCTATTTCGTGTGTTTTCATTAATTATTTATTGCAGGTTCTTCACAATCGTCCGACCTACAACCCGGAAACAGGTTCGATTTGATGCAGAAGCAGAGAAGGAAACCTTTTTTGAAGCGCGAGATGCAATCAGAAAGACTAAGTTGCCACCTATAATCCAGAAGGAACATGTCTATGAGATGCCCCCGATATTTGATATGACAAATTCGCAGAGGCCACCAGGGAAGGTCAGCAACCTGAGGAATTTCCTGGTAATTTGTTTGATGTTGGCAAAGGATTACAAAGCAATAGCAGAGATAGCTAGTTTATTGTCTCGATAGGAGGAAAGGTGACAGGAGTGGATAGTGAACCGATTATAGAGGAAGAAGGCGGGGAGAGAAATGAGGATGAACGCCTAGATTGGTTCATACAATGTAGATTCTATCATTTTGTATCTAGGATCGAACGTAAACATATTGAATAAGAAAACATGGGAGATGATGGAGAAACCATAGTTGGTATGGTCCCCTATGCAACTTCGATTGGAAAATCAAAGCAAGGTCACACCAATTGGTCGATTATCTCATCTCCATGTTGAAGAAGAAGGATTGAAGACTTACGTAGATTTCGATGTCATAGAGATAGTTGACAACACAATCCCCTATCCGGTGTTATTGGGAATAGACTGGGAAATGGAGAATCAGGCTGTCATCAATTTTAAGAAAACGACAATGTCTCTTGAAAATCACAACATGAGGATAATCACCCCGCTTGATCCAATGGAAGGGAAAATATATGTCAAACCTATGAGGGATGAGTTTACAGAAGGATGGGACAATGTCTACAAATTTTCGGAGGATTACATCAATCCCACCGCCGACGGGGAATTGGGGTGGTGAAGTGTTAGTTTGGCATCGTTAGAATCCGATGAGGCACTGGAAAATTGGCAGAATCAGTTACAGAAGGCGTCATTTAGAAGGTGCGCATGAATCACTCAATCATTAAGATGGATAATGACATAGGTATATGATCTTCCAACATATGAAATATTACCTAACTTGGCCATGTTCATCACCGAATTTGAAGAAAAGGTATCAAAACAAGAGCGACTACTGGTGCTTGAAGAGGCACTGAAGGATACTTCAGCAAGATGGTGGGTTGTGCACAAGTCGTCGATAACAAGCTGGAAAATATGTCGATAAATGATGGAAATCAGGTTTGGGGAGACTGAATGCTACTATGGGAAGAAATACAATGGAAGGGGTGATCCAAGGGATCATCCGAGAGAGTGTCAAATCACATGGGAAATGAGACCGAAGCAGGAATGGGTTCACTCATTTATCCATATGCTTGATGAAGTACCCCGGAGATGGTACATCACAACAGAATTGAGATGACGAACAACTACATGGGAAGAATTGACCATTAGCTTCAACTGAAGATTCATCTTCGCTGATGAGAACCCCTTCATCCACAGTGCATTGCAGGAGATCCGTGAAAATGTACTAGAAACAGTTCCGAAGGAAAAACCAATGGACTGTGACACCGAAAATGATGATGGAGTGCTATCATGTGTCGAGAGGACCTGACGAAGAGGATGTCCCTAGATCCATTTATGTCCTAGAGTTGGAGGGAAGTTGCAATGCCGAAGCACCAAAGATGTTATTCAACAAATTCCAACATTCGTTGAAAATCAAGAAGGTTATATTGGGTCAGAGTAAAATACCAAGTTCTCTAGTATTGGAGATTACTGGGATGATTCTACAATTGGAAAAGTTACTGATCTATTGCATGAGTTCCAAAACTTGTTCCCAACAAATTTTTCAGAAATGAAGGGCATTTCCAGGGACCTAGGTGAGATGAATATCCCTCTGAAACCCAATGCAAAGCCAGCAAAACAATGACCATATAGACTAAATTCCAGAGAATGAGATAGAGATAGAGATAGAGAGAATATCCCTCTAAGATAGAGAGAATGTTGGATGCAGGAATCATAGAACTGGTCGAAGAATCAGAATGGATCATCCCGATGGTTTTCCAAGGTTAGAAGATCGACGAAATCTGGATTTGTGTCGATCTAAGGAAACTGAACGATGCATGTCTTCACGATACATTCCCCGCGCCATTCACTAAGGAAGTACTAGAAGGTGTTGGAGGCTAGGAGGTCTATTCATCTACATATGGATTTTCAGGATACCACCAGATAAGGATCGCAAAAGAAGATCGACATAAAACAAATTTCGTGACAGAGTGGGGTTGCTTTCAATACACAGTGATGTTGTTTGGTCTTAAAACTACCCCTGCGATCTTTTCAAGGCTGGTTGTCGCTGCATTTAAAGACTTCATTGAAAAATTTCGAGCAATGTATATGGATTATTGGACCATATATGGGTTGGTTAAGGACCACATTGCGAATCTAAGGCTGATGTTGGAAAAGTGTCGACAACACCATATTTCGCTAAAATTAAAGAAGTGTATTTTCTGTGCACCATTCTGTATCCTACTAGGCCATATCGTATGTAAGGAGGGGATGTTGTTCGAACCACTGAAAATTGTAATTATTTTCAACCTTCCACCACCAACAATGGTGAAGCATATACGGGAGACGTTGGTACATACTGGATATTACAGGAATTTAATCAGGGGATATGCAGCGATTATTGCACCAATGGAGAAGCTGCTAAAGAAGGATGCAAAGTTTGAGTGGAACGATGAGTGCGATAAGAGCCTCGACATACTAAAGGTGAAGATGGTCGCAACACCAATATTAGTCTTCCCCGATTGGAAGAAATAATTCCATGTCCATGTGGATGCATCATCAGTAGCGCTGGGAGTAATATTGGCCCATCCAGGAGAAGGGTCGATTGACCACCCAATCGCATTTGCGAGCAGGAAGTTGTCCACTGCGGAGAAGAATTATACGACAACGGAGAGAGAAGGCCTAGAAATGGTATATGCGTTGCAAAAATTCTGACACTATCTGCTTTGAGGAAATTTCAAAATGTTTATTGACCACTCCGCTTTGAAATACTTAGTCAATAAGCTTGTGTTGGGGGGGGGAGATATGTCGATGGTTGTTTCGATTCTAGGAGTTTGATTTTGAAATCATTGTGAAGCCAGGGAGATTGGATGCAGGACCTGATCACCGGTAAAGGATTGAGTCAGGAGAAGAACCAAGGAGCATTGACAAAGGCTTTCCCTATGCACAACTATTCAAGATTGGAATGGTCAATGACCATTACGAACAATTTATTCAGTTCTTGGCTATAGAAAGAGCACCAGAGGAGTTCACTGCCAGTCAGAAGAAGCAAGTAGTCATTAGGGTTGCTGATTTTTAACTAATTGCAGGACAACTCTACAAGATGGGACCAGATGAAGTCCTTCATCGATGCGTCCTTCCGCATGAAGAAGAAAGAGTATTGGCAGAAGCTCACAATGGAATCACAGGAGGTCATTATGGAGGGCGGGAAAATTCCAGGAAGATACTTAGGGATAAACTATGGTGGCCAATAGTTCATGGCGATGTCGCAGACTATGCTAAGAGTTTTGACGTATGTCAAAGGACAAGGAAACCGTCACATAGATAATAAATTCCGCTAGTACCTCAGTTAACGTTACAAGATTTCGACAAATGGGCAGTAGATTTCATGGGACCCATTAACCCATCAGGAAGAAGAACAGGTGCGAGATACATTATCACTGCAACTGACTACTTGACCAGATGGGATGAAGCAACCCTAGTAGAGGATTGCACATCTACGACAACAACGCGGTTTCTTTTCGACAACGTGGTTACCAGATTTAGATGCCAAAAGATACTGATGAAAGATCAAGGCACCCACTTCGTCAATCAAACTAGCAAAGCCATGATGAAGGAATTTCAAATCTAACATCGAAGGAGTATCCCATATCATCCGCAAGAGAATCGCACAGTGGAAGCGCTGAATAATATATTGTAGCATGCGCTCACCAAAGTGTGCAACAAAAATCGTGACAACTAGGATTTGAATATTCCAGTGGTATTGTGGGCCTACAGAACAACGTGAAAAAGGTTGGCAAGACAGACTCCTTTCAAGTTAGTATACGAACAAGAAGCAGTGATGCCGATGGAGTATATTGTCTCGAGTCTACACATCGCAACAATGACAAGAATGAGCGACGATGGAGCCATTGAAGAAAGATTGGCGTAGATGTTACAGCTCGAAGAAGATCGCTATATCGCAGAATTTCATCAGCAGGTAGAAAAGGACCGACAAAAAGCATGGCATGATCGCATTGTAAAAGTGAAACAATTCCAGAGCGGAGACATGGTTCTCCTTTACAACAGTAAGTTTGCGAAGCACCTAAGTAAGCTACAAATGCATTGGTTGGGTCCATACATAATCAATTTTATTACAGACAGAGGTGAAATGCAGCTACAAAAGCTAGATGGGACATTGTTGACAAACTTAGTAAATGGGAGCCAGCTAAAACCCTATCAGGATAACCAAAGGCATAGCGACTGAAAAAATAAATTGAGTCGACAAGTAAAAAAAAAAAAAAACTAAGTACATTGCAAAGTTTTGGAGTCTATCAACAACACTATGTCTGTCGATGGAACAATGGCGAAGTATGGAATAACAACAAGGTTTGGGTCCTGTCGACGTTCGGCAAGGCACGAATGGGTCAAATCGAGTAATAATTGTGGGAGTTAATCCACGGTGGATGACGACGGAAGTGGATGAAGACACAATTAATGACCAATGAGTGCACAGGATTTGGTAAATCAGTGAAGGATTCAACAGACGATTTGGAAATCATTGTCCAAGCTCGACAAGATGGATGGGAAGCGAGAAATTGAAACTATAAATACATGCGCAGATGGATAGTTAGACTCAACGTGCCTTGGCCGAATTAGTGAACAAATTGCATAACAGAGCTGAGCGAAGAGTGAACTTAGAGAGTTACGATGAGCACACAAGATGCACCAAGGGCGAGGATGACAATTGTTCATGAGAAACCAGATATTGCATCGACAAGGATGATTAGGAAGAAGAGAAGTTCCAGTCGATGATGGATACTCGCAGCTCGGCACGGGATGAATTTCCTGGAGGAGAAGCAGGCCTTTCGACTGCCGCAGAACCAATGCCAGGGGAACTACAGATACAACAAAGGATGATCAAATTCATGAAATGGATGTGCCAGAATGGGTTCAAGATGTCAAATCCAATTCTCAAGTTCTATGAAATAGTGGAATTCATCCCATACACTTGGAACAGTTGGATTTTGCACACCTAGTCCACTATGGGTTCTAGAAATATTGTTTCGAAAGATGAAGAGGACTATGAAGTAGCAGAAGTCACGACGATTAAATGTGCAACCAAGGAAGTGGTAGACCAAGTCAGGACGGCTTATGATGAGTTCAAGATGCAGGTAAAAGCACCAGCAGTTTCTAGCTGAGGTAGCTCGAGGTCGAGCCATAGGTTTTTGGTGGGGTCCTATTGGCATGGGTCCAAAGCGCACGAGTGCGGTACCACTAAGCGGCGAAAGGGTCATCGACAGGAACAAAGTACCTGTCGTGAAGTATAAAAGAGCCAACAAATGCAGAGTATTTGGTTAAGTTAGTTAGTAATGGCTCATTTGGACCATTTTGTAACCGTCAAGTGAACCTATAAATAGGAGTGATTGTAAGCCTAAGGGCACCATATTTTTGGGCATATTATCTATCTTTTTTCTTATACTTTGATCGATTTGTTTGGATCATCTATCCGGTTTTGGTATTTTTGGATAGAAACTGTTGTTTTGAGTTTGTAATGGTTCTGTGATGTATGGAATAGTTTTATGGATAATGCGAATAATCTATAATGTTATATCCTTGTCTTTTTATTTTCGTAGTGTTTGATGTTTCGATGAAATCGTTGTTATGTTATGTACCACAGATTCCTTAAGCATGTTTTGATAATTTGTTTAATTCGTTAATTGTGAGATGACAATGTGTTGATGAGAATGGGGATAATGGTTAATAGGTTGATAATGTGATGTTATGACGCGAATGTGAATCTATGGCGTGTGTCGCGAATGAGTGTGAAATAATGCATGTCTTCTTACAACTGCGGAAACTTGGTTCCTGTATCCCCCTTAGAAATATCGGGTGAGACTTCATTCGCTTTGCAAATGTTTCTGGAAAGGGTAAAACCTTTATGGGCCGATGTTTAATGGATTCCATGTCAATGTTTGTTGAAAACAGTGCGAAGTGAACCCCTGTCGACAAAACTGTGTCAACAACACTGCTCCTGCTAAAGAAAGAGAAAGACCCTGTTGTTTCTTACAAGCCTTAGTGACAAGTTTGGGACAAAGACTGAAAACATAGTCTGCAGTAGACTTCTGATAATCAAGATTTCTAAACCAATTTGAATAAGTGAAACCAACCAACAAAGGATCCCCCCTAAACTATAATGAATCCAAAACTAAAATGTACCCCGAATATTTTGAAGTATTCTTTTTTCTACTTTTAATGGATTTAACGAGGTGTTTGCATATAATGGGAAATAATCCCAATGAAAAGGGAAAGGTTGAGATGAGTATGTTTCAAGTATAAGTGACTATGAATAAGCTAACACTACAAGGTGGTATCTACTTTGGGTGAAGTGCAATTGGAAGAAAGTTTGACTCGATGTTGGAACAATCTTCCATGTGAAAGTAATGAAGAAGGTCGCAAGGATACTTAAACTAAGAAAGAAATATTCCTTCTTTAGTTTGCAAGACTTGGAGGCCAAGAAAATAATGCAAATGTCATAAGTGGGTCATTTCAAATTTCTTCTTAAGACTGGATTTCACATGGGTTAAAATTTTATGGTCACTACCAATAAGAATAAGGCCATCAACATAAAGAACAAGGATGATGAAATGGTTTCCTAATTTCTTGGTATAGACATTGGGGTCAGAATGACATCTTGAAAAACCAATGTTAAGGAGAAATATCTCCATTTTGGCATACTAGGATTGAGGAGCTTGCTTAAGGCCATATAGGGATTTCTTAAGATGGTAGACAAGGCTAGAGTCAATTTGAACATATTATGGAGGATGTTCCATTTAAATTTCTTCTTGAAAATCCCCATGCAAGAAGGTGGACTTGACATCCATTTGATGGACCTCCCATTTATAGAAGGTGACAAGGGAAAGAACAAGGAAAATGGATTTCATTTTGGTGACAGGAGAAAAGGTTTCATTATAGTCAATTCCTTCAACTCGGGAAAAATCCTTTAGAAACTAACCTTGCCTTGATTATTTCAACACTTCCATCTAATGCATACTTAGTTTTGTATACATATTTACATCTGAAAAGATTTCTTCCATTTGGAATAGGTACCAGATCCCAAGTATCGTTTGCCATTAAGAAACAATATTATTCATCCATAGATGTATCCCAATCTAGATTCCCTGAAGCTTCTGCAAATGTCTCTAGATCATGATTATTTGAAACCTGATCCCAAAGAGGAGTGGCTCATTGGAACTAAGAACGTCGTTGATATCTAGGATCACCCGCAAGATCACCAATTGCTTCACACATTGAAAAGACCCATAGAGGAAGCGGTTGTGCTGGTGCAACTGGAGGAAAATGAGTAGGTGGAGGTGGATTTTCATCTTCACCGTCATCATCAAAAGCCGAAGTTGAAAGTATAAGGTGGTAGAAGCACCGAAGATGTCTCATAGGCCACAGATGGAACATACACCAAATTAGGCAAGCAAGATGAAATATTTTCATCAAATTTAACATCTCTTCTATTAATTATATCATGAGAATGTGGTTGAAGAAGTCTATAGCCTTTGAAATCTTAAGAATATCCAACAAATATGCACTTTTCACTTATATGATGCAATGCTTTCCGTTTTTCATCAAGAATATGAGTGCATGCTTCATTTCCAAACACATGGAAGTGACTTACATATGGTTTAATTTTACTCCATGCTTCTTCTGGTGTGATACCATGCAAAGCTTTAATGGGGGTGTGATTAACTATGTAATTTGCCTAATTTTTGGATTCAACTCAAAATTGAATACTTGGTCCCTTAGCTTTGAGCATACAATTAGCCATTTCTTTTAAAGTATGATTCTTCCTATCGACTACACCATTTTGCTATGGTGTATATGGAATAGTTTATTGTTGTTGGATTCCCTATATAGTGCAGAAAGTTGTGAACTTGTTAACATATTCTCCCCCATTATCTTATCTTAACTTAAGAATTTGATTACCAGGTTATTTTTCAATAAGGGACTTGTAGGAATGTAGGATCCTTCATTTTTGAAGAATACCAAAAAGGGTAGAAGAAGAGAAGACCAAAGAAGGTAGTTGCAGAAAGGAAGCGGAAGTTATGGAAAAGAGGTAATAACTGGAACAACTTTTGGACTGGTTTCAGACCTACTCCGTGAGTATAAAAGGAAGTAGAGGATAAGTGAAAGAGGAGAGAGAGAATCACATCAATAAAGAGATACGAGAATCCAAGCATCAGAAGATCAAAACCAACTGAGGATAGAAATAGATAGATCTTCCAGCAGGAGTTATGTATTTGGGTTTTGGGTTTTGGGTTTCATTTGTATGAGGGTATATTCCACGACATGTAATTCCGCAATGAATGTAATACATAGAGGCATGATGAAAGTCATTTTAATGAATATATATTTGTTGTAATGGAAAAGGATTATTGGGATGTCCTTAAATTTATGTGTTCTGATTGTCTCTATTATGGTTGTTTATGTTTATTGTTCTATTGTTTCAGGATGAATATGATTAAGTGTTGTTGTGATATATTGGAATGAATGATATTGTGGTGCCTACTACTATAAAACCCCAATTGTAACCATACAATTAACTAATCCCTATCTTATGCCAGTATTGTATGTGCTTCAAGTGAGACCTTTCCCCTTAAGGGGATTGAAAATGGAAGCACACTAGACTGCAACGATGCCTCTTTGTTAGCCCATGTGAAAGAATCTTGGTCTCAATTTTGCAACAACAAATGGTTCCATTGCCAAAACATGGTTCTTAATGGGACCTCACTAACTATATGGTTGCGTTTGTGTCGATGGGCTAGATCCAGGATTAGTGGGAGAAGAAGCTTGGCGATTTTTCAACCAATGAGGATGAACTGTGAGGGTGGGAAGTGTCCAAGTTTAGAATATATCTCTTCTATGGAGGTACACCATTAGATCAATACAAAGTTTTGTGGGTTGAACTTCTAGTAAAATTAGCAGATTGGTTACGATGACTTGTGGAAGCACTCGAGTATCGCAACAAACAACAAAATAAATGCAACAGATGAGGGATTATGATTTCTAAGTAAAAATTTCTTTGCTTGGATAATTCAAGATTTGTAGCTGAAAATAACCAATTTTCATTGAAAGATGAAGACGAACTTAGAATGGGAGCAAGAGGAAGGGTTTTGAAAGAAGTCCTGCTATGGATTAAGACCTGGTTGGTTGAATTTGGGTTTTTACCTATAGACTATATTAGAATGGAATATTAAACCCCTCACACCCAAGGGGAGGTTAGGGTGATGTTGTTACATTACGAAAGATAGATTCATCATCAATGAAGGGGGTTTGACAGTTCTGAAGCTAGGGATAAGTGAGCAGAGCAAAGAGCTGAAATCCGAGAAAAATGGTGGAAAGACCAACTAAGAGAAGCATGAAGAAGAAGTGTGAAACTGGAATAAAACATAAGTATTGGGGAAAGTAGTGAATAAATTCAATAGGAGCTACGTCAAGTGAAGCAAAGAGAGGAACTGACTAGCTCCAGGCTAAGAAAGAACGGGATGGAGGTGCTAGACATCCTAACAAGAGGAATATAGGGAGAAGACAAAGGAAGGATTCAGGATAATGAATATCAGTTGCTGTGTAATGAAGTGCTTTATCAGAAACCATACTCAACCCTAAATGTAGATGTGGATCATCAAGAACTATAAATACCTGCGGAAAACGGATGTACTCCAAAAAGTGAACCCCTCATTGGAACATAAGAAAGCATTGGAAGTAATGGAGCTAGCACTCCCCTAACTGAACCCTAGGCACACTTTCATAATATGGTAACAAACTCTCAAAATTTTGTATTTCAATTACATTATTATAGTCATATGAAAAGTAGTACCAATAGTTCTCAAAGCATTTCATTAGTTGGAGGAAGCAATAGTAGCTCTCAACAAACTAGTAGCAATATTGTAGTGCAATAAGGACCCCAAGGGTTTATATTGGTAGGAACCCCAATTATATCCCCAGTGTCAAGTGTTTCGGTAGGACCACCCTTGACGTTTCCATAATTTTGTGGGAACGATGGAGAAGATGATGCGTCCTAGCATTGGTTTCTCTATGAGGCAATATTGAATGCCAAGGTGACCCTAGCTGCGTCCAAGTTCGTAGAGTTACTAACAACCCTCCGTGGAAGGTATTTACAGTGGTACATGAGGTTGATCGAGAGGTGAGGTACTAATACATCAACTCCCACTTTTGTAGAAACAAAGAAACTGTTTCTATATGAATTTTCGCAACCAAATTCTGAACAACAAGGTGTTGTAGAACTCAGAGAAATTTGACAGATGCATGGAGGATCATCTTAGGAATATGCAAGACATTTTAGGGATGTGCTGACCAAGTTAAAATATCCAGTACATGAATTCCATCATAAGGAATGGTTTATTCAGGGCTTTCTACCACTAACGCAGATACCTCTATTGCAACAAGTAATAGACTCAACAAGGACTGCATTGGAGCGGGAAATGAAGATTGAAGCAATGACAAACTACCCAGAATATATGGGATTTGGGGGTGGAACTTCATCCTAATATGGTGAACTAACATAGGTACATAATAAATTAGCATAAATAATTGAAAATATCCAAGAACTAAATATGCCAAAAGTATCACAATCGTAGGTATGGTGTACTGGTTACATGAACAAATTTGGGGTCTAAAATGGGCCTCCTAAGGAAAACGATAAAAAAAGCCACATCGCATTACAAATATGCCATGTCACACTAAGTTAAAGGTGTTTTCTAGTGAAGGTAAACCTATAATATCTCATTAATGGCATTTGACAAGTATGTTGGGTTAGTGTAGAGTTAAGAAATGATAGTTGAAAATAATAATGGAAGGTTTAGATTATTGTGCATACACAATCAATGATATAGTGGTAAATTTTTTAAATTTATATTACATTTATTTATCTATGTTTTTATAAATATACCACTACTTTTTATATATTTAAAAAAATCTAAAACTTACAAAAAAACTAAAATTTTAATGAAAAAAATATAATTACAATAATACTAAAAATAAACAATCACTATTTTTATTTTATTTTATATTATCACTACTTTTAAGTTCTTTAAAATATAAATCCCACATTAATTAAGATGATAGTGGAGTAATTTTGGAATAATAAAAACATCTATATAATTAATCTCTCATAAATAAAAATAAATAATATTTAAAAAAGTATCATAGATTTAAAAAATAAGAGAGAGATAAAATAATATTTCACCTTTTTTTGGATAACTTTCTTCCGTGAACTCGAAATTTGACGCTCTTGGTACCATTGGAAAGTTCTCGTCGAGACCTTTCTAACGATACCAAGAGCGTCAAATTTCGATTTCATGGAAGAAAGTTATATAAAAAAAATAGTGAAATATTATTTTATCTCTCTCCTATTTTTTAATTTATGATAGTTTTTAAATATTATATTTTTATTTATGAGAGATTAATTATATAAATGTTTTTATTATTTCAAAATTACTCCACTATCATCTAGATTTATGACAGTTATATTATCACTACTTCTAAGTTCTTTAAATTATATATCTCACATTAATTAAGATGATACTGGAGTAGTTCTGAAATAATGAAAACACTTATATTATTAATCTCTCATAAATAAAAATAAATAATATTTAAAAAAAGTATCATAAATTAAAAAATGGGAGAGAGATAAATAATATTAAACAATTTTTTAGATAGCTTTCTCCCATGAACTCGAAATTTGACTCTCTTGGTAGCGTTGGAGAGGTCTCGTCGAGACCTCTCCAACGGTACCAAGAATGTCAATTTCTGAGTTCATGGGAGAAATTTATCTAAAAAATAGTGCAATATTATTTTATCTCTCTCCCATTTTTTAATTTATGATACTTTTTTAAATATTATTTATTTTTATTTATGAGAAATTTATTATATAAGTGTTTTCATTATTTCAGAATTACTCCACTATCATCTTAATTAATGTGAGATTTATATTTTAAATAACCTGGAAGTAGTGATAATATAAAATACTCTATATTTATTATTTCAAGTATATTTATCATATTTCAAGATGAACTTTTCAAAATCTTAACCAAGGTGAGGTTTATAAATTATGACACATAAGCATCTTTGATTTCTATAGGTCCAACTAAACCACAATGGTTGACAAAAATACTTAAATTCTATTGGTTTGAGAAATCTTAATCATCGCACACTTGTGCATGTCACATTTTTTCTAAGGCCCATTTTAGATCCCAAATTTTCTCCAATGACATGATGCTTTAGAATGTCCATGATCAAGAGGGGGGCAAGTGTCACTAGGTGGAAAATTCAATTTAGTGTTGAGTGTGGTAGTTGTGTAGGTTGCCACAACAAATCCATTCCATTCTGCAAAAGGTCATCCTATCCATAACCTCCAAATTCTTCACCCAATGATTCCCATGAGATATGAAAATCATTTGATCATCCACAATGAGTTTTTCCAATATTACATAATTACTCATCGGTACCCAAAAAAGACTACTGTCAATTGTAGATATACTATTCATAGTATTGAGAAATGTAGAGCTTTGAATGCCCCAAAAAGAGGTTAGGTGGATCTATATTCTGGGTAGTAGACCAAATTCCAAAAATAGGAGGAGGGGGGATAGGAAGAGGATTTGTAGCCTAGAGAGGAGGAGGTGGTACATGCCCTTACGATGCTACAACTGCAATGAAATCGACCATCTTACTCATGAATGTCCTTTTCCCAAAATACTATGGTGTTAATATTGTCACACTAACACTCACACTATGGAAGAATGTCCCAAGCTTATCACTAAGTGGGAAGATCACGCCAGAAGATCAGCCAACTTTATAAACTATGAAGCTCAAGAAGACAGAATTGTAGCAAGATTTGTGGTCACTTAGGTAGGCGTGAAAGATGGAGTAGATCAATGACGACCAAACTCCTTGGTGATTTGAAAGGAAGCACCGAAAAAATGAAGTATATACCAATCTAGCAGAAGGAAATCTATGGGGAGGCCACAAATATATTTTGTCAGATACCAAGCCCTCCAACCCGAGAGAATCCAAGATCATTTCACCATCTCTGGATAGCTGATACAACAACTGAAGGTGATGGACTAGATACTCATAAAGCAAAGGAATCTGTTTCATTATGGTTCCATTTACTGAAGGGAATATTTGAAGATGATACAACCACTTAGATATTATGTGGTGTGCTCCACAACATATCAGATGTTGCAGAAATGAATCATGAAATCAGTTCCCCACTACTAGAAAGAAACCTGCAGTTAGTGTGACAAAGGCGAAGGAAGAGAACGTGTTGAGAATTATGTTTGGTTTCCCAAGTGCATGGATACAATATTAAGAATGTGGTGTTATGCTTAGGATTTGATGTGAACATCATGCCAAAGAAATCATGGGAAGTAATGGGTTCCTCAAATCTTGTCTATTTCCCCATTCAACTGTGTACGGAAAACCAATAGTGTATCTTTCACATTGGTCATCTAGAGAACGTTGAAATGGATTTAGGGGGTGTTAGTACCACCACGGACTTTGAAGTCAATGAGATCATGGGTGAGACGAATCCTTATCCAATGTTTCTCGGAATTGAATGGGACTATGAAAACTGTGACATGATTGATCTGAAAAACAAAATGATGACTTTCAAGGCTAATGGTATGAAGGTGATGCAACCTCTAGATCCACATCAAGGTCCATGATACATAGAGCCAATCCAAGAAAATATGGAACAATATGTTATAGACAAAATCTATTCTCTCACAGTAGGAAAGAGAGATGACTACTTGAACCCAACTACAAAGGGATCAGCATGCTAGAGAAGTATCCAATCATTTGATAATGATTTTGAACATGCCTAGGAAAATTGGAAGAATGGCCCATTGCGAGATTTCATAAGATCACAATGGTGAAATATATTAGATGGGTTGGTGTATAGTTAAATAATATACCAACATATGATGAGATCAATGGCTTGGATACATTCCTGTAGAAGATGGAATCTTCAATAGAAGCAGACTACTGTATGGATGTCTTGGAAACAACACTTAGAGGAATTCCTGTAAGATGGTGGGAAACACACAAGGATTCTTTACCTGATTTGGACACCACACAACTAACTTTGATTATTAGATTCAAACCTTCTCTACATACTAACATGGTGAAAGAGGTCTACATCGGGGAGACCAATCCCCAAAAATATATTGAACTGTTTGAACACCAATGGGAATCAAGAGGATTACAACCACAGTTTTTGGTTCATCAATTATTACATGAGCTTGGTCCTATTCTGAAATCTTGGTATCTACATGAAGAAACAAGGAGGAAAAATGACTGTCGTATGAAGCTGTATGCCAAGTTTTGTCAATATTTTTCCTTCTCTGCAACAAGTGACACAGTAACAAAAGCATTAAAAACTATCAACGGTGCATCATTTACTAATTGGTTGTAGAAGGTGGGTCACTCATATATTTTCCCTACACATCAAGAATTGTTGAAATTTCACTTGGCCATCCCAGAGATGAGGCAACCTCTCTGTTGTGCAAAGTTAGATCAAGAAAATACATAACCATATGAGCTTGAATAGTTGTGACATCTCATATTCTAGGAAAAATAAGGAACTTGAGAAGTTAGACACACTAAAGTTGAGGATACCATAGAAATCTATACACAACCTATAAAAATAATGAAAATCAACATTTGGACAGAAGAAAAACCTAAGATGGAAGCTATTGGGTATTACTGGGATGACCAAACAATATATGAGGTCGCATCCTTATTGAAAGAGTATGAAGACTTGTTTTCGCAAAGTTTCATAGACCGAAATTCAGGGTGACCTTTGGGAGATGAATACTGCACTAAATCTAGATGCAAATCTAGTAAAGCGTCAACCATATCAGTTGAATCCACAGATAAAGAAAAAGGTGAAAAAAAAGAATTGACTGCATTTTGTGTGCAGGATTGATTTTCCGAGTCGATGAGTCTGAATGGATCAGTTCCATTGTGATCCAAACAAATAAGGATACATAGGACATAATATTTTGTGTTAATTATCGCATCCTGAATGGTGTCTGCATCCATGACCCCTTGCCGACACCTTTTAGTGACAAAGTACTAGATCAAGGGGCAGGAAATGAAGCATACTCCTTCACTGATGGATTCTCGGGCTATCATCAGTTTACAATCGCTAAATAATATAAGAAGAATATTACATTCACTACTAAATGGGAATCATTTGCATACAATGTTATGCCATTTGGACTCAAGAATGCATCAGCTAGATTGTAATGTCCCCAGCTTGACCCTATTGCATTAATATTGTAAATGATGTAAATATTGTTATTTATTCATGGTGAGGAGCTCAAGGCCAAGGCCCCGCCATTGATTTATCGTTCTATGTATCGGCAATTAGAATAGATGCATAGAGTTCTTGTGCTAGCGGTGCACAATGTAAAATCGGACATCATGTAAATATGCAATTTTAATGAAAAACCCACAACCAGCTACGCAATGCAACAAAGAGATGGGGGCATGATCTTTACAAGGAATAGGGAGGGAAAATAACCAAACCCTTGAGCCATGGTCTTAAGTCATTTCATTGAGGAAACCCATGAACTCTCAACTACCCATTTGGTCTCATGCACCCCATCATTTAATTCTTCCAAGAATTGGTTGAGACAATTAATGCCTTGAGATGGGAGAGGTATGGCTGTCAATTTTTGTGTATGGGCAAGATAGCAACCTGGGGAATCGATTTTTTGGTTTGTTGGGCAAGAAAACCCCCACGAAATTGTGCCCAAAGCCATTCTTCACCCATGGCATTCATCCTCCCACACAGTCTGAGCTTGTTGGGGTTTTATCCCTCACGTTTTTCACCATTTCTTGCATTATTCCATGTCTGCAAACTCGTTTTTGGTTAGCTCAGTGGCTGGGAGAAGAGAGCCACGATTTTTGGGGTTATGGAGGCCATTTCTGTCCACGAAATGCCGATGAGCGTTTTTCTGAAAACGATTCTGCTTTCTTGGGGTTGATTTCCCACTTCCTCCTTTTCGTTTTTGGTTGCCCACGTTTTTCTAGAACTGGCAGAAACCCACTGTTGGGAACTTCACTGTATAAGCGTTTTTCTCATGCCCAACACTTATGCTTTTGATGTTATATGCATCCATCTCTTAACAGCCTGAGAAACCCAACTGTTGATTGGCTTGGCTGATTCTGGTATACCTTTGGCTATGTGAGAGCCTGCTTTCCCCTTTTTTTTTCTTGTGGAGATCATGCCCATCTCGGGGGTGCCAGTGGTGCTGAGAGATTGAGGAGCACACTGGCCTACGGTTGGGTGGAATGTTGCAAAAGCGTAGCTGATTGCTCATGGACTACTGGGTTTAAGATAAGTATTCTCATTTGATAATTTGATATTGCTTAATTGATGAATGACATGAAAATCTGGAATGTATGATGGATGTGTGTTAATTCTGCACATGATTTACTTCTGCTGTGTTTGCTTAGATTTGTACATCTACATGCCTGTCTTTTTATATATGTAGATGTTTTATTTAGTAAGCATGGGGGCCAATTGCCCAGTTTTAGCACAATGATCCTCTCTATCATGCTGGTATGATAGGAGGGGACATTACATAGATTTTCAAGGCTTGCGATTGATACTTTTTGTGAGTTCCTTCATAAATTATTAGAAGCATATATGGATGACTAGATGGTTTACATACTGCTCAATGACCACGTTTCTCTCCTCTAGATTATGTTGGATTGTTGCATACAAATGGGGATTTCATTGAACCTGCAAAAGTGCACATTTTGTGTGCCTTTTGGTAACTTGTTATGGCATAATGTGTGTAAATATGGAGTATTGGTCGATCCTGCAAAACCTTCATCTATCATAAATCTATATGCACCTACGAAATTAAAACAATTGTGATCCACTTTGGGTCATACCAAGTACTATAGAAGATTCATCTGCAACTATGTATCCATCACTACCCTGTTGGAAAAACTATTGAAAAAGGTCAAGACTTTTCAATGGAATGAAGATTATGAAAAGGCAGTCAACATGCTAAAGGAAAGAATGGTAAATGCCTTGATCCTATCATTTATTGATTGGGAGAAGGAGTTTCATGTCCATGTAGATGCATCAAGAATCACTCTTAGCGCTATACTGGCCAAGTTAGGAAAAGGATAGATGGACCATCTTGTTTATTTTTCGAGTAGAAAGCTATCACAAGTAGAGTGAAACTATACAACAATAGATCAAGAAGGATTGGCTATGATCTATGCCTTACAGAAATGGGCTATTGACTTTGTAGGATCCATCATCCTACCAACGAAGCATTTAAAATCTTGTTATATTACTGCAACAGACTATTTAAACAAGTGGGTCGAAGTTGCACTAGTACAAGACTATTCCACCAAGAAAATTGCTCAGTTTATCTATGAAAATATCATCACTCGTTTTGGGTTCCCCGGAAGTATCACAAATGATCAAGGAAATCATTTTATGAACAATACAATTAAAGAATTGAAAACTAATTGTTTGATTCAACGTCATTAGAGTAGTCCATATCACCCCCAAAAGAATGTAATGGTAGAAGAATTCAACAAGATCCTGGAGAATGGACTGACCAAATTCTATTGCAAAAACAAGGATGATTGGGATGAGGGGATTCCAGTTGTACTATGGGATTATAGGATTACTACTAAGAAATTCCACAAGCAAACCCCACTTCAACTAGTTTATGGTAGAGAAGCAACATCTCTCGCTAAATTCATAGTTCCAAGTATTTATATTGCACATGCCACATAAATTACAAAAGAAGAATCAGTTGTGGACTAACTTGTGAAATTAATGGAACTTGAAGAATCCCGCTTTATGGCCAAATGTCATGCAAATATAGAAAAAGGGTTACAAGAAGCATGGAATGATAGACATATCAAGAAGAAACAATTTTCCAGATTTGACAAAGTGATATTATATGACATCAAGTTTATGAAGCATCCAGGAAAATTACAAATGCATGAGTTGGGACCATTCAATGTTGTGGAAATTAAGGATTCAGGTGTTATGAAACTTGTGCATCTAGATGGTATCTTGCATCCAGGATGGGATAATGGTGCATGCATGGTTCCCTACGTTTCTGAGCAGTAATTCCGTAAGATGCCACTCATGCTTTCATAAGTGAGTTATTTAGGATCTAGGCTTTATTTCTATTTTAGTTTAGTGATGTTTCTTCTCAGTTTTTAGTTGGTTTCTGTATTTTATTGTGTTTTTCAATTATTCCTCACCATTGAGGCCAAGGAGGGACCCATAGCTCCAATCAATATTTGTCAATATTTCATTGTAGTCGTATAGTTTCATTATCCAGAATATCACATATCACTCATGTAAATCCACAGCCACTCTGGCTCATTCGGTGTGTCATCGTGAAAAGCTTCACCACCTTAGATCTACAACAACCCCAACCATCTTAACTACCTAGAAACTGTTTGATCAGATCCATAGTGCTACAACAGAGGTAGAATGAATGGTATCCTTTGTTGAGATTGAACATAATACAATCGACCAAGCATATCATGAAACACACATATATCTAGTTGATGCTCTGGCCGCAAAGGAAGTAGAACAAAAAGAGAAAGTGGTTGTTGAAGAAACTATTTCTGCATTGCATGACACTTGCACACAATGTGGCCCCAAGTCCAAGAGTATGTACCTATAGCACCAAAATAAATCTTGTCCTTTGTACTACAAGAAATCCTACAACATTTATGTGTTTCTTGGAAGCAACTTCATACAGATTGAGATGTTTTCCAATAACAACTCAACCAGATCCAAAGTCAAGGGGATGAAAAACAAACATAGCTAATGGCCCAAGTACCATAGGTAAGCAGTAATACAATAACCATCCACAATCAGCTCCAGTAGATGACACAACAAATTCAGAAACTCCTCGTAGCATTGAATGATTGGGTCGGGATCCTCGATAAGAAACAATGACACATAGAGACTTTGTGGGAAAATTTTAAATATTTGAACCATATAGCCCGGAATACAGCTGACTTGTAGAAAGAGAACTTAAGTGCAAGGAAGCACAAAAAATTTACAATGACATGAATATGATTCATGAAAAATCACATGCCTCGAAGCATACTGCGCGAGAGTTGAAGTCTACAACCTAGGTTGTATATTTTGATTTACAACAGCGGATCAATTTGCACATACAGATATACAACCATTAGAGCATCCAAAACCCACCCTCCCAAACACAGAACAATATCAATAATTCATAGATCAAAACAACATATTGGTTGACAAATGGTAGACACAGTTAAACAAGTTTGAACAACTTCAATAGTAGGCTTTTGCACAAGTACGAGAGTTGGCTCCATCATTTGAAGGACCAACACTAGAAAATGCACAAGGATCAGTAACTCAACAGAGTTGAATCAAGGGTGATTCAACCTTTATGTTCAAATCCTGTTGGCTCCTTAATTTTTGAATAAGACTAGAAAATGTAGAAGAAGAGAATACCAAAGAAGGTAGTTGTGGAAAGGAAGCAGAAGTTGTGGAAAATAGGTAACGACGGCAACAACTTTTGGACCATTTTTGGACCAGCTTAGTGAGTAGAAATTAAAGTGGAGAATAAGAATATGAGGAGAGAGAGAATCACATCAGTTACTCGAGCTAAGATAATCCAAGTATCAGAAGATCAGAACCAACCAAGGATAGAAACAGACAGGTCTTCAAGAAGGAGTTATGTATTTGGGTTTTGGGTTTCATTTGTATGAGGATATGTTCCGCAATGGGTAATTCTGTAGCAAATGTAAGGCCTAGAGCCATGATGAAAGTTGTTGTAATGAAGATATATTTGTTGTAATGGAAAAGGATTATCCTTCCCCCTTAAATTTATATGTTGTGACTGTCTCTATTATGGTTGTTGTTTTTATTGTTCTATTGTTTCTAGATGAATATGATAAAGCGTTGTTCTAATATATTGGAATGAATGATACTATGATGTCTACTGTTATTAAACTCCAATCATAACCATCTACTTAAATAATCCCTATATTGTGTTGGTATTGGCTATGCTTCGGGTGAGACCTTCCCCCTTAAGGGGATTGAAAATGGAAGCACATTAGACTACAATGAATCCTCTTTGTTGGCCCATGTGCAACAACCTTGGTCTTAATTTTATGCCAACAAGGCCAAGAACATGTCAAATACTTCACTCTTGATTTTTACGAAATAAACCCAAGTGTGTATGGAGTAATCATTAATGAAAGTTAAAATATTTGAAACCGGAAAAGGAAGTAGAAGGAAGAGGACGTGTATAAGATGCAAGGGGAATGATGCATGCCAAGATGCACATTTTTCAAAACTTTCTCAATGATGTTTTTCGAGTACAAAACCAGAACAAAAACCATCCCTGCAACATACAATCAGAAGACCTATCACCATATTTTATTTACATAGTTGTTGCAATGAACGATAATTTAAGTGACCGAATCCCTCATGCCAAAGTTTGCTCAAGTAATCGCTATGAGCAACAAAAACTGAAGGAAAATTTGATGACCCAAAGTTATTAAATTTGTACAAGCTGGTAATATCATCAACAATTCCATGACTAAGACATGCTTGGGATATTTAAAATCCTTGATTACAACTTGGTGAGGTGTAAACGTTACAGTTTTACCTTCACCAAAATGAATGATATGATAGAATGACAACAAATTGCAGGAAAATCTTGGAACAAATAATACATCATTAAACTAACCATCATCTAGTTGAATTGTTCCATATCCTACAACACTAAGATATCTATCACCACCAACAAATATGTTTTTGGTGTTACATTCATTAATAGTAGAGAGTATGGCTTTATCCTTAGCCATATGTTAAGATGCTCCATAATCAATGAGACACTCATTCAAATAATAAGAAGAAGATGCATTAAGGAAAAAACCAGAAGAACAAATTGCATGTCCTTGAGATGTAGAATATGTAGACGAATCAAGTTTGATGTTGTGCTTCTTCATTTCTACTTTTAAGGCTTCCATCTTCTTGAAACATTTAGATTCATCATGATTATATTTCCCACAAAATTTGCAATGACGCTTAGTCTTGTTACCTTTTGATTTGGTTCCCTTGTGCTTTTTGGAAGGATGAGATAGATAAGATGGTTTGGGACCCTTGTTTTGCTTATTATTGTGAGGATGTTGCTTCTTGGGATGCTTGGACTTACCCTTTTGTTGTTCCACCAAGGATTTGCTAGATGTATAAAGATTACTTATTACTCCAAGATGTATGAGGTTATCTTGCTCTCTAATCAAGGAATCACAAAAGGATTCAAGAGTGGGTTCTTTATAGTGAGTCCCCATAGATTCTTTCATGGAGTAATGTAAATACAAAAACATAATAGGTAGGACCAATATTGAAAAGTATATGAAAAATACATTGTCCGTTTTATGCTACATTCTTCAAATAAGAGTCTAAGGGTTTTGTACTTAGATCGATATTCTTGGATGTAAGAAAATCCACTTGGATTTATGACAATAAACTCATTTTGCAGCTGGTGACCTCATATCTCATTGTGTTTAACAAACATAGTTTCATAAATTAGTATAAATTGACATCTGCATTAATCCACAGGCTTCATCACATTTGTTGGCCTATTTTATGTTCTTATCAACATCAGTAGGTTCAGTTTCTTTCACTAAAGTATTCTGGTAAAGTCCCCTACTTCGTAGGATATCCTCCATACAAGCTTTCCGTGAGAAATAGTTGGAACTAGTAAGAAGAATATCACATGGGTAGGATATACTATAATATGTAGCTTGTAAAAACAAAAATTGATGGTATGGATGCAAATATCTCAAAAAAATCGACAGTTTAAAAAAATAATGACATTGAAAATGGACTCTGGATGAGGAATTTATGTGTATTTTAAGAAAGGATTAAAAGGGAATCATAGGGCCACATGGCAGGAAAAGGTAGATCCACGTGGTAGAGAGAAAAAAATGCAATAAAGAATCCCCCCCTTACTAACTTTTCTTATCATCTCAATTTACAAATAAGTTGCTTCAAAAGAAGTGACCCACTTTTATAAAAACAAGTGGGAAGCACTTTTTACAATATGGTTACTTTATAAGTTAAAGTTACATGAACACTTACAAAAAGTAACAAAAATAATGACTTAAATCCAAAGCTTCTTACATTTTAAAGTAACTTTTAACCAAGTGAGCTAAATATTTAGTAATATTATGGAGGAGAATGGGGTTGTTGTTGTTGTTGTAGCATTTATATTTAGTAATATTATGGAGGAGAATGAGGGTGTTGTTGTTGTTAGAATGTGTAGATTTAGTAATATTATGGAGAGGAATGAGGGGTTTTTCGTTGTTGTTGTTGGAAGAGCATGCCTACCCAAAAGGCATTTTTTTTGTCTTGCAAAACACTTTACACAACCACCCAAGAACAAAAACTAAATTCTGAAACTAAATTGTTCATATTTGGAGTTAGTTCTTAGTTATCTTAATCGGAATTGTAAGTTTCTCATTGTTTTTTATTTACTGAGTTTGCACAAAGTGCATGAAAAAGAGAATACATAGGAAATAAAACTATTTTCACTTTGTTTATGATATGCCAAGTTCATATAGAGCGTACGAAAAAGAGAATACCTAGAATGAAAACGTTATAAACCGGAGCTAAAATAAAAACCAGGCTAAAACTAAAAGAATAAGAAAAAAAATTGTAACTATAATAGTATACCTCTGGATCTTGTAACTGATTACGTTTTTGAGTGAAAAGAAAAGCGCTTCCAACTGAAAACAACATTTTGTATGCAATGGAACACCTCTCATGGGCCAAAAATGCACAAAAATATCCGAACAGGGAAAATTTTAAGAACGTCCCCTAAATTTCTATGTATAATAAATGGGCGAATCCACATGATAAATAGGAAAATATGAAGGCTATTTTATCAATGTTATATTATGTATATATAATGTTTTAGCGAATCTCTCATTGAATTATATATTTTTGTAATTTCTTGGCGAATATTTCACTAAATTATAAAACCTTGTAAAATCTTGGTGAAGCTTTCACTAAATTATAAAACCTTGTGAAGTCTTGGAGAATATTTCGTTAATTTTATCCTTGGTAAGTCATGGCCCCATGCATGCCCAATTACGCGGCTATAAATGAATTCTCGTCCCCCAAGCATGATGGCCCAAACACCCACAAAAATGTTATTTCCATATCGTCGGTCGCAAGCTTCACAATCCCATTGTTTCTTAGGGAAATTTTGGATTTGAGGTGATGGGATTTAAAGCAATCCTAGATGAAAATGGGTCACTATAATACCTTATAGTAAATATCAACAACCCTTCTCGTGTGGACATTAAGCAACTTGCAAAATGATATTCGACCCATAAAATCTGAATGAATGTAACTTCAACTTTGATTTCCATGATCGATAGAAGGTGAAAGAACCCCTAGCAACTACCATTTCTGGAAATCAGGGGTGAATGGGAGCTACCTAACAATTTTTGTGGGATAACATAGGTTTAAATCCATTTTTAGAAGGGATAAATTGTTTTATCTTGGATCCCATTTTTAAATTCGATGGGGATAACCTCCTATTCATTAAAAATAAGTAAATAAAATGTGGGCTAATCATACCTAACCAATGCTTAATAAAAAATTATCCCATTAAAAATTTAAAACCCCTAAATTTATCCCATGGGCTAAGATTAGGCCCTAAAATTTTCCATCTATCTGAACCATAAATCCTTTGATGACCTCGACAACACTGGTTCAATATCTTGATCACCAATAGAAACATAAATTCATAAGAGCTCGGATACCATGTTCGTCAATCCCATCATATTTCCAAAAGACTGGACACCTTGAGGAGCCTCTCACATAAATAGATCATAGATCAAGTTACACATAGATGTTTATATGTGCTTTAAACCTTCGAAGAGGGAAACACTCCATGAACCCAACCAAATAGCTATTTGAGGCAATGTTATTATGCAAAAGAAAAGAATGTTACAAATGAGCTTCTCATAATCGATCAAATAGAAAATCACCCTCCATGCTCTTTAAATAGATACCATGGACCAATTGGGTGTTAAGCCATAGATCAATGGTCGTCAATATTGAGGAGAAGTTGAACAGTCGTATCACTCTATGTCAAGACCATATCGTGACCATATGATTACATATGTACAAATGCATACTAAAGAACCACACTTTACCTAACATATATATTATGACAAATTGATCTTAACTAACTCCTAAGTGTCTAAATACCCTAACATGTTTGAATGTCAATAAAAGCAAGTTCGTCAACTAAGTCTGTGTTCGATTCGTGATATGAAGATGAATGTTGAGATTCAGTTAGACAATTCTCTTATCCAATAATATTTCCTAAGTCAATAGATGGATTTGGTTCCAAGTCACTATGTTTTGATTCTTGTATGCGTTTCCGCGAAGTGGTGGAGCTAGTAAATTATGGTCACTCACCTCTTTCCCGTCATGACTAGCGGGTCAAAAGGTTATCCAATTTGAAATACTATGTAAATTAAGGATTTGTTATGATAATATGTAATATAAAATCAAACAATCTTAAGTCCAACTAGACGCAATATCACCAAAAAAGCACAACTATAAAATGTCTTGAGAGATATAGCAAGAAAACCACTTTTCCAAAAACCAAATTTAATGAAACACCAAGTTGAGGGGCCTTCCGAAATAATATCTACTGAGGGATGTTAAGCATAAAAAACTACTAGATGAAGGTGTGAAAGAAATAGTTATGTTAATCTTCATGAAACAATATTCAGGAGTATAAGTACTCGGATTTAATGAATACCCTCCCAAGGAGCTAAAATAGAGATTATGCATCTGTATGGTTTCTAGATGGTGCAGGTTTCTTTTTGTTAGTAGGCTTGTATCTCTTTCCACTTCTCAAAGTATGGTTTTCTTCATCAGAATCAATGTATGTGTTCTCTACCATTACAGATTTAGGACTATTGTTGCATTCTTAAAACACCTTTCTCAGCTAAAAGCATTTTAATGTATAGACTGGGGTTTTTTAGGAACTTACCTCTGAATCCTTCGAAAAAGTATGCTTCAGCTTGGCTGTAGGAATTCAACGTGTTTACAACAAATTCGGTCACAAATCCTTCTAATATGCAATCAGTCCAGAACCCACCCACTGCGAGTGTCGTGCAGCCCATCCCACAGATTAGTAACACTAGTAACACCACAGGAGCGAGTGCTCATAGCACTACAACTCAGACTATTCCGTAGAAAAATTTCCCTAGTACAATCCAACAGCCTATATCTACTTCTATCATAGGGAATCAGTTCCAGAACAGTACACAACCCGGAAGAAGAATGACAGATAACAATATAAAACTACCGATATTCAAAGGAACGGGTCAGGAAGACCTTGATCAGCACTGGTTTCTATGCGAAGTTGTGTGGAGTGTTAAGCAAGTGACAGATGATGTTATAAAGAGAGCGTAGCTCATAACTACTCTTAGAGACAGAGCGTTGCACTTGTTTATGAAGTATTCTCTAGCACAACCTAGAACCCTAGCAGAAATCAAAACCGCGATTGCAGCAAAGTTTAAGAAACCCAAATCAGAATTGCAGTGCATAACAGAGTTGAAAGAAATCAAGCAGAAACCTAATGAATCGGACTGGGAATTCGACCAAAAATTCAAAACATTGTTGGACCAAGTGAGCTTTGTTATAGCTCCGCAACAACATCAAGAATGGTTCATTGCCGTGCTATTGCTCCACATCAGACAACCATTAATGCAACAGAAGGTTGTATCTCAAGCTGAGGCCTTGGAGATTGTAATAAAGTTGGAAGCTTCACCAATTGGAGAAAGTAGTTCTGGAATGATACAGATTCAGAACCAATTGGCTAACTTGACATTAGAATTACAAGGTATGAAGAATGGAAAAGAACAGAGACATGAACAACGACATGAATTTTGGTGCACAAGATGCAAATGAGAGGGCCAAACCAAAGAACATTGCACCTTATTTCAAGAATACCTTGATAGTGGCACACCAAACTCAATAAATATGAATCAGAACCAGGCACCATGGTGTGAAATTTGTAGAAGCAGAGGACACAGGCCTGAAGACTGCTACCTGATACAAAAATATGTAAAGACACCTAAAAACTTATACTGCAATTTATTTAAGTCAGTTGGACATGATGAGTCCAACTGTCACGCTTATGAACTGATGAATGAAAGAAAGTGAGATATGGAAGCAATGCGAGGTGTTGGAATGTATCGCATTCAAGAGAAATATCAACGAAAGCAAGAGAACACCCACTATGATCAAGGAGGATATAGAGGCCGCGGTGGTGGATATCGCAGGAGAGGAAGAAATACTGGTCAAAATCAAGGAAGAGGACGAGGCCAGGTCATATGCTATAACTGTGGTCAGCCAGGTCATGTATCAAGAGAATGTACTAATCCATGCACCACATGCAACTACTGTAAATCATTTGAGCATGTCATTGAAGATTGCTCGGTGCTTGAGGTAGAAATGCAGAAGAGGAGAAGAACAGAAACACCGAACCCTAACATCTAGTTGATCGCATCAGAGAACCGACCTATAGGTCAGAGTGTCAATGCAGTAACACGAAGTGGCGCTGATACAGGAAAAGACAACAACACAGAAGCCTCGAATTCTAGAACAACTGATCCTAAGAAGAACCTTGGAGAAACAGTAGGGATAAGAAAAGCTCCTGGGAAAGCACCTCCATTGAACTTACAAAAAAACAAAGAAATATTTAAAGAAGCACGGGACATGTTTAAACAACCACCACCTACTTCGCCAAGGATCCCGCTGCGAAGTCAAAAACCAGAAATAGAAGACATTCCACTGGCATATGATCAGACACGCACTACCCCAGATGCCTATAATTTTGTTGCGCAGTTTCTACAAAGCTGCATCAAGTTATTAAAAAACAAGGACACTCTTATGGAATTTTAAAAACTGTTAAATCAATACGAATCATGCAGTAAGAAAGGAATAGTACATGGCGCAATACATAACATTAGAAGTCCCAAAAGAACTGGCAGGGAAATGCGGTTCACTGCATAGATAGGAGACTATGAGATGGACGAGATCATTCTTGATCTCGGCTCGGAAGTGAATGTCTTAACCAAGCAGACATGGCAGGCGATGGGAAAACCAAAGTTACAGTGGTCACCTATACAGTTAAGAATGGCTAATCAAGGCATAGTTATACCGCTGGGAAGGTTAACCAATACCATTGTCGACATTGATGGAGTGCGAAGTTATGCAGACTTCGAAGTAATTGAAATTGTGGATGATAGCAATCCTTATCCAACATTGTTGGGCATTAATTGGGCAATGACGAACTCTACCGTCATCAATCTCAAGAAAATGAAAATGATATTTGAAGGCAACGACATAAGGTTCATCGCACCATTGGATCCTTCACAAGGGGAGCAATATGTTGAACCTTTTCAAGAAGAGTACAGAGCTCAAGACCTGGACCATATCTATCAAATGACAACAAATGTTGTGGATTATATTGATCCTACTGCGGATGGAATGCTTAGTTGGCATTGCGATAGTTCTTGCATCTCAAACTTAGAGGCAGGATTAGAAAACTGGCAACACATAATGCATGAAGTATCTGCTAGGAGATGTGTGACAATTACAAAGTCACTCTGCTGGATTGGAAAGTAGGTTAGTCCAATCCCCACTTATGATGGTACAACTAACGTCTATTTATTTATCAAAGAATACACTGTAGCAGTTGCAAATGAACATCGCGTCTCAGCATTAGACATGGCACTCAGAGAAACACCTGCCAGATGGTGGGCGACACACAAAAAGACAATGACAACTTGGGACAGCTGCAGAATAAAACTACAGATTAGATTTGCTGATAAGGTCACAGTACAATTTGAGAAATATAATGGTCAGAGGGATCCAGGACATCATATCGCAGCTTGTGTACAAGCTTGGAAGGAAAGACCGCATATAGAATGGGTACATCTCTTTGTGCATATGTTGGAGGAGCCTATTCCAAAAAAGTGGTACCTACAGGAGGAGATGCGCACAGGAACTGCGGATTGGTCTGCCCTTATTGCGACCTTCCAGAATGATTTTAGTTTTCAATATGATCATCCGATTATACATGGCGCGCTGCAACTGATCAAGAAAAGGATATTTTGTCCACATCGCAAAGAGGAAAATATAACACTAGAAGAGTTTTTTGACACAAAAAATGTACTTGCGAGTCTACAACCAGATTGGTCAGAACAGATAGAGCAGGATTTAGATTGCTACAACATAGCTGAAGAAGTTGAAGATAGCGATGCGGAGGACTCGCGCAACATAAAAATCCTAGAATCAGAAGGAATACGTGAGGTAGAGGGACCTCCACTAGAAATTCCAGATATGAGTGGACCAGTTAAAACAAAGAAAGTGAACATAGGAACCCTTGAAGAGCCGAAGTTTGCAGCAATAGGAGACTACTGGGATGATAACACAGTTGCAGAGATCATAGCTATATTACAGGAATATCGGGAAGTATTCCTAATGAAGTTCACTGAGATGAAAGGTATCCTGGGAGACTTAGGAGTGATGAGAATTCCTCTTAAGCTAGGCGTGAAACCTATTAAACAAAGGCCATATAGATTGAATCCACGCTACAAAGAACGAGTTAAGGTAGAACTCGATAAGATGCTCGATGCATGAATTATTGAGCCGGTTGAAGAATCTAAATGGATAAGCCCAATGGTCATCCAAGACAAGAAAACAAAGGGTGAGATTAGAATCTGTGTTGATCTTAGAAAGTTGAATGATGCCTCTATGCATGATCCATTTCCTACACCTTTTACCGATGAAGTACTTGATAACGTTGGAGGGAATGAAGCATACTCTTTTACTAATGGATTTTCTGGATACCATCAGATAAAAATTGATCCAGCCGATAGGCACAAAACAAATTTTGCAGCAGAATGGGGGTCGTTACAGTATACAGTGATGCCTTTTGGCTTGAAGAATGCACCAACCATATTTTCAAGAGTTGTGATCGCGGCATTTAAAGAGTTCATCCACAAGTTTTTAGAAGTTTACTTTGATGATTGGACCATTTGTGGGATACTGAAGAACCATGCCATGAACCTCATAATGATGCTGGAAAAATGTAGACAGCATTAGATTTCATTGAATTTAAAGAAATGTATTTTATGTGTGCCTTATGGGATTCTACTGGGACATATCGTGTGTAAGTAAGGGTTGATGGTTGATCTAGCGAAGATAGCAGTTATTGTAAACTTGCCTACACCAAATTTAGTTAAACAATTGCGCACTACACTATGGTATACCAGATACTACAGGAAATTTATAAAAGGGTATGCACAAATAACCACAGCAATGGAGAAACTTTTAAAAAAGGATGCACTGTTCATTTGGAATGAGGACTGTGAGAAAGGATTCGACACATTGAAAGATAAAATGGTCATTGCGCCGATCCTAGTTTTTCCATACTGGGAAAATCCATTTCACGTACATGTTGATGCTTCATGTATAGAATTAGGTATCGTTCTTGCGCAGCCAAGAGAAGAAGGAATTGATCATCCCATTGCATTTTTCAGCAGAAAGCTGTCATCTGCTAAGAAAAACTATACCACTACTGAAATGGAAGGACTTGCAATGGTATATGCGCTACAGAAATTCAGACACTATTTGCTTGGGGTGCACTTCTTAATGTTTACTGATCATTCTGCATTAAAATACCTTGTCAATAAGCCAGTGTTAGGGGGGGGAATTTGCAGATGGCTCTTACTCTTCCAAGAGTACGATTTTGAAATAATAGTTAAACTAGGCAGATTAAATTTAGGCCCTGATCATCTATCAAGGATTGAGTTAGGAGAAGAACCAATGAATCTAGAAGACAATATGCCCGACGCACAATTGTTTTCTATACAGGTTGTCGATGATTACTATCAGGATATCATTGGACTTCTAACTACCGGGTTCGCACCTACTGAATTCAATACGCAGCAAAAGAAGCAACTGATAGTGCGAGCCGCAGACTTCACCATTATTGCAGGACAACTCTACAAGTTAGGACCTGATGAAGTGCTGCGGAGATGTGTATTAGAACATGAGAATCCATTTATGTTAGTTGATGCACATTCAGGAGTCGCAGGAGGTCATTATGCAGGAAGGGCTACTGTGCAGAAGATATTGTGCGCAGGGCTATGGTGGCCTACGATTCATAAGGACTCCAAAGAACATTGCCAGAACTACGATGCCTGTCAAAGGATAGGGAAACCGTCAAGAAGAGATGAAATGTCGTTGAAACCTCAGCTGACCTTACAGGAATTTAAGAAATGGGAAATTGATTTCGTGGGACCTATTAACCCACCGAGAAAAATAACTGGTGCGAGGTACATTATTACAGCAACTGATTACTTCACCAGATGGGCAGAAGAAAAACTGGTCAAAGACTGTAGCACAGCTACAGCCGCGCAATTTATTTTTGAGAACATCCTTACACAATTTGGATGCCCAAAAATTTTGATGAGTGATCAAGGAACCCACTTTTTAAACAGAACTATTGAAGCATTAACTAAAGAGTTCTACATCCATCATCAGTGCAGTACACCTTATCACCCACAAGCGAATGGCACTGTTGAAGCATTTAATAAAGTACTTGAGAATGCGCTCACCAAGGTATGCAATGTAAACCGCGATGACTGGGACCTACGTATTCCATCTGTATTATGGGCATACATAATGACATGCAAGAAATTAACTGGACATACACCTTTCAGATTGGCTTACGGACAAGAAGCAATAATGCCAATGGAATACATTATACCCAGCTTGAGAATAGTTGCATTTACAGGGATGGTAGATTACGCAACACTAGAAGAAAGACTGTCACACTTGTTTGGGTTGGAAGAAGAGCGCTTCATTGCGGGATTCCACTAGAAAGTGCAGAAAGAACGAGAAAAAGCATGGCACGATCGCCACATCAAGAATAATCCTTTTCAGGTAGGTGACTTAGTTCTACTGTATGATAGTAAATTCATGAAGTTTCCTGGAAAATTTAAAATGCATTGGCTTGGACCATATACTGTAATAGATGTTACTAACGGTGGTGCAATCCAGTTAGCTACTTTAGCCAGTGATACACTACCCAATTTGATAAATGGAAGTAGACTAAAGCTTTACCGTGGTAGTTCTACTCTGCAGCATCCGGTATGACCGTAAAGAAGGAAAAGTTTCTAGGTGCCAAATATAGTCGGAATTGGGCACTAGAAACTATGGAAAAGTCTGTACATAGATTGATAAAGATAGATGTATACAGTGCACCGTGTTGAAAAAAAAAAATTATATCCCACGAAGTCACTGCGCAGAACCAAAGAAGTCTATCGTGCAGTTCGACGCGACGCTCCACAAGATAGCCGATACAATGTCGGTTGGAAAAATAGTCGTTATACAGTAGCTTCCTACTGACTGTTCGCGCATTTAAAGCATAGATAGCCATTCTAAGCACAATTTTGAAAGACAAGACAAAAGAGGCAACCGGTTTTGGAAAACGGATACCACCATTAAATGCATATCTAGCCATTCAAGGGCATGGAGGAGGGTCCATTGCGGCTATAAATAACACTGCATATCGTCTCACGGGTATATCAAACACTTAGAATTTTCTGCAAATAATTCTGTCTGAGCTAGTTTTTGTAAGCCATCTACAACCATTGAAAGTGTTTTCATGCCTAAGAGATTTTTATTTGAAGAAGAGTTCACGATTGAAGAGACTGTGAGGTTGTTCCAATATGGAGGAATTGACGAATTAATGAGAACCCCAAACAATAAATTCGTTAAAGAATCAGAACAAAATCCAAGGAGATCACCATGACATGGCCCCTCAATGCAAGACAAAGGGAAAAATCCAGCAACACCGAGATCAAAACTGCCGCAGACAAGTTCGGCAGGGCCAAAAAATCCCCTTACCGATAAAGAGATACCTTTAACTATGACTCCAAACTACATCTCACCGTGTGCAATAGATGTGCCAGCCATTAGGCTGTTGAAGAGTCCAAAGTATGAGATACCACTCTCACCAATATTGAAGCATGTAGAGGTTGACAAAAATCTATTAGCAAAGATTCTAGAATGCAAATGGGAGGACTATGATCTGCTAGCAATGCAAAAGGAGATGCCAACTGAACCAAAGTTCCCATAGTTCCAGCCCAACAAATACATGTGCTAGAAGAAGAATGCAAAGGGTGACCTCACCTTGGTCGCCGAGAGTTGGTTGTCAGGAGTAGCCAAGTCAGGGCTGCTCAACCTGCTAAGGCTTCCACATTTCAATAGATCGTCGGAGCTCAATGCAGTGGTGCGAACTCTTATGGCTCGCATCCACCAGGGATATTTATGGCTAGACCAGAATATCGACCTGTCAATTGACTTGATCCACCGTATAACTGGATTAAGAAAAAGGGGAGAAGACCCAAGGAAGTTCTTCCAGGGAAAGAAAAAGGATAAAGAGGTAGAAGCATTGATGAAGCACACAATTTGTGATCAAAGGGAAGCGAGGATTCCAGATGGATGAAATAAAGGACGAGGCAATATGGTTTGTCACACAGGTATTAGTAGGCAAAATCTTAAGAAAGTGTAGACCGTTAGAAGTAAACGTAGGCGCAGTACTAATTGGCACTGTAGTTGCCGAGGGACAAGAATTCAATTGGTCCCAATATCTATTAAATGAGTTCCTTGAAGAACTGAATGAGACGCAAATCAATGGTGGAAAATTCCACTTCACTTGGCTCATCGTATTGATCGGCTTCCTGGGGTGGATGAAATCGAAGCAATATGTCGGAGTGGTCACAAACACTTCGGACTGCAGAGGTGCTAGATTTCAGAATCTATGGGCGAACTTGAATCCAGAAAGACAGCATGAGACAGCGCTAGTCTTTTACACATATTATGACCAGCTACGTGGGGCCATGATGCTCACACCTTGCATACCAAAGCTAACAAGCAAATATATCCACATTATAAATTTTGTGCTACGATGAAATGCATCTCCATTTCACCCAAAGCACAGACGAAGAATGCTAATTGGTACCCAGGAAACTACAATATGTACGAGGAAGATATTGAGAACTTAATGAAGGAATGGCCAGCTGAATTCCGAGTTGAGGTCGTGGATATCGAAAGTGATTCTAGTGAGGATAACCCTATCCCATGTCCCATTGTAGAAGATAAAGAGTCAGGCAAAAGGAAGGATGTTGGAAGTCCTTCGGGGCACAAGGAAAAAAGGAAGAAGCAGAAAGCAAACAAAGACCTATTAGACACAGTGCTGCACGAAGATGATTATTTAATGATTGCCACGAGGGTAACTGAACAAATAGAGGAACTTTCGACAGATAAAGAGAAGAAGGAAAAGGCAATTCAAGACAGCTTAAACCAGAACCTCACTACACTGAAAGGGTTATCCCAAAAATTTGATGAAGTTAGCAGAAGATTACCCCTGCACCACGAGTCAGTAGCTGCAAAAGGGTCTGCGGAAACTCCGCAGTAGCAAATGGCGGTTCCCGCGAGGTCCTGTATTGTCCATTTGCAGCCACTATCTATCAGGTTTCCATTACAAGATCAAGCAATGCTAAATACAAAAGATGTAGAGCGCGTGGAGCTTGATCTTGCAACAATACCATTGCCAGGACTCCATTACTTGCATATGAAAGTTGTTGAAGAAATGCATGAAAGAACCACAAACGCGCTAAAGGAGAGCTCACGTAGAGCTATGCTACTGTAGTATGAGAATGATTGTCGCCTGAAATTGGAGACAATGATCACTACAGTTGCAGAAAACATTGATGCGTTCGAAGTACAAATAGAACCAGAAGAAAATATTATAAAGATTAGCGATCTAGTCAATAGCCTCAAGAATGAGAAGGAAGACATGGAGATTCTCCATGAGTCTAAAATTGCTACCCTGAAAGCACAGCTCAATCCACAAAATCCACCAGATGAACATCAGTTAAGACAAGGAGTAGTGAAGACTGCAGTAGAGAATATTGCTATCGAAGTCACTAAGTGCCAGAGTCTACTAGAAGCAGCATTGAAGGCATTTAGTGCCCTTGAAGAAGATCAACAATTATAGGAAGTAAAGAAGACAGTGAAGGGAAAAAAAGAAGAACTAGAAAATATGAGTGAGGAGGTTAAGGCGCTGCCAGCAAGGGAGAAGCTCCTAAAATACAGGGAAATTAACAACCGAAAGAAGGAAGTTAAAGCATTGAGGGAGAAGGAGATAGAAATGGGCGATAAGTCGCAGCCATTATTAGAAGACACCGGCACAATCTCACAGGAGATCGAATAAAAGTTAAAGGAAATGAACTAGAATCAAGAGCAAGTGGAATGCCAGATAGGCCAAGAGATAACACTTGAAATGGTAGAAACAGTTGAGCAAATTGAACAGGATACGAAGACCACAGTAGAAAAGCTTATGGAAAGATTCAACGAGTTCGCTGCGAATATCAGCACATAGGAAGCATAAAACATTCAAGGAGTTCCGAGTGGCTCGGGGGCAAGCCACATGTAAGTGTTAGGGGCCGGTTGGGCCTAGCCTAGATGGGGCATTTTTTAACATGAAGAATTTTGAGAACTGCGAAGCTAAGCGTAGTTAAGTTTGAACAATTTTGGGATAAGTTTTGGTATGCTGCGAAGCCGCACGCAGCATAGTGTTGGACGAGCTGCAAGGTCGGTGCTGTGAGGAGTACAACGCCGCGATGTGACACGTCAACGGAGATCCAGCTAAGTAGAGCATGGACGGATGAAGGCAGTTATTTTGGTTAGGTCACAAGAGACCTATTTTTGGCAAAGATCGTCGATAACTACCAAGCAGTGGGTAGGTGCAGATCGGAGGTAGGTGACTGATCACAACAGGAAAAAGACTACTACTACTCGAACCAATCATCTAAGGCCGGAAAAGAAGGAATAGCTCGGCAGAGATAACATGTTGGCGCACATATAACAAAAGATCCGCTGCTAGATATCAGTGTCCGGTTTTGGGAAAACCGCGACAGTTTTGTAAACCTAAGGGTTCTGTCGGTAAGATGTAAAAGACATGACCTACGGGTCTTGATCTATAAATAATGCAATTTTGTAAAGGGAAAGGGTTGTTAATAATGTTAATTCTTCATTCTGTTGACTAGTATTGAACCTTGTGAGATCTATTAGAGAAAAGCATTGTAAAGGCTCTGCAGCTGGGTGCGCAGAGACTTAATTTTGAGAGAAAAAGAGAAGAGCATCTGCAGCTAAGTGCGCAGACCCCTTATCCAGATAAATAAACAACGGTTCTTGTGGACGTAGCTTTATATCCGGGGAAGTGAACCACATTAAACCATTGTGTTATGTGATTGCTGTGTATGATTGCCATTTACTTGTGATCTAACTTACTTACAGTGCATGCATGAAGTTACTATTGTCTATATATGTTTACTGTGAACTGTATTCGCTATGGAAAGGATGGAATAAGATTCTAAGTAGTTCATGTGTGGAGGAATATTAAACAGTAAAGCACCTATGAGTCTCGAATGAATGGATTGATGATATAACCACACAGTTAAGTGTTAAAGATTGAATCGCAGTATCAAAGCACACAGCACTGCATATCTCACATATCTGCATAAGTTATGATGTTTATCAAGCTAAGTAAGGATGATTGATTAAGGATTAATGAATGAGAATTGAATAGACGCGATTAGATCTCATAAACCCACTGCGTGGTTTGGGGATGCACTGGGGTTGAAAGTTTCTCTACTCCTGAAAATACTCGACGCGGAGTAGAAGACCCTACGCAGTCATTGACCACCGCGCGTAACTCGTACCGCGCTATACATGAGTCATTTGGAAACACTCGCATCACAAGGTTGTGGAAACCTACTTTTGCAACCACCCCATCAACTTCGCCTCGAGTGAGACCTCATGTTGCTTGCAGTCTGTTGCTGAAAGGGATGGTGAATAGGGGTTTTGTTGGTATTTTGTGCTACGAAGTACCTGGGTCTACATTGGAAAACCTTTAAAACAGTGCTGCAACCAACAACTTCACAATCGATGTTTGGGTGGAACAGTTGACAATCAAGATAAAGCGTATGGGCAAGGAATGTAAGACATAGTAAGTCCTCAACCTAAAATTCTGGCAAAGTGATGTCACCCCGGGGACTTTCCACTTTACTAAAACCCCTGTACATGATCAAATCACAACAAAAAAGTAAAGGGTGGATACCAATTTACTTACCTAGCTTGACCTTGTTCTTGACACATGTGTAAGACGTGCTTTCCTCACAAACACCCCTTGCTACTAATGGAATTTTACTTTGTGGTAATTCCTTGTTTTGAATTTTTGTGTCCTTGGAGTTTTTTACTCTCTGATCCTTAACCAAATCCCTATATTAATCTTGTTGGTTTGCTATAAAATAACTTCTTGATAAATTTTAAATGAAGGGGTTCATTTTATGGTAATCTTATTAGTCTCAAACGTGTGGAGTGAAAATGATATGGTGTTTTTAGCAGTCAATGTGCTAAATCGATCAATGCACATATGTTCACAAAATGCGCTTTTTTCGATGAATTCTCTAACTTATGACAAGGTTAACTTATGACAAGGTAAGAGGTTTATCGTTCTTTCTTCAAACATGCAACATGCAGAGTTTCAAAAACTTATAAAAAAAATCCAAAGTAAAAACAATTGTATACTCTCTCTTTCCAACCAATTCTCTAATCTATGATAAGGTAAGGGGAGTTGATTCTTTTTTTATACAAGCCACATGCTACATTTCACAAAGCTTTAATTGATGTTTCAATTGGTAAAGAAACTTGCAACACATATAAATCAAATGAACATTCAACACTTACAAAAGCTTGCATTGATGTTTCGATCGATAAGGAAAGTTCTAAAGTAAGCAATTAAAGAAAACTCTATACTATTTCCTTTAATTAAAAAACAATCGTTGTTAAAAGTTTAAGGAAGAGAACACCCAATACAATTTTTAAAAAACTAAGGAATTTAACAATGATTCCTTCAAAGAAAAACTAATATAAAAAAACAAAATGACACTTCCAAAACTAAGAAAGTATGTAATCACTACAAAATTTCTACCATTTTCTTTGGACATGTTCTTTTGAAAATTTCAAGGCTACAAATGAAAATGACTTTTCCAATGCAACTATCCCAATACTAATCTAATCAATCATGGATGACAGATATGTAAACAAGATTTTTTCACTTAATTGCATGCAATTAATCTCATAGACAAGCAATATGCATGCAAATGTCGCAAATGTAAAACCAAGTATAATTGTTATTGTGCCACTAAAATATTAAATAGATTGACTAACTAAACAATGATTTGTTTTCATGATGACCTATAGGTAACAAACAACCTTTGCAAACCAAAACATTAAGCAAAAACACTAGAAAGATCAAATTGAAGGTGAAGAGGATGCCCCAAATCACTATGGTCGCCTCTATTAGCCTAGTAAGGATGACCATAGGGATTTGGGTGTGGGTTTTAGGCCCAAACTAGTGACCACAAGAGTATGGTCACTTCTGTTTCCCCAAGAAGTGAGAGGCTATGGGAAGAGAAGAAAATTTTTGGTCCAAAGCTAAAACAATGATGCTCAGTTTTGTCCCAAATTCCTCTTCATTGATCTCTGAGGATATATGAAAATATTGAAAATAATAGAATGCTAAAAAAACATGCAAGAGAACCTAATATGTATGAAGAAATTCTAGAAAGAATCCTTCCCTAGTATGGTTGCTAGTTCTATTGTAAGGCGATCTAAATGAAGTGCTATGAGTAAGAGCTCAAATCTCTCAATGGATTGGTGAGGATTGTTGATAGAGGTGCAAGAAAATAACTATTCATTTTCCTAAGATCTATTTATCTTTTTCCAAGAATTTAAAGTTGAGGGAAGGAATAAGGGTAATACATGTTGCATGGTAACCATGTAATAATTTTTATCCCTTTGATCCTTGCTTTCTTGCTACTCCAAATGCTCTCAAAATCACCTGCACAAAATCAAAGCAACATACCCTTCTCATTCCTTAAGAAAAAACTCATAAAATGCATATCAATTAAGATCCTATTCATTACCAAAACAACATTAAGTCGATTGGGGGGAAACTAAATTTACTTGTATTACATCAAGAGGAAAAACAATATTTACATCCTCATTGCTTGCAGAATTGACCTCCCCCAGGATCTAGGTTCACTCTCCCTCTCTCTTAGCTTTGATCACCAAAGTCTCAAAGTGAAAAAATACTCATGTTATTCCTCTATTTTCCCCGAAGTAATAACAAACAAAGGAAATCGATGCTTTATATTCCAAATCACCAAGGAGGAGATGAAGAAATCTCTCAGGGACATGGAGACCAATAAAGACCTTGGTTTGGATGGCTTCACTTTCCATTTCTAAAAATATTGTTAGAATATTACAAAATGGAATTTGAAATGAATGATTAAAGACCCATGGAAGAACCTAAGTCTCAAAGGATGGATTAAGTCCTTATTCTAGTGCTAATCCAAGAAGAAAGTAATTTGATTCCCTTCAATAGGCCTGTTCTGGTCAATCTCATCATGTAATGTATGATATACGTTGTTGACCAAAATACCATATTCCACTCTAAACTCACTTGTTCCTACATTAATCACTCCAAATCAAGATGGTTTTGACAAAGGAAGACGCATATGTGATAACACATTCCCCATTTAGGAAGCCATCTACACTAGCAATTAAGAAAATGAGAAATGCATGATCATAAAACTTGATATGGCCTACACCTTTGATAGATTTCAATGCAAGTTACTCTTTGTGACCTTCTGAATATTTGGACTATATGCCTCCTTTATCAATTTGATCAAGATGCATGTGGGAACCCCATGGTTAACATCACTAGTAAATGGGAAACCAGATACTTTATCCCACAACTAAAGGGAAGTAACATAAGGTTGCCTCAATCTCCCTCCCTCTACATCTTGATGGGAAAGGTGATGGGAAGAGTTATTTATCAAGCAAGAATGAATGAAATACTTCTAAGAATATTCATATCACATGAAGTCAAATAATGATTCAACCATATATAGTCCATAGATAACACATTACATAGGAGGAGTGTCCACCATTTCACCAAGGTTCAAAGAAACTCTATATAAGTATCTTGATGCATCCAACATAAAAGTAAAAAAATCCAAATGTTGAGGCTTTGGTTGGAAAACCCTCAAGAAATGTTGGACTAAATCACAACAATACTTTAATTCACTCTTAAAGTAAATTTTAGTTCCATTGAGTATCCATGATTTTTTTTTCTTACCATTCCTTAGTGCAACTGACTAGCCCTGTTATTGACATGATTAAAGTGGTGATGCATTATTCAGATGCAATATGGATGAACACTAAGGGATTATTATTATAAATAATATGTATTGTATTTAATGTTCCTATATATGTGTCCCTTGTTGCTAGTCTTTCTATGATTTCTCCAAACACTAGGGATCTCATAAAGGAATTAATGTGGTCGATGGGGGAATCTAAAAATAACATAAAAATAACTTAGCTGAAAGATATTCACAAGAACACTTTAATAATGGATGAATAGATATCAAGGATCTAATGATGAAAGCATAGCCCTTGGAGACAAGTTGGCATGGGCATTGTATCTTGGAGAGAATATTGGTAGAAGAGGCCATCCACATAAAGTACCTACATTCTTATCCAGGGAAAAACTGTCTAGACCGTATTCCACATGACATGAAAGGCTCTCATATAAACTACCTCCTAAATTTCTCCATGAAGGTCGTCATGAACACTTTATTGCGGAACCAAGGAATGGAAGAAAGAAGTGTTTCTTTTATTTTACGATGAATATGTCTCTTTTAAGACACTTTATTCTTAATTTCTTGGTTGAGATCTCATATCATGTTGGTAAATAGATATATAATATAGAGGAATAGGAATATAAGTTATTTCAATAGTTTATTGACGAATGAAAGCCACTATCCACCCCACTAGAACTCAACCATCTAGTTGATCAACTTCTCGATATATTGAGAGGGGCCACATTCACGAGTTTGAGGGAGGAAGATGAAAGGGTTTGGGGAAGAAGGGAAATCAATACAATGTGGAATATGGACACCAAGCATGCCTAGCACAAGGCGCACTATCCCCCACCATGAATTTATGGAAGAAGATCTAGCAAGGAGATAGCTTGTCAAAGGTAACAACATTTTGTGGGCTTCTTGCTCACAACAAGCTCCTTGAAACCCATAACTTGAAAACGAGAGGGAATCCATGGCCCTTCTTATTGTGCCTTATTCAAATCAGTGGAAGAAACATCTCCCCATTTGTTCCTGCAATTTCGTTGTGCAATGGAAACCTAGAAGATAATCACGAAGGATATATGTTAGGTTGGCATAGGATGTTACCACATGCTTTCCCCAAATAGGACCTATGTCAACCTCATTCTGGAAAGGATGTTACCACATGCTTTCCCTAGTGGATATGACAGTGAAGACCTAATCAAATTCTTAAGTTCTTCTATTTTTATGGAGTCCATGGACAACAGACCATAAATCTTTATGTAAAATGTTATTATCATGTTTTGTGGCTCCATATTATTAATAGAACAATTTGTTTAATATCACAACTTTTCAACAATTTTTTTTTCAGAATTTCAAACTCAATAGAACATTTGGAAACGTTTTTTTCAAAATTTCAAACTCAATCCATAAAACTTTGGAAACTTTTTTTTTTAATTTCAAACTCAATCAATAAAACTTTGGGAACTTTTTTTTAGAACTTAAAACTTTGGGAAACTTTTTTTAAACTTCAAAATCAATAGAACTTTTGAGATGATAAAAACATAATTTTGTTGTAACATATCGTTTCATTTCATAAAAACGAGAACAAAAACTATTTCATCTTCGAATTGGTTTTGGTTAATTATTTCAATTTAAAAAAATGGCCAACATCTAATTATTTTAATTTTAAAAAATGGCCAACATCTAATATTCTTTACTCTAAATTTAAGTTTGTCAATGAGCACAATATGGTCAATGCATCTTTGCTTTAAATTCAAGTTCAGAAACAATGCATGCTATTACGTTTATATATTCTCGAGAGAATTATAAATTATAGAACAATTTTTTAAATTATAGAAGAATTTTTTAAATTATTTATATTAAATTTTATTTAGCTACATCTAAAAAAATCAGTAATATGTGAGAACCTCGATGTTTAATATTAAAATCTAGAGCTCACTTGGACATTAGTTAGAAGGTGAGGAGAGATGGTTAGTTAGAATGGAATGCACGTGCCTTGAAACATGGAAAAGAGACTTGGACATTAACAATGACCAGATATTTTTTAATTATAAAATAATTAGAAATGAAGCATTTTGAAGTTGTACGTGGACCTCAACAATGATCAGATATTTTTTTTAATAATAAAATAATTAGAAGTGAATTTAATAATAAAATAATTATTTTAATTATAAATAATTAGAAATGAATTCAATAATAAAATAATTAGAAATGAATTTAATAATAAAAAAATTAGAAATGAAGATTTTTGAAGTTTTATCAAGCATATTATGATTTAAGTTAAACATTATAAGTTTTGCAAAAAATTTTGTTCTTTTTAAAATTAAAATTTAGTTATGATTATTAAAATTTAGATATATAATGTTAAAATTCTGTAATCAAAATATTCATAAATTTTAGAAATAACATATCCAAAACCAAAAAATTAACCAAATCTTTAAAACCCGATAGTTTTTTTCATTAAAAAATAAAAAGTTACACACTTAAAAACATGAATTCATCGAGGAAAGCAATGATTCAGTACAAACCATGAAGACTGGTGCATACCCTCGTGTTTATAGCAATGGCTCTCTTGGTGGGGTCTAGATCGTTTTCGGTCTATTGTGACATGGGCTGAGTGTTATAGGTCGTAGCTTGGCTGTTATCTACTTGGAGTCCACTAATCTAGTGATTAGCTTAGTACCAACCAAGGTTCAATAAGTGGGAAATTTCGTTTTGTTTCTGTGCAGCATTTTGTCTAGCTACTGGTCTGGTATCATCCGATTTTTTGGGAGATGTGGTGTGGTTTCATGGGATCTTGGTTGATGCCATTTTGTGAGGGGGTTTTCCATTATTTTTAGATGTAAGAACCGACATCCTTCCCGGAACCCCTGACTTTTGGGGATCTTTTGATGGACAGTCCCTATAAGCCTCCAGGTTTTTCTGCACCGGTTCCCTATGATGGGACATCAGTGTTCTCTACTCATGTGGTGAGGTCTTACCGCACAAACTCAAAACTGCAGGTGGTCTGTGCTACTCAGGTTACTTCTGGAAACGGTGTGCCTGTGCGGGCTTCGCATTCCTCCCTACTTCATGTGACTGAGCCTCGACATGGTCGTCGTGATTCTTTGTGGTGGAAGCCCCAGCTGGCGGGGTAGAGGGCTCGTCATCGACATAAGGTGAAATTGGAAAAGGCACGTAGTGGTAAACCTACCTGTGTCTTGGGAAAAGATGTAACCTTCGACATGGTGCTAAGTCTTACGAAACGAACCCTACTTGGCAGATTTGAGTTCACTCGGCTCACCCGACCGGAGATTATCGACTGGATGGGGAAGTATTGGAAGCCCATTATTCAGTATACGCCGCGGGGTTTGGTAGTAGTTAATGGTTAATACTGTTTTCATTTTCTCACATAGGAGAGTTTGAAAATGATTGAGGATCGTATCTGGATTATTCGGGAAGGTTCTCTCGTTCTTTCTAGGTGGCATTCGGCCTTCAAACCTAGGACTGAGGTGGTTAAAAAAAGAAACTTGTGGGTATTGCTTCCGGGGCTGCCTCTGCAGTGTTGGTCTTGTGGAGGCTTCATGTCAATTTCCAACTCGATCGGCCGTTTCATCTTGGTCAAAGATTCTACCCTCCAGGTGGTTGATCATAGAGTTCCTAGGGTTTTAGTGGAAATGGATGTCTTTCTCAGGTTTCCCGAGGAAGTGGATGTTATCTAGAGTGATGGGGCTTTCTGCCAAAAGTTGGATTACTGGCATGTGGCGTTCTGCTATTTTCGTTGTCACTCGGTCGGTCACACACAGGATTTTCGCCCGTCGGGGTCCCTTGTGGAGTCTGTGGCTAGGGATTCTTCGGCCGATTCTGGGGATTCCGAGGACTTCGAAACTGTGCTGGCTCGTTCAGTTCCGGTTGATTATTCTTCGGCCATGGAAGCATTGGGTAAGCTCAAAGACACTTTGTCGGTTCTGCTTAAGTTTATTCCAAGAATTGAACTTGTCAACTCCTTGTGGGAGGGTTTTACTAAACTTGATGGCCCTCTTGCACCTGCGGGCTCTCTGCCCTCGAACCCCGTGGGGTCTTCGTTACCGAAGTCTGGTCCGGTTCTCTCCGGCCAGGCTTCGGAGGCTCTGGTTTCACCTAGTCCTGATCTGGCATTGAGGCCCTTAACCTCGCCTGCGTCTCCTCCTTCAGCTAGGGGTTCTATGGGGATGGGGACGTTGAATTTACTGGAGGATGGGGCTTCCTTTGTGTCGCTGGAATGTGTTGGGGAACTCCTCGAGGATCTAGGGGAGGGGACTATTTCACTTGGCAGGGTGGCGATCCCCACCTTTGCGGGGAAGTCGGGAGATGCTACCGCCATACCGGTCTCCTCGACACGCTTTCAAAATGTGACGACCCGGAAGAAGAAGAGCCGGAACCGGGGGGGAAGGGGGTCCCTTCTGGCGATTATGAGGGCTTCCCAGTTTGTGAAAACCCTCGTGTGATTGACATTTCCTCTATTGAGAAGATTCTTGATAATCTTCCGACCTTTGATTACAATTGTGAGGCACTTAGAGAAGATGAGCCTCGTCATGGGTGTTCTTAATGCTCTTTTTGACCCTTAACATTAGGGGTTTTGGTGGTGCGCCCAAACGCACTGCTTTCCGAAGATTGATGGATGTTATTAATCCAGATGTGATTTTCTTACAGGAAACGATGGTCTCTTCCTTACAAGCTTGTGATATGTTTCTAAAGATGTTTCCAAGTTGGCATTGCTATGGAAGTGATGCTTTAGGTTTGTCAAGTGGGCTATTATCGGCTTGGAACCCCTTAAAAGCCCGTTTTAACTCCTTCAAGGTGGAGGCGGGGATACTTTTGGAAGGGAGATTCTTGGATCTTGATCGATCTGTTCATCTTTTGAATGTCTACGGTCCCTACAGTAAAAAAATTTACTTCTGGGACCGAGTTTTCCGTAGTGGTCTGTTAAATGACCCTTCTCTTATTCTAGTTGGGGATCTTAACCTCACCCTCTCTGCACTGGAGGTTTGGGACTCGGGATGTAAGGATGACCCTTTAGCTGACTACTTTAAGGACTCTTTTGAAGCTGCAAATCTGATTGATGTGGCTCCTGCAATGTTACTCCCGACGTGGAGCAATGGACGTGTGGGTAAAGGTGGTGTTGCTAAAAGATTAGACCGTTTCTTTATGGCAGAAGCATTGGTGGGTTTATGTGGAAAGTATAGGTGCTGGTCTGCTTCTTCGGGCCTTTCTGACCATAAGCCTGTCATTCTGGAAATCGACCCCATCGTGACTAAGGTCAGCTACCCTTTTAAATTCAATTATGCTTGGCTTCTTTGTGATAAGTTATGTTCTATGGTCCGTGATAAATGGAGATTACTTTCTGAGCAAAGGTATTCTTCGGCAACTTATGCATTAACCACAAAACTCAAGTTACTCAGATTCGAAGTGTTGGCATGGGAGAAGCGGACCCGTGCAGAGAAACAAGCCTACTTGTGTGAGATTGAGCTTCAATTGACTGATTTGGACTGTCATGTGGAGGCAATTTTTGATGCTGTTACGAAGGAGTTGAGAACTAATCTGGAAGCCGAAAAATTTCGTCTACTGGCAATGGAGGAGGAAGCTTGGCGACTAAAGAGCCGGGCCATTTGGCTTAAGAGTGGGGATCGGAACACAGTTTTTCCAGAATTTTGCTACTATGAGGAAAAACACCAATGCAGTGTGGGAGATAGCTGATACTAGAGGTTTACTTCTTAAGGATCAATTGGCCATTGAGAAAGGTGTTGTGGATTTCTTCTCGGGGGTCTATAAGTAGGATGTGGATGCTCATTTAGTGGAGAAATTGAAAGTCATTGAACAGTTTCCGAGAATTTTTAGTATGGAACAGGGTGCTGCGATTGGAGCGGAAGTCACTTTAGGGGAAGTATTGGAGGTGTTGATGCAGTTCAAGAAGGAAAAAATCCCTGGTCCGGACGGTTGGTCGGTGGAGTTCTTCTTGCACTTCTTCGATCTGGTGGGTGAGGAGCTACTTAACACTGTTGAAGAAACTAGATGAAAGGGGATGGTTCCTGAGCAGCTAAATTCCACTTATGTCACTTTGATTCCAAAGAAGGACAAGCCTAACTCCTTCAATGACTACAGGTCGATTGCACTTTGTAATCTTGCCTATAAGGTTATTACCAAGATTATCTCGAATAGGATCAAGGCTTTTCTGGATCAGGGGCTCTCTAAGGAACAGTTCGGGTTTTTGTCTAACTGTCATATCCTCGATGCTATTGGTGTGGCTCAGGAATGCTTACATTCCATCAAGAAGAGGAAATTGAATGTTATTGTCCTTAAAATGGACCTTATCAAGGCTTTCGATAAGGTAGACTGGACCTTCCTCCGTTTTTTTCCCATTCAGTCCGGGTTATCAGTGGAGGTGACTAATTGGATAATGGGTTGTGTGTCCTCTGCTAATTTTTCTATATTGATTAATGGGCATCCTTCAGATTTTTTTCAAGGGCAGAGAGGGTTACGTCAAGGCTGCCCTCTGTCCCCGCTTCTTTTTCTTATGGTCATAGAAAGACTTAGACTGCTTATTAACAATGCCAAATCTAATGGATGGTTTCGGGGGGTCTCCTTCTCTCCTTCTTTAATTATCTCCCACTTCTTGTTTGTGGACGACGTTCTCATCTTTGGGAGGGGAGTCCTATAGGATTGGATTCTTCTGAGAAACATCCTTACCCTGTTTTGTGCGGCCTCGGGCATGACTATCAGTGCTGAAAAATCGATGTTCTACTTCAACTTGGATGCTGGAATTGATCTAACTTTTCGCCAACAGTTATTGAGTGTGTTTCCCTTTACTGGTAAAAACTTGCAGGATGGTCTTCAGTACTTGGGGTTTCACCTCAAGCCGAATGGTTATAACAAAGGTGATTGGATCTGGCTTATCAAGCATCTGGAAAAAAGAATTAATGTCTGAACATACAGGTTCTTATCGTTAGGGGGGTCGCTTAATTTTGGCAAACTCTGTTCTCCAAGGGTTGCCCATGTATTGGATGTCAATGGCTATGGTGCCAAGATCCATCCTGGAGGCTTTGACGAAGTGCATCTTTCGTTTTCTTTGGGCTGGGACTTCTTCTCATACTAAGTACTATCTGGAGGCTTGAAAAAACTTGGCAATCCCAAAGGGTTATGGTGGTGGGGGAATGAAACACATTTTCTTGTTTGAGGAGGCGCTGAGTGTCAAATCGCTATGGAGGGCTCTTTTCCATGACAGCTTGTGGTCGGATGTTATAAGAAATAAATACCTTAAATCTTGTCTGCCTACCATTTGGTTGCGCAATACTCCAGCTCTCTGTTCGAATGCCTCCATCATTTCGCGGGGACTCTATCGGAGGTTATATATTCTTAAGAAACGCCTAAGCTGGAATCTTGGATGGGGTATTTTCCCTCTTGTTGGGATTGATCCGATCATCGGGCTTAATGAGGACTTTTTTCTTTCTCCGAAGGTAATTGAATTATTACGGTCAAAGAACATTGAGGTTCTCTCTCAGGTTTTTAAGGGATCTACTGTGGAGGATGCTGGTTCGGATTGGCTCTCTGCCACCGATCTCAGTCTTTCTCGGTCTTACGGGAATGGATGTTGTCGAGTGGCAGGAGTATATTGAGCGTTTACGGGATGCTGGCATTAGGTTGACCAACACTCCGGATCAGATGGTGTGGTGAGGCTGACACCATCACAGCGAGGAGGGCTTACGAATTCATTGTGGCCGAAAACATTGAATGCGTACATACCTGGTGGCATCCGAAACTTTGGAGATGGCGACTCCCTTTGAAAATCTGTTGTTTCATATGGCTATGTTTGAATGGGAAATCTTAACTTGGGACCAGTTACCTAAGCGGGGCGTTGTTGGCCCGGGCATATGCCTTCTGTGCCACGATGATTCCGAGTCTGCAGGTCATTTATTTATTCAGTGTCCCTTTGTGGTAAGCGTTTGGAAGCACTGTCAGGATGCTCTGGCAATGAATGTGAACTGGAATCTTTCAAATCTAAATGACAACCTTCAAGCATGGTTTGCAGCCTCTCCGATGTTCCCTGAGCTGCCTTTCTTTATTATATGGGAAGTATGGAAAAATCGGAACAGGTCTGTGTTCGAAGGTATGACCTTCTCGCCTCTCCAGGTGTCACACAAGGTCACGGCTTGGATAAAAGAATTCTGTTTTATTACTAAGAAAGACACTGTCAGGGTCCTTCGTCATCTAGATTTTGAGCCCGGTTGTTCAGTGGGTTTTTTCGATTGGGCACAAAAAGAGAATTTTTGTGGCGTTGGGATGGTTTTGCATATAAAGAGGAGGCACACTATACATATGTGGATGCCAGCTGGTTTAGGTACTAGTATTCCGGCTGAACTTTTGGCATTGTGGGGCTGCTTTGGAGTGCTAAAAGGAAAGGGGTACAGGTTTTACAAGTGGTGGGGGATTCTACTGTTGTTATTAACTAGATCTCGAGTATTTATGAGCTAAATGTACTAAATCTCAGCGGATGCCAGCTGGTTTAGGTACTAGTATTCCGGCTGAACTTCTGGCATTGTGGGGGCCTGGGGGCTGCTTTGGAGTGCTAAAAGGAAAGGGGTACAGGTTTTACAAGTGGTGGGGGATTCTACTGTTGTTATTAACTAGATCTCGAGTATTTATGAGCTAAATGTACTAAATCTCAGCCATTGGAAGCACCGAATATAGGTTTTTGCTCATTTATCCTTTAAGCATATTTATAGATAATTTAATCAAGAGTCTGATAGTCTCTCGAAGACAGCTGTGGGGCGGATGGATGGCTTGATCCATTTCAAGGAATGTTGTGATGGAAATGTGCTGGAAGAGGATGTCTACACCTGGACATAATCTAACTTTCCTATTTTTAGGTTTGTTATTCTTTCTTGGTGCATGTCCGTTCTTATGGTATTGAAGGTTTCAGTCCTTTTGGCTACGAAGGATTTCGTTTATTTGTATCAGCACAGTAGCTTATGTTTTGTAGTGATGTTGGTCAGAACTAATTTTATGTCATGATCGATCTATTTCATGTATGGGGATGAGCTGTACATCTTGTATTAGCTTATGAATATCTGTTATAACTTTGATTCTCCAATAAATATCAAGTTAATTTTTTCGCATGAAAAAAAAAAAACATGAATTCATACGTAATTTGAAAAATATCAAATTCAAGAGTCACTTACCCTTTAAGAGCTTCATCTATTAGTTCAAACGTCCCTTATACTCTATACGAAATTTATAACATTTATATTATCACAAACATAATATTTGGGCGTAAGGCACCTTTATCAATGGGCCTTTGTTAATAGTGATCCTATTAATATGAACGACAAAATTATCAAGGATGAACTTTATTGTTCTAACTTCACCATAAAGTTTCAGTTTATGTGAAAATATGATTCTTATGTGCTATCGAGAACAATGGGTCTCCTTGGAGGAATGGTGGATTTGCTTTCATTGTTATTAACTTCATTCATAGCACACATCTCATTACTCATCATTTGTTTGTGAAATGAATGACAAAGCATGTCATTTAACTCTAATATTTTTATTAACTTTCATAAAAAGAACACGGAAAAATGTAAATAATTATTAATTTTCATAAAAATAACAAGGAAAAATGTAAATATGAATATATAATATAGAAAAAAATAGAAAGATAGAAAAACAATATATATAACATAATTACAAATTATGATTTATCCCTTCTATATCTATAAAAATATAAATTAATGACATTAAGTTTTCAAAAGTACACCAAAGAAACATAAACACAAGATCTCAAATTTATAGGTTATCCCTATATTATCCTATAAAAATATAAATTAATGACATTAAGTTTTCAAAAGTACACCAGAGAAACATAAAAACAAGATCTCAAATTTATAGGTTATCCCTATATTATCCCTTTGATGATAGACTACAAACTTCTTATATTAATACTTAGTATATCAAAATAAACTTACAATAAAAACATATTCATATATGCTTCAACAATATGATATTCAAATATATGTAAATTATATGATATAATCATTGTCTAAAAAATTAGACAACACCTTTAACAACATATTTATGTAATAAAGAGATAAACCTTGATTTTAGAATAGAACGATTTATTGAACTAAACTTTTTCTAGATAAACAAGTCAAACACCAAAAGATTCAATTCCACATAACCAAATGGACTGAAGTAATATCAATATAGAAATCTAAGGGCAGATTTGAATGTGAGCAACTAAGAAATCTAAACTCCATTTCTAAACTTTAAAACAATTTAATATATACATATCTATATTGACATATACCTTGGGAATGCATTGACTAAAATGACTCAAAACCATAAATACAAGTAGACAGAAGAATACACAACTTATGGATTGTAAAGATATAGAATACAATCTATAAGTTGAATATAATGTTTTATGTGACATACGCAAAAGTTTATGCTACATATTTAAGTCTATATCTATAAGAATCAATTGAAATGAAAACTAAAAACATGGAGGAAGCATTAGAATGAAATGCAAAGAAATAAATGGCATGGAAAGTATTCCAACAATGTTGCAGGTCACAACCAAGCCAGACATCAATTTGGTGTATGATACCCCCTTGTTTGTGGGACAAGGAACCCCCCTCCATGTAGTTATTTGACTACTAAATTCTATGAAGATGTACATGGGCCCCACCCCTTTCTGGATTTGAACCTATGGCCTCCTAAGAGGAAACACATGTTCTTAACCGTTAGGCCCACTTAGGTGTAATGACTAAATGAAAATACAAAGGTTAGAAGATGGCATTGCGACAAGAGTGTGATTATGGTTCATATGCTTGTTGTTCATGCTAATCCTAAGATTTAGATTCCTTAGTCAATCTCAAGGAAAATATACCTCTATAATATAAAGTATCTATCTAGATAATGTTGTGGAAAAAATTGCACAAGGGTGCATTCCTCCACTTGGTAAGGGGTTAGGCCTTGTAGGTTGCAACAAGGCCTCAGTCCTTGGATCCCCTGTGTGTGTGTGGTTGTCCTCCAAATGATCCTGCAAGAGATTGTTCATGGAATTCACATAAAAAAAATAAAAGTAAACAAAATATAACAAAAGGAAATATGGGGGAGAATTGAAACTTCAACAACAACCAGTTGTATGCAAAACCACTTTGTATTTCCCAATGGTCAAGTTGTACAACACCTAGGAGGTGTGGGATTCAAGGGAATCCAAGACCATCCATTACATAGGTCCTTCTTGTCCAAAATATATGCTAAGTGAGTGGTAGAACAATGTAGAGAAACTCTTTCCCCTTGGAGGAAGGTGGCAAGGGATCTTGGGAATGCTTATAAAGGTAGGAAGAGGTGGGATATGAGGAAGCTCCAACAAAAATCCAATAGCATAACCTTTCTCTTCTTTTCTCTCTACAAAATGCATATCAATCGCTTGCTTTTATAGGCCAAGAGGTGGCCAAGAAACAACTAGATCCAAATGTGAACTCATACACTCCATGAACTAGTTCCAAGATAATCCAAGGGGGCTATTTAATGCCACCAAGTGTGTGAGGAGCCGAATTAAGACTCTTGGAGGTGATGGAGCCTTCATTGCGTAGTGAGAAACAGGTGGTCCTGTGTTTATGGACAATCTACTCAAGCGGACTCAAGCAAGATCTCCCTAGTCCAAGTGGATCTAGAACAAATAAGTACAGAACGCAATCTGTATGAAGGAAAATAGCACCAAGAAGGGATCAACACAGCTTGCAAATGGGAAGCAAGAGCCACTAGCGCACTATGTCAGTATGCATCATGCACCACCCTTGGTATGGCGCCTCTTGCTGGAAAGCAGGATGCACTAGTGCAACTACACATGGTGGAAACATAAGGACAACAACTTGCTCTTGATGTTTTTAGCCAAGGAAACTTCAGGGATTAAGGCATGGAGTTGACACATGACTCATGATGACGATATTTTGGTGTAATAGAATGCCCCCCAATGCATGAATCTGGAAAAATAAGATAGGTGAAATGCTTTGTAATGTGAAGGATTGACGATAAGGACTTGTTGGCTGGAAGAAACTACTGCAATACAACCGACTCTAAGATACAAGTCCCACATGACTCATAACATGGCTTCCGACCAATACATTGGAGATCCATGGTAGTAGAGACTAATTGAACACAATCATGGCTACTAGACACAATCATAGATCCATGATGAGATGATAACACAACCATGACCAATACAAAGTGGATCTATGTGATATGACTCAAAACAATCTCCATCGCAACTTGGGTGAGATTTATGACTTAACCTAGGGTCTTCAAGCCAAACCCGCAATGATACGATTCTAACCATGTGATTACGATGCCTTGGAGTCGAACATGGTAGAAACCACTTGATTATTGGTCATTGATATATACCATTAACAAGTGCAAGGGAAGCCACCATTGATGACGACAATTCCCAAGGTATAATAGTACATACCATCGAATGTGAATCAATGATTTGAGGTCGAACACTCGATGGAATCTTTCAATCAAGAGTCAATGATGAAAACTCATGTTGAAACCGAGGTAACCTTCCATTGAGACATACAAGCCCAAGGTATTTGATTGGTTTCTAGATTCAATCCTCGGATAATGTGTTGAAGTCGACAAGGATGAATCCGTCGAAGGAGGGCCATGATGAATCCCTCATCATCGACACGAAACGCGATCACAACTGTTTGGAGTGAATAAGACAGTAATGTGTGAGAGTGACTCAAGGACGACCGACATGATGGAAGGTGAAAAGACTGCAGATAATGAATGGATGACCAAAACTCCGCTTGAACATGGGAATGGCATGACTTGGCAGTATTGACACGACGAGAATGATACCGACCCCCTAATGCAATTGATGTTGGAAGCATTCTTTGGATGACCCAAAGGAGTGGCAAGATTCATGGGACCAGGGACTCGACGACAAACGGATTACCCAAGTATTGAATCTATATGAAGATGAGTGCCATGTCCAAGAGTGACTATGTACTGCCGTAATTACAGTGAAACACAAATTCTTTCCTTATCCCCATCATGATTGATGAGTACCTCTTTTTTTTTTTAACAAGCTTGACGAGGGTAATGTTAATGTAAGTGTAACTTCAGAATATATTCACTTGTATATTTTATATTGTATTTGTATTTTATTATTGTACCTCCGATGGAGATGTTTATTCCTCCAGTCGGGAGAGTCATTATTGTACTTGAGTCATGTAAATTCAATGAGTTTAACCCTCCATTGTATGTCGGGGCTTTAGACCCCTGAGTTGAGTCTTTCATGGGTTATTAGACTCTCCTAGATAATTCGGCCTAGTTAGTTACACTTAGGGGCCGACATGTTTGGGGTTAAGGCCAAGTGAAAGGTAAAGTATAAATAGAGAGGGTGCTCCTCTCTATTTTATCATTCACTCACTCACGCATTCGCATAAGTGATAGAGAGAGAAGTTCGCACAAGTGGAGGAGGAGGAAGCTGCTGAAGACCATCTCTTTGTTTTGGGGTTTTGTATTATTGCTCATTCTATCTCTGAGGAAGTTGCAGGATTTTCTCCTTTATGGTTTCCCCGGTGAAATGCTTTGTGTCTCTTGTCTCTTGTGTTTTATTTGTTTTGCATGTTATTCTCTCAGATAAGATCCTAGATCATATTGAATTAAATTGTGAAAAACTAACATGGTTTCAGAGCTAACCTAAGAAGAAGACACTGTGCAGCTGCAGAAGCTAGGGATTCTTAATTTTTGGGTCTCTTTCCACAGATCATCAAGTGCAGGAGGCTAGGCTATCTCTCCTAAGGAAGGCACATCTTTCTGTTGAAGCATAAATGGATTCTGAGCATTTTCAATTTTCAGCCTATCACTACTGCAAGAAATTAGGGCTTTTGACAGAAGTGGAATTTTGGAGTGCTCTCATCACAGGATTGTTCTCCTCATCAAAATCAAAATTTAGAGACCAATATCGAATTTTTTGGTTGGGTAGAACCCTGGGATACGTAAAACCCTAGTTTGAATTTTGGACCAGAAAAACTAGAAAGGACCAAAAATTGCAGATTTGAAATTCGCAAGTCACTTTTGAGGGGTCAATTTTTGGAATTTTCAAAATACAAGTGTACCAGCTTGCTTGTCTCAGCAAGGTGCATCTTTCTATCCAGACAAAAGTTTGAAATTCCAAGTTTGTATTTTTAGGGTTTCTTTGTCAAACCCTAGCCAGCTCCAGATCCAGTTTCAACAAATCAAGTGGTAAGACCTAAAGATTTTCTATTTCCATTTGAGTTTCTCATTAAAGATGTCTCACCACACCAAGCTTGAGGATAAGCTTGAAGGGGTTGATAACTTCTGAGCATGGAAGTATAGGATTGGGTTTGTCCTAGAAGAGAATGAATTGGACACCTATCTGAATGAAGAGGTTCCAGTTCCATAGGGAGATCAGGATAAGGCCTTACATAATAAGAACTTGGTCAAGGCCAAGAGGATTATTGCAGGTTCTATCAAGGACCATCTCATACCACATGTGTCATCTCTGAAGACACCTAAAGAGATGTTTGATGCCTTGACCACCTTATTTGAAGGGAGGAATATAAATAGGAAGAGGACATTGATGAACCAATTGAAGAATGTCAATATAAAAAATGCAGAGACCATGCAATTGTCATGTCCCAAATTTGGAATTGGGTCACAATGGCCTAATCACATTAGCCATATTCATTAGAGTTTGTAAAATTGATGTTAAGGGTCAAATAATTGCCAAGGAGGAAAATTACTAGTTTCCTAGGTTTGGGGTGGAAGCTTTGGGATTTGGAATAAGGGGGATAATAAATGATGTTTAGACATTAGAAGGGTTAAATTATTTAATAAATAGAGTGAATAAAGAAATTCAAGAGAAATCCTAAGTGACAAATGGTTTTGGAGACATATGGAGGATGTGGGACCCACACTAGCTTGATTTTTCATAATACATGGTATCTCTCTTTTGCAAATTCGAATTAATGGGAATGTGAACACTCTTGGGTGAGTTGGTAAGTCATAACACATTTCATTGAGCATCTTAGGTCGAATTTGGAAGGATTGGTAACCTCCATGGAAGATAAAGAGTCAAAGTGGAAGTTTGTGGACACTTGGGCTAGATTCCCTAGCCCCTATGACACCAATGATGGAGCATCTATGACAACTATGACAAATTGCAGACCTGACCTCTGACATCTGACCACTATGACATGTCAGCCCCAAAAATAGGCTCAAAGAAGGCGAATTTGGGAGTTGGAGAAGCCAAAGAGACTCAAAATCGAATTTGGGAGAAGATGGAAGGTTGGAACTAGGAGACAAGTGGCAAATGTGGAATATTTCCTAAATGAAAATCTATTGAATCTATTGAGAGGATTTCAACCCTTAGAAGGATAATTTTGGTTATAAAATGTACAAATTAAGTATGAGAATAGCTTTTGATTTTTTGTAGAATTTGCAATTGCATTTGTGAAGAGGGAGAGCTAGTGGATGACTAGTTTCTTGCCTTAGCCAATTTCGAGGGTGAAAGATTCTCATCCAAGTTGGTAATTGGAAAGGCCATTCATACCTTTCATTTGGAGCTTTAATGGAGTCTTTATTTGCAGGTGTAAGCTACAGGGCAGCTCATGGTTTTTTCTATTGCAGCTCACTCCTTCAACCATTTCCAGTTTTGATGGCATATTCTTGATCCTTGAGGGAGGGTGTTTTTGGTGAGCTATTGTACTCTTTGGGGAAGCTTTTAATGCCCCATTTATTTTGTAATATGAAGTAAATACTCTGTTCTTCATCTCCAAAAAGTTTCAGGTCGAAATTCCAAGTAGAAATGTATAAATCGCATTTTTAATGGAAGAACAATGCCATTTCCCCACTACCTTGTTGTGAGCCAATGTATTGATGATGATTTCGAATGAATGGATGATTCTCTGATATATTTGTGATAAATATACTGCCATGGATGTCTTCTACAAGTTTCATGTACTGTACTTGAGCATTTGAAGCATTTTTACTCAGTTTAGTTGTATTGGGAGGTGAAATAGTGCCATTTCCCCAAGGGTCGAATTGGGGATTTTTGCAGTTGAATGGGAGAGGGTGAGAACAGTTGTAATAATCCATTAATAGTGCATATGAGACTTTAATAACATACTTAACACATTACATACCTCTGTTCATAAATTTGAGTGGGTTTGGAGGCATTTGGGAAGCCATTTTCAGTGTTTACCCCAGGGGGATTTGAACCCCAAATTACTAGTAAAATTGCATAATTGGTCCAGAATATTAAGAGAGTTTGCAGAGGTCTTTTGGTGGCCATATGTCATCCATAAACATCATATTAAAGTTCTAATATCATTCATACACCTTCCTTGAATATTTAAAGGCATTTGGAGTCAATTTGAGACCTAGAGACCAATACTAGTCAAAGGAAAATCACTAGTAAAGTTACCTACATTGATAAGAATTGAAAGAGGATTTGAAAAAGTATTTTAAAGGTCCAAAAGCATCCCTGAAACACATATTTATGTTCTAATATCATTCATACACCTTCTCAGAAGATTTGGGATCATTTGGGGCAAATTTGGGACCTAGAGATCAAAACTAGTCAAAGGTCGAACTAGGGAAAAAAAGTGGAAAATTACAATTTTAATAAAATTCCTAACAAGGGTCATTACAGTGGTATCAGAGCATGGTCCTTGCACCTGTGTATTAGGTATAAACATTCAAGAATAATTGGCAGCCATGTCTTACTATTATGATGAATCCTATGAGTACAATTCTTATGAGGAATATGCAGATGCTTATGAGCAATATGAAGCAGAATGTGAATGGTATGAGGAAGAGGTGCCATCATGCAACACTTCTTACAATTTCAAGAGAAATGAAGATTATTCTTATGACTTTAAATCTGATGAATATGAGTGTGTCACACCAACCAAGGATAATTCTATGGGTGAGTTCCAAAGATGGAGAGCAAAATATAAAACCTTGCCCCAACAATATCAAAAATATCAAGAATATCTTGCTTTTAGCAAAAATACACAAAATGCCATGTCTTTTGAGTACTATGCTGAACATGTTTTTGAAAATAGGCCCAAAAATGAAGATGTGGAGTTAGTGAAGAAAGGTTTATGCCCTTCTTGTAAAAATCCTTGGAGCGAGTATCATATATGTGTGCATGAAATGATGTCCTCCTTGAGGAGAGCTTTTGAGATTTATTCAAGAAGAGATTCCAAATATATTGATCCTAAGGAAAACAAGGGGAAAAATGCATCAGCTTGCTTTAAGGAGCAAAAGGAAGAGACATCACAAGAGCATGAAGAAGATTCTATTGAAAATATGGAAGATCATTTCGAGACACCTTCTAACTTAGACATGAACCAAAGAGCATCTACTGATGGATGCTTAAACTATGAAGGAGTACCTACTGATGGGTGCTCACACCTCTATGTTGGTGACATAGAGATCACTTTTGAAAGTGTTTCTACAAGTACAAGTTTTATTAAGCATGATAATGAAGACCTTGTAGCAGTTGAAGAAGAACCAAGATCAACTTCCCCATCACCACTTGAGCTTCATGAAGTTGGTCCAAGCAAAATTGAAGAAGATGAGGAGGTTCATTTGCAAGAGCCTCATTTTCTTGAAGGGTCCTTAAAGATGAATGAAAATAAGATCCAAGAGTCCCTTAGCAATCTCCATGACACTCAAGCATTGGTGTCAAATTCTTGTTGGAGAGCTACTTCATTGGAGGAAACATCCTTCCTTGAAGACATGGAGAATATTCAAAGAGCAATGTGCCACATCAAAGGTAATTTCATGTCTTTGCTTTTTGATAGAAACCATTTGTTTGAGCTTAATGAATTGTTACATGATGCATACTTGAAGAATAATGAGGATATTCATAAGCTCACAATTCAAAATGAGCAACTTCTTGAAAAGTTGCAAGATACTTGTTTTTCCTCCTATGTTTCAGATTGTCAAATGGTAGATTGTTTGGAGGATTCTCATGGCATGGTGGATCATGAGAAATGTGAAAATTTGAATGTTCTTGATGTGTTTGAAGATGAACTTGAAGAGATCCAAACACTTGATGTGGTGGAAGAGGAATTTGAATTGCCTCTTGATGAAGGTTATGCAATTTTTAAAGAAGAGCATGATTCCTCTACATTGGAACCAAACTATGACAAAGAGTTCACACTTTTGAAGGAGCTGCATGATACTACCCACATGGATCCTTCCCATGATGAAACTCCTGAACTTTTTGATCATTTGGGTGAGTTAGTACATTCTCCTACATCCTACAATTCCATGTTTTGCAGTATTAGTCTCAATGAAGTATGGGTGAAAGGGTTCTTTTTGATGGTGCCACATGAGAAGTATGGAACTCCTAGATTTAACTTTTATGATGACATGGTTGGAGCACATTCTTATTCACATTTGCAGCAGCATAATTTTTCACTTTATGATGATTCACATCTACATGGATGCACCTATGATATGGATTTGAGTCACTTGAATACTCATGGTTTTTCTTGCTCAACACTGGGTTCATTTGATGTTAGAGGAACTTCATCCAACACTTGGATGAATAGATTTATGATGGGAGAAAATTTTTGTTGGCAGCCACATACTTTGTTACATCTTTATGATTCTCACATTCATGGATGTATGGGTGAGACTTCTTTGAGTCATTTGAAGTCTCCTTGTTTTTTTTGCTCATTATTTGGTTCAGATTCTAGTGGAGATTCTTCATTCACTTCTTGGATGAAAGAATACATGGCTGAATATTTTGATGCATATCACATCCTTTTGGATCAGCATTTTAGGACATGGGATCCTCACCTATGTCATTGGAGCAGATTTGATTGGTCACTTGAAGCTTGTATGCACTTGGAAAATGGTGGTTTACTTGCTTGGAGGTATAAGCACTTTCATGACTCTTTGATGAAGCATATCCTTGATGTACATTTTCATTATGTTGTTATGTACTTTGATGATATATATTTGGTACTCATGATGTTTGGAATAATGCATACAAGAAAATGGGATCCAGGAATCCTCTTATCTAATGGTGTAGGTTGGAGAGCACTCTTAATTGTTGGGGTGCAATACAAGCAATGGGACCCTGGAATAATTTTTGTCTCATTGGTTTCATTTTTTTTGGAGAAGCAAGCAGCATGGGAGATGGATTCCCCACTTAATAAAGTGATTTTAATAAGAGTAGTGCAGCAGCAAGCATGGTGGTTCCTCTCTAAAATATTCATGGAAACTCAAAGACTCAAGGTTTGGCAATTCAATGGCAACTTCAAAGAATTATACAGAAAGCAGGTTCTTCAACACCCATGTTTGAAATTGCTTGAGGACAAGCAATATTGGGAAGGGAGGATTTGTCATGTCCCAAATTTGGAATTGGGTCACAATGGCCTAATCACATTAGCCATATTCATTAGAGTTTGTAAAATTGATGTTAAGGGTCAAATAATTGCCAAGGAGGAAAATTACTAGTTTCCTAGGTTTGGGGTGGAAGCTTTGGGATTTGGAATAAGGGGGATAATAAATGATGTTTAGACATTAGAAGGGTTCAAGTATTTAATAAATAGAGTGAATAAATAAATTCAAGAGAAATCCTAAGTGACAAATGGTTTTTGAGACATATGGAGGATGTGGGACCCACACTAGCTTGATTTTTCATAATACATGGTATCTCTCTTTTGCAAATTCGAATTAATGGGAATGTGAACACTCTTGGGTGAGTTGGTAAGTCATAACACATGGAATTGAGCATATTAGGTCGAATTTGGAAGGATTGGTAACCTCCATGGAAGATAAAGAGTCAAAGTGGAAGTTTGTGGACACTTGGGCTAGATTCCCTAGCCCCTATGACACCAATGATGGAGCATCTATGACAACTATGACAAATTGCAGACCTGACCTCTGACATCTGACCACTATGACATGTCAGCCCCAAAAATAGTCTCAAAGAAGGCGAATTTGGGAGTTGGAGAAGCCCAAGAGACTCAAAATCGAATTTGGGAGAAGATGGAAGGTTGGAACTAGGAGACAAGTGGCAAATGTGGAATATTTCCTAAATGAAAATCTATTGAATCTATTGAGAGGATTTCGACCCTTAGAAGGATAATGTTTGTTATAAAATGTACAAATGAAGTATGAGAATAGCTTTTGATTTTTTGTAGAATTTGCAATTGCATTTGTGAAGAGGGAGAGCTAGTGGATGACTAGTTTCTTGCCTTAGCCAATTTCGAGGGTGAAAGATTCCCATCCAAGTTGGTAATTGGAAAGGCCATTCAGACCTTTCATTTGGAGCTTTAATGGAGTCTTTATTTGCAGGTGTAAGCTACAGGGCAGCTCATGGTTTTTTCTATTGCAGCTCACTCCTTCAACCATTTCCAGTTTTGATGGCATATTCTTGATCCTTGAGGGAGGGCGTTTTTGGTGAGCTATTGTACTCTTTGGGGAAGCTTTTAATGCCCCATTTATTTTTTAATATGAATTAAATACTCTGTTCTTCATCTCCAAAAATTTTCAGGTCGAAATTCCAAGTAGAAATGTATAAATCGCATTTTTAATGGAAGAACAATGCCATTTCCCCACTACCTTGTTGTGAGCCAATGTATTGATGATGATTTCGAATGAATGGATGATTCTCTGATATATTTGTGATAAATATACTGCCATGGATGTCTTCTACAAGTTTCATGTACTGTACTTGAGCATTTGAAGCATTTTTACTCAGTTTAGTTGTATTGGGAGGTGAAATAGTGCCATTTCCCCAAGGGTTGAATTGGGGATTTTTGCAGTTGAATGGGAGAGGGTGAGAACAGTTGTAATAATCCATTAATGGTGCATATGAGACTTTAATAACATACTTAACACATTACATACCTCTGTTCATAAATTTGAGTGGGTTTGGAGGCATTTGGGAAGCCATTTTCAGTGTTTACCCCAGGGGGATTTGAACCCCAAATTACTAGTAAAATTGCATAATTGGTCCAGAATATTAAGAGAGTTTGTAGAGGTCTTTTGGTGGCCATATGTCATCCATAAACATCATATTCAAGTTATAATATCATTCATACACCTTCCTTGAATATTTGAATGCATTTGGAGTCAATTTGAGACCTAGAGACCAATACTAGTCAAAGGAAAATCACTAGTAAAGTTACCTACATTGATAAGAATTGAAAGAGGATTTGCAAAAGTATTTTAAAGGTCCAAAAGCATCCCTGAAACACATATTTATGTTCTAATATCATTCATACACCTTCTCAGAAGATTTGGGATCATTTGGGGCAAATTTGGGACCTAGAGATCAAAACTAGTCAAAGGTCGAACTAGGGAAAAAAAGTGGAAAATTACAATTTTAATAAAATTCCTAACAAGGGTCATTACAGAAATCCTACTTTACAATGGTCTCTCAGATAAAAGAACAACTTGAAGCTGTGGGAGAAGATATAGAGAATGGAGAAATAGTGATGACCACCTTGAATTGTCTCCCTAGGTCATGGGATTCCTTCATCCAAGGAGTCTATGCAAGAAGAAAGTTGATCACCTTCAGTAGGCTGTGGGAGGAGTGCTCACATGAAGAAGCTCGAATTGTAGCTCGAGAAGAAAAGATGGGTAATTAAGACCAGGCTCTCATAACACATACCAGGAAGAACAACAACAAGAGGGAGCATCCTCATAACAAGAAGGATAAACACTACCACCAGAATCAGAGGGAGATCCTTGGAGCATCCAGGAGAGATCTTTCTCACATTCGATGGTATACTTGTGATGAGAAGGGGCACGATTCCATAGATTGTCCCAGGAACAAAAGCAACTTCCACAAGAAAAAGAACAACAAGAAAAGACATCATGCTCACATTGTAGAGGATGATGAACCTCCAAGGAAGAGAACGAAAGAAGACAATGAAGATTCTTCAAGTGATGAAGAATATGTATTGTAGTGAAGGTAACCAACTACAAGGGTTTATTTAGAAGGTTCCACCTCATAAGGTGAAGCTAGAGATGACTTTCAGTATTACATGAAAGGAGTAGAATAAGCTACTGCAGAGTTGGAATCCGGAAAACAAATAAAGATCAATAATCTATGAAAGAACCTCTCATCCATTTTCAGCATTGGTCAAGGTGCACACTATCAGAGACTCCAGTAGTTCCTACAAGGAATCAAATATCTAGAGGGAGCACACTCCAGTAGATCCTGCAAAGATTGAGAGGGAGTCCACCCAACAACCAAAAAAAGATAAGTATTTGAATTTTCATTTATTGTATATATGATTACTTAAATGATGTTGTTCAGTCATGTACATACTTATGTTCCTAGATTTAGGATGTATATTATGCATGTTAGAAAAAGTTGCATTAATGAACAAGATACTACTGATATGAAAGTAATGGGTAAGTGGCCTATGGTACTGTACAACACTCCATTTCTACTTATTTAGATTGAAACCTCTTTGTTGACATGTTGGGAGTAGTGCACACTCTTAACAATGTTCTGGTAGAGATGGAAGGCATCTAGAAAGTTATGGGATATGGATAAATGTTGTATTTAAGCATTGACTAAGATAATTGCATGATTGTATGACCTATGTCTTTATGCATAAGAATTTGTTCTGAAAATTATGAGATGTTTCTAATCATGCAATTGAACTTGACTTGTAGGAAATATTGTATACCATTACCTACAAGAGAGACTTGTTTTGAAGAACAAGTGACGAAGACTCAACATACATCAAAATACCACCTATTGAAGATATTGAAGAACCTAAAGTTCCTAGGATAAAAAATACAGTAATGGAAGAAGCAATTCCAGAAGAATATGAAGAACGTGAGATGGAAGACCCACAGGAACTTGTAGATCCACCACGTGAGAATAATTCTCACAAGAGGAAACCAACATGGGTACGAGAATCAATTTAATATGCAGAGAGATGTGGTGCTCTAGAAGGAATGCATAGAGAAAGCAAGAGACCGAGACCATTCTCCAGTTATGTAGCCTTGCTGTGTGACATCATTGACAAAGAACCTTCCAACTATGAGGAAGCTACTGAGAAGAAAGAATGGAAGGATGCCATGATCGAGGAGTACCTGTCGATAATGAAGAATGATGTCTGGGATGTGGTCCTGAGACTAGTAGGGAAGTATGTTGTGACTTCCAAGTGGATCTACAAGATCAAGTATGCTACAGATGGCAACATAGAGAAACACAAGGAAAGATTTGTGGCACGTGGCTTCTCCCAGAAGGAAGGGATAGACTATGAGAAGACATTTGCACCTATAGCCAGATACACTTCCATCAGATTAGTACTTGCTCTGGCTGCAGTAATGAAGTGGAAGATACACTAGATGGATGTCAAGACAACATTCTTGAATGGTGTAGTATAGGAGGAAGTGTATGTGGAGTAGCCACTTGAATTTGAGACACATGATACAGAGACTCATGTGTGCAAATTGAAGAAAGCATTGTATGGATTGAAACAAGCACCTAGGATGTGGTACGACAAGATAAACAGTTTCCTGACTAGTTTGGGATTTAGCAAGAGTAAAACGGATTCCAACCTTTACTAAAAGGTTGAGGAAGGGAACCTAGTGATACTTCTACTTTATGTAGATGACTTGTTTGTGATAGGTGAGGATGGGTTGATTGCTGACACGAAGAGGAAGCTTGCTGCCGAGTTCGAGATGAAAGACTTGGGTATGATGCACTATTTTCTAGGAATGGAGGTGTGGTAGACTGCGGATGGAATCTTCCTTGGACAAGGGAAGTATGTAGTAGAGATCCTGAAGAGGTTCGGGATGATGGACTACAATTCCATGGCCACACCTATGGCATTGAGCCTGAAGCTATTGAGTGATGCTTCATCAGAGCCAGTTGATGCCACGATGTATCGTTAGATGATTGGATCCTTGATGTACTTGATGAATATGAGACTAGATATCTGCTTTGCTGTGAACACATTGAGCCAGTTCCTGACGGATCCGAGACATGTTCACTTGATTGTTGCAAAGCATATTCTGAGGTACCTGAAGGTTACGGTTGATTATGGGCTCAAGTATGATGCGAATCAGAGGATTAAACTGGAGGGTTATGTTGATTCGGATTGGGTAGGCAGTGCCATTGATAGGAAGAGCACTTCGGGGTGCTGCTTTAGTGTGGGATCAGGTGTGATCTCTTGGTTTATCAGGAAGAAGTCTCGCGTGGCACTGAGTACAGCCGAAGCAGAGTATGTCGCAGCTTGCTTGGCTAGTTGTGAGGCAGTATGGATGAGGAAGCTACTGTATAATTTGTTTGATCTCCATTTGGACGCAAGTTGTATATATTGTGACAACCATATTTATGTGAAGTTGTCTGAGAACCCAGTGTTCCATGACAAGTCGAAGCACATTGAGATCAAGTACCACTATATCAGGGATATGGTGCAGAGAGAAGCAGTGAAGCTCTAGTATGTTGCGACAGACGGGAAAATAACCGATGTATTGACCAATCCGCTGGCCAGAGTGAAGTTTGAATACTTCAGAGAGAAGCTTGGTGTACTTCAGATCGAGGTTCCTTCCAAGGGGAAGTGATGAGTCCGGAAGACATAGATGCACATGGGATTTTCCAACATGGTGGTAGGTTGGTCCTCCCATGGTCGTTCGTGTAATTGCCGGGATTTTTCGACATGGTGGTAGGTTGGTCATCCCATGGTCGTTGATGTAATTGTCGAGCTTTTCTGACATGGTGGTAGGTTGGTCCTCCCATGGTCGTTGATGTAATTGCTGAGCTTTTCCAACATGGTAGTAGGTTGGTCCTCCCATGGTCATTGATGTAATTGTTGAGCCTTTCCTGGATGGTGGTAGGTTGGTCCTCCCATGCCGGTTGATGTAAGCGCTGTGTGATGTGCATATGGGTTGTGCTCCATTGACGATGAGATGATCTGAAGATGATGAGGTGACAGTAGGGTACACAGGTTTTGCAAAGGCATATAATCAGTCCTGGGATGATCCTTCAGGTTTTGTAGTGGCATATAATCAGTCCTGGGAGATCTTGCAGGTTTTACGGAGGCATATAATAAGTCCTGGGATGCTCCTTCAGGTTTTGCAGTGGCATATAATCAGTCCTAGGAGATCTTGCAGGTTTTGTAGTGGCATATAATGAGTCCTGAGATGTACCTACTTGATGGCTTGCTCACAAAGATGATGAAGACCTACATGGAGGCTAGGCCTACATCCAGCATGAAAAAGGGTTGGCTCTGTAGAACTTCCTATGTCGAGTAGATTGGATATCGATGGTCAAGATAATAGCAGTAGTGACGATGATGATCCAGTGACGAAGACTTGTGTTGATGACTGTTTCAAGAGAATACATTCCTAGTTAAGAGGGAGTGTTAATGTAATTGTAACTTCGGAATATATTCACTTGTATATTTTATATTGTATTTGTATTTTATTATTGTACCTCCGACGAAGATGTTTATTCCTCCAGTCGGGAGAGTCATTATTGTAATTGAGTCATGTAAAGTCAATGAGGTTAACCCTCCACTATATGTCGGGGCTTTAGACCTCTGAGTTGAGTCTTTTGTGGGTTATTAGAGTCTCCTAGAGAAGTCAGCCCAGTCAGTTACACTTAGGGTCCGACATGTTTGGGGTTAAGGCCAAGTTAGAGGTAAAGTATAAACAGAGAGGGTGATCCTCTCTATTTTATCATTCACTCACTTACTCATTCGCATATGTGAGAGAGAGAGAAGTTCACACAAGTGGAGGAGGAGGAAGCTTTTGAAGACCATCTCTTTGTTTTGGAGTTTTGTATTATTGCTCCTTCTATCTCTGAGGAAGTTGCAGGTTTTCCTCCTTTATGGATTCCCCGATGAAATGCTTTGTGTCTCTTGTCTCTTGTGTTTGATTTGTTGTGCATGTTATTCTCTCAGATAAGATCCTAGATCATATTGAATTAAATTACCAAAAACTAACAGGTAATAGACGCTCGGTATAGCTCATCCTTCGGACGAGTCCAATCCCAAACATTAAACGAACCTAGGATAGGAGGGGTTCGTCCCAAAAAGATCCCTTCAATGTTAGATTTTAGCGAGTCCAAAGAAGGTAAAATCGACATCATTTTATGTTTAGAGAGTCTAAAAAGAACTAAAGAAGACTCCACGGGTTCTTTTTCGTAAAATTTAGTCTCTTCACCCAAAAAAGGATAAAACAACATGAGAGAGAACTCTTCCAGTCATGCTTGGCTGGAGTGCTCATTTTTCGTAAATAGTACCTTCTAGTCCGAAAAGGGGTAAACTATCACAAGATAGATGATCATTCAAATACCTTTACAAGCGTGAAAGCATCAAGTTCGCTTGGCAATATTTTTCATATTTAGGGAGTCTGAAAACAACTTAAAGGAAGACTCCTGTGGGGTCTCTTTTTTGTGGGAGTTTTACGAGCCCGAAAAAGTGATAAAAGATAACTCAGTAACTTATTCTCATCGTTTTACGAGCATGAGAAGGAACAAAGAGTAAGCTCGGTGTTATTAATGTTCTGTTTTAATGAGCGGAATAATAACACAAAAATGCTCAAAGATTTGTTCACACCTGATAACATGAGTAAGATGACCATAATCACAACCAAATTTTTTAGTACGGCGCTTTACTTCACATGTAGACTCCAAAAACTAGGTCAAAATGATCAATTAGGAAAAATATTCCCAACTATAGAAAAAAAGACGCATAAAAGAATAAATTAAAAAGAGAATATTCCATTTTCAATATAAAAATGGGCAAATAGTACAAATTAGTTACTATTTCTTTTTACCAAATTGGGAGGGTGAAAAAATATAATTTGGAATCGATTTTCAAGTGTCGATTATGGGAGTTCTGATCAAACATTTTCATCATCGTCAGCATCACGTAGACCTAAACCTTGTCCTCTTCATTTTAAGTGGAGTCCCCAGTATGGTCGCCAAATTTGTTTATGGACAATCTACTCAAGTGGACTCAAACAAGATCTCCCTAGTCCAAGTGGATATAGAACAAATAAGTACATAACACAATATACTTTCCTAGATCAATAGAGATGCAAAGGAATAGGTAGATGACTTACCTCGGATCTGCAAATCCTTTCCTCTTTGTTGCTCCAAGCTCCAAGGCCTTCAGATCTTGAGCTGTGAAACCTTGTCAAGCATGTGGAAACAAGCAAATACTAAAAGCATATCTAAATATGAATTGATCTAAACTAACAATTAAGGAAGAAAGTTCTCAGCATTATCAACACAACAACAATACTTATCGAAAGAGTTTGTATTAATGTAATAATGGGAAATACATACAGAAATAAGATCATAATATAAGCCTCAACGTTGCAAATTCCATCCAACAATCCAAGCCAAGCCTCCAAAGGATAATGTTTTCCTCCCAAAGGATAAGTATGGATCACCTAGAATAAGTCCACCAGCATGAGAGTACTATAGTCCTTCCTCCCTTCCAAATGGAGAGAGAGTCCTTATTTATAAGGCTAAATGGATAGAGTAAGTTGAGGATTAAGTGGAGAGGTATAAGGGATATTCCCATCAGGTTACGGGACCGAATACCAGCCTTCCTATCAATTAGGGATAGACCTCCATGTCACCAAGCTTCGAGAAGTCGCTCGAAGCTCCTTATTATCCACATTAACCAATCCTAGCGCACTCTGTATGAAGGAAACTAGTGCCAGGAAGGGATCAACACAACTTGCAAATGGGAAGTAAGAGCCACTGACGCACTCTGTCAGTATGCATCATGCGCCACCCTTAGTCCGACGCCTCTTGCTGGGAAATAGGATGCACCAGTGCAACTACACATGGTGGAAACATAAGGACAACAACTTGCTCTTGATGTTTTTAGCCAAGGAAAATTCAGGGATTAAGGCACGGAGTTGACACATGACTCATGATGACGAGATTTTGGTGTAACATCCTGTCGTTTTGACAGTAGCGCGACTATCGAAGGAAAATCCATGCGAGTACCACGTGGGCACCGAACAAATAACATGTGCTATAGTGCGGGTTATCAATGGTTCAACCACATGACCTCTTTTTTTTATTGGTTTTGGGCACTTTTAGACTCATGTTTCCTTTTGGATTTGTTGAGGATGTGGTCAATTATATTCTTTATGTTGATGATTCCTTATGGAAAGAATCTCCGAAATGTCGCATGTGTGTGATATTTAGGCGTTAATATACGCCCATTGATGTATGAGGTTCGGAAGGTACTGTAGAGCCGATAATGCATCATCATTTCTTGTGTTTCTCTCCTATTCTGTAGGACAAAGCCTATGTGTACAATAGGGTCCTCCCATGGGGGAATATTGTTAGTAACGTCTGTTGGAGCTGGATTAAAGAATGGTATTTTATACAAACAAGGGAGATAAACCCATGCTCATGAAATGTTGTCAAGGTGATTACATTGAGAGAGGACCAAGGGGTCAACTCAACGATACTACTGGGACATGGATGAAGGCGGCTTCGATCCATGTGAGAGAAAATAACCCAGAAACTGTTGTGGAGTGGTGAAGAAGCGATACTACTAATGATCATGATAATCCCATGGGGATGGGGAACTAGTCTGGTTGTGAAGCTTCCTGGGAGAGAAATTCATTGTTCTAAATGGACTACTACCATGGTTTGCAAATGTGAACAATTCTACCTTCAAATGTACGTTTCCCCCTGATGCTTAGGGAGCACTAATGACTCTCCCTACTAAGTTCAAGGTGATCCCTCATAGTGATTGAAGGAATCCCAAGGTATGAATGCAACCACAACAACTCTCAGAATATAATGTTTTGAAATCAAGGAGAGTTGAAGTACATGATAAGACGAGGGTCTTATCTTGAGAACCAATATTATGTTGTAACCAACTATTGGAACGAAAGACCTGACACAAGATTGGTTGATAAGCATGGGGATCATAACTTCCTTTGATTGATGTAAACATGGGGATTGTGGATGGTATCCTTCCTTTTTGAATGGTACAGGTTGATACGGAGGTAGACAAATTGAAAATGAAAGGGCTTTGATGGAGACACAATATGGAGAATAATGGTGACCGAAGAAAAAATGCTGTTGAGGATATTTGAGACTCAAAATAAATCGATCAAAGGTGATTATGGGTTGCTTCCAAAAAGAATATGGTGTTCCCTCAATGTTAGGCCATGGGGGAACAATTTGTACATAAATAATAATCGTGTGGTCCCCACATTTTTGGGTGTGTCGAGGGACAAAGTTGATGATGGGTGGAGTCCCCACAGTTTTGAGTGGGTTGGGGAATCCTTTCCAAGATGAGGTGGAGGTTGGTTTACAAATGCGAAGATGGGTTCCCCATGAATCAATTCCATGTAGATTAATCCTGCAGGAAGAAATGAATAGAATGGGTTGATTTTGAGGGTGGGGGGGCCCATATGTGTCTTTGCGGGGGTTATGATACAAGGAAGATTACAAAAGGTAAAGTTCTCATGGAGGTATGAGTGGTATTTGTGAATCTTAATCGTAACAAGCATCAAGGAATCAGATGGCGTCTACTACGAGAGTCAGGGGAGTACATGTGAAACTATAAAATGATGAGCTAGGGGTGATCTTTTCAGGGTGTATTAGATTCCTAGGACTTGTGGGGGGTCAACATCATGTGTGTCAATTTATGACGAGGTTGGATATGATGTGTACACCCATGGGGGAACATGCTATTCGTAGTGATGACGTTGATGGTACATCAAGACTAGGAATGAGGGCCCTATGGTTGAATGAGGGCCCTATGGTTATCATCGGGAATACTGGTAAATGCATTGTAAATGGAGGCAAAACATTGCCTATATGCCAGTTTCGAAATGATACATGTGGTAAGAGCCCATGAACGTTGCTGAGGATGGAGTCTTATTATTATAATGGGAGGATGGAGTGTTATTATTATAATGGAAAAAAGAGTCTACTACATGTCTTGGTCGTGATCCTGCACATATGGAGCACATACCCAAGTGTAGTAAAGAACGTGACCAAGGTAGTAAAAATGCAAAAAACATAAAAACGAAACAAGCCTCACCTGTGGGGTTCCCGTGAATCAAGGGTAGAAATGTTTAAGGTACAACCCATTGATAGGGTGTTGAGAGTGAGTGCTTCTGGGTCGGTTAATACATATTCTCATTTTGGGAGACATTGTTTAAAGACGTAAGGGATAGTCCATTTAGATACGAATTTACCAGGTCCCGGTTTGTTGTCTTTCTTGGAGTTGAAGATGAGGACAAAGTCACCCTCACTAAAGGTGCAAGGTCGCACATGTCGATTGTAATGTGCCTTGGAACGAAATTTCATGGCCTCATTTTGTTGAAGGGAGTTACAACGTTCTTTTTCGAGGTGTTCCAAAATAAATAGTCGTTGCTCGAGAGCGAGAGTATTTGTTAGAAACTCGACATTTGATTGGAGGGTAGGGATTTGGCACTCAATGGGGACAACTTATACTCCATGGACAAGGTGTAATGGGGTAAATCCTATAGCAGTCTTGAACGAGGTACATTAATCCAAAAGAGATGGGAATAACATGTGATACCAATTAGGTTTGTTCTTATTCACTGTGCATTAGAGCATAGTTTTGAGAACTTTTTTTACAACTTCAACTTGGTCATTTTCCTAGGGGTAGTAAGCTATTAAAAATTCATTTTTAAAGCCTTACCGTCACGATAGTTATTCAAAGGTCTCGTTGCAGAATTTTTTTCCATTATCAAATACCAATTGTTTGGATATGCCAAAGCGAGAGATGACATGGATAAAGAAGAAACATGCAATGGTAATACTTTTGCAATGGTATGTGGGCATGGATTTGGCCCATTTAGTGAAGTAATCGACAGTGACAATGATATATTGGTGACCTAACGTCGATGTAGGGAGACACTTCATGATATCGATTTCCCACTTGAAAAATGGCCTAGCGGTGATGACTGGATGTAGAGGAGTAGGCGGGGACCACGTTTTGCAAGAAAATACATGACAATTCGCACACCATTTGACTACGTAAACACAATCCTTGAATATAGAGGGCCAAAAATATACTACATCTAAGATTTTTTCGATGGTGGCTAGTCCTGAGAGGTGGTCTCCATAGGCGCCACTATGGTAGTCATTGAAAACTTGTTCAACCTCTGCATGTATTAGACAACATCGCAGGAAGGTGTCGATGCCACAGTGGTATAGGACATATCTGATGAGAAGGTATCTGGGTGCTTGGTGGTGGATATTTCGGTGGTCATCGTGGGATAGGTGGGGGGGGAATTTATGAGTATGGAGATAGGTTAGGATATTGACGTACCATGGGTCATGTCTAGCTATGAAGAAGAGATGCTCATAAGATAATTGGTCCTGACTAGGGTCACCTCAGGTGATAGACACGGGGTCCATAATGAGCTTAGTTAGGGCCATATCTTTCTTTCTTTTAGGGACACAAAATTCGAGGTCAAATTATTGTAATATGACGATGCAATGTGCAAATTTACCATTGATAAGTCCGCGGATAAGTATGTATTGCATGGGGTTGGAGCTAGCGACCACAGTTGTTTTGTGGAGAGAAATGTAATGTTGTAGATTCTATGTCACCTACCCAAATTCTAAGAATATTATTTTATTGGAAAAATACATTATGTTAAATTTTAATTACAAATTTTTGTAATTATGACCAAGTTTGGTCAAGGATAATTGTAATTACTGATTATTATTATTTAATAAATTAAAGTAGGAGACAAACACCCAAGGGAATTGTTAAATGAGTGTTCACTGACCCACTATAAGGAATGGAAGCTGTTAGAAGGTATGGGAGAAATGGCAGCATTTGCAATCCACCACTAGCTGTTGGTTATGGGACAACTACCCCTAAATTTGTGGCATTATCCACCAGGTGGGTGGAAGAGAGCAAGCAGCTCATTATTGACCAGTTAACCACTAAAAGTCCTAGTCATCCTAGATAAGGCAATTCGAATTGGGCAGGAAGCCCCTCACAATATTTTCTGCAGAAATATTCCTCAAGTGCATCAGGTGAACACTGAGAGATTCAAATAGGGAGGCTATGTGAGAGTGCAACTGTAAGTCTGTTAATTATACTGAGAAGGAAAACCAGAGGTGCTGGTGCAGGTATCTCTGACTGCTGAGTCTTGATGACTGGACAATCTTTATTCTATGGCAAGTTGATGTACTAAGGCTTCTACAGAATCTTCCTCTTGGTGGTTCAGTGAACAAGCTCGGGGGTCCTAAGGCAAGTAACTTGGTTGTCTTCAGGAATAGGTTGGGTGGAACAGGTTACTTGGGCTATTTGTTTCTCCTACAGTCAACTAGGTTTTACTGTTCTTACTTTTTGTTTACAGTTAAATGTTTTTGTATAATAGAATTATTAATTACAGTCATATAGAAGAATCTATTCTATTTTCTGATCTGATTATTATTCTGAATGAAAGAGTTTCATCAAATGATTGAATCGATAACAATCTCTATATTTTTTCCCATGTTTTTATCTGCATCGTACTCTAATATAGAGAAGTAAATTAAGAAAGATAAGTGATAGGCAGAATGCCAATGATTGGAAAGATGATTACAGTAGTGTTATTGTTGAAATTCTGCCATATATTTGAACACAGTAAACATTACAGTATAGTATCAACAGTTGTATAGAATTCATCTAATTATTACATGAAATAAAAACACATTATGTTTTTGCACAGTTCTATATATTTCTTTTTAACTCTATTTAGTTCATATGGTAAGTATATGCATTTCAATATTATACATTTCATGTTTTTCAAGCAATTATATTTTCAAGAATTATAGCAGCTGCAAGAATTGATCTCTGTGTATATTTGTTACAATTATACATATTTTATTTCTTCACTAACTATCACGTTTGACTTCATATATTAAATATTTGCATAGTAGTATCAAACCCTAAAATATTACAGACCCTAGTTTCTGTTTACACAGTTCATAATTTTCTCCGCAAGCCATTCAAGGCAAACTTTAGACATTTCTTTTCTGAGTCTAAGAGTTATAGATTCCAAACCCTAACTAACATTTCGGGACTACTACAAGACAATAAGCATCACTTAGCAGAAAGCACAATTCAGTATCAATACCTAACGATAGTTTACAACTCTAGTAGGAAAGCATACACAGTGTCAAAAACATTCACATGTACGAGTTAAGTACTAGTTCGTGGGTTCGAATGCATCTGTACAAACAGGATTACCAACGAAAGCTACAGGTAGGGTTTCAATCATGAAATAAAATAGAACACCGTGGCGTAGCCATCTCAAAAACATAAATATCAACAACGAAAACAAAAGTATTGAAAACAACTTTTGCAGTTATGCAAACCATAACCCTCAACCAAAAACAACTATTGTTGTTCGGCATCACATAACAGTTATACAATTATTTCCTCAACCATTAATTTTAAAACAAGTCTTTTCATTTCAAGCGAGCCAATGTCTTTAGAAAAGGAGAACCCTAGGCTCTCATTTCACATTCAAAAAGTATAACAGAGTTTACATTACGGACCTGTCAAGGTTCCCAACATTACACAGAAGTTTAACCCTTATCAACCGAAACGTTTAAACGAGAACAAGATCCACAAACTACACAGGGTTTTACCCTTGAATTTAGCAGCACACAAACGAGAATCATGTTTTATCAACGACAAAGCCAGGCATCAAATAGCCAAGTACCAACTTAAACAAATGAGGGTTACCCTCTGTTTAGTATGTATCAAATCAAGACTTTAAAACTTCACACTCGACCATCACCGAAACAAAATCGAATGGTTCCAACTCTTGGCATATAGAAAGCATCACCAAAACCATGCTAAGGCACCTACGAGGTTTCGAGAACCACTGGAGCTTACCAGGAAGCAGTAGCAGCATGCCCATTCTCCAATCTCATGCATAAGAAACCTCCTACAAAGTGGGTACCTGCAAAGTTCATAGTTCAAAGGGTTACAAAACAAGAAAACGCTATTATTAAAAACAAGTAAAACATTATTAGTTTCATTATCATTAGAACTTACCCTTAGAAACGAAGCCCTAAACTTTGGTACACCACACTAGTAAAAACGCCGAAGCCTGTTGGCATTTGATAGTAACCACAAGTTAAACAGAGAAGATCTTTTCACAAACTGGAGGATTGAACCCCAGTCAACTATGAATTCAACAACTGACAGAAGAAAAACCACACACAACTTCCATGTTGTATCGTAGTGCTATGGCACAAGATTGTGAGCCTGCAAATTTTAAAACTATCCTCACAAATCCAAGGTTCGAAACCGAGGAAAGAGTCCTCCTCTCAACCAACTCTAAAACCCTACATTGCAGCAGACAGTCAGCTCCACGACCTTCCACCAAAAACGCAACAATGAATGTCGAAAACCATTTTTCCATTACTTACCAATGCGTGGATAGGGTTTCATTCACAGCCCCAGATCTCGCAGAGATCAACGGTGGAAGATCTTCCAGTTAAGACACGTTGATTATCGAACCACGATTGCAATCAATATTGCATTAATTGCTTCATCTACCATTTTCCAAGTAAGCAGATCGAGAGCCAATACATGGCACAAATCAGCTTGTTGTGATGCTCATTTCAAACATAAACCACGTGAATACCTTACAACTGGGCTTCAACATCACTTATCCGTGGGACAACGTTAATACTAGGCCTGTCAACGCCAGCTTGGAAAGCATGCCAAGTTAATACCCTATCAAAATCAAATTATTTGCATTGTTAGACCCGTGGATTGTATTTCTTATTTGTCTCTATAGTTTGTTGTTATGCATCGAACATTGTATTATATGCCAAGGTATGATGTGATTGAATAGTCGCTTTATAATGCTAACAATTCATTTACTAAGGCTCGTGTATAGATATATATAGAATAAAGTTTAGCCATATATATATATTGTTAATCATTGATGATGGAGACCATAGATATAGTTAGGATTCTAGTTATGCAAATGTATAATTAGATACTATGTACATTATAGATTTCATACAATAGCTATGAATTACCAATTCATAATAATAGTGTGAGCCTATAGTTAGATAAGTGATACACATTTTAATATGCTAGCCATGTATTGCAAAGTCTAATTAATAGATGTAATACCTAAGGTATAGTTTAAGTGGTGACGTTATACACTATAATGCTGAGTTCATAGAACAACATTAGTCACTAGACCGCTCATATTAACTATGTAATGATAATAATTGCAGCATTATAATAAATACTTGAAGGACATGAAATTATAACACTGAAGAGTTTTGTAAGTCAGCACACAAACTAGAGTTAGAACCAAGTATCCATACCTCCGGTCACTTGTTTTGCAAGGAAGTACTTAGCATTCTAATTCTACTTTGATGACGAATTGAAAGACACATGTACTCTTAACACATGTTGTCGTAGAATTTCGTACCTGCGGTCTCCACATAGAAACAATATTCAAATGCCTTAGCTAAACGTATCTAAGTAAACTCCAGGGTACCTCGTAGGACCCCTTTGTCAACATACAAACAAACTGTCAGCACTTCATCAAGAACATCATAATAGTACAAACTATGTACAGCATGTAATCATATTTAGAACTTAAACAAATCTGTAAATTGTATTCTTATGCATAATCATAAAAAGTTCTTTCGTTAAGGAGCTTAGCATTAGTTTAAATCTGAAATAGCAAATACAACTATATCATATTTATTTGAAAAGTATAACGTGTCATCTTTATTAATTATCTTAGTTAAGAAATCTAATTAGTTTATATATTCTGCATTAATGACTTTGATAATTAATACTATTTAAAAAAAAAAAAAAAATTGGTATTTTTACGGGATGTTACATGTGGTATCAGAGCTCACGTTCGAACTCTAGGCCTGAAAAGGTCCAAGAACATGCAACATAAAATTTATTTACAGCAAAAATCTTACTAATTAAAAAATTTAAACTATTTGTGTTATACATAAATTATTTTAAGTTATAGGTATGGAAGGATCAGCTGAACATTTAGAAGACAGATTTCGACTCAACAGTCATAGCATGGGACAACATTATGAAGAAGAAGTCCATGGTGAATTAAATGACAATTCGTCAGAATTGTTACGAGCATTTCAAGAGTTAAAGGAAGAAATCAGATTTGTAAAACAAGACAATGAGAAAATTTTGAAGGCACAAGAAGAATTAAATCAAGTGCTGTTCGAACAATGTCCAACTGACGAACATGATAGGGAAATTGAAAATAACTCCAATATTGAAGATTTACCTCATCGAGATAGGGGTAAGAAGATGAAAAATGATGATGCAAACAACATTTCAACATCATCAGAAGCTGCTCATGAAAAACGGAAAAAGAAACAAAACTATTCAAGTGATAGTAGCGAAGGAGACTACAAACCCAAAAGAAAAGGTCACAAACAGTATGAACAGATTTCTGGGGAGTTCAAGAAAATCAAACTCCCAACCTTCAATGGTGAAACTGAAAAAGGAGAGATAGTCGAAGCATGGCTTTCTGGCATGAAAAAATATTTCCAAATTTATGAATATTCAGAATCATTGAAGGAAAACATGGCAATATACAACTTGATTGGGAAAGAAGATATTTGGTGGCAGGACATCAAAAGAGTGAAGGGCATCAAAGACAAGGCTATAAATTGGAGCACTTTTACAAGATACTTCAAGAAAAAGTTCTTATCGGAACAATACTATGAAGAAAAATCAAAGCAATTCTATGACTTAAAGTTGGGAAGCATGAACATGAAAGAGATGATCAGTAAATTTCTGAATTTACTGAGGTATGTGCCATACCTCGTAGAAGAAAAACCAAAGATTCAAAGATACCCGAGTTGTCTACCTTTCAACATCAAGGACAGAATCGAGTATGACAATCCAAAGACCTTAGAAGAGGCCATGAGGAAAACAGCTTTCCGTTATGACACTAATAAGAAAAGAGAAGGAATATCAAACTGGAAAAGTCATAAACCCAGCAATTTTGAGGTGAGAAAGAAAAATTTCAAGTTTAGTGGAAATTCTGGTTTCCAGAAGAAAAAATTTCAGAATCGGAATTTTCAAGGAAACAATCCCAGAAACAGTCAGCACCAGAATTTTACAGCTCCTAGAAACACTCCCAATACTACCAGAACTAATGATCAAAAGGAACCTATCAAATGTTTTGAGTGTCAAGGTCCTCATTATGCATCAGAATGCCCCAAGAGGAAGCAGACAGCTAACAATATTCATTCCATACAGACTGAACCTAATGTTGGAGACTTGGCAAGGGAGATGCCCATAATTAATGCAACACTAGACAACAGGCAAGCAGATCATCAAGTCTCTATGGTAGAGATTGAAGGTACGCTACAAAACCATCCTGTTACTATTTTGATTGATCCAGGTGCTAGCCTGAGTTATATATCACCAGATGTTGTAAAAAGTTTAAATTTGAAAACAGAAAAATTCAATGAATCCTGGTTAGTTAGACTAGCAACAGGATCAAAAAGAAAAGTATATGAATTTATTGAAAGTTGTGTTTTATCCATGAATTAGTTAAAGACACAAAGGTTGGAAGATGTCATTGAGACAAGAGTGTGATTATGGTTCATATGCTTGTTGTTCATGCTAATCCTAAGATTTAGATTCCTTAGTCAATCTCAAGGAAAATATACCTCTATAATATAAAGTATCTACATAGATAATGTTGTGGAAAAAATTGCACAAGGGTGCATTCCTCCACTTGGTAAGGGGTTAGGCCTTGTAGGTTGCAGTAAGGCCTCAGTCCTTGGATCCCCTGTGTGTGTGTGGTTTTCCTTCAAATGATCCTGCAAAAGATTGTTAGTGGAATTCACATAAAAAAATAAAAGTAAACAAAATATAACAAAAGGAAATGGGGGGGAGAATTGAAACTCCAACAACAACCAATTGTATGCAAAACCACTTTGTATTTCCCAATGGTCAAGTTGTACAACACCTAGGAGGTGTGGGATTCAAGGGAATCCAAGACCATCAATTACGTAGGTCCTTCTTGTCCAAAATATATTCTAAGTGATTGGTAGAACAATGCAGAGAAACTCTTTCCCCTTGGAGGAAGTGTTAAATTTTTAGTATTAAATCACAATACTATAGGATCTTTGCTGAGAGAATAACATCTACAGTATATCAATGCATGACAATCATAATATGACAAGCATCACAAGCATCACAAGAATCAAAATCATAAAGACAAGAGACACAGAGTTTCCGTGGGGAAAACCCTAAGGTGAAAAACCCCACAACTTCCTCAGAGATAGAGAGAGCAATGGCTCAACCAAAATACAACCAAATAACACTGAGATAGTCTCCTAGCAGATGATCCTCCTCCTCCTCACTAGTGCGCCACTTTTCAGAGAGAGAGATAGTTACTTTTTCGAGTGAGTAAAATAGAGATCTCCTATCTCTATTTATACTCACCTTTTTGCCCAATGACCTACTGGGGCCGACTTGTCTACTTTGATACACCCACATTATATTATATATTAATCAGGGCCGACCCCATAAGGTGGTCTAATAACCCATCGGCAAGTACACACACTTGCGACACTTGTCAATCCACATGACGACACTTCCTTATAGAGGAATAACACATCTCTTATAAGGGTACAATAAATATAAATATAATATACAAATGAAATACATTCCGAAGTTACATATACATCAACACTCCCTCTTAACTAGGAAGGTATTTCTCGACACAGATCAGCTAGACAACTCTTCTTCTCTGGATCATCGTCATCGATGCATCGTCATCATCATCGTCACTGCTGCTACTATCTCAACCAATCTCTGTCTCTACTCGTCATAGGAAGTTCTACAGAGCCAGTCCTTTTTCATACTGGATGTAGGCCCACCACCTGCAGGTCTTCGTCATCACTGGCCATACTGTGGAATCCTCAGGACTTTTACGTGCGTCACAAAACCTCGAAAGAGCATCCCAGGATGTTACGAGCACACAGCTCTACCTATAGGATCTCCCAGGGCAACGAATTACATGTGACCTCACCACAAAACCTCGCAAGAGCATCCCAGGCTGTTACGAGCACACAGCTCTACCTATAGGATCTCCCAGGGCAACGAATTACATGTGTTCATGGCAAAACCTCGCAAGAGCATCCCAGGACTGATTACGGGCACACAGCCCAACCTATCGGATCTCCCAGGGAAACTAATTACATGCCATAGGACAAAACCTCGCAAGAGCATCTGCCAGATATCCCAGGGCGCTATTATATGCCATAGGAAAAACCTCGAAAGACTATCTGCAGATCTCCCAGGGCAACGAATTACATGTCCTCCCAGAGCAAAACCTCGAAAGAGCATTTGCCAGATGTCCCAGGGCACCGAATTACATGCCATAGGCAAAACCTCGAAAGACCATCTGCAAATCTCCCAGGGCAACGAATTACATGCTCATCTGCACAACCTGATCCACGGCCATAGAGTATCAACCTGATACTCACCATACATCATCCTGATGTATCCATGATCATCCTGATCATCATCACTGCAACGTCCTGCTGCATGTCATCTGGAGCAACATCCTGAAGCTCGTCATCTATGATCATCCTGATCATCACTGCAACATCCTGCTGCATGTCATCTGGAGCAACATCCTGAAGCTCGTCATCTATGATCATCCTGATCATCACTGCAACATCCTGCTGCATGTCATCTGGAGCAACATCCTGAAGCTCGTCATCTATGATCATCCTGATCATCACTGCAACATCCTGCTGCATGATCCACCTGATCATCAATGCATCTACCTGATGCATACCAAGTATCATACATGATCCTCCTGATCATCAATGTATCCACCTGATACAAATACATGATACATATCATCATACATGATCCTCCTGATCATCAATGCATCTACCTGATGCATACCAAGTATCTACCTGATACATATCATCATACATGATCCTCCTGATCATCAATGTATCCACCTGATACAAATACAAATACATGATACATATCACCATACATGATCCACCTGATCATACAATGTATCCACCTGATACATATACAGATACATGGTCCAAGCATCCAACATGATGCATACATACATACATAAAATGATCCAACTGATCATATCCAGCATCCACATGATGCGTACATACATACATAAAATGATCCAACTGATCATATCCAGCATCCATATGATGCGTACATACATACATAAAATGATCCAACTGATCATATCCAGGAAGAAACCAGAACATCATCCTGATGCTCATCATCCAGCGCTTACATCCACAGCCATGTGAAGGATCCTCCTTCCAACATGCTTGGAATGGATTCAGCAAATGTGTCCATCACTTCTTCCTCAAAGTATCCTCGATCTGAAGCACGCCAAGCCTCTCTCTGAAGTACTCGAACTTCACCCTGGCTAGTGGCTTCGTCAGCACATCTGCAATCTGCTCGTCCGTCGCAACATACAGGAGCTTCACAGCTCCTCTCTGCACCATATCCCTGATATACTGATATTTGATCTCTATGTGTTTCGACCTGTCATGAAACACTGGGTTCTCGGACAGCTTCACACAACTCTGGTTATCACAGAAGATACCAGTAGCCTCCAATGGGAGATCAAATAACTCAGACAGTAGCTTCTGTAGCCATACTGCCTCACAACTAGCTGAATAGGCTGCAACATACTTTGCCTCAGCTGTACTCAGTGCTACGCAGGACTGCTTCCTGCTAAACCAAGAGATCACACCTGATCCCATACTGAAGCAACACCCAGATGTGCTCTTCCTGTCTGCAGCACTGCCAGCCCAGTCTGAATCAACATAACCCTGCAGGTTAAACTTTTGATTTGCCTCATACCTGAGCCCATAATCCACTGTACCCTTTAGGTACCTCAGAACATGCTTTACAGCAACCAGGTGAACACTTCTTGGATCTATCAGGAACTGGCTCAATGTGTTCACAGCAAAGCAAATGTCTGGTCTCGTGTTCGTCAAGTACATCAAGGACCCAATCATCTGACGATACATAGAGACATCAACTAGCTCAAATGAAGCATCACATAGAAGCTTCAGATTCGATGCCATCGGTGTGGCCATGGCCTTGCAATCCATCATCCCGAATCTCTTCAGGATATCTACTGTGTACTTCCCTTGACCAAGGAAGATCCCACCTGCATTCTGCCACACCTCCATACCTAGGAAATAGTGCATCATTCCCAAGTATTTCATATCGAATTCAGCTGCAAGCTTCCTCTTGGTATCCGCAATCAGTCTGTCATCTCCTGTCACAAATAGGTCATCCACATACAGTAGTAGAATCACAGGATTCCCTTCCTCAACCTTGTAGTAAAGGTTGGAATCCGCTTTACTCTTGGTAAAGCCCAAACTAGATAGGAAACTGTCCATCCTACCATACCAAGTTCTGGGAGCCTGCTTCAAGCCATACAAGGCTTTCTTCAATCTGCATACATATGACTCCCTGTTATGTATTTCAAAACCGAGTGGTTGTTTCACATATACTTCCTCTTCTACTACACCGTTCAGGAAAGCAGTCTTGACATCCATCTGCTGTATCTTCCATTTCATTGCTACAGCCAGGGCAAGTACTGTTCTGATGGAAGTATACCTGGCTACAGGTGCAAAGGTTTCTTCATAATCTATTCCTTCTTTTTGAGAGAAACCACGAGCTACGAATCTTGCTTTGTATTTTTCCACACTGCCATCTGCAGCATGCTTGATTTTGTAGATCCACTTGGAAGTCACAACAGACTTCTCTTTAGGTCTTGGGACAACATCCCAAACATCATTCTTCATTATTGATTGGTATTCCTCAACCATAGCATCCTTCCACTCTTTCTTTTCTTCTGCCTCTTCATAACTGGAAGGCTCTTTGTTCATAATGTCACAGAGTAAGGCAACATAACTGGTGTGTGATCTGGTTCTCTTCTTTGCTCTGTGTTCTTCTTCTGGAATGCCAAATCTTTCTGCATCATGAATGAGCTCTCTAGCCCATACAGGTTTCCTCTTGTGAGAGTTATCCTCACGGGGTGGATCTACAGGTTCTTGTGGATCTTCAAACTCACGAACCACTTCAGGAACTGCTTCAGTCATGGTAGTGTCCTGAAATCTTGTTTCCTTAGGTTCTTCATAAACTTCGGTAGGTGTCTTCCTTGATTTGATGAATGCTGAGTTTTCATCAAATGTTACATCCCTACTGACATCAATTTTCTTGAACCCTGGAAAGTATATTCTGTAAGCCTTCGAGCTTTCACTATATCCCACAAAGATGCCCTTCTTTCCTGAAGGATCTAGTTTAGTCCTCTGGACAACCGAATATTCTGAGATGGCTGACTTCAGGTTTCTTACCAGAAAAGACCTCTTCTGGTGTCTTGTTGTCCAATATCTTGTGGGGTGTTCTATTCTGCACATATACAACTGTTCTAGCTGCTTCTGCCCATAGATGCATAGGAAGATCCTGGTCATGCAACATTGCCCTTGCTGCTTCCATGATGGTTCTGTTCTTCCTTTCTGCAACTCCATTCTGTTGAGGATTATAAGGAGCAGTCAACTCCCTCTTAATCCCTGAATCACTGCAAAGCTTCTTGAAGTCATTTGAGGTGAATTCTCCACCATTGTCGGATCTGAAAGTTTTGATTTTCTTGTCAGTTTGATTCTCCATCAAGGTTTTGAATTCCTTGAATTTATCAAGCACCTCATCTTTTCCCTTCAAGAAGTATACCCAAGTCTTCCTGGAGAATTCATCAATGAATGATACATAGTAAACATACCCACTTAGGGAACTAGATGACATGGGGCCACATACATCTGAGTGGATGATTTCCAGAATGTCTTTTGCCTTGCTTTCACTGCTTGGGAAATCCTTCTTAGTGTTCTTTCCTTTTGCACATCCTTTACAGACACCTTCATGCTTGGTCTTGATTTCAGGAAGACCCTCTACTGCCTTGCTTGCAATTGAAAGTGCCCTATAGTGCATATGAGCAAGTCTTCTATGCCAAAGTTCACTTGGCTCCATGGATTCATGTACCATGGCATGTTCAGGTTGTCCCTTCAATTTATACAAGCCTCCCTCTTCCTCTCCAATCACTACTGCATCATCTATGGTCTTTCCCTTTGGCCACATTAGGACTTGGCCATCCACAAATGCAACCCTCATACCTTTTGCATCCAATGCAGAGATGGAGAGTAAGTTCTTCTTGAGCCCAGGTACATAAAGTACTTCTTTCATCTTCAATGATTTTCCAGAATCTAGGTTGTAGGAGGCTTCACCACTTCCTTTGATTGGATATTGATAATCATCCCCAAGTTTCACCTTATGGGGTGATTCATGTTCAGAAAGGTTCACAAAGGATTCCTTGAACCCAGTCATGTGTTTGGAGGCCCCACTATCAATCAACCAATCATTACAACCATGGGAGATGGTACCAGTGAGTGCAGAGATCAGAACATATTCTTCTTCACTTGATGAGTCATCATCACTACTACTTTCTGCCTTAGCCTTCTTCTTTGGGGGTTCATCATCTTCGGCAGCATGAGCATGAAACCTTCTTTTGCTGCCCTTCTTCTTCTTACTAGAGTTGTTGTTATTATCCCTTTTGTTCTTAGGACAATCTGAAGCAAAGTGACCCTTCTCATTGCATGTGAAGCATCTTAGGTCTTTCTTGTTCTTCTTTTGATGGGATCTATTGAGGCGAGAGAGATCCTTCTTGGTTTTGCTTCTTTTGGTGTGAGCTGCAAGATCTTGATCTTCTCCTCCCATCTTTTCCTCACGAGCTATAAGTCTAGCTTCTTCTTGAGAACATTCCTCCCGAAGTCTACTGAAAGAGATCAACTTCTTCCTTGCACAAATTCCTTGAATAAAGGAATCCCATGACCTGGGTAGGCCATTTAGAGTAATCATCACCACCTCACCATTCTCCACCATTTCATCTACTGCTTCTAATTGTTCCTTGATTTGAGAGACCCTTGAAAAGTAAGATTGAATGGTTTCTCCATTCTGAAACTTTACTACTTTCAATTGGTTCCGCAGGGTCATCTTCCGATTTATGTTCTTTCCTTCAAATAGCTTGGTCAAGGATTCAAACATCTCCTTGGGTGTCTTGAGAGAAGACACATGGGGAATGAGATGGTATTTGATAGAATCAGCAATAATTCTCTTTGCCTTGACCAAGTTCTTCTTGTGCAATGCCTTGGCCTCTTCATCCTCTGGGATAGGGATGTCTTCTTTCACATATGAGTCCAACTCATTCTCTTCCAGGATTAGCCCAATCCTATACTTCCAGGCTCGGAAGTTATCAGCCCCTTCAAGCTTATCCTCAAGCTTGGTGTGGAGAGACATCTTTAATAGTACTTCAAATGGAAATAGAAAAGATTTAGGACTTACCACTTGAAGTGCTGAAAACTGGATCTGGTCCCGGATTAGGGTTTGTCAGAGAAACCCTAAAAATTCAAAATGTGAATTTCAAAATTCCGAAAGGATAGAAAGATGCGCCTTGGAGAGCTGATCAGCCTAGTACATTCAGAATTTGAGATCAGCAAAGTCTTGCCCTTCAAAATTGCCTTTTTATCCTCCCGGGTTCACTGGGGAGAGCCCTGAATTAGGGTTTGAGTTTCCCGGAGATCTACCCAGCCAAAAATCTTGATCCAAAGCTCAAACCTTCGATTTTTGAAAGGAGCTTCCAGCTGTACCTTCAGTTTCCAGAAATTCCTATTTTTGTGGAAACCCTAATTTTTAGGGCCAAATCTGAAAATGCTCGGAACTGAATTCTGATTGGACAGATAGATGCGCCTTGATGAGTAGATCCAATCTACTATACTGAATTTCAAAAATCTGTGGAGAGAAACCCAATAAACAAGGAATACAAGCTTCCGTCACTGCAAAATGTCTTCTTCTCAGTTAAGCTCTGATACCATGTTAAATTTTTAGTATTAAATCACAATACTATAGGATCTTTGCTGAGAGAATAACATCTATAGTATATCAATTCATGACAATCATAATATGACAAGCATCACAAGCATCACAAGAATCAAAATCATAGAGACAAGAGACACAGAGTTTCCGTGGGGAAAACCCTAAGGTGAAAAACCCCACAACTTCCTCAGAGATAGAGAGAGCAATGGCTCAACCAAAATACAACCAAATAACACTGAGATAGTCTCCTAGCAGATGATCCTCCTCCTCCTCACTAGTGCGCCACTTTTCAGAGAGAGAGATAGTTACTTTTTCGAGTGAGTAAAATAGAGATCTCCTATCTCTATTTATACTCACCTTTTTGCCCAGTGACCTACTGGGGCCGACTTGTCTACTTTGATACACCCACATTATATTATATATTAATCAGGGCCGACCCCATAAGGTGGTATAATAACCCATCGGCAAGTACACACACTTGCGACACTTGTCAATCCACATGACGACACTTCCTTATAGAGGAATAACACATCTCTTATAAGGGTACAATAAATATAAATATAATATGCAGATGAAATACATTCCGAAGTTACATATACATCAACAGGAAGGTGGCAAGGGATCTTGGGAATACTTATAAAGGTAGGAAGAGGTGGGATATGAGAAAGCTCCAACAAAAATCCAATAGCATAACCTTACTCTTCTTTTCTCTCTACAAAATGCATATCAATGGCTTGCTTTTATAGGCCAAGAGGTGGCCAAGAAACAACTAGATCCAAATGTGAACTCATACACTCCATGAACTAGTTCCAAGATAATCCAAGGGGGCTATTTAATGCCAACAAGTGTGTGAGGAGCCGAATTAAGACTCTTGGAGGTGATGGAGCCTTCATTGCGCAGTGAGAAACAGGTGGTCCTGTGTTTATGGACAATCTACTCAAGCGGACTCAAGCAAGATCTCCCTAGTCCAAGTGGATCTAGAACAAATAAGTACAGAACGCAATCTATATGAAGGCAAATAGCGCCAGGAAGGGATCAACGTAGCTTGCAAATGGGAAGCAAGAGCCATTGGAGGCTAGGCCTACATTCAACATGAAAAAGGGCTGGCTCTGTAGAGATTCCTATGTCGAGTAGATTGGAGATCGATGGTCGAGATAGTAGCAGTAGTGACGATGATGATCCAGTGACAAAGACTTGTGTTGATGACTTTGTCAAGAGGATACCTTCCTAGTTAAGAGGGAGTGTTAATGTAATTGTAACTTCAGAATATATTCACTTGTATATTTTATATTGTATTTGTATTTTATTATTGTACTGCCGACGAAGATGTTAATTCCTCCGGTCGGGAGAGTCATTATTGTACTTGAGTCATGTAAAGTCAATGAGGTTAACCCTCCATTATATGTCGGGGCTTTAGACCCCTGAGTTGAGTCTTTCATGGGTTATTAGACTCTCCTAGAGAAGTCGGCCCAGTCAGTTACACTTAGGGGCCGACATGTTTGGGGTTAAGGACAAGTGAAAGGTAAAGTATAAATAGAGAGGGTGATCCTCTCTATTTTATCATTCACTCACTCACTCATTCGCATAAGTGAGAGAGAGAGAAGTTTGCACAAGTGGAGGAGGAGGAAGCTGTTGAAGACCATCTCTTTGTTTTGGATTTTTGTATTATTGCTCATTCTATCTTTGAGGAAGTTGCAGGTTTTTCTACTTCATGGCTTCCCCAGTGAAATGCTTTGTGTCTCTTGTCTCTTGTGTTTGATTTGTTGTGCATGTTATTCTCTCAGATAAGATCCAAGATCATATTGAATTAAATTGCGAAAAACTAACAGGTAATAAATGCTCGGTATAGTTCATCCTTCAGACGAGTCCAATCCCAAACATCTTACGAACCTAGGATAGGAGGGGTTCGTCCCAAAAAGAGCCCCTCAATGTTAGATTTTAGCGAGTCCAAAGAAGGTAAAATCGACATCATTTCATGTTTAGAGAGTCTGAAAAGAACTAAAGAAGACTCCACAGGTTCTTTTTCGTAAAATTTAGTCTCTTCACCCAAAAAAGGATAAGACAACGTGAGAGAGAACTCTTCCAGTCATGCTTGGCTAGAGTGCTCATTTTTCGTAAATAGTACCTTCTGGTCTGAAAAAGGGGTAAATTATCACTAGAAAGATGATCATTCAAATACCTTTACAAGCATGAAAGCATCAAGTTCTCTTGGAAATATTTTTCATATTTAGGGAGTCTGAAAACAACTTAAAGGAAGACTCCTGTGGGGTCTCTTTTTCATGGGAGTTTTACAAGCCTGAAAAAGTGATAAAAGATAACTCAGTAACTTATTCTCATCGTTTTACGAGCATGACAAGGAACAAAGAGTAAGCTTGGTGTTATTAATGTTTTGTTTTAACGAGCGGAATAATAACACAAAAATGCTCAAAGATTTGTTCACACCTGATAACAGGCGTAAGATGACCACAATCATAACCAAAAATTTTAGTATGGCGCTTTACTTCACCTGTAGACTCCAAAAACTAGGTCAAAATGATAAATTAGGAAAAATATTCCGAACTATAGAAAAAATGACCCATAAAAGAATAAATTAAAAAGAGAATATTCCATTTTCAATATAAAAATGAGCAAATAGTAAAAATTAGTTACTATTTCTTTTTACCAAATTGGGAGGGTGAAAAAATATCATTTGGAATCGATTTTCAAGTGTCGATTGCGGGAGTTACGGTCAGCCATTTTCATCATCATCAACATCACGTAGACCTAAACCTTGTCCTCTTCATTTTAAGTGGAGTCCCCAGTATGGTCGCCAGATTTGTTTATGGACAATCTACTCAAGCGGACTCAAACAAGATCTCCCTAGTCTAAGTGGATCTAGAACAAATAAGTACATAACACAATATACTTTCCTAGATCAATAGAGATGCAAAGGAATAGGTAGATGACTTACCTCGGATCTGCAAATCCTTTCCTCTTTGTTGCTCCAAGCTCCAGGGCCTTCAGATCTTGAGCTGTGAAACCTTGTCAAGCATGTGGAAACAAGCAAACCGTAAAAGCATATCTAAATATGAATTGATCTAAACTAATAGTTAAGGAAGAAAGTTCTAAGCATTATCAACACAACAACAATACTTATCGAAAGAGTTTGTATTAATGTAATAATGGGAAATACATAGAGAAATAAGATCACAATCTAAGCCTCAACGTTGCAACTTCCATCCAACAATCCAAGCCAAGCCTCCAAAGGATAATGTTTTTCTCCCAAAGAATGAGTACGAATCACCTAGAATAATTCCACCAGCATGAGAGTACTATAGTCCTTCCTCCCTTCCAAATGGAGAGAGAGTCCTTATTTATAAGGCTAAATGGATAGAGTAAGTTGATGATTAAGTGGAGAGGTCTAAGGGATCTTACCATCGGGTTAGGGGACCGAATACTAGCCTTCCTATCAATTAGGGATAGACCTCCATATCACCAAGCTTCGAGAAGTCGCTTGAAGCTCCTTATTATCCACATTAACCAATCCTGGCGCACTCTGTATGAAGGAAACTGGCACCAAGAAGGGATCAACACAACTTGCAAATGGGAAGTAAGATCCACTGGCACACTCTGTCAGTATGCATCATGCGCTACCCTTAGTCCGACGCCTCTTGCTAGAAAGCAGGATGCGCCAGTGCAACTACACATGGTGGAAACATAAGGACAACAACTTGCTCTTGATGTTTTTAGCCAAGGAAACTTCAGGGATTAACGCACGGAGTTGACACATGACTAAATAACATGTGCTATACTACTGGTTATCAATGGTTCAACCGCATGACCTCTTCTTTTGATTGGTATTGCGCACTTTTAGACTCATGTTTCCTTTTGGATTTGTTGAGGATGTGGTGAATTATACTCTTTATGTTGTTGATTCCTTACGGCAAGAATCTCCGAAATGTCGCATGTGCGTGATATTTAGGCGTTAATATACACCCCTTGATGTATGAGGGAAGGTACTGTAGAGCCGATAATGCATCATCATTTCTTGTGTTTCTCTCCTATTCTGTAGGACAAATCCTATGTGTACAATAGGGTCCTCCCATGGGGGAATATTGTTAGTGACGTCTGTTGGAGCTGGAGTAAAGAATGGTATTTTATACAAACAAGGTAGATAAACCCATGCCCATGAAATTTTTCAAGGTGATTACATTGAGAGAGGACCAAGGGGTCAACTCAATGATACTACTGGGACATGGATGAAGGAAGCTTCGATCCATGTGAGAGAAAATAACCCAGGAACTGTTGTGGAGTGGTGAAGAAGTGATACTACTAATGATCACGATAATCCCATGGGGATGGGGAACTAGTCTAGTTGTGAAGCTTCCTAGGAGAGAACTTCATTGTTCTAGATGGACTGCTACCATGGTTTTCAAATGTGAAAAATACTACCTTCAAATGTATGTTTCCCCCTGATGCTTAGGGAGCACTAATGACTCTCCCTACTAAGTTCAAGGTGATCCCTCATAGTGATTGAAGGGATCCCAAGGTATGAATGCAACTACTGCAACTCTCAGAATATAATGTTTTGACATCGAGGAGAGTTGAAGTACATGATAAGACGAGGGTCTTATCTTGAGAACCGATATCATGTTGTAACTAACTATTGGAACGAAATACCTGACAAAAGATTGGTTGATAAGCATGGGGATCATAACTTCCGTTGATTGATGTAAACATGGGGATTGTGGATGGTATCCTTCCTTTTTGAATGGTACAAGTTGATACGGAGGTAGACAAACTGAAAATGAAAGGGCTTTGATGGAGACACAATATGGAGAATAATGGTGACAAAAAAAAAAATATTGTTAAGGATATTTGAGACTCAAAATAAATCGATCAAAGGCGATTATGGGTTTCTTCCAAAAAGAATACAGTGTTCCCTCAATGTTAGGCCATGGGGGAACAATTTGTACATAAAGAATAATCGTGTGGTCCCCACATTTTTGGGTGTGTCGGGGTACAAAGTTGATGATGGGTGGAGTCCCCACAGTTTTGAGTGGGTTGGGGGATCCTTTCCAAGATGAGGTGGAGGTTGGTTTACAAATGCAAAGATGGGTTCCCCATGAATCAATTCCATGTAGATTAATCCTACGGGAAGAACTGAATAGAATTGGTTGATTTTGAGGGTGGGGGCCCCATATGTGTCTTTGCGGGGGTAATGATGCAAGGAAGATTACAAAAGGTAAAGTGCTCATGGAGGTATGAATGGTATTTGTGAATCTTAATCGTAACAAGCGTCAAGGAATCAAATGGCGTCTACTACAAGAGTCAGGGGAGTACATGTGAAACTATAAAATGATGAGCTAGGGGTGGCCTTTTCAAGGTGTATCAGATTCCTAGGACTTGTGGGTTGTCAACATCATGGGTGTCAATTTATGACGAGGTTGGAGATGATGTGTACACCCATGGGGGAACATGCTATTCGTAGTGATGATGTTGATGGTACATCAAGACTGGGAATGAGGGCCCTATGGTTGAATGAGGGCCCTATGGTTATCATCGGGAATACTGGTAAATGCATTGTAAATGGAGGCAAAACATTGCCTATATGCCAATTTCAAAATGATAGATGTGGTAAGAGCCCATGAACATTGTTGAGGATGGATTCTTATTATTATAATGGAAAAAAAGAGTCTACTACATGTCTTGGTCGTGATCCTGCACATATGGAGCACATACCCAAGTTTAGTAAAGAACGTGACCAAGGTAGTGAAAATGCAGAAAACACAAAACCGAAACAAGCCTCACATGTGGGGTTCTCGTGAATCTAGGGTAGAAGCATTTAAGGTAAAACCTGTTGATAGGGTGTTGAGAGTGAGTTCTTTTGGGTCGGTTAATACATATTTTCATTTTGGGAGACATTGTTTAAAGATGTAAGGGACAGTCCATTTAGATACGAATTTACCAAGTCCCGGTTTGTTGTCTTTCTTGGCGTTGAAGATGAGGACAAAGTCACCCTCACTAAAGGTGCGAGGTCGCACACGTCGATCGTAATGTTCCTTGGAACAAAATTTCATGGCCTCATTTTGTTGAAGGGAGTTACAACATTCTTTTTCGAGGTGTTGCAAAATAAATAGCCGTTGCTCGAGAGCGAGAGTATTTTGTAGAAACTCAACATCTGATTGGAGGGTAGGGATTTGGAACTCAATGGGAAGGACAACTTCTACTCCATGGACAAGGTGGAATGGAGTAAATCCTATCGCAGTCTTGACCGAGGTACGTTAATCCAAAAGAGATGGGAATAACATGTGATACCAATTAGATTTGTTCTTATTCATTGTGCATTAGAGCATAGTTTTGAGAAGTTTGTTTACAGATTCAACTTGGTCATTTTCCCAGGGGTAGTAAGCTATCAAAAATTCATTTTTAAATCCTTACCGTCACAATATTCATTCAAAGGTCTTGTTGCAGAATTTTTTTCCATTATCAAATTCCAGTTGTTTGGGTATGCCAAAGCGGGAGATGACATGGATAAAGAAGAAACACGCAATGGTATGTGGGCATGGAGTTGGCCCATTTAGTGAAGTAATTGATGGTGACAACGATATAATGGTGACCTTACGTCGATGTAGGGAGACACTTCATGATATCGATTTCCCACTTGAAAAATGGCCTAGCGGTGATGACTGGATGTAGAGGAGTAGGTGGGGACCATGTTTTGCAAGAAAATACATGACAATTCGCACACAGTTTGACTGCGTAAACACAATCCTTTAATATAGAGGGCCAAAAATATACTACATGTAAGATTTTTTGGGTAGTCGCTAGTCCTGAGAGGTGGTCTCCATAGGCACCACTATGGTAGTCATTGAGAACTTGTTCAACCTCTGCATGTATTAGAAAACATCGCAGGAAGGTGTCTATGACACAGTGGTATAGGACATATCTGATGAGAAGGTATCTGGGTGCTTGGTGGCGGATATTTCGGTGGTCATCGCGGGATAGGAGGGGGGGGGATTTATGAGTATGGAGATAGGTTAGGATATTGACGTACCATGGGTCATGGCTAGCTATGAAGAAGAGATGCTCATAAGGTAATTGGTCCTGACTAGGGTCACCTGAGGTGATAGACAGGGGGTCCATAATGAGCTCAGTTAGGGCCATATCTTTCTTTCTTTTAGGGACACAAAATTCGAGGTCAAATTCTTGTAATATGACAATGCAACGTGCAAATTTACTATTGATAAGTCCGTGGATAAGTATGTATTGCATGGGGTTGGAGCTAGCGACCACAGTTGTTTTTTGGAGAAAAATGTAATGGCGTAGATTCTATGTCAGCTACTCAAATTCTGAGAATATTATTTTATTGGAAAAATACATTATGTTAAATTTTAATTACAAAGTTTTTTAATTATGACCAATTTTGGTCAAGGATAATTGTAATTACTGAGTATTATTATTTAATAAATTAAAGTAGGAGACAAACACCCAAGGGGATTGTTAAATGAGTGTTCACTAACCCACTATAAGGAATGGAAGTTGTTAGAAGGTATGGGACAAATGGCAGCATTTGCACTGCACCACTAGCTGTTGGTTATGGGACAACTACCCCTAAATTTGTGGCATTATCCACCAGGTGGGTGGAAGAGAGAAGGCAGCTCATTAATGACCAGTTAACCACTAAAAGTCCTAGGCATCCTAGATAAGGCAATTTGAATTGGGCAGGCAGCCCCTCACAATATTTTCTGCAGAAATATTCCTCAAGTGCATCAGGTGAACACTGAGAGATTCGAATAGGGAGGTTATGTGAGAGTGCAACTATAAGTTTGCTAATTATATTGAGAAAGAAAACCAGAGGTGCTGGTGTAGGTCTCCTTGACTGTTGAGTCTTGATGACTGGACAATCTTTATTCTGTGGCAATTTGATGTACTAAGGCTTCTATAGAATCTTCCTCCTGGTGGTTCAGTGAACAGGCTCGGGGGTCCTGAGGCAAGTAACTTGGTTGTCTTCAGGAATAGGTTGGGGCGAACAGGTTCCTTAGGCTGTTTGTTTCTCCTACAGTCAACCAGGTTTTATTGTTCTTACTTTTTGTTTATAGTTAAATGTTTCTGTATAATAGAATTATTAATTACAGTCATATAGAAGAATCTATTCTATTTTATGATCTAATTACTATTCTGAATGAAAGAGCTTTATGAAATGATTGAATCGATAACCATCTCTATATTTTTCCCCATGTTGTTATCTGCATCGTACTCCAGTATAGAGAAGTAAATTAAGAAAGATAAGTGATGGGTAGAATGCTAATGATTGGAAAGATGATTACAGTAGTGTTCTTGTTGAAATTCTGCCATATATTTGAACACAGTAAACATTACAGTATAGTACCAACAGCTGTATAGAATTCATCTAATTATTACATGAAAGAAAAACACATTATGTTTCTATACAGTTCTATATATTTCTTTTTAACTCTATTTAGTTGATATAGTAAGTAAATGCATTTCAATATTATACATTTCATGTTTTTCAGCAATTATATTTTCAAGAATTATAGCAGCTGCAAGAATTAATCTCTTTGTAGATTTGTTACAATTATACATATTTTATTTCTTCGTTGACTATCACTTTTGACTTCATATATTATATATCTGCACAGTAGTATCAAACCCTAAAATATTACAGACCCCAGTTTCTGTTTACACAGTTCATAATTTTCTCCTCAAGCCATTCAAGGAAAACTTTAGACATTTCTTCTCTGAGTCTAACAGTTATAGATTCCAAACCCTAACTAACATTTTGAGACTACTACAAGAAAGTAAGCATCACTTAGCAGAAAGCACAATTCAGTATCAATACCTAACGATAGTTTACAACTCTAGTAGGAAAGCATACACAGTGTCAAAAACATTGACATGTATGAGTTAAGGACCAGTTCGTGGATTCGAATACATCTGTACAAACAAGATTACCAACGAAAGCTACAGGTAGGGTTTCAATCATGAAATAAAATAGAACACCGTGGAATAGCCATCTCAAAAACATAAATATCAACAACGATAACAAAAGTATAGAGAACAACTTTTGCAGTTATGCAAACCATAACCCTCGGCCAAAAACAACTATCGTTGTTTGGCATCACATAATAGTTATACAATTATTTCCCCAACCATTAATTTTAAAACAAGTCATTTCATTTCAAGCGAGCCAATGTCTTTAGAAAAGGAGAACCCTCGGCTCTCATTTCACATTCAAAAAGTATAACAGGTTTACATTATGGACCTGTCAAGGTTCCCAACATTACACAGAAGTTTAACCCTTATCAACCAAAATGTTTAAACGAGAACAAGATCCACAAACTACATAGGGTCTTACCCTTGACTTTAGCAGCACAAAAACGAGAATCAAGTTCTTATCAACGACACAGCCAGGCATCAAATAGCCACGTAGCAACTTAAACAAATGAGGGTTACCCTCTATTTAGTATGTATCAAATCAAGACTTTAAAACTTCACACTCGACCATCACCGAAACAAAATCGAATGGTTCCAACTCTTGGCATATAGAAAGCATCACCAAAACCATGCCAAGGGACCTACGAGGTTTCGAGAACCACCAGAGCTTACCAGGAAGCAGTAGCAGCATGCCCATTCTCCAATCTCAAGCATAAGAAACCTCCTACGAAGTGGGTACTTGCAAAGTTCACAAATCGAAGGTTTACAAAACAAGAAAACGCTATTATTAAAAACAAGTAAAATAGTATTAGTTTCATTATCGTCAAAACTTACCCTTAGAAACGAAGCCCTGAAATTTGGTACGCCACACCAGTAAAAACGACGAAGCCTGTTGGCATTTGACAGTAACCACGATTTAAACACAGAATATCTTTTCTTGCCCGTGAAGCAAAACGCGATTTTCCATGCAGGGTGGCTTGCCCATACCCGAAATTGGACAGCCATATCTCTCATTCCCCAAGGCATTAACTACCTCAACCAACTCTTGGGAGAAATCAATGATTGGGTACAAAAGTCAACATGGGTAGTTGAGGGTTTGATGGGTTTTCTCATTGACACTTGGCTTGACTTGATAGGCTCCAAGGGTTTGAATGTTTTCTCTCCCAATTCCTTGTAAAATCATGCCCCCATCTCTTGTTGCATTACATAGCTAGTTGTGGGTATTTTATTAAAATGCATATTTACATGATGTTTGAAATTCCAATGTGCCTAGCTAGCACGCAAACCATATGCATCAATAAATCGATGGTGGGGCCTTGGCCTTGAGCTCCTCACCATGATTTCATAACAATATTACATCATTTACAATTTTAATGCCATGGGGTCAAACTGGGGACATTACAGTTGTCTACCTTTCAACATCAAGGACAGAATCGAGTATGACAATCCAAAGACCTTAGAAGAGGCCATGAGTAAAGCAACTTTCCGTTATGACACTAATAAGAAAAGAGAAGGAATATCAAACTGGAAAAGTCATAAACCCAGCAATTTTGAGGTGAGAGAAAAATTTCAAGTTTAGTGGAAATTCTGGTTTCTAGAAGAAAAATTTTCAGAATCAAAATTTTCAAGGAAATAATCCCAGAAATAGTTAGTGACAGAATTTTACAACTCCTAGAAACACTCCCAATACTACCCGAATTAATGATCAAAAGGCACCTATCAAATGTTTTGAGTGTCAAGGTACTCATTATGCATCAGAATGCCCCAAGAGGAAGCAGATAGCTAACAATATTCATTCCATACAGACTGAACCTACTGTTGGATACTTGGCAAGGGAGATGCCCATAATTAATGCAGCACTAGACAACAGGCAAAGAGATCATCAAGTCTCTATGGTAGAGATTGAAAGTATGCTACAAAACCATCCTGTTACTATTTTGATTGATCCATGTGCCAGCCTGAGTTATATATCACCAGATGTTGTAAAAAGTTTAAATTTGAAAACAGAAAAATTCAATGAATCCTGGTTAGTTAGACTAGCAACATGAACAAAAAGAAAAGTATCTGAATTGATTGAAAGTTGTGTTTTATCCATGAATCAATTAAAGATACAAACCAAGTTGAATGTTTTACCTTTAGGATCCTATGATATTATAATCGGAATGGATTGGTTAGAAGCCCATCATGTCATTTTGAATTGTTATAAGAAAAGTTTTACATGTTTAAATGATGAAGGAGAAACTGTAGAAGTAAAAGGTATTCCAAGAAAGACATCCCTTAGACGGATTTCAGCCATGCATGTAAAGAGAGTAGTTAGAAAAGGATATCAATTGTTTGCAGTAAATGTAGTAAATGATGAGTTTATTTGTAAAGAGGACAAATTGAAACTAGAAGACATACCTGTCCTAAAATATTTCAAAGATGTTTTTCCTGAGGAGATTCTAGGATTACCTCCTAAAAGAGATTTAGACTTTACCATCAAGTTAATACTAGGAGCAGTACCGAATTCTAAAGCTCCATATAGGATGAATATACTGAAATTAAATGAGTTGAAATCACAGTTGAAGGAACTGATTGATAAAAACTATATAAGACCCATCGTGTCTCCTTAGGGAGCACCTGTTATATTTGTTAAGAAGAAAGATGGTACCCTACGACTGTGCATAGATTATCGCCAGTTGAATAAGATGACAATCAAGATTCGATATTCATTGCCCCGCATAGACGATCTATTCGATCAGCTGCATGGAGAAACGATATTTTCAAAGATTGATTTAAGGTCAGGATATCATCAAGTGCGTGTGAAGGATGAGGATATTTTCAAAATAGCTTTTAGAACTCGATATGCACATTATGAGTTCGTAGTCATGCCATTTGGCTTGACTAATGCCCCAGCTGTATTTATGTGTTTAATGAACAATATTCTGCACAAATATTTGGATAAGTTTTCTATTGTGTTCCTAGACGACATTTTAGTGTATTCTAAAAGCAGAGAAGAGCATGACGAACATCTACGTATTATCTTACAAGTTCTGAGAGATCATCAACTATATGCTAAGTTTAGTAAGTGTGACTTTCACAAAGACAAAATTCAGTATTTAGGACACATAATTTCTAAGGAAGGAATCTCGGTTGACCCCGATAAGATAAAATCCATTAATGATTGGCTAGTTCCTAAGGATGTGTTGGATGTAAGATCATTTATGGGTATTACTGGATATTACATAAAATTTATAGAGGGTTTTTCAAAGATTGCAAACCCCACAACCTCCTTACAGAAGAAAGGGAAGAAATTTGTGTGGGATCATAAATGTTTAGACAGTTTTAAGAAGCCAAAGGAATTATTAACTATAGCACCTATTCTGAGGATAGCAGATCCTAATAAGGATTTTATAGTATGTACCAATGCACTTAATGATGGACTCGGTCGAGTCCTAACACAAGAGGGACATGGCGTTGCATACGAATCTAGAAAGCTGAAAATACATGAGAAAAACTACTCTACTTATGATTTAGAGTTATTAGCAATAATTCACGCTTTAAAAATGTGGCATCACCACCTTAATGGCAGAAAATTTACCTTGTTGACAGATAACATGGGTCTTAAATATTACTAGATCAGACAAATCTGAACACTAGACAAGCTAGATGGTTAACTTTTCTAAGTGAATATGATTTCGAAATTCAGCATATTAAAGGGAAAGAGAACAAGGTTGCTGATGCATTAAATCATAAAGAAAAACTAAATTTTATTTCAGCCATCAGTACTTACTCAACAGATTTAGAAAATCAGATCCTTGAAAGGAGTGAAACGGATGAAGAATACGGAAAATTACAAGAAAAGACAGCAAATAACAATTCTGAAAATTCTATGGCAGATTACAGTTTAAAGGAAAATGGATTGTTATTATACAAAAACAGATTGTATGTACCCAACATACCAGAAGTAAAAATTCTGATTTTAAATGAGATGCACAAAAGCCATTACTCTGGTCATCTAGGTTATTAGAAAACCATCACTATGCTACGGAAATAGTACTATTGGCCCAGAATGAAAGATGAAGTAGCAGAGTACATAGCTAAGTGTTTGGACTGTCAAAAAGTGAAGGTTGAACATCAACATCCGGCTGGACTGTTGCAGCCATTGCCTATACCTAGCTGGAAATGGGAAGTGATAAGCATAGATTTTATTACCAGTCTACCCAAAAATCAGAAACAAAATGACTCTATCATGGTGGTACTGGATAAACTCAGCAAGGCAACACACTTTATACCTGTAAAACTACTCATAAAGCTCTAGATATTGCAGAAATCTTTATGAAATAGATTTTTCGATTACATGGGATACCAAAAGTGATAATTTCAGACCGTGATTCTAAGTTTACTGGAAACTTCTGGAGGTCTTTATTTAAAGGGTTGAATACAACCTTAAACTTCAGTACAACATTTCATCCACAGACGGATGGACAGACAGAAAGAGTGAATTAGGTATTGGAAGACTTGCTGAAGATGTATGTTAAGGATCAGCCTCGTAAGTGGGAAGACTACTTGCATTTAGCGGAATTTGCATATAATAACCATTATCATGCATCAGCCAGTCTTATCCCTTTTGAAATTCTTTATGGTAGGAAATGTGATACACCTGTTTCTTGGAATGATCCAGTAAATAGAGTTGTTTTAGGACCTGAATTGTTGCAGGAGTTAGAACTAATTGTGAAACAGGTACAAAGAAATCTTAAAGCTGCCCAAGATAGGCAAAAGAGTCAAGCAGATCTTAAAAGGACTCATAAAGAGTTCCAGGTTGGGGAACATTTTTTTCTCAAGGGAAGACCGAAAAAGAGTTCATTGAAATTGGGAAGCTGTGCCAAGTTGGCACCCAGGTATTGTGTTCCTTTTGAAATATTGTCAAGGGTTGGACTAGTGGCATACCAACTGGCTTTGCCACCAAATTTAAAGATACATAATGTTTTTCATATATCATTTTTAGAGAAGTATGTACATGATGCTACTCATGTTGTAAATTCGAATGATGTATAGGTGGGACAAGACAGCGATTTTCAGGTGGAACCGGACTGTATCCTCGAAAGGAGGGAAACTCTACTCCGGAATCGCACCATTGGCCAGGTAAAGGTGCAATGGAAGCACCTTAGCCCAGAAGAGGCAACTTGGAAGTTGGAGAGCAATATGCAAGTAGCATACCCAACTCTGTTTCAGGAACACTCAGAGAATGATTAACCAACATCGAGGACGATGTTGAGACTTAAGGGGGGCTGTATGTCAACTACCCAAATTCTCAGAATATTATTTTATTGGCAAAATACTTTATGTTAAATTTTAATTACAAAGTTTTATAATTATGACCAAGTTTGGTCAAGGGTAATTGTAATTACTGATTATTATTATTTAATAAATTAAAGTAGGAGACAAATGTTGAGATATTGTAACTTCAAAGAATATTATATTTGTACTTTATTATTCCGGAGATGATTCATTCCTCCGTGAAGATCTTATTGTATATCCGGAGATGTTTATTCCTCCGTCGGAATGTGGTAACTTGGGTTATTAGACTTCCCTAGTGGGGGTCGGCCCTGTATGTGTTATGTGGGTCAAAGGGTTATTAGACCACCCTAGAGGGGTCGGCCCAGTCAGTTATAATGGGGTATTTAACCTAATGGTTAAATACGAGCCTACATGTACTTGTGTAAAATACATATCAGAGTAGTGTATAAATAGAGGAGGTGTGTTCCTCATTATACACATTCACTCACTTGAGGATAGAGCACTTGTGGAGGAGAGGTCTGCTATTGTGGAGGAGGAGATCATGTCTCAGGGTTTCATCTTTGTATATTGCTGGTCATCTATATTGAGGAAGCTTTGCTGGGTTTTCTACCCCATGAGGGTTTCCCAGGATAAATCTATGTCTCTTGTGTTTATGCTGTGCTTGTTGTTTCTTTAGTGATCCTGTATATGCTATTATTGTGTAATGGAATGTAATGCTGCTATTTTCTGTCTTAGCATATTGAATTTTAACATGGTATCAGAGCTAACCTGAAGGAAGACAAGGTATGGCACTAAAGACACTTGCTTTACTTACGAAAATTTGAAGGTTAGGGTTTTACATAGCAAAAACTAGTCATCGTAGCACTTTCGCTATAAATCCGTTTTGGAGACGTTTTCGGATCTGAAATTGTTACAGGACGAAGCTAAACTCTCCAGGTACCTTGTGTCCAAAGGACAACCTCTAATTCGTTGTAATTTGTGATTTATGATCTGTACAATATAGGGTTTCTGCCTCTTCCAGATCTGAGTCAAAATCAGGTGACCTTGGGAAAAAGGTCATAACTTGGGCTAGGAAGCTCCAAATTAAATTTCGTGAAACGTGACAGGTAGTACACAGACTGTACTATCTCAGAAAACTTTTTCAGAGGCCGAAGTTGAACCAGTGACACGTGGCACGCCATACAAGTTCGCTCTCCTGTATTATCTCATAAACAGGTCACGTTGCGACACTTGGCATAACTCTCTCTCAGAGAATCCAATTGAGGTCAGACCTGTCAGGATGGAAAGATAACTGGCCGAGATATCTCAGAAAACTTTTTCAGAGGCCGAAGGTCAAACAGTGACACGTGGCATGCCGTACAAGTTCGCTCTCCTGTATTTTCCCAAAACAGGTCACGTTGCGACATTTGGAATAACTCTCTCTCAGAACATCCAATTGAGGTCAGACCTGTCAGGATGGAAAGCTAACAGGTCAGGCTATCTCAGAAAAACTTTTCAGACCCTGTGGATCAAAAATTTCGGAGTTACACCAGAAACAATCAGGTACATATTTCTGTCAAAACAGAATTATTTTTTGGTACCTTCATTCATGGCTTCCGGAATTTAGGGCTTTGAAGAAAGTTGGAATTTTTGTAATCGGAGACCACGGATGGATGATACTCATCAAAATAGAAATTTAGAGACCAAGATCAGAATTTTTGGTTGGGCAGAAGGCCGGGCTTGATTAGACCCTAGTTCGGGACTTTGATCAGAAAAGCGGAAAATTAGGGCTTCTGTAAAAATGGGAATTTTTGAAATCTGTGACCACGACTGGAAGCTCCTCAGAAAAATAGAAGCTTAGAGATTTGGATCAAACTTTTTGATGGGGAAAAAGAGTGGGCTTCATCAAACCCCAGTTCAGGGTCACGTCCAGTGAATCCGAAAGTTTCAAAGGCAAAATTGAGGAGTAAAACTTTGCAGTTTTCAAATTCTGAATATATCAGTTTGATCAGCTCATCAAGGCACATATCTCTATCCTTTCGGAAGTTTGAAATTCAAAGTTTGAATTTTTGGGGTTTCTCTGACAAACCCATATCCAGCGCCAGGTCCAGTTCTTGCAAATCAAGTGGATAGGGTTAATCCTAGAAGAAGATGGATTGGTCACCTACATAAGTGAAGGAGTTCATGTTTCAGAGGGAGATGAGGCTAAGGCTTTACATAAGGAGATTACAAGCGATCTCGACAGGTATGACTCATCGAGGTACATCACAAAAGACAAATCAGGCTCCATGACCATGAAAAACATGAAGACAAAGACTCATCCATAATCTTTGTTCTACTTACGAGGTATGTATGACTTTGTTATATTATGCTTAACCTATGAGACATGCAGGTTCTAGCTCAGGATCTCTAAATCATTGAAGAGATTGTTTAGGTATGTTGTACATAACCAAGTAGGTATACTAATCCAGGTATGTTTCCCATGAATCTTACCTTGTGTTAGGATCCCTTATATAAGTATACTTGATATGATTGGTTATGCTTATTCATAAAGTTAGTAATCAAGGGTTTATGCATGATTTAATTAACCAGAAGAGTACTATGATCAAACAAGAATATGCATGAGTAAAAGAAGACTTACTTGAAACCCTGAATACTAATGATCATGACTATACATATTCAAGATTATTTAGAATTAGAATGTTTTGAGAATATACTAATGAATGAATGTTTGTGTATGAGATCATGAGGATGACACTAGTGCACACTTGAGCATGCACAGTGGTACAGAATGAATAGAAGTTCAAAGGACATATAGAAGATCAAGCGGGAGGCAACCACACAAACATAAAAGATAAGTATTTGAGTTGTTATTTGAAATAGTAAATGATATTTCTTGTATGCATATTTGTATTCCTAGAACATATCATGCTGAGTGCAAACATTCATAGAGCATTGAACATTATACTACTAATATGCATATGATTGGTAAGTTGGACAAACATTCCATTGTTGCTTGTCTAGAATGAAACCTCTTTGCTGACATGCTGAGAGCTGTGCACACTCTCGATAGTATGTTCTGGTAGAGATGGAAGGCATCTAGATAGCCACTGTATGCATACAGGATATGGGAAAGTGTTGTGCCAAAGTATTGGTCAAGATAGTTGCATAACTATGTAAATGATATCTGTATGCATAATAGGTTATCATGATTTCATGATTATGAAGGATTACTAATCATGTACTTAATTTTGTTTTGTAGGAAAGATCATGAAGAATAATGAACACCGAACAAGTGATGGATGTTCAACAAGAAGATTTACAAATCAAACAAAATATAGAAGGCTTGTGGCTAGAAGATTCTCTTAGAAAGAGGAAGAGAATCATGATGAGATGTTTGCTCCAAGTGGCTAGATAAGACCATTCTCTTAATGGTGCAATTAAAAGTGTGAATCAGGTTCTGTATGGGTTCCCAGGATCGATAGTATATTGATGAGAATACATGTGGGGATTGTATCATCCTTGAACAATTGTTCTAAAGTGAGCCGTAGACAGGTGTCTTCGAGAAAGAAAAGGGATTGGATCATCCCTGGACTTTCAGTCCTAAAGAGAGCCGTAGACGTGAGGTCTCCGAGAATGAAGTCCTTAGTGGACAGTTGAGGGGATTGGATCATCCCTGGACTTTAAGTCCTAAAGAGAGCTGTAGACGTAAGGTCTCCGAGAATGAATTCCTTAGTGGACAGTTAAGGGGATTGGATCATCCCTGGACTTTCAGTCCTAAAGAGAGCCGTAGACGTGAGGTCTCCGAGAATGAAGTCCTTAGTGGACAGTTGAAGGGATTGGATCATCCCTGGACTTTCAGTCCTAAAGAGAGCCGTAGACGTGAGGTCTCCGAGAATGAAGTCCTTAGTGGACAGTTGAGGGGATTGGATCATCCCTGGACTTTCAGTCCTAAAGAGAGCCATAGACGTAAGGTCTCCGAGAATGAAGTCCTTAGTGGACAGTTGAGGGGATTGGATCATCCCTGGACTTTCAGTCCTAAAGAGAGCTGTAGACGTGAGGTCTCCGAGAATGAAGTCCTTGGTGGACTTGAGGGGATTGGATCATCCCTGGACTTTCAGTCCTAAAGAGAGCCGTAGACGTGAGGTCTACGAGAATGAAGTCTTTGGTGGACTTGAGGGGATTGGATCATCCCTGGACTTTCAGTCCTAAAGAGATCCGTAGACGTGAGGTCTCCGAGAATGAAGTCCTTGATGGACTTGAGGGGATTGGATCATCCCTGGACTCTCAGTCCTAAAGAGAGCCGTAGACGTGAGGTCTCCGAGAATAGAGGATAGGACTGCATCGTCCCTGAACTGATAGTTCAAAATGTACGTGAGGACTGCATCGTCCATGAACTGGGTTCAAAATGTACGTGAGGACTGCATCGTCCATGAACTGGGTTCAAAATGTACGTGAGGACTGCATCGTCCATGAACTAGGTTCAAAATGTACGTGAGGACTGCATCGTCCATGAACTGGGTTCAAAATGTACGTGAGGACTGCATCGTCCATGAACTGGGTTCAAAATGTACGTGAGGACTGCATCATCCATGAACTGGGTTCAAAATGTACGTGAGGACTGCATCGTCCATGAACTGGGTTCAAAATGTACGTGAGGACTGCATCGTCCATGAACTGGGTTCAAAATGTACGTGAGGACTGCATCGTCCATGAACTGGGTTCAAAATGTACGTGAGGACTGCATCGTCCATGAACTGGGTTCAAAATGTACGTGAGGACTGCATCGTCCATGAACTGGGTTCAAAATGTACGTGAGGACTGCATCATCCATGAACTGGGTTCAAAATGTACGTGATGGGATTGCATCGTCCCTAGACATGAGACTTGTCTTAAAGTGATAAGGACTAATCATCCTGTAAGTAGATTGGGATTGCATCGTCCCTAGACATGGTGAGGTGTCTTAAAGTGATAAGGACTAATCCTCCTGTAAGTAGATTGGGATTGCATCGTCCCTAGACATGGTGAAGTGTCTTAAAGTGATAAGGACTAATCATCCTGTAAGTAGATTGGGATTGCATCGTCCCTAGACATGGTGAGGTGTCTTAAAGTGATAAGGACTAATCATCCTGTAAGTAGATTGGGATTGCATCGTCCCTAGACATGGTGAGGTGTCTTAAAGTGATAAGGACTAATCATCCTGTAAGTAGATTGGGATTGCATCATCCCTAGACATGGTGAGGTGTCTTAAAGTGATAAGGACTAATCATCTTGTAAGTAGATTGGGATTGCATCGTCCCTAGACATGGTAAGGTGTCTTAAAGTGATAAGGACTAATCATCCTGTAAGTTGATTCGGGATTGCATCATCCTTAGACATGGTGAGGTGTCTTAAAAGGATAAGGATTGATCATCCTGTAAGTTGATCTGGATTGCATCATCCATAGACATGAGAGATGTCTTAAATTGAGAGGGATTGATCATCCCATAAGTGGATCAGGATTGTATCATCCTTGGACCTATGTCCTAAAGTGAGAGGGATTGACCATCCCGTAATTGGATCATGTGTGTTGCAGGGTATACTGCTGTTGTGTATACTTGTATCAGTGTGGATACTTGTATTGATAGATGTATTAGTGAGAATACATGCTTTTGATGATAGATGTATTAGTGAGAGTACATGCTTTTGATGATAGATGTATTAGTGAGAATACATGATTTTGATGATAGATGTATTAGTGAGAATACATGCTTTTGATGATATATGTATTAGTAAGAATACATGTTTTGATGATAGATGTATTGGTGAGAATACATACTTTTGATGATACATGTATTGATTAATGTACTTGTATGGTTGAGGATACAGATGCTGTAGATCGAGATGATCCAGATGTTATAGATCGAGATGATCCAGATGCTGTAGATCGAGATGATCCAGATGTTGTAGATCGTGATGATCCAGATGCTGTAGATCGAGATGATCCAGATGCTGTAGATCGAGATGATATGACAATGCTGATGATCGTGAGATAACGATGCGGATGATCGTAAGATGACGATGCTGATGATCGTGAGATGACGATGCTGATGATCGTATGATGACGATGCTGATGATCATGAGATGACGATGCTGATGATCGTGTGATGACGATGCTGATGATCGTGAGATGACGATGTTGATGATCGTGTGATGACGATGTTGATGATAGTGAGATGACGATGTTGTTGATCATGTGATGACGATGCTGATGATCGTGTGATGGCGATGCTGACAATCGTGAGGATTCAGATATTGATGTTGCTGTAGCTGTTTGAGTGCTGCAGAAGATAAAGACTCAGTACTGAAGATGTTGATGTTCCAGTATTGAAGATATTCCAGTAACTGGTTGAGTTACTGATGATGTTGAGAAAGCTTCCAATGATTTATAGATGTATCATGTATGATGTTGATGACTCCTTGCTCGTGCAGATGCTGTTATAATATCCTTCTCGTTAAGGGGGAGTGTTGAGATATTGTAACTTCAAAGAATATTATATTTGTACTTTATTATTCCGGAGATGATTCATTCCTCCGTGAAGATCTTATTGTATATCCGGAGATGTTTATTCCTCCGTCGTAATGTGGTAACTTGGGTTATTAGACTTCCCTAGTGGGGGTCGGCCCTGTATGTGTTATGTGGGTCAAAGGGTTATTAGACCACCCTAGAGGGGTCGGCCCAGTCAGTTATAATGGGGTATTTAACCTAATGGTTAAATACGAGCCTACATGTACTTGTGTAAAATACATATCAGAGTAGTGTATAAATAGAGGAGGTGTGTTCCTCATTATACACATTCACTCACTTGAGGATAGAGCACTTGTGGAGGAGAGGTCTGCTATTGTGGAGGAGGAGATCATGTCTCAGGGTTTCATCTTTGTATATTGCTGGTCATCTATATTGAGGAAGCTTTGCTGGGTTTTCTACCCCATGAGGGTTTCCCAGGATAAATCTATGTCTCTTGTGTTTATGCTGTGCTTGTTGTTTCTTCAGTGATCCTGTATATGCTATTATTGTGTAATGGAATGTAATGCTGCTATTTTCTGTCTTAGCATATTGAATTTTAACAACAAACACCCAAGGAAACTGTTAAATGAGTGTTCACTGACCCACTAGGAGGAATGGAAGTTGTTAGAAGGTATGGGACAGATGGCAGCATTTGCACTTCACCACTAGCTGTTGGACAAATACCCCTAAATTTGTGGCATTATCCCCCAGGTGGGTGGAAGAGAGCAGGCAGCTCATTAATGACCAGTTAACCACTAAAATTCCTAGGCAGTCTATATAAGGCAATTTGAATTGGGCAGGCAGCCCCTCACAATATTTTCTGCAGAAATATTCCTCAAGTGCATCAGGTGATCACTGAGAGATTCGAATAGGGAGGCTATGTGAGAGTGCAACTGTAAGTCTGCTAATTATACTGAGAAGGAAAACCAAAGGTGTTGGTTTAGGTCTCTTTGACTGCTAAGTCTTGATGACTGGACAATCTTTATTCTATGGCAAGTTGATGTACTAAGGCTTCTACAAAATCTTCCTCCTGGTGGTTCAGTGAACAGGCTCGGGGGTCCTAAGGAAAGTAATTTGGCTATCTTCAGGAATAGGTTGGGTGGAACAGGTTCCTTGGGCTGTTTGTTTCTCCTACAGTCAACCACGTTTTACTATTCTTACTTTTTGTTTACAGTTAAATGTTTTTGTATAATAGAATTATTAATTGCAGTAATATAGAAGAATCTATTCTATTTTTTGATCTAATTATTATTCTGAATGAAAGAGCTTTATGAAATGATTGAATCGATAACCATCTCTATATTTTTCCCCATGTTATTATCTGCATCGTACTCCAATATAGAGAAGTAAATTAAGAAAGATAAGTGATAGGCAGAATGCCAATGATTGGAAAGATGATTACAGTAGTGTTCTTGTTGAAATTCTGCCATATATTTGAACACAGTAAACATTACAGTATAGTATCAACAGCTGTATAGAATTCATCTAATTATTACATGAAAGAAAATCACATTATGTTTCTGCACAGTTCTATATATTTCTTTTTAACTCTATTTAGTTCAGATAGTAAGTAAATGCATTTCAATATTATACATTTCATGTTTTTCAAGCAATTATATTTTCAAGAATTATAGCAGCTGCAAGAATTAATCTCTGTGTAGATTTGTTACAATTATACATATTTTATTTCTTCACTAACTATCACTTTTGACTTCATATATTAAATATTTGCACAGTAGTATCAAACCCTATAATATTACAAACCCTAGTTTCTATTTACACAGTTCATAATTTTCTCCTCAAGCCATTCAAGGCAAACTTTAGACATTTCTTTTTTTGAGTCTAAGAGTTATAGATTCCAAACCCTAACTAACATTTCGAGACTACTACAAGACAGTGAGCAACACTTAGCAAAAAGCAGAATTCAGTATCAATACCTAACGATAGTTTACAACTCTAGTAGGAAAGCATACACAGTGTCAGAAACATTCACATGTACAAGTTAAGGACCAGTTCGTGGCTTCTAATGCATCTGTACAAACAAGATTACCAACGAAAGATATAGGTAGGGTTTCAATCATGAAATAAAATAGAACACCGTGGCGTAGCCATCTCAAAAACATAAATATCAACAACGATAACAAAAGTATAGAGAACAACTTTTGTAGTTATGCAAACCATAACCCTCGGCCAAAAACAACTATCGGTGTTCGGCATCACATAACAGTTATACAATTATTTCCTCAACCATTAATTTTAAAACAATTCTTTTCATTTCAAGTGAGCCAATGTCTTTAGAAAAGGAGAACCCTTGGCTCTCATTTCACATTCAAAAAGTATAACAGAGTTTACATTACGAAGCTGTCAAGGTTCCCAACATTACAGAGAAGTTTAACCCTTATCAACCAAAACATTTAAACGAGAACAAGATCCACAAACTACACAGGGTTTTACCCTTGACTTTAGCAGCACAAAAACGAGAATCAAGTTCTTATCAATGACACAGCCAGGCATCAAATAGACAACTAGCAACTTAAACAAATGAGGGTTACCCTCTATTTAGTATGTATCAAATCAAGACTTTAAAACTTCACACTCGGCCATCACCGAAACAAAATCGAATGGTTCCAACTCTTGGCATATAGAAAGCATCACCAAAACCATGCTAAGGCACCTACGAGGTTTCGAGAACCACCGGAGCTTACCAAGAAGCAGTAGCAGCATGCCCATTCTCCAATCTCATGCATAAGAAACCTCCTACGAAGTGGGTACCTGCAAAGTTCACAGTTCAAGGGTTACAAAACAAGAAAATGCTATTATTAAAAACAAGTAAAATAGTATTAGTTTCATTATCGTCAAAACTTACCCTTAGAAACAAAGCCCTGAACTTTGGTACACCACACCAGTAAAAATGACGAAGCCTATTGGCATTTGGCAGTAACCATGATTTAAACACAAAAGATCTTTTCACATACTGGAGGATCAAACCCCAATCAACTATGAATTCAACAATTGACAGCAAAAATACCACACACAACTTCCATGCTGTATTGTAGTGCTATGGCACAAGATTGTGAGCCTGCAACTTTTAAAACTATCCGCACAGATCCAAGGTTCAAAACCGATGGAGTCCTCCTCTCAACCAACTCTAAAACCATACATTGCAGCAAACGGTTGGCTCCACGACCTTCCACCAAAAACACAACAATGAATGCCGAAAACCATTTTTCCATTACTTACCAATGCGTGGATAGGGTTTCATTCACAGCTCTAGATCTTGCAGAGATCAACGGTGGAAGATCCACCAGTTAAGGCACGTTGATTATCGAACCACGATTGCAATCAATATTGCATTAATTGCTTCATCAACCACTTTCCAAGTGAGCAGATAGAGATCCAGTACATGGCACAACTCAGCTTATTGTGATGCTCATTTCAAACATAAACCACGTGAATACCTTACAACTGGGCTTCCACATCACTTATCCATGGTACAATGTTAATACTAGTCCTGTCAATGCCAGCTTGGAAAGCATGCCAAGTTAATACCCTGTCAAAATCAAATTATTTGCATTGTTAGACCCGTGGATCGTATTTCTTATTTGTCTCTATAGTTTGTTGTTATGCATCGAACATTGTATTATATGCCAAGGTATGATGTGATTGAATAGTCCCTTTATAATGTTAACAATTCATTTACTAAGTCTCATGTATAGATATATATAGAATAAAGCTTAGCCACATATATATATATTGTTAATCATTGATGATGGAGACCATAGATATAGTTAGGATTCTAGTTATGCAAACGTATAATTAGATACTATGTACATTATAGATTTCATACAATAGCTATGAATTTCCAATTCATAATAATAGTGTGAGCCTATAGTTAGATAAGTGATACACATTTTAATATGCTAGCCATGTATTTCAAAGTCTAATTAATAGATGTAATACCTAAGGTATAGTTTAAGTGGTGACGTTATACACTATAATGCTGAGTTCATAGCACAGCATTAGTCACTAGACCGCTCATATTAACTATGTAATGATAATAATTGCAGCATTATAATAAATACTTGGACGAAGTGAAATTATAACACTGAAGAGTTTTTTAAGTCAGCACACAAACTAGAGTTAGAACCAAGTATCCATACCTCCGGTCACTTGTTTCGCAAGGAAGTACTTAGCATTCTAATTCTACTTTGTCGACGAATTGAAAGACACGTGTACTCTTAACACATGTTGTCGTAGAATTTCTTACCTGCGGTCTGCACATAGAAACAGGATTCAAATGCCTTAGCTAAACGTAGCTAAGTAAACTCTAGGGTACCTCGTAGGACCCCTTCGTCAATATAAAAACAAATTGTCAGCACTTCATCAAGAACATCATAATAGTACAAACTATGTACAGCATGTAATCATAATATTTAGAACTTAAACAAATCTGTAAATTGTATTCTCATGCATAATCATAAAAAGATCTTTGGTTAAGGAGCTTAGCATCCGTTTAAATCTGAAATAGCAAATACAACTATATCATATTCATTTGAAAAGTATAACATTTCATCGTTATTAATTATCTTAGTTAATAAGTCTAATTAGTTTATATATTCCGCATTAATGACTTTGATAATTATTGCTATTTCAAAAAAATTTAAATTTTGGTATTTTTACGGGATGTTACATTCTATACGGAAAGGATGACTGCTAGCGCAAGCTTTTTGTCATGAGTGTAGTTGAGATTTGGTTCGGTGAGGGTTTTGCTGACATAGTAATTGACATGTTCCTAGTGATCCTCAACTGGTTGGACTAGCACACTGGCCACAACGAAAGGTGACATTGATATATAAAGGGCAAAATCTTTGTCAAAGTATGGAGGGGAGATGAGGGGGGTTGAAGACAAGGCTTGCTTCAGGGTATTGAAGGAACTTTGGGCATAATCTTCCCATTTAAAGGGGATGTGTTTCCTAAGCAGGCGTAAAAATACATGGGCCTGAGAGGCGTAATCGAAGACGCAAGACCAAATAAAGTTAGCCTTTCGTTGCATACTCTGTAGTTGGTGCCGTGTTCGTGGAGGTGGTATTTCGAGAATGGCTTGAAATTTTGAAGGGTCGATAGTGATGTCGTCCTTTGAGATGATGAATCCTAATAATCGAAACACAAAAGAAAATTTTAAGAGGGTTCAAGCGAATGTTTTATTTGCGACATCGTGAGAATATGGTGAGAAGATTGCGAAGATGGTTGCATCGTTTCTTGGATTTGGTGGCGACGTCACCTAAAAAGGCGAGGATGGTGTGAGCCAAGTCATGAAAAATGTACTCCATAGTGCACTGGAAAGTGGCGCCTACATTCTTCAGACCGAAGGGCATAACCTTATATGCGAAGGTACCCCATGGTGTGGTAAATGTCATTTTGTGTTGGTCTTGGGGGAAGATTTGTATTTGATTATAACCGGAAAATCCATCCATAGAGGAAAACCTTTCACTACTGGCACATAATTCAATGATCTAGTCGATGAAGGGTGATGTAAATCCTTAGGGCAAGCTAAGTCAAGGTCTCGGGAATCTGTACAAACACGAATGGTACCCTGGTTTTTGTTAACTGGGATGGGGTTAGAAACCTAGGATGTGTAAGCGATGGGAAAGATAAATCCGACCTATAAGCATTTTTAGATCTCGGCTTTGATCATTGGGGCCTTAGAAGGGCAGAGTGAGGGTTGTTTTTTCCTAACGGGGTTGGCGTCGAGCCAAGTTTCGATATGATGTTTGAAAATTGTAGGGTCGAGGCCTGACATTTCTTCATAGGACCATGCAAAGACGTCTCAAAAATATTTGAAGAGGGAAGTGAAACAAGTAATGTCCCATGGGGAGAAGGAGGTCCCAATGGATATGTTTTCGATGAATGTGGGGGTAACGGAAATATCAACCTAGATTGTGGGGGATATATTGGCGAGATTACCGTATTCGAAAGCATTTGGGGTGGAAATAGGATTCTTGAAGCAATCGATATGACTAGGGGGTAGAAAATATTTTGATTCAATTGTACATTGTTGTTCGATTGGTAGGGTGTGCGGACCCTGTGTACGAACCATTGATAACCTATGATGGAAAGTGTCCCATGGAGTTTCATTAGTGTGCATGGATTTGTTTATCTCTTCATACGTGGAAAAGACATATTATTCTAACATGTCTTCATCAGAGGAAAGGGGGTCTTCAGAATTTGTTTGAAGGGGAACCAAATCGAGATGAAGGATTTCTAGATACTCGGAGGTGCTTGGGGGAGGGGGTAAGATCTCTTATTGAGGAAATATTAGGGGATCCAACACCTCCCTGGAAATAGGTGATTGGGGATCGATATCTATCAAGTGATTTGATATGTTCGAGATGTAGTGGTCATCATTGTGGTATGTCGGTTCATTATCCTCTTCAATTATTGTAGGGAGGGTGGTTCCGAAAGGGGTAAGGTTATCGACTGATCGACTCTGGGTTGCATGCTGAGTGAGAAATACGGCCTCTAAAGGAAATTGGAATGAATGGAGAGACATCAAATTGCATGAACGACATGGGTGGGTAGTTTTAGTGTGGTTCAGAATGATGGCAGGACTTTGTGGGTGTTGAAGAGGCAATTGCTAGTTGGGTATGGAGTCTTCCCAACTAGGGGAGGTGTTTACCAGGCTCATCGTGGTAACCGTATTTATGGGATCCACTTCTAGTGATGAAGGGGGAGAGGTATGATCCGATGGCTGGGTGAGGCAAATGGTGGCCAAAGCATCCTGAATTCGAGGGAGATCAATACAATGGTGTGTGTAATGCCCATACTGGGAACACATCACACATGCATGATTTGTATGCAGTGTGTTGGACTTAGGTGTGGATGATGATGATGTGCCCCCTTCTACGGTATGTGGATCATGGATTATGCTGACCTGTCACCTACTTGAATTTTGAGGATACTTATTTTAAATTTTTGCAAAATACTTTATGTTAAATAATAATTTCAGAGCTTTGTAATTATGACTAGATTTTGTCAAAGATGACTGTAATGATTCATTATTATTATTTAATAAAATAAAATAGGAGACAAACACTCAAGAAAGCTGTTACAAGAGTGTTCACTGACCCACTAGGAAGAATGGAGGATGATAGAAGGCATGGGACAGATGGCAACATTTGCAATCTACCACTAGATGTTGGTATGGGACAACTACCCCTAAAATTTTGGCATTCCCCCTCCAGGTGGAGGGAGGTGAGCAAGTAGCTCACTAATGACCAGTTAACTACAAAAGGCCTAGGCAGCCTATATAAGGCAATTCGAATTGAATAGGGAGCTCTAACAATATTTCTGCAGAAATATTTCCTCATGTGCATCAGGTGATGACTGAGAGATTCGAATAGGGAGGCTGTGGGGAGTGCAATTGTGAGTCTGCTAGTTATTATAAGAAGAAAACCAGAGGTGCTGGTGCAGGTCCCTTTGACTGTTAAGTCTTTAAGACTGGATAAATTCTTTCTGTTGTAAGTGGAGGACCTAAGCTTCTGAAGTTTCTTCCTCCTGGTGGTTCAGTGAACAGGCTCGGGGGTCCTAAGGCAAGCATCTTGGTTGTTTTAGGAGCAGGTTGGGTGGAACGGGCTTCTTGGGTGATTTGTTCCTCCTACAATTATCAGGTTCTATAGCTTTTATGGATCTTTCTGTTAGTTGCATGATTTTCTATAGTAACTGGTTTAGAAATCATTACAAATATTCAGTAGAAGTAACTATTTTATTCCTGATTTAATTTAATTGTCTAACTAATAAAATGAATTTTCTGCATTTTTCCCCATGCGTGAGTCTGCATCGTACTCTAGTACAAAAAGGTAGCATTAAATCTGTTAGTTAGTAAGTAAAAGCTAAGAGAATTATTTGGATTCCTATAGTAAGTTTCTTTTACTCTGCTCTTTCATTCACAAAAAAAGAAACACAAGAAAATGCACAGCATCACATAGACAGAGACATAGCATTCATCCATTACTTAAACTAGGAAAAAGTACATGCACAGATCTATACTCCTAGGCATTTCATATTCTACATATTTTAGCAGCAGCAAAATGAATCTCTACACCGATTGAATATAAATGTTCATGTATTATTTAATTTATTCATAATTTTTTTTATTTCTAAGTTCATTCTAACCATTGCACAATAATATAAAAATCATAACTTTTCAAGACTGAGAGTCCGAGCATTCATTTGGATTCATAGTTTACAAAATTTTCTTACCAAGCCATTTCGGCCACCTTCCAATAATCATTTTATAACAAATCTTTTATTCAACCCTAAACCATATGCTAATCTTTTCCTAATCATCATTCTGAGAATACGAACCAGGGATTTAACCATCAAGAAGATTCACATAGCCGACAGCACGATTTTATATCATCACCTACTTTAAAGCTTACAACCCTAGTATTAAAGGCATTAATATCAAACCTTTATATGCAAGTCGAGACCCAGAATCAGGTTCGATTCTCGTATTAGGAAGGCCGCATTAGAACTCACACGGTAGGGTTCCATTCATGGAAACAAAGTAAAAATCTATGGCTTAGCCATCATCAACATTATGAGTTATCGGATGGGAATTTTCTCAGGCATGCAACCTGATAGCAAACGAAGGCTACATCTAGGGTTCCTTCGTAAACCATAGAACACGGTGACATTTTTTTTAATTCAAACATCCAAAAAAATCATTTGATAGCCGAACCCTATTCTATCATCATTCCAAACCTAAAACATCCACAACAATGACGAATGACAGGAAAGCTACCTACAGACCACCATCGCGGTTCAACCATCCTTTAAACCAAAACAATAATATTTCATTCACAATGAGCCCTTGTGCAAATAGAGCGAGCAAAACCTCAGCTCTCAGGCATCAAAATCCATCATTAAAAATTTATAACAGAGTTTACTTTACGGTTCCATAGTCCATAGGGTTTATCCCTTACCATCCCACAGCATTCAAATAAGACAGTGAAGCAATGCCGACTCAGGGAATTACTCTTATCAAGATAGCGGGAACATTTACATGTCCAGCTATAACGCAACCAGGCATCTAAAAGAGCCGTATAGTAACTTAAGCAAACAAAGACTACTCCCCTGAATAACATTCATCAATTAAAGTTTTAGTGCTTAACACCCATCCATCGCCGGAAACAAGGTCAAATAAGTTCCAACTCATGACACATGATAGTCACCATCAATGGTGCTAGGGAACCTACAAGGTTTTCAAACCAACGGAGCTTACCAGGATGAATATGCATCTCCTCCACCACGAAATCCTTGCTAGTAATCCTCTGCGAAGTAGGTACCTGCCATGGATACAATTCGTGGGGTTACAACCTGTAAGAAGCTATTACAAAAATCCTTTAACACAATAAAACTCCATTTTGGAGTACTTACCTTTAGATTTGAACCTCTGAACACCGATGCATCACTCTAGCAAGAACGATGAGGCCTGATGGCTTCCATAGATAACAATGAAGCATGATAATACTTGGCCGCAACTATGATGGAAACACATAAATCCTTCTCACCACCGAAGGATTGAACCCTCGTTCGACTAAAAAAATCAATACTGACAGGTGAAGAACCTTACACCACTCCCTCATTGCACCACAATGCTAATGCACAAGTTTGAGCCTGCAACTACAAACCAATACCCCTCACAGGTCCCAGGGTTCCTCCCCTCGACATCCTCTGAAAACCCTACATTGCAATAGTGGGTCAGCTCCTCGACCCTTCACCAAAAACACAACAATGAATGTCGAAACCATACATCCCGTACTTACTAATGTGAGAACCAGGTTTCATTCATAGCCCTAGATCTTGCCAAAATCAACGGCGAGAGATCTGCCAGTCGAGGGACATCGAATTTCGAACCCGAGTGCAATCAATATTGCATTGATTACTCCCTCTACCATATCGCCATGTAAGCATATCGAGATCCAGTACACCACCCAGCTCAGCTTGTGGAGAGGTCTATTATCCACGTAACCATGTGAAAACCATACCACGGGGACTCCGCATTGTTTAACCATAGAACAACGTTATTGCCAGGCCTATCAAGCCTGAGTGGAAGCATGCCGAGTAATACCCTGTCAACATCAATTAATTGGTTGTCAAACCGGGGATCATATTTCATAAAAGCTTCTATAGTTAGCATGCATGGTAATGGTTGTAATATATGCCAAAGTTGGTGCATTTTCATAATCGCTCAATAACGTTAACTTTCCATTAATGAAACTCGTATATGGGTTTACACCCAAGCTTAGCCACATATGCATATTGCGGTCATTAGATAATATAGACCATTGATATAGTTGAAATTCTCTTTATGCAATTGTACATCATAGATTTCATACAATAGCTACGAAATCCTAATCCATACTATGGTGAGCCTATAGGTATAGTTAACCCATATACCCTTAATATGCTAGGCCATGTATTGCAAAGTCAAAACTGACGAGTGTAACAACCAAGGAATGATTTAAATGGTGATAATAAGCACTATAATATTGAGTTCATAACACTAGCCACTAGGTTGTTCATAAAATAACTATGTATTGATAATCAAATAATGAATTTCGGACTTAGAATAGTCTAACTCAGATAGAATGTTAAGTTCCAAAATAAAAACACTATCTTCTATCAGCTTACAAATAAGCGTCATCATAGATATTAGTATCACTGTTTGATAGCAGAGATAATGGTCATATGATAATGAATGCAACACTTGGACATTGTGAAAATTATAACACGGGAGAATTTTGTAAAACAGTAAATAAACCAAAATTAGACCTAAGTATCCATACCTCCAGTATCTTGTGTCGCAAGGAAGTACTTAGCATTCTATGTTGACATTAAATTGAAAGACACATGTACTCTTATCTTAGGTTGTCATAGAAACCCTTACCTGCTATCTGCACATGGAAACAGGATCCAATGCCTTAGCTAAACATAGCTAAGTAAACTCCAGGGTACCTAGTAGGACACCCTTTTCATCAACATCAAAAAGCAACTGTCAGAATCTAGTCAATAAGACACTGCCGCAAATTATCTTGAGCTAAAGCTAACCCATTAAAATAATACCATAAGTATCTTAATATGAGTACGACATGTCGTTGTTATTATTTTGTCTTTAGTTAAAGGTCTCGATAATTAATTATTTCTGCATTAATGACCTTATTAATTTCTGACGTCTTATTTAGCAATTATTATTTCCGCATTTGCAATTATTAACATTAATGTCGAGTTAACAATTTTTTTTATTTTTCATGAAAATATCGGGATGTTACATGACCAGAGTGTTGATAAAATATCTTATCTCTGGAAAGGTGGGATAGAGGTTGGTCGCATAGCCTTGTTTCCCAAAAATAGAACATGGTGTCCTGACTCTTTGGATGGGAGTATTGGTCATTACTGGGGCTTTTAACCATTGTTGGTTGATTCCCCCTGCTTTAGGATGAGCGATGGCTAACAAGTCAGGTGTATGGTTTGGTAGGAGGGTGCCTTTCAACTTTGGTTGCTTCGTGCCCCCATTGGTGGTATGAGTGATGACCAATTGTGGTTTAGTTGTGAATGTCATAGGTTGCGTTGTCGTAATGGAAGGTGTTACTAGCCTTGTAGGTGTAATAGTCGAAACCGTGACAAACGTATAATGAGAAACTGGTTTGAAATCCATTTTTGGATAGGGTGGTGTAAGGTACCATACCGGAATACCGAAAGTGAGCCCAGGTAAAGTTAACTGAACCATAACCGACATCCCTTGTACAACTGTGGGAGGGTACAAAAATGGGATCTGGAATATTGGGGGGTCCGATGGACTCAACGTTTGTTCAACGCTATGGCTCAACAGTGGTGCTGATGATGGTGTTGAGGTGGAGGCAGATCCATTTTCAACACTACAAATTGTGCACATTAGGCCATTGGTTGATGTGGGGATATCAGGTGGTGGTCCCGAGTACACTCCTAACAATATGGAGTCCGTATACATGCCAAGGGAAATGTCAACATAGGGTTTATCAGTGACAGCAACAATGGGTAGGATGTTTTCAGGGTTTCTTATGGCATTGGGATCATAGTATTTAAGTTGGTCAAAGGTGACAATCTTCCCATTTAAGGGAAACATCGTGATACAGAAGATCAAGGAGCCGATCGCCTTCATGGAATACATGTAACTACACCCAAAGAGGATGTTGTAGTTGAGTTGAGCATAGAATACCTTGATGCCGATCATGACCATCTTTCTCCCCAGCTCTATGGGGACATTTTGGTATAATCCTCTCGGTTGGGATGGTCTCCCTTCATATGCACAAAGAGCGATAGACGAGGGGACCAGCTCTGGTGACACTATCCGTTTCCAAACATTAGAAAACATGATGCAAGTGGATGTTCCTTAATCGATGATACATCGATGAATCATAATGTTTTGTACTATGATAGGGAATTGAAATGCGACTGACAAGGGTAATCGTGGTCCACCTTTGTGTCACATTCCCCAACCTCCCTGATGGCCTTCAAAGACCATGGGAGATCTTCTGATCATATTTTTTTTTCTCAAAATCCATCCATTTTCACACACAGTCACAATGGGCTCGGATCCACAATCCGCATTCCCTCTATGGTGAAAAAAACTTCTAACACTAGCCTCTTTGACCACAAGCCAAAGCCACATTTGAGAAGAAATAAGTTCTAAGACTCAAACAAGTTAATAGGTCTACTAGGTGACAACGTTTTGGAAGCCAACTTTTCTTTCAAGCAAGGATAACTAGGAGCACTGACAAATCGATTGTTCTTTGATTATCAATCACTCAAACAAATGAAAAGAAAACAAAGTAAAAGACACTCCTAACACTTTTCACGAATTTTTGACTCAACCTCAGAACAAAAACACTCAGACACCACCTAGATTTATACAACAGGAGCTAGAAATCCTCTATATCACTGAGACAATCCAATCAATCCAAGAATTTTAGGGAAAAATGGGGAGAACTAAGAAAAATTTCTAAAGTTCAACTTATTCGCGGATGTGTAGAAGCTTAGGTGTGAATGATTCACACCTATCATAACTACAGGGTGCGAATTCCCCCTACCATTCACGCTTGTAATTACTATAGGGTGTGAATAGCTCCAGGAATGGACTCAAAAAGAAAAAAAATTTCAAAAATTTCAAAATTTCAGGAATTTTTAAGGTAACTAGGATATGGTTAAGTCTATTAGAGACTGCGTCACTTGAAAAAAATGAAAAATCAACCAGCAAGCCCCTACAGAGGTTGGTTGATCCCAAGTGGAGCCGTCAGTTATGTTGTTTGTAAATAAATCCTATGACTAGGGCAAGATCACTAGTGTATTGAAACAATTGAGACTGACCTAAATGACTATGTTTACAAGCAAATTTAGACTCTTACACATGCATAAGACAACACATAAACTTCAATAATCAAATCTAAATTAGAGAAGGATTAGGGAGAAGAGAGCTATTTACCTTTTTCGAAGGTTTCCCTAGTTGATCCTTTGTCTTTCTTCATATCCGCTCCTTGATGCCCAATGTTGATTTGCAAAACCAAAAATCCAACCTTTCTCGAGCCAATTTGACACTTAACAAAGAATGTAAATGAATTGAAAATGATAAGAACATTAACTATCTAATATATTTCAATGTAAATAACAAAATATTCTTTATTTCAAACCATAATCACAAGAACACTTGATTGGGGGAGGGAAAGATATCAAATCTCGATTATAGCAATGAAACACGTACAAGATATACCTTCTCAATGCTTGGAAGCTTATCGAACCTGAAGATTCTGGTTTCTTTGGTCATGCACTCCAACGATCCCAATCCGGTCCACTAGATGTATGTGAGGGGTGAATCTATCTGAGGGAAAAATCAAGATTCAAAGATACAAGGGTCAGTAATAGGGATTGTTGATGGATAGGGATGAAGGGTGTGTGAGTGATTACTCTAGCATAACTTTGGATGTCTAGGTGCCCCCTCCTAATCCATTTCATTTCACTTTTATGTTTGGAGGAAATAGTTGTAAAAGGTTACTAGGTGGTTTAGGGAGTTGCAATTGGGCAAGTCGGTTTGTAAAATTATTTAATTTCCATATTTCGAATTTTAAAATTTTTTTAGGAAATTATTGGGAATTCACCCCCAATTCATAGGAAACACGTGAATGGTTCACTCCTTGCTACTGTGCAAGGCGCGGATAGTTAGTTTTTTATGCATTCCTTCCATATACAAGAGCAAGATGCGAATGAATCACTCCCTGATAGTGTGCAGGGAATGAATTTTTGCTTTTGTGGTTATAACTCCCAGGATTCAATGGAAATATGTTGGGATCTCATTTTCAGGGATTAGGGCCATCAATAAGGGTCAAATCATATTCTCTTCCATCCATAAGTGTACTTTTTGTGAATGAACAGTGACACTTTTGAGTGTCTCCTTTTGAACTGTCGTCACAGACAAAGAAGTTCCGATTTGATCCATAACACTTTATCATCTCCTTCTTCTTTGAATTTGGGTATAGTTCCCACTCCATTAATCTCAAAGTGGAGGGGATCCCCTTTGACATATATGGTCTAGGTGTTATCTTCTCCTCCCTCAGAAAGCTTACTAGACTAAAGATGCAATGACTCATCAATATGGAAAATGTTCTTTGAATGTTGAGATGAAGGACCTTAAAAGTAAGTTAGGTACTATGATAAACTCTCTTCACCACCACTCATGTGGCCTTCCTAGCACATGGAAATAGGGTTTCCATCAACACCATGCCTATTGGTAGGCCCAATGACATTCCAATCCAATGGATAAACAAGACATCAATGCTATCTTCAATAACCAATGGATTAGTATATTAAAGATAAAGTCACTATATGTTGTCTCTGAGCAAAAATACAGAGTTGGAAATCTCACTGGAAGTAGCGAAAGTATCTTTATTTTCCTCTAAACCTATATCAATCTCCCTATGGAAAGGATGTAACACTCACTCTTTTGTAGATGCCAATGGAAAAACAATCGAATCCATAGGTTCTCTTAATGTTATGGAGTCTATGGATAGTGCACACTGGAAAGCAAAAGTAAATAATTAGCCAAAATGTTATTATTATGTTTTATCTTATTATTATGTTTTATCAATATATATTATTAATAAGACAGTTTGTTAAACAACACCCCTATCAATTAATGGTGTTTTTTAAAGAATTTCAAACTTTCTAGAACTTCTACAACAACGAAAACATAATTTTGTTGTAATCTTCTATGGATCGAATAAAGCTCCCACCTAAGTGGAGAGAGGATAATGATTATTTCTCTTGTCGAGGGAGGATAATCATTATTTCTCTCAACCACCGAGGTAAGGTTGACTTAAAATGTTTGGAAACCATTCATATTTAATACATTGTATTGGGACATCATCCAAATCTAACTTAGACATGTTTTCCCTAACATAAATTTATTTTAACTTTTTATCTATTACACATCATTTTTTATATTTTCCAAATTAATAAAATCAGTTTATCTTGAATTGAGATTTATTGCATATATTAAAAAATATATTTTTGTAATGTTTATATAATTTTGTATATATAATATTACTAATTAAATTTATATTTTTTAAATTATAAGAGATTTTAAAAACATATAATTATATATAATAAGTGAACCTAAAAATTAAAAACAAGTGTTTCTTCCTACAAAATAATTACAATCTAAAAGGAATTATTATCATTATTCACATTGATATTTGGCTTGGTTGTAAAATTAAAAATAGATTTTATTATTATTATTATTATATATATATATATATATATATATTAATTATAGTAATGTAGATTTGTCTTAAAGATAAAGTATAAGATTGTTTTGAAAATTCTTAGTATTTAATTATTAACTTAATCATTATATTTAATTATTACTATCTTTATAAATAAAAAATTAATACAATTTTTTTATTTATTAAAATTTTAAATATTAAAAACTTAAAAAATATCGAAGAAATGCCTACAAGGTGAAGCTCCTTTGGATGGATCCTTAAATTATATGTGTGGACTTAACCAGCTCGAGGACCGCAACCACATTGAAAAAAAACTGTAAAGGAAGAAGCTTAATTGATTGGATCTTCCGCCACACATGTCCACGTTGACGCCTGAATAGCACTCAATGTTATAATATATCGATTAAACTGTGAGATTAATGTTATAATATATATGTTATAATAGCACACAATTTTTTTATTTTTAAAATCAAAATTTAATTATAATTATTAAAATTGTAGATATATATTATTGTTGTATAATAAAAATATTCATAAATTTTAGAAATAACATATTCAAAACCAAAAATATTAACCAACTCTCTCAAAAAAACCATAATTTTTTTCATTAAAAAATAAAAAATTATACTACTTAAAAACATAAATTCATAATAAATTTGAAAAATATCAAATTCAAGAGTCATTTACCCTTTAAGAGCTTCATCTATTACTTCAAACGTCCCTTATAGTCGATACGAAATTTATAACATTTACATATAACAAACATAATATTTGGGTGTTAGGCACCTTTGTCAATGGGCCTTTGTTAATAGTGACCCTATTAATATGAACGACAAAATTATCAAATATGAACTTTATTGTTGTAACTTCACCATAAAGTTTCAGTTTATGTGAAAATAGGATTCTTATGTGCTATCGAGAACAATGGGTCTCCTTAGAGGAATGATGGATTTATTATCAAGGATGAACTTTATTGTTGTAACTTCACCATAAAGTTTCAGTTTATGTAAAAATACGATTCTTATGTGCTATCGAGAACAATGGGTCTCCTTAGAGGAATGATGATTTGCTTTCAATTTTATTAACTTCATTCATAGCACACACCTCATTACTCATCATTTGTTTGTGAAATGAATGACAAAGCATGTCATTTAACTCTAATACTTTTATTAACTTTGATAAAAATAACAAGGAAAAATGTAAATAATTATTAACTTTGATAAAAAAAACAAGAAAAAATGTAAATATGAATATATAATATAGAAACAGAAATAAAGAGATAAAAAAAATATATACATAGGATAATTACAAATTATGATTTATCCCATCTATACTTATAAATCAATGACACTATGTTTTCAAAAGCACACCATAGAAAAATAGACACAATATCTCAAATTTATATGTTATCTCTTTCCATCATGGTAGATAGATTACTGTAAGCTTCTTATATTGATACTTAGTGTATTAAAATAAGCTTACAATAAAAACATATTCATATATGCTTCAACAATATGATATTCAAATATATATAAATTATATGATATAATCATTGTCTTAAAATTAGACAACACCTTCAACAACATATTTATGCAATAAAAAGATAAACCTTGATTTTAGAATAGAAATATTTATTGAACTAAATATTTCTAGCTAAACAAGTCAAATACCAAATCAGTTAAGGATTCAATTCAACATAACCAAATGGGCTGAAGTAATATCAATAGGGAAATCTAAGGGCAGATTTGAATGTGAGCAACTAAGAAATCTACACTCCATTGCTAAACTTTAAAACAATTTAATATTACATATCTATATTGGCATATACCTTAGGAATGCATTGACTAAAATGACTCAAAACCATAAATACAAGTAGGCAAAATAATACACAACACATGTCCATTGTAAAGATATAGAATACAATATATAAGTTGAATATAATGTTTTATGTGACCTACACAAAAGTTCAAAATTTTATGCTACATATTTAAGTCCATCTCTATAAGAATCAATTGACATGAAATCTAAAAACACAGAGGAAGCATTACAATGAAATGCAGAGAAAGAAATGGAATGGAAAGCAATCCAACAATGTTGCAAGTCACAGCCAAGCCAGAAATCAATTTGGTGTATGATACCCCCTTGTTTGTGGGACAAGGAACCCCCCTCCGTGTAGTTATTTTACTACTAAATTCTATGAAGGTGTGCATACCCCACCCCGTTCCGGATTTGAACCTATGGCCACCTAAGAGGAAACACATGTTCTTAACCATTAGGCCCACTCAGGTGTAATGACTAAATGAAAACACAAAGGTTGGAAGATGGCATTGCGACAAGAGTGTGATTGTGGTTCATATGCTTGTTTTTCATGCTAAACCTAAGATTTATATTCCTTAGTCAAGCTCAAGGAAAATATACCTCTATAATATGAAGTATCTATCTAGATAATGTTGTGGAAAAAATTGCACAAGGGTGCATTCCTCCACTTGCTAAGGGGCTAGGCCTTGTAGGTTGCAGCAAGGCCTCAGTCCTTGGATCCCCTGTGTGTGTGTGTAGTGGTCCTCCAAATGATCCTGCAAGAGATTGTTAGTGGAATTCACATAAAAAGAAATAAAAGTAAACAAAATACAACAAAAGGAAATGGAGGGGGGCGGCGAATGCAAACTCCAACAACAATCAATTGTATGCAAAACCACTTTGTATTTCCCAATGGTAAAGTTGTAAAACACCAAGGAGGTGTGGGATTCAAGGGAATCCAACAATCTCCCTTAGGTAGGGCCTTCTTGTCCAAACTATATGCTAAGTAAGTGGTATAACAATGGAGAGAAACTCTTTCCCCTTGGAGGAAGGTGACAAGAGAGCTTGGGAATGCTTACAAAGGTAGGAAGAGGTGGGCTATGAAGAATCTATAACACGAATACAACAACATAGCCTTTTTCTTCTTTTATCTCTACAAAATGCATGTCAATGGATTCCTTTTATAGGCCAAGAGGTGGCCAAGAAACAACTAGATCCAAATGTGAACTCATACACTCCATGAACTAGTTCCAAGGTACACCAAGGGGGTTATTTAACGCCACCAAGTGTGTGAGGATCCGATTTGCATGTGCTTGGGAAGTTTGAGGTCAAGGAGGCACATGATCTCCCTTCAGTTGAGCCAACCATGATGGATGACTATTATAGAGAGTCTATCCACCATTCTCCATCGAGATCACTAGGTGGGACTGTGCATTCATTCACTGATTGGGTGGATAGTTACATAAGGGATTTTAGTACCTCAAGAGGTAAGCTTGTTGATTGCATTAGTGGAAAGTTTATGGACACATCATCCATATTTTGTGATCATTTGTATAGGAATTTATGGCTGCTATGTGTTGTCTTTAGTATACTTGGTTGGTCATGGGATTGTCATCTATGTCTTAGGAATGGGGATTGCAGTGCTAGTTTGCACATGGCTTATGAGGAGATTCAATATTCCTTTGGGGGTGATGAAATTCTAGTTTGGTGCAGTGTTTTAGACATTCCCCATGATGAGATATTATTTTGGTTGATACTGATGTTTGGGAGGATGTAGTTAAGACAATGCGACCCTGGAATTCTTTTGGGTGATATTTTTCCACAAGCAACCATGTTATTGGGAGACATGCAACAATGGCAGTGGGATCCAAGAATCATGAGTCATTGTAGTTTGCATTGATGTCTGGAGGAATGCAACATAAGCAATGGGACCATGGGATCAATCTTGAAGATCCAGATATAATCAGAGTGGTGCCGCAGAAACATGATGGACTTTTGGTATTTTGCTTTGAATTAAGGATTTTGATTATAGACAACCATCAACCTATTTTGAGGAGTGATTTCATCGGTTGGCTTCATAGATGGTTGGAGTTGGTTTCTTGCTTGAGGACAAGCAATATTGGGAGGGAAGGACTATCATGTTCCCATTTTGTCGGCACCATGAAGCTAATCAAACCCCATGGATCCTAGTGATAGATTGAATTAATTAATTAATGAGGGGTTAAATTTTGTATTCCAGCAAATTAAATAATTAGGAGTGTGCATTTAATTTTATCCATAGTTTTCTATCCAATTGGAATAAGTATTTATGGTGCATTTAATATTTAATTATTATGCTGAATAAATGGAGAAAATTCTCCACTAGGACGCATTAGTGGATAAGGTTGGAGGAGAGACTTGAGGAAGAAGTTAAGAAAGCACATGAGTCCAAAAATGAGAAAAGAGGAATAAATCAAGAAAAGCTGCATAAATCAGAAAGCAACATAAAACAGGAAAAGCAGGAAAGTCAGAAGAAAAAAAAAAAAAAAAAAAAAAAAAAAAAAAAAAAAAAAAAAAGGAAAGCCAAAGCAAATCAAAGCAAGAGGAAAGGAAGGAAAGCAAGCTCTCCTTATCCACTCAAGGAGGGCGCATTCCTCATGGAGACTTTCTCTCCAAGTCATCAAAGATCTATAAACAATCCCATGAGCACCACATTCACATCTTTTGTTAATTTGAGAAATTGTATGAGTGCAATTGTGCCTCTAGACTTGGGAGATCATGTGCCCCTAATCAAACTTGGGAGATGTGCCCCAGATTTCTATGAGATGATGATGGAATTAAGCCATTGTTACTAAGTTTTATTTGCAGGTCCTATATCTTATAGAGTCTAATCTGAAGTTCAGAAGCATCATCATCCAGTTCAGAGTTCGAATCTTCAAGCCTTCTATGAGTTTCTGCAACTAGTTTCTCTTGTAGAAGAAGAGAGATATTTATATATATTTATGAGAGGCATATTGGCCTATTTATGATGTAATAACATAGTATGTAATTTTCTAATATCATTCCATTCAATATAAGTTCCATAACTCTGATTTCTTCTTCTATTTTTCCACCCCTTCTAGATTTAGCTATAATTTGACTAGCTTTCGACGTTTATTTCGTAAGTCAATGAGTATAAGTCCAAATTAATCCATTATTGTTTTTGGATTTGACTAACATACCATATGTAATGATACAAGTCCTATTTCATAATTTAGTGAGCCTTTGAGCACTGTTTGGGAGTCTAGAATTTTCCCTAGTTGAGTTGTCCTGGAAGGCAATTTTTGTGTGTTTTGTGTAAGAATTAATCATATATTTATGAACATTTATAGAGTGCTATATTTATGTGTAATGACTGTATTTGAATGATATTTATCCTCTCTGATGTCTTCAACACTCATCCCCATCCTCTAGTCAAGTTTCCACCCATACTAGTCTGCATATGCTGAGAAGCCCAGGAGAATTGGAGTAGAGTTCAGCCGGGATGTTCTTGAAACATAAATGGTATCATTACATTTTGCAGAGGTATCATTCCACATCAGAGTTTCCTATCCATCCCAATCCTTTGATCTAATCCATTCTCAGTCCATTTAGCTTCCACAATCATTGTTTTAGTCAATTTTGAGAAGTCTAGAGTTTTTGTGCCACAATACTAAGTTGGTACATTACATAGCCTATCGTTGGGAATTTTAGGTACTCTTTTCATTAGGTACATGTACATATGTGCAGATCCTCAATGATACAAGCTACATAATGTCATTGATCCATATTCATACACAAACCTTGGGAATTTTAGGTACCCTTCTAGTTTCATTACTTTTTAAAATTGTCTTCATAGTATCTAATAACATATTCTCTTGCGCCACTCTCTCCCCGCCACATGGAATCCTATCATCGGGCCACTCTATCCCCACCACGTGGCCCACTATCATTGGGACGCTGTCTCCTTTCCCATGTGGAAACTTGTCATTGGGCCACTCTATTCCCTCCACTTGGCCCAATATCATTGGGCCACTCTCTCTCCACCACATGGCAGCCTATCATTGGACCACTCTCTCTCCACCACATGGAATCCTATCATTAGGCCACTCTCTCTCCGCCGCATGGAAACCTATCATTGGGCCACTCTCTGCCACACGGTAGCCTGTCATTGGGCCACTCTCTCTCCACCACATGGAATCCTATCATTGGGACACTCTCTCTCCACCACATGTCAACATGTCATTGGGACACTCTCTCCACCACATGGTAGCCTATCATTGGTCCACTCTCTCCTCGCCACATGGAAACATGTCATTGGGTCACTTTATCCCCACCACATGGAATCCTATCATTGAGATATTATCTCTCTTTCATATGGAAACTTGTTATTGGGACACTCTCTCTCCACCACATGGGAACCTGTCATTGGGACAATCCCTCTCGGCCATATTAGTTCATATTTTGACATGCCAACATTGTGATTGAGTTAGCCACATGAAAGATCAGGTTTTGATCTTCATCCTTGCAAGGATTGTGGAAAGCACACCCATTATTCAGATAGACGATTCATTCTAAATAAAACTGCAAGATAGAAGATTGACTATGGGTGCATCACTTCTTGGAAATGGTCATCAACAACCAAGAAGATATATATGTCATACCAGAGAGTTCATTCACAAGTATTGACACATCTTGTAGTTGATACATTCTATTCTCTTCACATTGTTCCTGATAGGGGGAAAGGATAAACAATCAGAAATGAGAGAACAAGAAAAAGAGAGCATGTATTAGATCTAGATCCTTGATCCTGCCAAAGCAAGAGCTATATCTAGATCTAGATCTAGATCCATGACTATCCATTTAGTAGAATATTGCACTAAATTCCACTAATATTTCAGAATGTTCCAAGAACCTATGATCCTTCAATCCAAGTTCCAGAGTCTATGGTCAGGTTAAAACCACTCATTCAGTAGAAGATAGACAACTTCTGGTAGCCTTTCGAAATGTTCCAAGAACGTCTAAGACTTCAATCCAAGTTACAGAGTTTGTGGTTATCCTTAAACCACCTTGATGGTTCATGATTTTATAGTTGCTAAGATCGAGAGCTTCTGGTCATCCTTAAACAACCCACTTAGTAGAAGACATCAGCTTCTACTATCCCTTTTGGTTTGTGTTCAGCCAAAACCACCACTTTAGAGAGTACTTTTATTTAGTAGGAGATGTCAGCTTATGCTAACTTGCTTGGAAAATTCAAATTGTCAAGTTGGAAATGTTCAACAGTTGGTAGATCTCTTTTCTTGGACTCACATACACCCCTTCGAATTAAGGTGGGAATTGTTGAGAACCTAATCCTTGGTGTGAGGAATATTATTGTATTATTGTATTCCCAGTCACATGAGAAGAAGACTAAGAGTCACAATGAATGGGAAGAGTCGTGAAGGAATCCAAGAGACCAATTAGAAGTTGAAACCAAGGGTCATTTATCATTGTATTTATATATATATTGGCTAATGAGAAACAATGTGTGTTCACATCAATTATCTCTCTTTGTGGTGCTTCTTTGTATATTTAACTTTGTGTTAGCCAATTTTCCTATTTTCCCTAGTGGGAAACCTAGAACAGATCAAACTTGAGGTAGTTATGAACATTTTCATTAGATCAAATTTATATATTCAGAAACATGATTCAATTTACTATATATCATCTTTTTATCTCAAACCAAGATTCATCGTGTATGTATCTGAAAATATCCATGTAAGTTGAGGGATGCATTTTTTTTCAGTTTTCTTTTACATCTAACATGTCAAAAGAGACCCTCATTATCTTGCACAAGACCTCGTATGCTAGGATAATTAATACTCCAACATTTTTCCACCTTAGTATTATTTCCCTTTTCCTAGTATTGGATGATGTTGTTGACCTGCTAGTGGTGATTCAGTTGTCATATAGGCCTCATTATCCACCTGATGCACCCTTCATGCATTAATTTAGGCCATGCAGAGTCAATTCCCTAAATTTTAGGAGCTAACTCAGTTATTTGGTTCAGTCCACCTGAGTTCATGACTGTAGTGGGGGGTTTGAGCTTCGATTTCCACTAATTTTCAACTAATGCACCCTCTCTAGCCTAATTTGCATGATAAAATCACCGATGCGCCCTTCATGATCAATTAACCAACAATAGCTTCAGTTCACTGACATTCAGTTGACTTTGGCACCATCGGAGCACTGTAGTGGGCACAATTCCTACGCTAGATTAACATGGAATCGAATTCTCTCTATTGTACTATATTATTTTACTATACAAATTAATGGAATATGACACGATTTTTTATGCACATCTGAGTTTCTTTGCATGTTTGATTTTACTGCTCAATTCTTGCTAGATTTCACTACAATTCTTCTTCCTTGCTAATTCTTTCACTGTGATATTTTCCCAGGATCAATGATCTGTCGTGTTACAGAATTTCACAATCCTTTACCAATCATGCTTGAACAATAAGTTAGTTAAGTATAACTTGATTTCACCAATTCTTTATCATAGATTTCAATCTTCTAAATGTCTAACCAATTACATGAAGTTTATTCATAACCGACTAACAATCCATCTTCAAAATATATAGATATATAGATATATATACATTTATAAAGGGATCACTAATTTTTTATTCCAAACTTCAAACTTTTATAAGAGTAACCAATTACATAAGATCCATTCAAATTTGTTAATTACCCATTAACCTTTATGCATCAAATGTAATGTTAGACCAATATCCTATTTTTGGTCACACAACATATACAAATGTGGCAACATTCATTTGAAAGTGACGAATACACTTTTAAACAAGTAGAATCACAATGTCATATTTCATAATATTTCCCGCAAGTTATTTTGTCTTAGTCTGGTAGTTATAATTGAAGATAAGAACTAGCCATTCAACCATAACCATTGTAAGAAAATTGGGAATAACGAACATCTATCTAGCATACTTTCAAATCATTTAATTGTCCATTCATGCAATCTAACAAAAGTACTTTGCTAAAAACATGCTTCATTTAGATTTATGTTTCACTCACATAAAATGCAGATAGCTTATCCATCCTACAAAGATGCATTCTAGATTTAACAATACTTTTATTGCATGCTTGTCTATGATATAACTATACATGAATAAATTTTGCTAACACAATAAATCGAGGAAATTAATACATAGAATAAAAAGAACTTTCACCTTCTCTATTGTATATGAAATATTACGTTCATCCTTTGTATCTCAAACTTAAATACTGACTAATTAGTAATCCTGATCAACGACTCTAGTTGTGTGACATAAAATGAATATGCATCATTTAAATCATATATAAAGGTAGAGAGATAAAAAAAAATGGATAATTTCAAATATGGATAATATTAACTTGTCAAATATATATTCTCAAATAACTGAACACATTTTTCTTGGCATCATTATCATATAACTATTTGTTAACTAATTCATCATAATAATATCACCATACATTAATGAACAATTATATATTTAAACATAACCAAACTATAATGAAAAATAAAATAATGAATATTTATCTTGAAGAAGTCTCGATCGAGTAAATGTGCAGCTGCAATATTCCATTCAACCTTAGGCACTTTATCCATCCTAGACTCTTTCAATTGAAAAGCCACCCTTAAGCTGAGAAATGTATCTAATAGAAGGAATCATAATAGGAATTCCTCACAACACAATATGAACTTTAAACTCACAATAATAGAGAGAGTCCTACGCTCATAAACAATGTTCATTTATGTATAAAACCTCATCTTAGATTCACCATTTAAATAAAGAACAAGAGCCGATTCTGTATCAATGGCCCGCTCTTTATCTATGAAAGAACAAAACACTAAAAATAGTATTAAGGGTTGAATCCCTTTTTATAGAGATTACTTTCTGATATGAGCAATGTAATACACATATAAAATAATAGAGGATAAGGTCATCTCTATGTAGTGAGGCCACCATCATCTTTGAGCAAAGTCACTACACGTGAAACAATAATATAGAGCTAGTTTATCTAAATAGAAACGGCTTATTCATTACTGAGTAACACACATATGAAAATGTATACATATAAACCCAAATATATCTTAATAATGTGAATACATACAAATAATGCAATTATATATATGACACATCCACATAAAAACTTACAGCTTTTAAATTTATATTTGTAAATCTGAGTGGGCTCTCTCCATAGAGACAACTCTTATATAAAATACAAGCATATACATTTATATTTCATATAAAACACAATGTAAATAAGAACACCAAGCATTTGTATATTTTACAAATGCATTAAAAAAATAAGTGCAAAGGATTTATATTTCATACAAAGCATTCAAATAAATAAATAAAGAGCATTTGTATCTTTTACAAATGCATTTAAACAAATAAATGCGCAACATTTATATCTCATACAAAGCATGAGATATAAAATCACGATTTAAACAACACAAAATTTGAATTTCATGAAAGCATTGCCGAATTCCAGCGAATAACTGGTTGGAAAGTCAAAATGGTTGCGGGTTTAGAATTCTTCTAAATAAAATGATTTCAATTGTTTGTTTTACATTTAATGGACTTATGATTCTAATTTATTTACCAGCAATAAGAGAAAACCCTAACCGCTAATCGCTAGGCTCTTCCCATACCCATCATTTATTTAAATGACTTTTAACAACAATCATTTGTATTTAATAGATTTTATTTACCAACTACATAATTGCATCTACAAATGTCTTATATAAATATAAATGATAATTTTTATAATTAATAATGAATTTTCATATATATATATATATATATTCCAAGGAAAAAAGCGTAATTTCATTAATAAAGTGGCCAAATTACATATTGTAGAAAACTTTTAGAAAGCCTTTTCCAAAAATGTGGCCAGTTTTTTCAGCTGCAAAAATATCCCCTCATGGGAGGATTTTAGCCATGATGTGCATCAAAATATGAAAGAGTGATTAGCGGTCCCCATAGGGAGCCCATAATCAAGTAACATAGAATCCCATATACTTGTACATACATTTAGTGTATACAATATGTAAAGACATATATCATTTAGGGATTTATAGCTGCCACACCCTCTATAAAAGGTCTGTGATAATATTCATACTTCTCTCCATTTTATGCTTTCAAAATTTTCCAATGTCCAAAAGGGATGCTCAGTCCCTGTTTTGAGAGTTTGTTAACCTTTGTGTTCCGCTCCTTGTAGACATGTCGACACAAGAAGAATTCAAATTCCCTCAAGAGTCTCAAGACATCATCCAGAATATTATTTAAAAGAAGAATGTGACATTTCCGTGTTCTGTTTACCCAATTATTCACAAGCATGGAGTCACTGAAAATCTGTAGGTGTGTGCATTTTTTTTCAAGGGAAAAGCATAGTAACAGTTTTAGAGCAAAGAGTTGAACAAAGTTGTCCGTGCCATAACCAAGACCCATTTGTATGTGGTAATAATGAGTATTGGATATGTGAAGAACAACGCCCCCACCACATTTTTGATCTTGGGATGCCCCATCAAAATATGCCCATGGTTTGGAAGAGTCGAAATTCTCAGCAGAGATTTTTCGAATGGCAGGAGTATTTTTCCCTTGTGGGAAATAGGAGAGGATATCTATATTGTGGAAGGCCACTAGTTCCAGAACAAAGGGTGTTTCCTCAAATATCACCTTTTTACGGGCTATCCATGTGCCCCATATGATCAAGAGAGGCAAACCAAAATATGGTTCAGTTGTAGTGGTTTCGAGCCAGTGCTTCCAAGCTTCCTCAATCGAAGGACCAATCCAATCGCAACCCAAGTTTAATTGAGCGCGAAGGAAAGACAAAATTTGTAAAGTGAAGGGACAAGTGGTGAACAAATGATGAAGAGTCTCTGAGTCCTGTTTGCATAAAGCATACCAACCAGGGCCTTCCAAATGCCAACAAGTCATTCTATCCCAAAATCGAACCTTGTTTTCCAAAGTCCTCCACATAAATATATTTTTTTTAGTGGGCATTTAGACTTCCACAAACTTTTCCACCACCAGGATTCACTTCTCGCATCTAGTTCCCCAACAAATGACTTGTATCCCAATTTTGGAGTATATCGTCCAATAGGTGATGAGGCTCGGGTGAAGGCATCCATAGAGTCAGTAAGCTTGATATGAGAGGCTCTAAGAGATATAAGGAAATTGTTCTAGGTGCCCCATTAGGCTTCTGGTATTCCTAGCATTACAGGCCCTTTCCATCCCTTCTACCAAATATTGGTGGTCAATGGATCTACAATCTGATTTAGATGATGTATCCCCCGAGAATGTAGTATCTGTATAAGTGGCAGAGGCAGCAAGTGTCTGTTCTAGAAACCCAATGAGGGGTCGGTTCCAATACGCACCTGAGCACCGTTTCCCACCTTCAAAGCTAAACCATTCTCAATAATAGGGAAAGAGGATAGTATCATTTTCCATATAACAGAGATTCCAACATAGGTTATGGCCGGTTTCCTGACCCAATTCACTATGGAGTCAGGCGCAATGTATTTCTAAGTAACCATGGTCGTCCAAATATTTTCTGAAGTAAGTAGTCTCCAACCTGCTTTCGCCACTAGTGAATTTGCAAATAGATGAATGTTTTTAAGTCCCCGTCCTCCAAAGTATTTTGGTTTTTCTAGTTTTTTCCATTTAACCCAAGGGGAAACATGTTTGGCTTATTTTCTAAACCACATAAATCTGAAGCAATTTTTTTTTGTCTTGTCTAGGATATCTTTTGGGATCTAGGAAAGAGACATCCAATACACAGGGATAGCTTCCAACACATATTTTATTAGAACCAGTCTTCCCGCTCTTGAGAGCCATCGGTGACTCCATGAATATAGCCGATTCTCAAGTTTTGCAATAGGCCACCCCCAACCTGGTTTATTATAATTGTTTGGTTTTAACATGAAACCCAAGTATATAAGCCATTCATTTAGATCAATTGTGTCGAAGGGAAAAAGAGTGCATGGAGAGAGTGGATTTGTTGACATTTATATCCATTCCAGTAGCCTTCCCAAAAAGATCTAGTATGCCTACCAGTATTTTCGCATCCCTCTTGGAGACATTTCAAAAAAGTAGTATGTCATCAACAAACAAAGGGTGTGTGACATGGAGTGAATTTGTGATGTCAATGCCTTTAAAAGTCCCTCTTCGCTTTACATCCATAATAGATCAACTGAGCCCTTTTGCCACCTGAAGGAAAAGAAGAGGGGAGAGAAGACATCCTTGTCGAAGACCCCTTTCAGCATGAAATAAAGAAGAATTCGAACCATTTATTAGAGTGGCAAATGAGGCTGTGGTGATGCAGCTCTGTAACGTTCCGCTCACCCAATCCGACTGTTGGGAGGGGACGTTGGCAAATACCTGGGCTCTAATAAATTCACCCCAAGCCCATAATATGATTTTCAACAACAGAGTGTGTGCAGAAATGTAATTTAAGCATGCACAGAGGAATTCAAAACAATCCACACACATCTAATATGAAAATACATCAGCATAACGTTACAGGCATCAATAAAACAATTCAGAATGCGACACATAAGAATAATTATCTTTAATAAATGAAGATCCAAGCAACTAGCTGTGTAAGAGCGCTTTTCCACCCAACCATAGGAACTCAGTCTAGTATATACTCTTTCTGTTGTTGAGGCCATCCCCAAGCTAGGCTATGAGGCCACCAAGGCGAAGGAAACACCTACAGGCTTCTATCTCTCAGCCCACAACCCATTCTTATCTCTTTGCTAGTCAAATGCTGATACAGATCTCTACAGGGGTCTCAATCAACCCTCACAACCTTGGATTCCACAATTTCTTCCTTACACAACACCCTTCTATCTCAGGCATCCCCTTCACCAATCCACGGTTCTCTTGGGTGATCCATCTTGCTGGGTGCTTCTAGTGCATGCAGAGAAGAAGTCTAATCTGGTATGGCTGCTATAAAACCACCTGTAGCCTTGATTTGTGATTTCACAAGCACCTATAAGCAGCAGAACTCCATAGGTAATGTTCCTAGATTCCCAACCTATCTACTTACCTACAGCCAACTGTTTTTCCCTTCCAATGATGTAGCTCTGTCCTCTAATTCAAATTTTTGGGTTTGACACACAGTCTACTAATTGACATGAACAACAATGGAGAAAACTCTACGTGGAGCAGCAGCTTTCCTGAGAGAAATGAGAATGGAATGATCAAAAGAGTGTTTACTCCAAGGATATGAGGTGAGGGTGAAAAGAAAACTGAAATGGATTCTGAACATAAAAGAAATAGGATTGCTGACAACTGACATAACTATCACAATCCCCATGCTCAATAACTACATGAAGTGACTTTTCCCACCAGCCTCACATGTGCAATAAATCATTGGAAAATGGTCAAAAAAGGAGATAATTGGCTTATTCTCATCACATGGCAAAATTTAGGTGTGAGTTCTAAGGTTGACACATACCAGCATACGATTGGGTTTCCCATAAGCCCCCTTCCTCTTCCCCTCTGGTGGAATCATAGCCCCTTTGGTACTCTTTACACAGTCATTGTTGGACCATTCTATTAATTTTCAGCACAATATTTACATACATTTCGAATTAGGCATAAAATCCAATCATATGGTCAAAAATAGAAATATAATATCATACAGGCTTAAACATTCACTAGTTGGACCTTGGCTTTGTGCTCCACACTAGGAATTCCCACTAGAATATTTACATCATTTACATAATATTGGATAATTACATTCCATGTCAAAAATAGGGGTATTACAATCTCATAACCCATGTGATAAATGAGTAATCAAAACCCAGATGTGTCATCAACATTCTTAGGTATAGCCAGCTCACCTTATCAAATGCATTTGAGAGGTCAATTTTTATGACAGCCCCTTTTAATTTTTTTACCTGTAGCTAGTGGAGGCATTCCTGCACAACCCTAACAGCCTCATTTATTTGTCTTCCTTCCCAAAAACCGAATTGTTCCTAAGAGATAACCTGTGAGAGTATCTTTTTTAGGCACCTTGCAATGATTTTTTCCACCACTTTATAAGTAATGTCGCAAAGAGAAATAGGTTTGTAGTCATTAAAAGAGCTGGGTTTATCAGGTTTTGGAATTAATGCAATAAACTTTGAATTTAGAGGCATATGAATGAGACCCCTAACCCGAGATTCCTCCACTAGATATAGAAGATCCTCTCCTATAACGTCAAAGTGTGCCAGGAAGAATTCAATTGTCCATCTGTCAGGGCCTGGACTTTTGTCTTTTTGAAAGCTATGCAGTGTTTCTTTGAGTTCCTCCTCTGAGATTTCCTGAATTAGATCATGGTTATCCTATGGAGATATAAACCCTGGGAAATATTGAGTGAGTTGAATGATCTCGTCGATATTTACTTTGTTGTCAGCTTTGTATATATATTTGAAATGATTTGTTCCAAGGGTTGCAAGCCCATTAAAGGAGGAGACATCCTTGTTGTTTTCATTTTTTAGTTCCCAAATAATATTTTGGTATTTTCTACCTTTTGCAAAGGCATGGAAGAATTTTGTATTGTCATCACCACATTCGAGCCAGACAGCTCTGCTCTTTAGATTCCATATTTCTTCCTGATCCTGTAATAGTTTGTGCCTTTTGGCTTCTAGAGCCCCTAGCCGTTCTTTTGATGCATGAGTAAGAAAACCACCCCCTTTAGATTCTTGAGTCGTGAGAAGGTTCTTTTCAACCCAGATTAGGTCCAGTTCATCCCTTTCCTTCTTGTGCAAGGCCCATTCCTTGAGCTTTCTTTTTACTAAAGAGATATTTTTTACAAATTGTGGAGCAGCAAAACCATCCTCCTGATGATAGGGACACCAAGTATCTTTAATGATATTCGAAACATATTCCTCTTTTAGCTAGGAAGCACATAGTTTGAAAGGGCCAAGTGGTTTTGTAACATCTCTCAAAATTTCCAGATAGATGGGAGAGTGGTCCAAAACCCCACCCATTTCTACCCATTGTCTAAAACTGAGAGTTTGTTCCAATAAGTGTTCAACAAGTAGAAAGCGGTCCAATATTTTGGCTATTGTTTTTTCTCTCATTCTTCGGTTTGACCAGGTTGGCTTCAGTTTTTTAGGGTCTATGTCCACAAGCCTACAGTCTTGCAGAAGTTGTTCAAAATAATCCGTCAAGCGGTCAGATCTGTAATCAGGGCGCCAAATTTCATGATTGTCGAGAGTGAAATTCAAGTCCCCCCCTATAATCATATTTTCAAGTTTAAAGAAGTATTTTTGTTTCATAATGTCCCAAAAATATACACTTTTCTCATAGGGTCCATAGACATTTAGTATGGTGAAGAAAGTGTTGAGGACAACATGGTAGAATTCCACCCCCAGTGATGAGCCCGTCCCCCAAGGTTTATGTATTAGAATAGTCCTTGAATTCCAACCCAAAGTGACTCCACCCGAATGACCTCTTGCATCCAAGGCCAAAAAATCCATTTGATTTAAAGTAGTTTTTAGCAATGTAGTGATCCCTTCCTTCGACCCTAGATTTTCTTGTAACAGTAAAATGACATGTTGTTGTAGAGTGATAATCCTTTTCAGAGAAGGTTTTTTTGGGGAACTTGTCAACCCCCTACAGTTGAGGGAGAGAAGCTTCATTGGGTAACCCATCCCAGGTTTTTCGCTGCTCTAAGCACCCCAAAGTTGTTTTCCATATGCAAGTTCTTGTAGTGTTCGATTTTGTGCCGTAGTAAGATGAGAAGGTCTCCCCCTTCATTTTCCCTTAGTGGTGAGGAGGGTGTTTTCCCCTAAACCTTGGTTGAGTGAGGTAAGCAAAGAGGAAGCAGGGATGTCTCTCGACCGTAGTCGAAAATAGATTGAACAATTATCCACAGGTGGGGAAATGGGGGTTTCCGAAGGGGAAGCAGTTGGGTATCCGAAGGGGACAGGGAGAAACATTGTCCATGTTTATAAATTGGTCACGTTGGAGGGAAGGGGACAACTGTGTAGGGGGCGGGGGGGAGCACATGGAGCAGTGGTGTTACAGGTAAGCGAGGGTGATGAAAAAGTGTTTATTTCATCCCTTCGAAAGAAGCATAAATAATTAAAATGATCTTCCAAAGTAGAAAGATGAGTATGGATATCGTCTTTCTTACTAGATGGTTTTGATGCCGACAAAGGATGGTCAAGTTCCTCCCGATGTTAGTGCAAGTATTCCTCCAATGGATTTATAATAGGGAGCCCATTATTCAGGTGAGGGTTTTCCTCCTCTTGCAGTGGATGATGTTTCTCTGGGGTGGTATCCTCCTTTCTACCATGTTTGAATAGTTCATTTGCATCCTCAGTTTCGCTTCTACCAACTGTTTGTTTTTTGGGCATGTCCCCCACTGTGCCGAAATCCTAGGTGCAGTTATTTTCTAGATTCCCGTAGATGTGACACCTATGACAATGAAAAGGGATCCCTCATATTCCATTTTTTGTTTGTGCCTCTCCTGTCCCCACATAAATTTTAATTCCTCCCTGATCCTAGTCCTAATGTTTAAGGATACCAATATTCTAGCAACATTCAATCATTTTGTGTGCTTAAACGACATATCCGCATCAATGAAAGTACCCAGCGCATTTCCAATATCCCAGAAATATTCCCAGTTCTAGAATTCCCAACGGAGCCTGACCCAGACCAGAATATTATCAAGTCTTTCACACTCTGTGTCAAACATAGGCGTCCAATTTTTAAAAAGAAAAGGTGCGCTTCCAATCCTCCAGTGTTTTTGTAGTATGCGACCGACCTCTTCTTTTGTTTGGAGTTTGAAAAAAAACCACCCTCGCGAGAGTACTAAGATATCTGGTTTGTAGTCCAACAATGTGGTCCAATTCATTTCAACCCACCTCTCCAAGATTTCCATACTAGGGTATTTCCCCATAGCCTGTTCGACCACAGCAGGTTCAGCCATGTCCAAAGATTGTGAAACTGAGATGTTTTTCCCACATATGATATTTAGGGTTTCTTTTGAATTTTTTAGACACTTGGTCTTTTTCTTCCCCATTGTCGGTTTTCCAGGTGAGCTTTGTGATATTTTTGAACCGGATCAAGATGTAGATGCCCCTTTGAAGTTTGTTTTAGCCCAAGGGGAGCATTGTTGATTAGAGGTTTTGTAGAAAATAGGCAATGAAACCTTTTGGGATTTGGGCAGAATTAAAATCAGGGATTCCGTAGGGAACATAGGAGTGGTCTTGTGATATCGAGAGAGGCCATTCTTCATCCAAGAAGTTAGGTCCTAACCCTGTAAACGGCTCCCCCCAATCGACCTTCTGTAAGTCGAAGTGGATGATGGTCACATTAGTCGGCGTAGGGAATCCAATGCATGAGCTTAGCGACGGTTCAAAAAGTGAAAGCGGGGTTCCACCCAGCTCAGGCGCCAAGGGTCTCACTGCTAGTGACAGGAGGTCAGATCCTTTAGTAAAAGAGAAAAGGGAATTTCGGGGGACTCAACATTTTGTGCAGGAGACTCCCTTAAACAGGTGTTTTCTCCAACAGTTCGACCACCGCCATCCGATATTCCAGATGTCCCCATCCTATTCTCAGTATCCGATGACCGAAATACAGTGGGGGAGGTAAAAATGGTTTTACCCTCGAAAGGGTTTGCCGAGTAGTCTACCACATCCCCCCATGGTTCCTGAATAAGACTGTGAGAAATCCAGATGTCAATGTCCACCTCCAGCGCCATACACGAGGTGTCCTTGTCAGTGTTGCGGATTTGGTACGGTTGGGAGCTGTGCTTGCAGCTCCCTAGGTCTGAGAAAACCTAGCCATCATTTTCCTTCTCTCGAAATATCACCAATTTTCACACACACACCAATTTTCATACAAACAATATTATTGAAAGACAAAAAGAACAAATAATTGACTTATTATTTGTTTAAGATGTGATATGTAGAAATGTTTAGTTTAAGTTTCAATAAACAATTTATTGGAATCATTTATTTTTAAATAAAAGTAAATTTATACCACCCCCCACACACACACATATATGTGTGTGTGTGGGGGGTGGTATAAATTTACTTTTATTTAAAAATAAATGATTCCAATAAATTGTTTATTGAAACTTAAACTAAACATTTCTACATATCACATCTTAAACAAATAATAAGTCAATTATTTGTTCTTTTTGTCTTTCAATAATATTGTTTGTATTTTATAAACTAACAAGAGAAGACCATCAAACCACAATGTTTGTATTCCCAAATACAAACATGTTTCTTTTTCTAATGTATATATTTTTGGCAATTTTGAATTTCTCAATAATATAAGAAATTAATTTCATTTTTCCTATATGCTTGAAGCGATGTCTCTAATATCTAATGGAGATTGGTTTCTCTTTGTATAAAAAATATAGCTCGATATAATATCTTTTCATCCCAAAAGAGGTAATATTAATTATTGAAATTTCTTAATAGTTTCTCTTCTTTAAATCATAAATAATAATTATTTGTTTATGCTAAGCTCATACAATCTTATGCTGTCCAAAACGTTCAAAGGCTATTATTTTTCTTATAATAATAGTCAATGACTTCTTATTAGTAAGCTCATAAGAGCTATTTTCATGTTTTAAGACGAGCTTATGTTATTAGTTATTTGTTTAATAGAATAATTGGGTAATATCAACTCATTTCCACTTGAGAACATATGCTCATAATTTAATGATCATAATAATTTTCTCTTTGAAACTTATATATAACTAGGTGACACCCAATCATCATCACATGAATTTCCAAGGCTTTACTATCCTCTACTCCCCTCCCTAGTGGATAAATTTCCATTCCTTACCTAGTGCATGAGTTTACCACAAAATCATGATGATGTCTAGTGCTACAATGTTTACTGGCGAGATCTTGGCTTTTAGATCCTCGCCATGAACTAGTACATACACATGTTTACAATGCTTATATTCAATTTACAACATTAAAGGTTACAGATGAGGGATATTACACTAGTGGTTTGTATAAAAACTGAATGGATTTTCTCATAAATAATGTCATAACTTTTGCGAAGAAAATATAATCCCTATACCTTCCCTATCCATGGTCAAATAGATCCTTTCCAACTTGTTTAATTTTTATCTAGCATATTAAGGTGTTCGACTCTTTCATCACTAGGTTGTGTTGATATGGCCCTGATTGCTATTGCAAAATCATCAACATGAACATTGAACTTCCTCAAAAAAATTGGAAATATTAAAAATGGGTGCTTTTACCACTTTATTTTTTAAGGGTTTCAAATGATTCATTACATTCTTCACTCCTTTTGAATTCAACATATTCTTTCAATAAATCTTCCAAGGGGAATGTTATGTCGAAATAATTTCTGATGAATTTTCTGTAATATCTTGTATGCCCTAGAAAATTTAAAAAAATATACAATTTTCCATCATAAATTTAAAAAAAATATGTTCACCCCAATGCATTTTGTGTAGATTATGTTCATATATTGTTTTTCAAAAATTATGCATTTATCACTAAATTATTTTACGTGCACACTAGCCACTTGTAAACTTTTACTGATATTTACAAGAACAAACCAATCATTAAATGCAATTTTTGCATATTATGTGTGTGTGGAAATACAACACGATTACCTACAATTTGTTTTTTTGTTGCGTGTCAAAATTCACAAGGAACATATGAGTTTTGAGGGCTTCAATTTAATGAATTAGTAAAAAAATTGAATTTTCACCATGTCGTTTTGGCCAAAAAGTGTTACCCATCTTTATGGATTCACCCATAACTCCTAGAACAATAAGCAATACCCCCACCGAAAATTTACGGAAGAAGATTTAGGAAGGAGACGAGTTCTCGAAGATATAATTTATTTTTTGATTGCTTGTTGACATCAAGGTCCTCAAACCAAGAACTTAATAAGTAAAGGAATACAATGCCCCTCTCATTACAACATATGAAACTTAGTGGAAGAAACATCTCATATCTCTTCCTACAATTCCCTTTTGCAAAGAAAACTTGAAAGATATCCATGAAGGACATGCAACTTGATCTTCATATCCCAACATAGTATCAACAAATGTTTGTACCCTAGAAAAAGGAATACTCTGATACACTAAAAGGAACGAATCTATAAAACATGATTGGATAACACTCCCCAAGTTCATTTCCTAGAAAGTTTGGTTGGAAATAAATCGCTAATTATTCTAAGAGGAAAAGAGACTCCCCATGAAGGACATAGGAGCCTTGGCCCAAGATCTATTAGGGGAAACAATAGTAGTCAAATAAAGGGGGAAATACCTTTATCCATCTCTTATTTTCCAAAAGAAAGGACTATTTTATAAATCTCCTAAACTCGTCTCCAACTATCCCATGTCCGTTGGGATATGACAACTAGAATCTAAGGACAAGTGAAGAAGAATTGGAAAAGTGGATATAAAAAGGAAACAAAATATCATTTTCTTTTATGGAGCATCAAAAGAGATTATAAGGGTGGTATGTGTAAGGGAATGATCATGGGATTTCAAAGAGAAAAAGAAAAAAACACATGTGGGGAATAAGCATGGACAAAAATAATGAGGTAAATGACATGTATCTTTCTGAAGGATAAGGCTTCTCTCCAAGGCTATACAACAGGAGGCATCACATTGATAGGGGACTTTTCCCTAATTGTTAACACCCTTCATAAAAAAAGAGGCATTTCCTCATTTCCAATTCAAATAATCATCATCCAAATGAAGATTCTAATCAATAGATTCAAAAGAGTGGCCCTTATCCATGTGCCCCACTCTAACAAGCCAATAGTGGATAAAATGGAAAATGAAGGGACGTCGTTGAATAAGGAACACCTATAAATTAGAATAATGGAGGAATTCAAGTCCATACCGGAATATAACCCATGACCACCCTTGGATCCATGATATAGTTTGTGAGGTTGTCTTGGATGGACACCTCATGGTTTGAAGGAATTTAAGGAGGAAGTCTCCATCTATCTCAATCACCTAAGGGAAGGAAGAAGGGGAGGCCTATTACTCCCACCCTCCCTTATCATTTAACATCACCTTGTATTTTCATGAGGAAAGGGATTGAGGAATTCATCATGCCACCCTCTTCCATTAACCCCAACATTAATTTGCAGGCAGTGAAGAAGTCCCCTCTAGCCATACATAAGTAGGTCAAAATATACACTTCTTATCCTGACCATAAATCGAATTGGTGATATTTACTCTTCCAACAAACTAGGGTCACCATATTTGTCCATCCTTCTCTATCTATCTCTATCTATGATTCACTCTCATGTGAGAAAAATGAGCCTTTGTTCTCATTCTCCTACCCAAATGAGTTGGAAACTAGGCAAAATGACATTAGTATTTGTATTTTTTTGAAATATTTAACACAAAAGAGAAAGTAAAAGCAACCTAAGCTACTTATAATACAATGAATACCAGCGACCTCTGCCTAGACAAAAGGGTCTAGGTATAATACCTCTTCAGATAGAGCCCATTTCCAAGCCCCAAAATGTTCTCCTCAAAATATTCTAGCTCATAAGCTCCCTTATTTAACACTCACTTTATGTTGGTTCTATACAAGAGCCATGTATCCTTCAGAGAATACACGAGTATGTACATATTTTTCATACTGAGCCTTCACATGTTTCTTGTGTGATTTGTTAGCACGAGTTGCATCTCTTCTATGCTCATCCAACTATTTCAAGTATACTAAATGTTCTTCTAATTGGGTGGTATATAGTAATAGCTCTATATCTATCTTCAAAGACAAGATCTCGTTCTCACCAATATTCACCTTGTATTTTCTAAATGGAACCAGTGCATATTGATGCATGTTTCCCTAAGGTATTTCTCCTAAATACATAGCGTCAATGATATCCTCAATTGAAGGCATGATAGTGTCTAAGGGATCATGACATGGTAAAGAACTGATGGATCATAAAGGCATGGAACACTAATCATAAACTTCCATTTGGATAGAGTGGTAATCATGGTATACATTCTTTATAATGATGGCTCAATAAGTTATTTCAGTTGTAGATAGAGCCGATACGACCTTTCCACACCTAGTTCCTTAAGGTGGTTCTAGTATTATCCACGAATCTTCAAAATAAGAGGTGATGAATTGAGACAGTTTCCTTGTGGAAGTAATATCGATAGAAGATATCACATGTATTGGAGATACATTGCCACCTAGGTTGGGTGGAGGTGAATTGAATGTTCCCATTAGAGTAGGATACATTCCCACACCAGATTTTTCACAATCCTTCCTAGAATGGCTTACTAGGGGGACATTTGTCCCAGAGTTGTGAGTGGACTCATTTCTATGGAACAATAATTGATCAACGGTGATTATATTTCCTTCATGGGGAAATTTAATCACCCAAAATATTGAATACCACATCCATCTTGGTGTGAGTCCAACTTCTACCTTGTAACAAATTATAATTGAGTGGAGCATCAATAACTTCCACTTCTAAGCTAATTGTTTCCCCCCTGTCTCTATTGGGAGCAATGGGATTATTCCATGGGTTGGAACATGTGACCATCGAATGCTTCTAACCTTGTTGCTAGGGGAACAAATTCAGGTGAGACAATGGATTTCCAACACAATAAGGACATTACACATGTGGATGCTCCCTCATCTACAACAATTTAGTGGATGTTTTACCTTGCTGTCAAAAATTGAACCCGAAAAGTTGCATGATGAGGTAGGTTAGGTTTCCAACTATCCAAATCGAACATCAACAACTGACTATCCAAAGGGTCCATGGAGCCTATAGGTGAAAGCAAGATCTTTTGTTGAGTAGGAAAAATACAGAGGACTTTGAGGGTGGACATTGCACATGAAGTTTGATATAGATCTTCCATTATGCTATAATTTTGAGCCACTCATGCATTTGGATCATACATGGTTTTTTTCAGAACACCTTTCAATATTCTGGGCATAGTATCATTCACTGGTTTCTCTATGTGTAATGGTTAAGCAGTTTCAGACTTAGGATCTTTTTTCCTTTCGATCCAAATGTGGTTGAGTCATAATTTATATTCCTTGTCAAGGGGTTTGTTTCTTCATGACACGTGAACACTTCACTTTGGCTTGGATTCCCCACTTTGGAAGAGGAACCCTTATTTCCCTCTTGTGAGGTTGCAGGGTTTGGGTTAGAAATAAAATCATTTGTTGTTGATGTGGAGGGAACATATTAGTTAGCACATCTGGTTGCTTGGTAGCTTCATGTTGTGCCAACAAATGTTTAACAACTTCTAGTTTAGGGAATAGGTAGGTCAAATGATCATCCGTGCATAGGTTTCATGGGAACTTGGCCTTCTTTTCCTCTTCCCCCCCCCCACCAACATTGTTGTTGTTATTGTCATTATTATTCACATTATTATTTCCCTTATTCCCATTTTTCTTATTCTTATTCTTCTTCCCTTTGAGTTGTTGTTTTCCCTTAGTGTTGGTCATATGTATTGATAGAGAATATGTGGGAGGGTTGGGTTTGGGTTTTTTTTTTATTGTTATTCTTAGCTGTAGCTGCATTTTGGCTACCACCTTGACAAGATATGGAATTCTCAATTGAACCAATCACACCATCAACATGAGGTCTAGGGGTAGGTTTAGTCAGATCAGTATCTTCTCTAGGAGTAGTAGGTAGGATCTCATACAACCTCCTTGATTGGGAATAGACCAAGTCAAGTTGTTGAGCCTTGATAATGTCTTGCTCTTCTGTTTGAACTCTAGAGAGGAACACATTCTTCATAATAACCAATCAGTTAAGAAATAATCAGGAATTTATGCATTTATTAAACTATGTTTCCTCTTCCATTCATGAATGTGATCGGAGATGAGAGTGGGTTGATCCTATGAACGAAATCAGGAGTTCTATGATAGTCTCATAGTGGACTGGTAAATTGAAATGGTTTAAGAATGACATTGCAATTGCATTGAAGTTTTGAAAGGAAGCTCAGGGAAACTCAATGTACCACTTCACTTCTACCCCTATTAAGTTCCTTTAGAAGAGATGCAACCTAATGGAATCATCCATCAATGAGTTTGAAGAACAACAAAGATGGAATGTCATCACATGGTTAGTCGGATATTCTTTAGGCTTCCCTTCAAACTTAGGGATGCATGAAGCAAGCTTGGTAGGCATATGAGGCCACCTAGGATTGTGTAACACTAGGTCATTGGTTAACTTCATCAGAACTAGCAAGTTCAAAGTATCCAAGAGTGGTAACTTTTTCTATTCCATAGAATTCCAAGCCTCGTGAGCATTCACTTCCCATTGGTTTGTATTGATAAAATATTGGGCTGGTATATAATAGTTCACTGAATTGTGAAAGTTTGACTATTCTCTTCAAAAATTTGATTATGATTGAAATGAGTTTACACGAATGATGTAATATTTCCTCCAGGTATGCCCCCCATTCCTATGAAGAGTTGGATGCCTTGTGAGGTACTAACATTTGAGGGTGTTTCCATGTCCATCCCTCCCGTTGCGGATGAAGGAATATTTCCTTCATGTGTATTATACCCCTAGGGAAATCCAACACCAATGCCCCCTACTCCCAAATTAACCATATTTCCTTATGGCACATTTAGATCTACAGGAACACTAGTGTTCACACCTCCCATTCCTTGGACAAGTATGTTCATTTTAGGTTGGATAGAGCCCAAAATGACTCAAGTCATAGTGGAAGGGGTGGGCATGGACGTATGTCCACAATAGGGTGGGAAAGCATAGGATGGAATCAATGGACCACTTCCAGCGGTAGTAGTGTTGGTTGATATGGGAGGTATATTAGTGTTGACAGGTTGAAAACTTGGAAATTTCATCCCAAAGGAGAATGGGTTAGTGCCTTGAGGCATGTATGTAGACCCAAATAAAGGAGGGCCATTTAGTGAAATAGTCCCTCTGGTAGGAATACATGAGGACAATGGGAACCATGAAGATGCTACCATGGATGAAACATTAGGATTTACTTCTCCTGCTGGATTGGAAATGATCATAGGTGGAGTGCCCCTAGTGATGGGCACCTCTTCTAATTTTTCCATACTATCCCACTCAGATAGTGGATTATTAACTCTAAAGATGTGTAACTCATACTCTTAGTTATGAACAAAATTAGGAAACTACGATGGGTTTAAAGACCCTTCAAGGTCTGAGAGATCCTCTATAGCGATAAGACCTAATTTTTCCTCAAGCTGAGGAGATGTGGCTTAGGAGAGTTATTCAATTGTCTCTCGACATCACTAAGATTTCCTTCTTCGGACGAACTCTTAGACTCACTAAAAATTGAATGCTTTTCTTCTTCTTCATGTTCTATTTCTGGTTCTTGGTTCTCTTCCTCTTCCCCCTATGGGGGTAGATCACTGTAATCTAGTCTTCTCCTTGGTGTAGGTAAATTTCGTTCAAGAGAAAGTTGTTGAATCCTTCTGGACCTACACAAAGGTTGATCAACCACAGTGGCCTACTAAAGACTCAAAGGAATAAGTTTGAAAATTAAGAAACAAACAACACATGCTAAAAAGTTCTTGAAAATATTTAAACAAGTAGAAATATTCTCCCAATGACAAGCACTTGGTTTTTTAGGACCAAATATTATTCATTGAAGAGACACAAATTAGGGTTTTCTGTAGGTCTTCCCGTGATTAGGGTCTGATTCCAACCAACATAATTTGAAAGAGATAGTTACACTAACCTTCATGCAACAGTCATCAGGGATGTAAGTACTCGCCTTTGGAGAATACCCTCACAAGGATATGCGACAAAGGTTCTATGTCTTCCTTAGGTACCACAAGATGTTCCCCTTGCAGTCATCTATGATGATTCTAGGAAAACAAACTAAGGTCACCACTTTGTGCTTGGTAGTCAGGCGGAATCGTCATTGGAAAGAACTTCTACGAATGGGAAAGGAATGTAGGACACAATTCCTAGACCTAAATATATTAGTGAGAATTGGTGTCACCCCAAGGACTTTCCATGCCTGAACAACTCCCAAACTCGCATAACCCCACTAATCCAAGCAACAGGGGACAATTTTCCCACTAGGACTAGTTTTACCTATCATTTGATGCCTATGTTAAAGGTGTTTTCCTAACATGTACTTCATGATACTAATGGATTTAACTCTCTATAATTGTTCCTATTCTCAATCTTGTGTGGCCTTAGAGGAGTTAAATCACAACACCTATCTCCAAGTTCCTAGAACCTAGACTATTAGATGTGTGTCTAGAAAATAAAATCTCCTAGATTCTTTCCAATGCTTTCTACTTTCAACAATAGCAATTTCAAAGATTTTTTCAAAAAAATAAGAAATAAAGTGCAACCAAAGATATTCCAATGCAAATGCACTCATTCACACTCTTCAAAATAAAATATGAAGCACTTTTCAAACAACGGAATCAACTCTTTCAATGCAAATGCAATCTACCAATCTTTATTTTGCAAACCAAATACAATTTTTTGAGATCCAAACTTTTTGCTTTTTGATGAAAATGCAATATTTTGAACAACAACTAAACTAATGCAAACAACAAAATAGAAGAATGATATGACTATCACAATGGTGAAAAAAACTTCTAACACTAGCCTCTTTGACCACAAGCCAAAGCCACATTCGAGAAGAAATAAGTTCTAAGACTCAAACAAGTTAATAGGTCTACTAGGTGACAAGGTTTGGAAGCCAAATTTTCTTTCAAGCAGGGATAACCAGGAGCACTAACAAATTGATTGTGCTTTGGGTCTTCACACTCTAGGATTATCAATCACTCAAACAAATGAAAATCAAACAAAGTAAAAGACACTCCTAACACTTTTCACTAATTTTTTACTCAATCTCAGGATAAAAACACTTAGACACCACCTAGATTGATCCAAAAGGAGTCAGAAAGCTTCTATATCATTGAGACAATTCAACCAATCCAAGACTTTTAGGGAAAAAAGGGGAGAACTAAGAAAATTTTATGAAGTTCAACTGATTCGTGGATGTCCAGAAGGTTAGGTGTGAATGATTCACTCTTATCACCACTAGAGGGTGTGAATGCCCCCTGCCATTCAAGCTTGTAAGTACTATATAGTGTGAATAGCTCTGGGAATGGACTCAAAAAGGAAAAAAACAAAATTTTGGGAATTTTAAGGTAATTGGGATATGGTTAAGTGTATTAGAGATTGATACACCCAAAAAAAAATGAAAAATCAATCAACAAGGCCCTATAGAGGTTGGTTGATCCCTAGCGGAGTTGTTAGTTATGTTGTTCGTAAATAAATCCTATGACTAAGGAAAGATCACTAGTGTACTAAAACAATTGATACAGACCTAAATGACTATGTTTACATGCAAATTTAGACTCTTATACATACATAAGACCACACATAAAATTCAATAAGCAAATCTAAACTAGAGAAGGATTATGGAGAAGAGAGATATTTACCTTTTTTGAAGGTTGTCCTAGTTGATTCTTTGTCTTTCTTCAGATCCGCTCCTTTATGCCCAATGCCGACCTGCAAAACCACAAAGCCAACCTTTCTCAAGCCAATTTGACACTTAACAAAGAATGTAAATGAATTGAAAATGATAAGAACATTAACTATCTAATATATTTCAATGTAAATGACAAAATATTATTTATCTCAAACCATAATTACAAGAACACTTAATTGGGGGAGGGAAAGATATCAAATCTTGATTATAGCAATGAAACCAATACAAGATATACCTTCTCAATGCTTGGCACCTTATCAAAACTAAATATTCTGGTTTCTTTGGTCATGCACTCCAACGATCCCAATCCGGTCCACTAGATGTATGTGAGGGGTGAAGCTACTTGAGGGAAACTTCAATATTCAGAGATACAAGGGTCAGCAATAGGTATTGCTGATGGATAGGGATGAAGGGTGTGTGAGTGATTACTCCAGCATAACTTTGGATGTCTAGGTGCCCACTCCTGATCCATTTCATTTCACTTTTATGTTTGGAGGAAATAATTGTAAAAGGTTACTAGGTGGTTTAGGGTGTTGCAATCGGGCAAGTTAGTTTGTAAAACTTCCTTAATTCCCATATTTCAAATTTTAATTTTGTTTTCATGAAATTATGGGGAATTCACACTCAATTCATAGGAAACATGTGAATGGTTCACTCCTTGCTACTATGCAAGGTGTAGATGGTTATTTTTTTATGAATTCCTTCCATATACAAGAGCAAGATGCGAATGAATCACTCCCTGATCGTGTGCAGGGCACGCATTTTCCCTTTTGTGGTTACAACTCCTAGGATTCAATGGAAATATGTTGGGATCTCATTTTCAGGGATTAGGGCCAGTAATAAGGGTCAAATCATATGCTCTTCCATCCATAAGTGTCCTTTTTGTGAATGAATAGTGACACATTTGAGTGCCTTCTTTTGAACTTTCGTCATAGACAAAGAAGTTATGATTTGATGCATAACACTTTATCATCTCCTTCTTCTTTGAATTTGGGTATAGTTCCCACTTCATTAATCTCAAATTGGAAGGGATCCCCTTTGACATATATGGCCTAGGTGTTATCTTCTCCTCCCTCAGAAAGCTTACTAGATTAAAGATGCAATGACTCAGCACTATGGAAAATGTTCTTTGAATGTTGAGATGAAGGACCTTAAAAGTAAGTTAGGTACTATGATAGACTCTCTTCACCGCCACTCATGTGGCCCTCCTAGCACATGGAAATAGGGTTTCCATCAACACCACGCCTATTGGTAAGCCCAATGACATTCCAATAGATAGACAAGACATCAATGCTATCTTCAATAACCAATGGATTGGTAGATTAAAGAGCTCTGAGCAAAAATATAGAGTTGGAAATCTCACTGGAAATATCGAAGATATCTTTATTTTCCACTAAACCTATATCAATCTCCCTATGGAAAAGATGCAACACTCATTCTTTTGTAGATGCCAATGGAAAAACAATCGAATCCATATGTTATGGAGTCTATGGATAGTGCACACAATGGAAAGTAAATCTTTGGCCAAAATGTTATTATTATGTTTTATCACTATACATTATTAATAGGACAATTTGTTAAACAACACCACTACCAATTGATGAAGTGTTTTTTAAAGAATTTCAAACTTTGTAGAACTTATAAGACAACGAAAACATAATTTTGTTGTATTCTTCTATGGATCAAATAAAGCTCCCACCTAGGTAGGGGAGGATAATGATTATTTCTCTCAACCACCGAGGTAAGGTTTACTTAAAATGTTTGGAAACAATTTATATTCAATACATTGTATTGGGACATCATCCAAATCTAACTTAGACATGCTTTCCCTAACATAAATTTATTTTAATTTTTTCTCTATTACACATCATTTTTTTATATTTTCTATATTAACAAGGTTGCATGTCCTAATAGCCAATATTTATGTTTATAATTTGTAATTACATATGGTCCCCTCAAGAAGCAAAAGCAAAAACAAAAAAGACAATGAAGTATTTAAAGTTAAAAAAAAAAAAAAACAATGCCAAGTATTTAAAATTTGTCACACTACATTTATGTGTAAGTGAATTATTATTGATTTTATAAAACTATAAAAATGAAAACCTATAATTATGCCGTAGGCATTCACCAAGCAGAAGCATTACTTCCACATCATCAAGATTCCTCGCTCATGGAGCGAATGGAATTTTTCCGCGTGGATGGCAATGCTTCTCCGCGACTTGCCTTCTGCGACGCGATGTTGTCTCGTTGAATGAACAATTTCGCCCTTTATTTTCAACTTTATCGTGTCGCAACTCGCCGGAAACCAGTGCAAGCGGTTCGCAATTTATCTTTTAGTTTTTTTTGCCTTGCACGGAGACCACCGTCCGTCGACGCGCGACACAGTCAGGCGCAAATCGTTTTGTTCTTCCATCTCACCAGCGACCGCCAACCAACGTGATTACTAGATTGGTCCTTTGTTTTCAACTTTGTCATGTCGCAGGTCGCCAGCGACCATTGAAAGTGGTTCGTATATTCTGTTTTATTTTTTTTAGGCCTTGCATGGCGATCGCCAACCAACGAGACAGCCAGGCGCAAATAGTTTTTCCTTCCAACTCATCAGCGATTCATATTTTCATCAATCTCATACCTTAATCTGAGGAACAGTAAAGCGCATTCCTGGTCTCTCAGCTAAACCAATCAGATCATGATCCATGTATTCAAATACAATGTATCTCTGAATTTATTCTATCAGTATCTCCTATGTTGCTCCGATGGCATTAATATCGACTATGGATTCATTTAGTGTCTCAACTGCGATTTATTTACTCATTTTACTTGTATGTTCAACCTTTAAAGTTATAATTTAATCATACATCTTATTTATTTACTGCTTTAAGATGAAACGATGCTTCACTGACATTTGTGCTGCAACAGATATTTTCTCCTAGATAAAATGCCCGTTCCAGAAAAAAGAAAAAAAAGAAAAAAAATCTTTTTTACTCACAATTGTGTTTTTCCCTCCTCTGAACTAATTTTCTCTGGTCTAAGATGTTTTTCCCTTTTCACAATTGTGTTTTAATTTGTCTATGTTCCTATTCTGCTTTTTTGCTGCAACAGGTTTTGTCTCCTATTCTTAATGTATCTTTTATTGTCTAATGTATATCTTTGTCTATATATGCTTTATTGTATGCTTTCTAAGACCATGCAATTTCTTCCTTTTGATTAACCAGGTCGTCAACAACTTTGTAAAGCAATTCGTTTTATCCCAGATGCAGTAGCTTGTACTAGGAATAGCCTTGCATTGTCAAAATTGTCTTTGAAGTAACTTGCACCTTTAAAGTAATTTTCCCTGCTCTAAGGGTTTTTCCCTTTTCACAATTGTGTTTTTCTTTGTCTATGTTCCTATTCTGCTTTTTGCTGCAACAGGTTTTGTCTCCTAAAGAAGTTATCCATTCCAGAAATTATTTCTTTAATTTTGTCAGAATTGTGTTCTTGTTTGCTATTGTTATTGTGTCTCAGTTTTTTCTTCATCTCAATCAAGCTCTTCAGGAGATAAAGATTCTTGTTTTCTACTGAAAATCAATTGTGTTTTAATTTGTCTATGTTCTTATTCTGCTTTTTTGCTGCAACAGGTTTTGTCTCTTATTCTTAATGTATCTTTTATTGTCTAATGTATATTTTTGTCTCTATATGCTCTATTGTATGCTTTCTAAGACCATGCAATTTCTTCCTTTTGATTAACCAGGTCGTCAACAACTTTGTAAAGCAATTGGTTTTAGCCCAGATGCAGTAGCTCGTACTGGGTTTAGCCTTGCATTGTCATAATTATCTTTGAAGTAACTTGCACCTCTAAAGTAATTTTCCCTGCTCTGAGGTCTTTTTCCCTTTTCACAATTGTGTTTTTCTTTGTCTATGTTCCTATTCTTCTTTTTGTTGCAACAGGTTTTGTCTCCTAAAGAAGTTATCCATTCCAGAAATTATTTCTTTAATTTTGTCAGAATTGTGTTCTTGTTTGCTATTGTTATTGTGTCTCAGTGTTTTCTTCATCTCAACCAAGCTCTTCAGGAGATAAAGCTTCTTGTTTTCTACTGAAAAATCAAGGTTCTTTTTTGAACCAAAGTTATATTTGTTGTTATAATAACTCGTATTTTTTGTTTGGTGTCTGGACTGTGGTTTATTTACTTGTTTTACTTGTATGTTCAACGTTTAAAGTCATAATTTAATGATGCATGTCATTTATTTACTAGTTTCAAATGTTTTCTATTGCAATAGATATTGTCTCCTAGATAAATTGTCTGCTCTAGGAAATAACTCTTTTCTTTACTAACAATTGTATTTTTCCCTGCTCTAAAGTAACCCTATACTTCCTGTTCACTCCCTCTTCAAATTCCTTGTTCATCCATGTTCTCAAATAACCTATACCTGTTGTTCACCCTTATTCACAATTGTGTTTTCCCCTACTCTAAAGTAACCTATACTTCTTGTTCACTCCCTGTTAAAATTAGTTGCTTTGTCTGTTCCTGTTCTGCTTTCTGCTGCAACATGTTTTGTCTCCCAAACAACTTGTCCATTTCACAAAATAATTCTTTTATTTTCTCACAATTGTGTTCATCCCTGTTCTGGAATAACCTATATCTGCTACTGCCTCTGCTCCTTTATTGATTTTTGCTTCAAAACCATGTCCTCTCTTCTAAAATACTACGAAATTTTAGACTTACTAAATAAATTGCTCCTTTGCTGTGACTGGTATATATTCAGTTCTCTAAGTTTACCAATATAGATTCTTCTAATATAGTTCTTTTTCAGTAAAAGATTCTATCATTTTCTTAGAATTTAGGTTTTTCTTGCTCTAAAATAAACTATACCTGTTGCTCACACCTTGCTAAAATTCCTTGTCTATTCTGGACTGCTGCTGGTATATATTTAGTTCTTCAAGATCTAAGCAAAGTAATAAAAACTTAGCAAACCTTCATTACTTGGATACACAGTTATCGGTCTGCCCCAACATGAGCATGCATCATAGGTTTTTTACCAAATTGTTATTCAACATTTGATAAGTTTACCAATATAGATTGAAGAAAAAATCACATTTAAGAGAAGTAATCCAAAAATTAGCAAACCTTCATTACCTGCATACACAATTATGAGTATCCCCCAACATGAGCATCCATTATAAGTACAATAGTTTCAATTTGATTGATCATTAGTACTTCTTATTGGATCATTTCTTCTCTTCTTATAAACAAAATATTATTTACTCAAAAGGGGTTTAGCTCCATTTTCCTTCAAGTTCACTAAACTTGGGCATTCAATTTTTCCTTTTTTCTATCATCATCTTAAAAATAGGGCTCAAAGGACTGAAAATCACCCCATAGAGTTTTACCAATATAGATTGAAGAAAAAATCACATTTAAGAGAAGTAATCTAAAAATTAGCAAACCTTCATTACCTGCATACACAATTATGAGTATCCCCCAACATGAGCATCCATTATAGGTACAATAGTTCCAATTTGACTGATCATTACTACTTCTTATTGGATCATTTCTTTTCTTCTTATAGACAAAATATTGTTTGCTCAAAAGAGGTTCAGCTCCATTCTCCTTCAAGTTCACTGACCTTGGGCATTCAATTTTCCCTTTTTCTATCATCATCTTAAAAATAGGAATCAAAGGACTGAAAATCACACCATAGAGTTTTAGAAATAAATAGGCATGCGCAGAACTACTTCTTATCTTTCTACCAGAGTACCCTTTGTTTCATGGTAGATATGTTTAGCCGGTTTCTTTTTTCAAAATACTTGTTCCAAGTTCACTTAAACTATCCTACTGTTATAACCAACCGTGATATCAATTTTTAAATGAGTACTCCCCATAGGGAATATTCCCAACCTGAATCAAAATTAACAAAAAATTATTGTTCACATTCCACAAAGTTCATTGCTCTTAACTTGCTACCTAGAATATAACAATGTAAGTTTCAAAAACAAATAAACAATCTCTGATGTTGTTTGTACATGTTTCCTTATTACTTTAATAGGCACGTTCGTTGCTAAAAGCAAACCAATTTGAAACCTTTCATTTGTTTATTCTTCTATGTTCTACATGTTCTCGTACATGTTTTATATTTACAATTAATATTAATTTCATCCATTTTCCAAGTTGATTTTGCATTGCAACTATTTTCAATACAACATTATGGACACTCTATTGACCGAAAATGCAGTTTCACTTCTAATGAATGGTGCTATTGACCTATGTTAGGATATTTAGACACTTAGGAGTTAGTTAAGATCAACTTGTGTAATATATCCGTTAGGGATAGTGTGTTTCTTTAGTGTGCATTAGTATGCATTTGTAAATACTTAATCCGACGGTCACGATATGTTTCCGACATAGAGTGATCCGACGGCTCAACTTCTCTTAGATCAAACCTAACCTTGATCCGTGGCTTAACACCCGATTGGTCCATGATCTCTATTTAAAGAGCATGGAGGGTCATTGTTTAGTTGATCGATTATGAGAAGCTCATTTGTAACTTTCTTTCTTTGCATAATAAATTGTCCCGTAGAAGCTATTTGGCCGGGGCCGTGGAGTGTTTCCCTCAAGAGGGTTTAAACCACGTAAAAACATCGGTGTGTTGATCTATGATTTGTTTGTGTGAAGTGGTTGCTCTTGGTGTTCGGTCCTTTGGTAGTACCCTGTGTACCCGAACATGGTATCAGAGCTTTTATGAAGTGCCGCTTCCAGTTATGATCTAGATCTTGAACTGTTGTTGCCGAAACTCGAAAGGGTTTCTAGTTCTGGTATTTCTGTGCATTTCTGGGCTGTGGGAGGTGTTCCATTGCGGTTTGATCGAAAACGGTTCCCGGTTGCTCCAGAAACGCGTATTTCATCAGATCTGAAGGTATAATGTTACAGTGATGCATTTTTTTTATTTCGTTTTTTAAAAAGAAAAATCTCATATTTCATCTTTTTTTACTGTTAGATTTTTTTTTGGGGTTTGGATTGTTGCTTTTCCGTCTGCGTATGCTCTTTGCCGTGCACCTTGAGCGATCTCGGCAAATCAGAAACAGAAAGGGAAATGATTTTTCTCGACTGCGTATGCTCTTTTCCGTGCACCTTGCGCGATCTCGGCAAATCAGAAACAGAGAGAAAACATAGACTTTTCGAGCAAGCTAACAAGATCTAACTCCACAAGTGTGGAAAAGTTTTTTTTTTCGTTTTGTGGTCTGTTTTGCAGGAAAAAGGGCAAGCACGCAAACCAAGCAAGAAGAGTAAAAAAAAAAAAAAAAAAAGCCCCCTTCCTCATTCCCATATTTTACATACCTTTTAATCTAGCTCACTTGGTTCAAAGTTGCTTTATTCCTTAATAGGTCTTGAGGTCAAGTCTTAGGAAGTTACTTTTAAAAAGAAAAGTGCATGCAATTTCTATTTTCAAGTTACTTTATTGTAAAAGTGCATCTCACTTAAATAATAAAAAATAAAAATACAAGTGAGTCACTTAAGTTTTTTATTTATTGTTGCACTATTTAAAAGTAATATCATTGTAAAAGTGAAATCACTTATTTTACAAAAGTGATTCACTTAAAGCAACTTTTTTGTAAAGTGATTGTCAAAAGGTTCATCTTGGGAAAAGGGGGGTTCTTTTTTGCTGGACATTCTTTAGCTGCCACGTCACTATTGGGGACATCTTCAACAGTTTCTTTGTTCAAGCATAACTTCATCATACAGAGTCAGTTTTCAGTGCCGTTTTTTTTAAACCGCCTATTTTTTCGAGCTCTTCACATCCAGACTGTTGGTTTCTGCTTTTAGAGCCATTAATTTACAAATATGGCCACCCATTGTGATATTCTACTTAATAATTCCAACTATTTCTCGTGGAAATCTCGTATGGAGGATGTTCTACGAAGTAGGGGACTTTTCAGAATTACCACAGGGAAAGAAAAAGAACCCACTGATGATGATAAGAAAATAAAATGGGCAAATAGATGTGATGAAGCTCGTGGATTGATTGGGATGTCAATCTCTACTGATTTGCGATTCCACATATCTGGAATTGATGAACCTAATACTGCTTGGGATAAGTTGGAATCTGTGTTTGGTAAACACAATGAAATTCGAGGTCACCAACTCGAAAATGAGTTGATCTCTTTAAATCCAAGTGACTTTTCATGCATTCAAGATTATTTGTCTAAGTACAAAACTCTTAAACTCTTATGTGCAGAATGTAAGATTGAGAGGGAAGACAAACAATGCATTTATCATATTCTTTCCAAACTTGGACCTGCATATTCTGTTTTTGTATCTGCATTTTACTCCATGAAAGCATCCTTGAATGCAGCTAGCTATCAAGAGCCTAGTCTTGAATCCTTTTGTGATTCCTTGATTAGGGAACAAGATAAACTCATTCATCTTGGAATAATCAACAATGCAGATACATCTGGGAAAGCCATATTGTCCCAACAGAAAGAAAAGTCCAAGCCTCCCAAGAAACAAAATTTTCGCAATAATAAGTCAAACAAGGGTCCAAAACCCTCTCAGTCAGCTCCTTATTTAAAAAATGACAAAGGATCCAAGCCAAAAGGTAAGAAGACTGAGCGTCATTGCAACTATTGAAGGAAAGATAATCATGATGAATCTAAGTGTTTCAAGAAGATGACAGCCTTGGAAGCAGCAATGAAGAAGCACCACATCAGCCTAGATTCGCCTTCAGAATCTGCCTCTCATGGACATGCACTTTGTGCTTCTGGTTATTCTTATAATGCATCTTCTTCTTCTACTTCAAATGAATGGCTCATTGATTATGGAGCATCTTATCATATGGCTAAGGATCAAGCCATCTTTTCTACTATGCATGAATGTAACACCAAACAAATATTTTTTGGTGATGATAGATCTCTAAGTGTTGTAGGAGCTGGAACAGTTCCAGTAGATAATGGTCATTTTAGTGATGTACTATGTGTTCCAAGAATTTCCTGCAATTTGTTATCAGTCTATCAGATCACTCATTCTGGTGAAGGTAAAACTGTGACCTTTACACCTCACCAAGTTGTAATCAAGGATTTTAAATATTCTCAATAGGTCCTAGCTACCGGAATTGCTGATGATATTACCAGGTTGTACAAGTTTAACAACTTTGGGTCATCACCTTTCCCTTCAGTTTTTGTTGCTCATAGTGATAACTTGAGCAAACTTTGGCATGAGCGATTTGGTCACTTAAATTATCGCTCATTGCAACAACTATGTAAAGAAAATATGGTGACAGGTCTTCCAATGGTATCTTGCAGAGATGGTGTTTGCTCCGGTTGTGTACTCGAAAAACATCATCGGGACAGTTTTGATAAACGTGCATCTTGGCACGCCTCGGTTCCCTTGGAGCTTGTGCATAGTGACTTGTGTGGTCCTCTTCCATCTGCTTCCTTTTTTGGTTTCAAATATTTCTTAACTTTCATTGATGATTACACTAGACGCACTTGGGTTTATTTCCTAAAACTTAAGAGCGAAGTATTTAACATGTTCTTGGCCTACAAGGCCCTTGTTGAAAAACAATCTGGTCATCAAATTATTAAGTTAAGATCTAACAATGGAGGAGAATATGTTAACAAACAGTTCACTACTTTCTGCACTGAACAAGGCATCCAACAACAGCACACTGTTCCATATACACCACAACAAAATGGTGTAGCTGAGCGGAAGAACCACACTTTAAAAAAAATGGCTAATTGTATGATCCAATCTAAGGGACTAAGTCTTCAATTTTGGGCTGAAGCCATTAATTGTGCAAATTACATAGTTAATCGCACCCCCACAAAAGCATTACAAGGTATAACACCGGAAGAAGCATGGAGTAAAACTAAACCTGATGTAAGTCACTTTCGTGTGTTTGGTAGTGAAGCATGGGCTCACATTCCGAATGAAAAATGGAAAGCATTGCAGCCTAAAAGTGAAAAGTGCATATTTGTTGGATATTCTGAAGATGTAAAAGGTTATAGACTTCTTCAACCACATTCTCATGCTATAATCATTAGAAGAGATGTTAAATTTGATGAAAATATCTTGGCCTGCGAGCCTAACTCGGCGATTGTGCCATCTTTGGCCTACGAGCCTGATTCGGCGTTTGTGCCTTCTTCTTCTTCTTCCAACTTCCTTGATAGGTTTCCAACTCCAGTTTCTGATGATGACAGTGAGGATGAAAATCCACCTCTGCCTGCTCATGTTCCTCCAGTTGCACCAACACAAGTGCTTCCTCGATGGGTCCGTTCAACATGTGAAGCAACTGGTGATCTTGCCGGTGATCCTAGAGATCAACGTCGAACACGTTCTCAGTTTCAGCGAGCCTCTTCTCTTTTGGCTCAAGTTTCCAAGAATCATGATCCAGAAACTTTTGTAAAAGCTTCAGGGAATCCAGATTGGGATGCAGCCATGGATGAAGAATATCGTTCCTTAATGGCGAATGATACTTGGGATCTTGTACCTCTTCCAAAAGGAAGAAAACTTGTCAGATGTAAATGGGTCTACAGAACTAAGTATGCATCAGATGGAAGTGTTGAAAGACTTAAGGCAAGGTTATTTGCCAAATGTTTTTCCCAAGTTGAAGGGATTGACTACAATGAAACCTTTGCTCCTGTCGCAAAAATGAACTCCATCCACCTTGTTCTTTCCCTTGCAGCCTTACACAACTGGGAAGTCCATCAAATAGATGTCAAGTCTACCTTCTTACATGGTGATTTACAGGAGGAAATTTACATGGAACAACCTCCTGGCTATGTTCAGAATAACTCTAGCCTTGTCTGCCACCTTAAGAAATCCTTATATGGCCTTAAGCAAGCTCCTAGAGCTTGGTATGCCAAAATGGATAACTTTCTCCTTGACACTGGTTTTTCTAGATGCCATTCTGACCCCAATGTCTATACCAAGAAAGTAGAAAACCATCTCATCATACTTGTTCTATATGTTGATGACCTTATTCTTACTGGTAGTGACCCTAAGCTTATAACCCATGTGAAATCCAGTCTTAAACAAAATTTTGAAATGTCAGACTTAGGACATTTGCATTATTTTCTTGGTCTCCAAGTCCTAAAAACCAAAGAATGAATCTTTCTTTCTCAGTCTAAGTATGCTTGTGACCTTCTTCGTCGCTTTCACATGGAAGATTGTACACCAGCCCCTTCTCCCTTCCAGTCTGGAGTCAAACTTTCTGCCACTTGTACTTCACCTGAAGTCGATGCCACCTTGTATCGTCAGCTTGTTGGTAGTCTCTTATACTTGACTCATTCCCGTCCTGACCTTTCCTTTGTCGTTGGTCGAGTTGCCCGTTATATGCAGACACCTCATGAAAGTCACTGGAAAGCAGCTAAAAGAATACTTCGATATATTCGAGGTACAGTTCAGTTTGGGATTCATTACAGTACAGGGGGGAAACCTTTGTTGGTTGGTTTCACTGATTCAGATTGGGTCGGCGATCCTGATGATCGAAAGTCTACTGCAGGTTATGTTTTCAGTCTGGGATCTGGACCTATTACTTGGGCTTGTAAGAAACAACAAGCTCTTGCTCTTTCTTCAGCAGAGGCAGAATATCGAGTAGCCGTCAATGCCAGTCAGGAAGCTTTATGGCTTCGACAGATCCTTTCAGAGTTTGGATTCGAGCAGTAGTAGCCTACTCCACTTTGGTGCGACAATCAAAGTGCCATCAAGCTTGCCAAAGATCCAGTTCTACATCAACGCAGCAAACACATTGAGCTACATATGCACTTCATCAGAAATCTTGTTCATGATCGGGTTCTTGAAGTGTTCTTTTGCCTTACAGATGATCAAGTTGCAGACATCTTCACCAAGTCTCTTACAGAAGTGAAGTTTTCTAAACTTCGATCTATGTTAGGAGTTCAGGAACTTGTCATTAAGGGGGGATAGGCTCTAATGCCTCCTTCCTTCTCCTAATAGTGTCACTTTTGTAAATCCTTCAATCCTATCCCAAGTTGTTCTTAAGGGGGGATGTTAGGATATTTAGACACTTAAGAGTTAGTTAAGATCAACTTGTGTAATATATCCGTTAGGGATAGTGTGTTTATTTAGTATGCATTAGTATGCATTTGTAAATACTTAATCCGACGGTCACGATATGTTTCCGACATAGAGTGATCCGACGGCTCAACTTCTCTTAGATCAAACCTAACCTTGATCCGTGGCTTAACACCCGATTGGTCCATGATCTCTATTTAAAGAGCATGGAGGGTCATTGTTTAGTTGATCGATTATGAGAAGCTCATTTGTAACTTTCTTTCTTTGCATAATAAATTGTCCCGTAGAAGCTATTTGGCCGGGGCCGTGGAGTGTTTCCCTCAAGAGGGTTTAAACCACGTCAAAACATCGGTGTGTTGATCTGTGATCTGTTTGTGTGAAGTGGTTTCTCTTGGTGTTCGGTCCTTTGGTAGTACCCTGTGTACCCAAACAACCTATGCCCACTTGTACAAGTTGTTGCTCTCGATCGAGTAAGATCTCTTAATTCAACAACTACTCACTACCGAATCACTATCTCAGATGGAATTCATAGCCACAATACATTGCTTCCAAGTAGCTACAATAGCGCTGTGAAAAACCACCAACTCCAAGCAAGTTCAATCATCAAAGTCATCAAGTGTACATGCAACACTATGCATAATGCAATGTATGGTTTTCTTATCGCATTTTATTGTAACTTGATTTCAATTGCACTCCCAACAAATGTACCATTTTTTTTACTTTTACTTACTTACCTTAATTTCTTCTTGCCAGGATGATCGCACTGGACATAAACGAAATTGTCACATTGCAAACAGCGATAGTTGGAGACCCATCACCTTTCAACTTAACCCCCAACTTTACCTCCCCCAACAGTTCATCTGTTACAAGAATCAACACTCTTGATCCCGAAAACCCATCAGGTATCATACCTTGTTCACAAAATGCAATTGGAAACCCTACTGAACCTCCTCTTGCTTTTACATCACTCAACCCTTCCACCAAAACTTGGACCATTCAAGGTCGAGTTATTGCAGAAACAAATATGACTACCTACACCAATCAAAAAGGGCCTGGTCAACTTTTTGGCTTTGACCTTGTTAGTGCTACCAAAGATGAGCTTCATATCTCTGATTTCAATGAACTAGCCACCTTATTATATGACAAAATAAATGTTGGCATAGTCTAGACTATCTCAAATGGCACAATTAAATTGGCCAACCCAACATACAACCATTTGACAAGCCCCTTCGAGGTTTTTCTTAACTCCTCGTCAACCATTCAACCATGTTTGGAAGAATGTCCATTAATCCCTTTTCATTGCTTCCACTTTAAATCTATCCATAACATCAAAACTACACACCTCAATTTGATGGTTGATGTTATTGGAATTGTCATTTATGTTTCCCTTGTATCAACTATACGCAAAAGGGATGGCTTTGAAAGCATTCGACGAACACTTGGGTTAAGGGACATGTCTGGGTATAGCATATACATCACACTTTGGGGCGATCACTGCACAATGGAGGGTTCCCACCTTGCAAGCCTTCGATGTTTTCCTACTCCCCCTATCCTTGCAATTAAAGGCGAGCGTGTTACTGAGTTCAATGGAAAAACCATTGGAACCATATCCAACACCAACCTCCTTATAAACCCAAATATTGAGGAAGCTCAACTTCTCCAAACATGGTTTACTGACAATGGTTTCCATTCAGCCTCGCCATCTTTGAGCAAAAAATCCACCTCGCCTTCTTCTAGCTCTTGCAAACGCATTTCCATTTCTGCTCTTCAAGCTCTCCAACCCTTTGAAAAAGCAACCTGGTATTCAATTATTGCTACAATCACCCATATTAACACTGATGACTTTCATTTCCTTACATGTCCTTTGTTTGTCGATGGCATTCAATGCATGAAAAAAATTTCCCACAAAGTTGGTAATGTATGGCATTGTGCAAAATGTGATGGGGAATTTACAGAGTGTGCATATCGATACATACTCAAACTTGACCTAATGGATGCCACTCGACAACTATACAGTGTCATAGCTTTTGATGATTCTGCACAGCAACTGATGGGCATCTCTGCAAAAGATTTATGCCTTCTCTCAAATGATTCAACATCTATTTTGGAAATAGTTCAACATGTCTGTACTCGAAAATACCTTTTAACCTTATCTGTACGAACAGAGACTTTTAATTCAACATCTCACTTGAAGGTGTTGCTCGTCATGTCAAAGGAAGCTTCCTTATCATCATCACCTATAGATTCCCTTGATGGAAATGAACCCATTTTGCGTACTACATGTCCAGTAGCTTGCAGGCTTCGAACTCTGCCTTTGATAACACTTTCCCAACAAGTTTCTACTCTTCAATTCTACCTTTTTGTACTTCATACTTGCTACTTATCCACTGCAAGCTTTTGTATTAACATCGGTATGTAAATTATACTTTTATGCATCATGGAGCATGCTTTAATATTATATGCTTTACTTTTTCTGTAACATTTTGTTAAATTGCATATTCATTGCAACGTATCTTGTCACTTTCAAATTTATGCTTACATGAAGATTCATTTATCAACTTTATACTTCTTTTCTTTATAAACACTTTTCAAAAAGATTCAAATTTGTTTCTTGCAACAACTTACCATAAATTATGCATGGTCCATTTATCTTTAAAAATCTACCTTTGTTTGCTTATTCAATGGTTTAATATATAGTATGTTTCTCCTCAAACAAATGCATTATTAAGTTCTTAACCAAAAAACCATGTTTCTTGTAGCCATGTCAACAAATGAGCACAATGATCATATGAATGGATGCAGAAGAGTTCTATATACTGAGAAGAAACAACAAAACAACAAGCGCCAATGCCTTCTATATAAAGTTGTTCACCAACTTGTTAATATCCCTGCTCCATTTGACATTGTCCAACCTCCCCTCGGACACTCTACATCATCTGCATCAACACCCAACAATCAAGGAAACATTCACCTACAAGGTATACAACAACAATTCCGTACAAGGTTGGACAAATTATCTCCCATGAATGTATGCTCTATATGCATGGAGTCTTATCCTGGCATTAAGACAAGGCACTTTTCTAATGCATTTTCATGTTCACGATGCATTGGGGAAAAAAAACTTCATCGCTACTCCTTGGCAAACAACATGGATCCTGGGGTGCAACTGTTGAGATATTGTAACTTCAAAGAATATTATATTTGTACTTTATTATTCCGGAGATGTTTCATTCCTCCGTGAAGATCTTATTGTATATCCAGAGATGTTTATTCCTCCGTCGGAATGTGGTAACTCGGGTTATTAGACTTCCCTAGTGGGGGTCGGTCCTGTATGTGTCATGTGGGTCAACGGGTTATTAGACACCCTAGAGGGGTCGGCCCAGTCAGTTGTAGTGGGGTATTTAACCCATTGGTTAAATACGAGCCTACGTGTACTTGTGTAAAAGATATGTCAGAGTAGTGTATAAATAGAGGAGGTGTGTTCCTCATTTGACACACACACTCACTTGAGAGAAAGGCGCACTTGTGGAGGAGAGGTCTGCTATGGTGGAGGAGGAGATCATATCTTTGGTTTGCATCTTTGTATATTGCTGGTCATCTATATTGAGGAAGCTTTACTGGGTTTTCTACCCCATGAGGGTTTCCCAGGATAAATCTGTGTCTCTTGTGTTTATGCTATGCTTGTTGTTTCTTCAGTGATCCTGTATATGCTATTATTGTGAAATGGAATGTAATGCTGCTATTTTCTGTCTTAGCATATTAAATCTTAACATGGTATCAGAGCTAACCTGAAGGAAGGAAAGGTATGGCACTTACGACACTTGCTTTACTTACGACAATTTGAAGGTTAGGGTTTTACATAGCAAAAACCAGTCATCGTGGAACTTTCGCTATAAATCCATTTCTGCGAAGTTTCAAGGTCTGAAAAGTTTACAGGTAGAAGATAACATCCCCAGGTACCTTGTTTCCAAAGGGAACCCTCAGATTCGTTGTACTTTATGAGTTATGATCAGTACAAGTTAGGGTTTCTGCCTCTTCCATATCTCAGTCAAAATCAGGTAACCTTGGCAAAAAGGTTTCTGTCTCTTCCAGATCTCAGTCAAAATCAGGTAACCTTGGCAAAAAGGTCATAACTTGGGCTAGGAAGCTCCAAATGAAATTTCGTAAAAAGTGACAGGTAGTACATAGAATTTACTATCTCAAAAAATGTTTTCAGAGGCCGAAGGTGAACCAGTGACACGTGGCATGCCGTACAAGTTCGCTCTCCTGTTTTATCCCATAAACAGGTCACGTTGTGACACTTGGAATAAATCTCTCTCAGAGAGTCCAATTGAGGTCAGACCTGTCAAGATAGAAAGATAACAGGGTAATATATCTCAAGAAAAGTTTTCAGAGGTCGAAGTTCAAACAGTGACACGTGGCATGCCGTATAAGTTCGCTCTCCTGTTTTATCCCATAAACAGGTCACGCTGCGACACTTGGCATAACTCTCGATTAGAAAATCCAATTGAGGTCAGACCTCTCAGGATGGAAAGATGACAGGTCAGGCTACTGCAGAAAAAGTTTTCAGACCCTGTGGAGTAAAAATTTTAGAGTTATAGCAAAAACAATCAGGTGCATTCTTCTGTCAAAACAGAATTATTTTTTGGAGCACCTTTATTGGCTTCCGGAATTTAGGGTTTCGGAGAAAGTTAGAATTTTTGGAATCGGAGTCCATGGCTGAATGCTACTCAGGAAAATCAAAATTTAGATACCAAGATCGAATTTTTTGGTTGGGTAGAAGACCGGGCTTGATCAAACCCTAGTTCGGGATTTTGATCAGAAAGATGGAAAATTAGGGCTTCAATAAAAGTTGAAATTTTTTAAGTCTGTAACCACGGCTGGAAGCTCCTCAGAAAAATAAGAGTTTAGAGCCTTGGATCGAACCTTTTGATTGGACAGAAGGGTGGGATTCATCAAACCCTAGTTCAGGTTCCTGTCCAGAAGATCCAGAAGTTTCGAAGGCAATTTTGAGGGGTCAAATTTTGGAGATTTCAAAAGTGAAGTATGCTAGTTTGATCAGCTCAGCAAGACACATCCTTCCATCCATTCAGAAGCATGAAAGTCAAAGATTGAATTTTTAGGGTTTCTCTAGCAAGCCCTAATCAAGCTCCAAATCAAGTTTCAGGGGGAGTTGAGGCTAAGGCCTTACATAAGAAGACTACAAGAAGTCTCGACAGGTATGACTTAAGGAGGTTCAGGTATGTCTTGAAATATGATTCTTGATTAAGTTCATAATGTGTTTGTCTTCATATTATTTATTAGTACAATCTTGATTATTGCTAGAATTGTCTTATCACCCTAGTAACAGTATGAATGCATGTTAATGATCGAAGACATTCATTGATTAGGGCTATATGATTATACTAATGCATTATGGTGTTGTGTGAGGTTGATGTTGTCTGCTAACAAGATACAGGTACATCACAAAATACAAATCAAGTTCCATGACCATGACAACATGAAGACAAAGACTCATCCATAATATTTGTTCTACTTATGAGGTATGTATGACTTTGTTATATTATGCTTAACCTATGAGACATGCAGGTTCTAGCTCAGGATCTCTAAATCATTGAAGAGATTGTTTAGGTATGTTGTACATAACTAATCCAGATATGTTTTCTTATGTCAAGTTAGAATCTTACCTTGTGTTAGGATCCCTTATATAAGTATACTTGGTATGATTGGTTATGCTTATTCATAAAGTTAGTAATCAAGGGTTTATGCATATTATGTCTCTTGTCTTGATGATTTAATTAACTAGAAGAGTACTACGATCAAACAAGAATATGCATGAGTAAAAGAAGACTTCCTTGAAACCCTGAATACTAATGATCATGACTATACATATTCAAGATTATTTAGAATTAGAATGTTTGGAGAATATACTAATGAACGTATGTTTGTGTATGAGATCATGAGGATGACACTAGTGCACACTTGAGCATGCACAGTGCTACAGAATGAATACAAGTTCAAAAGACATATAGAAGATCAAGCGGGAGGCAACCACACAAACATAAAAGATAAGTATTTGAGTTGTTATTTGAAATAGTAAATGATATTGCTTGTATGCATATTTGTATTCCTAGAATATATCATGTTGAGTGTAAACATTCATAGAGCATTGAACAGTATACTACTAATATGCATATGATTGGTAAGTTGGACAAACATTCCATTGTTGCTTGTCTAGAATAAAACCTCTTTGCTGACATGCTGAGAGCTGTGCACACTCTCGATAGTATGTTCTGGTAGAGATGGAAGGCATCTAGATAGCCACTGTATGCATACAGGATATGGGAAAGTGTTGTGCCAAAGTATTCGTCAAAATAGTTGCATAACTATGTAAATGATATTTGTATGCATAGTAGGTTATCATGTCAATATGATTTGATGATTATGAAGTATTACTAATCATGTACTTAATTTTGATTTGTAGGAAAGATCATGATGAATGATGAACACTGAACAAGCGATGGATGTTAAACAAAAAAAAAGATTTTCAAATCAAACACACTATAGAAGGCTTGTGGCTAGAAGATTCTCTTAGAAAGAAGAAGAGAATCATGATGAGATGTTTGCTCCAAGTGGCTAGATAAGACCATTCTCATAATGGTGTAATTAAAGAAGAAGTGTGAATCAGGTTCTGTATGGGTTCCCAGGATCGATAGTAATTGATGAGAATACATGTGAGGATTTCATCATCCTTGAACACAAGTTCTAAAGTGAGCCGTAGACAAGTGTCTCCGATAAAGAAGAGGGATTGTATCATCCTTGAACACTTGTTCTAAAGAGAGTCGTAGATGTATGTCTTCGAAAATGAAGTCCTTGGTGGACATGAGAGGATTGGATCATCCCTGGACTTCAGTCCGAAAGAAGAGCCGTAGACGTATGTATTCGAGAATGAAGTTCTTGGTGAACATGTGAGGGGATTGGATCATCCCTCGACTTCAGTCTGAAAGAAGAGTCGTAGACGTATGTCTTCGAGAATGAAGTTCTTGGTGAACATGTGAGGGGATTGGATCATCCCTGGACTTCATTCCGAAAGAAGAGCCGTAGACGTATGTCTTCGAGAATGAATTTCTTGGTGAACATGTGAGGGGATTGGATCACCCCTGGACTTCAGTCCGAAAGAAGAGCCATAGACGTATGTCTTCGTGAATGAAGTTCTTGGTGAACATGTGAGGGGATTGGATCATCCCTGGACTTCAGTCCGAAAGAAGAGCCGTAGACGTATGTCTTTGTGAATGAAGTTCTTGGTGAACATGTGAGGGGATTGGATCATCCCTGGACTTCAGTCCAAAAGAAGAGCCGTAGACGTATGTCTTCGAGAATGAAGTCCTTGGTGGACGGTTGAGGATTAAGTCATCCTTGGACGTAGTCCTAAATGTACGGTTGAGGATTAAGTCATCCTTGGACGTGGTCCTAAATGTACGGTGGAGGATTAAGTCATCCTTGGACGTGGTCCTAAATGTACGGTTGAGGATTAAGTCATCCTTGAACGTAGTCCTAAATGTACGGTGGAGGATTAAGTCATCCTTGGACGTGGTCCTAAATGTACGGTGGAGGATTAAGTCATCCTTGGACGTGGTCCTAAATGTACGGTTGAGGATTAAGTCATCCTTGGGTGTGGTCCTAAATGTACGGTGGAGGATTAAGTCATCCTTGGACGTGGTCCTAAATGTACAGTGGAGGATTAAGTCATCCTTGGACCTGTTCCTAAATGTACGGTTGAGGATTGAGTCATCCTTGGACGTGGTCCTAAATGTACGGTTGAGGATTGAGTCATCCTTGGACGTGGTCCTAAATGTACGGTTGAGGATTGAGTCATCCTTGGACGTGGTCCTAAATGTACAGTTGTGGATTAAATCATCCTTGGACAGTAAATCCAGTAATTCCGAAAGGAAGGATAGTCCTAAATGAATTGAGTGGATTAAATCATCCTTGGACAGTAAATCCAGTAATTCCGAAAGGAAGGATAGTCCTAAATGAATTGAGTGGATTAAATCATCCTTGGACAGTAAATCCAGTAATTCCGAAAGGAAGGATAGTCCTAAATGAATTGAATGGATTAAATCATCCTTGGACAGTAAATCCAGTAATTCGAAAGGAAGGATAGTCCTAAATGAGATTGAGTGGACTAATCATCCTGTAAATAGATTGGGATTGCCTCGTCCCTAGACATGGTGAGATGTCTTAAAGTGATAAGGACTAATCATCCTGTAAATAGATTGGGATTGCCTCGTCCCTAGACATGGTGAGATGTCTTAAAGTGATAAGGACTAATCATCCTGTAAATAGATTGGGATTGCCTCGTCCCTAGACATGGTGAGATGTCTTAAAGTGATAAGGACTAATCATCCTGTAAATAGATTGGGATTGCCTCATCCCTAGACATGGTGAGATGTCTTAAAGTGATAAGGACTAATCATCCTGTAAATAGATTGGGATTGCCTCGTCCCTAGACATGGTGAGGTGTCTTAAAGTGATAAGGATTGATCATCCTGTAAGTTGATCTGGATTGCATCATCCATAGACATGAGAGTTGTCTTAAACCGAGAGGGACTGATCATCCTGTAAGCGGATCAGGATTGTATCATCCTTGGACCTATGTCCTAAAGTGAGAGGGATTGATCATCCCGTAATTGGATCTTGTGTGTTGTAGGGTATGCTGCTATTGTGTATACTTGTATTGATGAGGATACTTGTATTGATGATGTATACTTGTATTGATGAGGATACTTGTATTAATGATATGTATACTCGTATTGATGAGGATACTTGTATTGATGATGTGTATACTTGTATTGATGAGGATACTTGTATTGATGATGTGTATACTTGTATTGATGAGGATACTTGTATTGATGATGTGTATACTTGTATTGATGAGGATACTTGTATTAATGATATTTATACTTGTATTGATGATGTTGTTGATCGTGATGATATAGATGACGATGTTGTTGATCGTGATGATCTAGATGACGATGCTGTTGATCGTGATGATCTAGATGATGATGCTGCTGATCGTGATGATCTAGATGACGATGCTGCTGATCGTGATGATCTAGATGACGATGCTGCTGATCGTGATGATCTAGATGACGATGTTGCTGATCGTGTGATGACGATGCTGATGATCATGTGATGACGATGCTGATGATCGTGTGATGACGATGCTGATGATCGTGTGATGACGATGCTGATGATCGTGTGATGACGATGCTGATGATTGTGATGCTGATGATCGTGTGATGACGATGCTGATGATCGTGAGATGATGATGCTGATGATCGTGAGGATCCAGATGTTGATGTTGCTGTAGTTGTTCAAGTGCTGCAGAAGATAAAGACTCAGTACTGAAGATGTTGATGTTCCAGTATTGAAGATGTTCCAGTAACTGCTTGAGTTACTGATGATGTTGAGAAAGCTTCCAATGATTTATAGATGTATCATGTATGATGTTGATGACTCCTTGCTCGTGCAGATGCTATTATAATATCCTTCTCGTTAAGGGGGAGTGTTGAGATATTGTAACTTCAAAGAATATTATATTTGTACTTTATTATTCCGGAGATGTTTCATTCCTCCGTGAAGATCTTATTGTATATCCGGAGATGTTTATTCCTCCGTCGGAATGTGGTAACTCGGGTTATTAGACTTCCCTAGTGGGTGTCGGCCCTGTATGTGTCATGTGGGTCAAAGGGTTATTAGACCACCCTAGAGGGGTCGGCCCAGTCAGTTGTAGTGGGGTATTTAACCCATTGGTTAAATACGAGCCTACGTGTACTTGTGTAAACGATATGTCAGAGTAGTGTATAAATAGAGGAGGTGTGTTCCTCATTTGACACACACACTCACTTGAGAGAAAGGCGCACTTGTGGAGGAGAGGTCTGCTATGGTGGAGGAGGAGATCATATCTTTGGTTTGCATCTTTGTATATTGCTGGTCATCTATATCGAGGAAGCTTTACTGGGTTTTCTACCCCATGAGGGTTTCCCAGGATAAATCTGTGTCTCTTGTGTTTATGCTATGCTTGTTGTTTCTTCAGTGATCCTATATATGCTATTATTGTGAAATGGAATGTAATGCTGCTATTTTCTGTCTTAGCATATTAAATCTTAACAGCAACCACCTGTGCTCGCTGTCTTTACTCAAGTTGAATAAATGCTCATTTCTCATGTTATCACAATTTTACAAGTCACTCATGCTCGTGGGGGTCAATATACTTATTCTGGCCACACTATTAGCTTCCCCCACGACATTACAAGCATTGCCACTTTACTTCCCTGCTTACTCTCAGACATTGACATCCTTATTGTTCATAAATGCAATCCTAACAAGAAGCCTTATGAGTTCTTTGTTAGTCGAACACATGTTCTTGCTGCTCTCCAATTCAAGCTGTCAAATGATCCCTACTACAAGGATGTTCAAGTTAACTCAATTGCATTGTCTTCTTTTCCTATTGAACCAACTGACATTTCCTCCCTTCTTCGCCATATCAGACCTGAGGAAACCCTACTTGTTGAGCATACCTCAAATGCTAATATCCAATCACCCAACTTCTTTGAACCCCATGAAGAACAATCCTCTTCCTTTATATCTACCCAGACAAATAGTAGAACTGAGGTTGATGAAATCAAATGCTTCTTAGCAACAAGCGATGCACCCACTCCGCCTTGCATTGACTGGACACCAATAGATACTTCCCCTATCAATGAATACAACACAATAGGCCTCCTCTCAATGGCCTTCCCAACCCTGTTTCCCACTGGATTCGCAATGCTTAAACAACCACACATTAAAGAGGTTGGTATTGACAATTATGCACTGCACCTACTTCGATACCACGACAATCGATTTGGCCAACATCCTCGATTTCATTATTACATATATAATCTCATGATGCGCCACCGCAGCCATTCTACTGCTTCTGTGTTTGTAAAACATAGTATTGAAGATACACTTCCTCCAACGGTTTCAGAGCTTCTACAACAATTACAAGAATTACCAAATGCTAAGATAGCTGAGCAAGTCATGCGGTTTGGCTCCAACGTTCACGGTACCCGCTCCTACTAGAACAAAAGCAGAGCTAAACTAACTGACATGATCACATAGCAAAGAACACCAAAATTCTTCTTTACGCTCAGTACAACTGACACCAAATGGCTAGACCTGCATTCTTTCATGCCTGGACATGCTCCAGCAGCTTCACATCAATAGTACCAATGGAGAATTTGCAACCTTATATCAAATCCACACGTTGCATCGCAATACATGGATAAAAGATTCAAAATATTCCTAGAAGAAGTTCTTCAAAAAGGGCTTGCAACAAAAGACTATTGGTGCAGGTTTGTAGAAAACCATATTCCCATCAAATTTCAGTGTATTCAATACCTCAACTCTTAATTTCTAATCTTAATATTTTCCATGAAGATATGAATGGAAACATAGAGGATCAACACATATACATGGCTTCTTGTGGATGGACAATGCACCCGATATGGACACATTAGACTGGGCAGATGATGCTAGGGTTGCAGACGCAAAACAGTACTTTGACAAGTTTGTTACAGCATGGAATCCTCGCATAAACCATTCTCAAACCCCATTGTTCCAATCCTCAACTATAAATGATCCATGCACCATTGGATCACATTCTATACTTGCAAGTGATCACTTACATGACTACGAAGAACTTGTTAATTGTGTCCAAAGGCATACAAAATGTTTCGAGTCTTCATGCCTCCGCAAAAAAGGGTCAACTCTTCAATGTCGTTACGGCTTTCCATTTAAACTACAACCTACCTCTTCCTTATTCATTGATGCAAATGGACGAAAAACATACAACCCTGCCAGGAATGATGCCCTCCTAAATATTCACAACCCTACCATGCTCTCCATTTGGCGAGATAATGTTTATTGCCAACCTGTTCTCTCTAGATATCCTGTACTCAAATATATTTCAAAATATGTAGCAAAGGCAGAGCCGAAATCAGAATCCTACCAGGCACTTCTTTATCGCATTGCACATGCTCCAAAAGCTCACTCTTTGACTTTGTAGTCGTTCCTTTCTTTCCTTAAATGTTAGCCAAAGTGTTTTCCGACGTATTTCCAATGACTGTCTTGATACCCCACCAACACCAACCTTCATTTTTTCCTACATGCAATGACCCCCTACACTCGAACATCTTACTCTTCTTGAAGCTGCACGCTCTTGGTCATTCTCATCTCGTAGAAAGTACTCCCAATGGAAACCAAACCACCCTCTCAAAATCGTTTGTGTCTTTCCTTGCTTCACTAGCATTCCACACATTTCTGAAGATGCCTTTGTTTCCTTCTATTGGAGTGAGCTCCTTCTATACAAACCTTTTCGCACGTTGCACAATGACATTGGAGCAGCATAATTGGACATAACTTCTAATTGGATTCGCATTAAAGACACATACATTGCATGGCATGTTGATCGTTTACCATAAACCCCAGAAACCCCCAACACACCTCCCTCTGATGACTCTAATTCTGCTTCTAACCACTTGCCTTTACCACCTGTTATGGATGAATGGGAATTGCTTTCCCAACTCCACCCTGGAAACAACCTCTGTGTTGACGACCTTGACATGCTTGGCCATCGTGATTTTGATAAAGAACACAATTGGACTGAAAACCATATTCCTTCCCACATGCATGCAACAGCCATATCATTCACTGACCTCACACGTTTATCCTCCCACATACACCACGACACCTATTCATCTTTAGGTCATGTTGCCTCCTTGTCTCCCACACAACGAATGGCCTTTGACCTTATCCTAAAACACTCAACAAGTTCTACAAACCCTCCCCCACTCAAAATGGTCATTCAAGGCACTGCGGGGACAAGTAAGTCTTTCTTAATATCTTGCATTAGAACTGCACTCCATCCCGTCTCTAGCGATACACCTTCCCCCTTGCTCCTGCTAGCTCCAACTGGTATTGTTGCATTTAACATACAAGCCCTAACAATCCATTCAACTCTTCGCATACCCATTGTTGAGATGCACCCTCTTGAAGGACAATCCCTTTCGTCCTTCCAAGAACAATTCCGCCATATTCGGTACATCATCATTGATGAAATGAGATTCGTTGGCCCAAAAATGCTTTCTCGAATAGATGATCGCTTACGTCAAGCCTTCCCTTCCCATTCAACAACTCCCTTTGGTGGTTGTTCCATCATATTCCTTGGTGATTTTGGACAACTGCCCCCTGTAAAGGACATCCCCATGTATGTTGGCGCATCTCGAAGGAATAGTCTATGGTGCACATTTGACACCTTCGTTACACTTTCAACTGTCTTTTGACAACAAGGGAACAACCCTTCTCAAGTTTCCTTCCGCCAACTACTGCTTAATCTCCGAAATGCAACACCGACTCTTGAAGATTGGACCCTCCTCATGTCCAAAACAACCTCAAACCTTTCACATGAAGAGAACCATACATTTGGCAACTGCACTCATTTGTACGCAACTAATAGCTCTCTTGAAATGCACAACAAACAGATTCTAAAACACCTTAACATGCCAGTTGCACATTGCTTTGCAGAGCAAAAGAAACAACATCTCCAATCCTCAGTAGATGATGAAAAACTTCCATTCAAGGTTCTACTAGCAATTGGTCAACAAGTCATGTTGACAGCCAACTTGTGTGTCTCTGCAAGTCTTGTAAACGGGTCTCTTGGGAAAGTTATTGCAATTGTCTACAACTCCAACGATCAACCACCGAAATTGCAATCTTATGTTGTAATTGACTTCCTCCACTACAAAGGACCCCCATGGGATTCTTGCAATCCAACTTATGTGCCCATCCTTCCTATCACAAGGGGTACACGAAGGAAAGTACCACTTCAAATGGCATGGGCTTTAACAATTCATAAAGCACAAGGGATGACTCTACAAAATGCAACAATTGATATTGGCAACATTGACTGACAAGGCCTTACATTCACTGCAATATCAAGAGTTAAATCTTTATCAGGCCTTCACATAGCTCCACCTTTTTCCTTTTGTAGGTATTCTCGAATTAAAGATAGCCCCTATGTGCAACGTAGAATACAAGAAGAGACCTTGCTTTCTTCAAAGTATTTGCAGCCACATTCTCCATAGAGTTACATTCCACCTCCTTTACATGCCTACTTTGTATAGCTATCACTTTACTCCCTTCCACTTTTCCAAAATGACTTATCTGCTTTGTTCATATCTTGTATTCCTACTCCTACTATCATTGAATATATTATACTTATTGAGGTCTATTACTTAACATCAATGTATTTTATTTACATATTATGTTTAAAACAATGCATAACGAAAACCTAGAATTTTGACATAAGTGTATTGCTGGTGTTTTCTGAAGGACAAAATACTCATACAACCAATACATACAGTTTATTCATCTTAGAGTTTGTTAGAGAAAGTGAATAAAACATATATAAATAAACCATCATCAAACATACATAGGTAAAGTACAATCATGGAACTAGACATATCTACCTATAAGACAACAGACACATGTTGATAATGCCTCTTGAAGCAAACATAATTATTAATCCAAGGAATAATCCAACAACTTACCATGCACCAACATTATAAAGTATAATATTGTTATTAACTATACAAGTCAATGTATCAGTCAATAAGTATGCATCAGAAATAGTAACACCGGAATAAATTTGTTACAGCTCTAAAGATGCAAACCTTCTACATATTTACTTGTTGCACGCTTTTATCCTCTTTATCATTATGGAGTTCAACAATCCACTCTATATTCTATTGTACATTTGTTGTAATCAAAAAAACAATGCACAACACCTATCACTTGCCAAACACATGCTGATAATGACTCTTCAAGCAAACGTAATTCATAATCCAAGGAATAATCTAGCAACTCACCCTTTATCAAACATTATAAACTATAATATTGCTATAAACTATACAAGTCGTTGTATTGTTGGTTATGGATGCATCAGAAATAGTAACCCTGGAATAAATTTGTTACAACTCTAAAGATGCAAATCTTGTACAAATTTACTTCTTGCAAGGTTGTAGTAGTAGTGAGCACTTGATAGATATAACATAAAGTAGTAGTGATGCCTGGTGTGCTTATTTCACACTTGGAAAAAAAAATCCATAATCTATAGCACAAATATCTAAACTCCCTAGCAAACTTTCACCACTTATAATGCATCCAACAGCACTTGATAGACATAACAAAATGTATTTGGAAGAACTGGAAATATTAGAAACAAAATATATCAACTTCTCTACCTAGAGCTTGATGGCTAACAAAAAATACATTATATGTTTTATGCAACAGTCACAACTCCCCATTGTGTTGCAGACACAGAAGATAGGAGTTGAAATGGAGGCCAAACTACTGACCAGTTTTGACACAGAAATAAAAAAAAAATGTGCAGCGCTGAAATAAATGATTGTCCACTGTTATTATTTCTTCAAAAATCAGTACTTAAGAAACTGTTGCAAAAGTAAATAGATGTCAACCACAACAGCAAAAAATAACAATGAACACAAAGCTGTTTGCTTCAAATAGTATTCAAGACATGTATATATATAGTCTCTAATTCTGAACCCCTTTACATCTTTTACACGTCATACTATTTGATAAATCATCTTCTCAGTACATACTAAACATTTTATACATCTATTTGTAATGCTCCTTTACATCTAAACCCAATTCGAAGATAGATCTTTCACTATTTTTTTCCTCTCTCTTGTATTAAAATAGTGTCAACAAATCCTTGAAAGATGGATTCACAAGTCACAAAAAATAACTCTTCTACTACCTATCAAGTACCCAAAATATAGTTTCCAATAGTTTCTAAATATTTGCAAAATAAATTGCATCTCCCTGATTTTCCTGAACACAAAAAAAACACCCAGGCCATAAAATTAATTACAAAATTGCAATTATTTGCACCTCAACTAACTATAGAAAAACTTGTGCCAAGCATTAGCTTGTTCAGCAATAGTAGTAACTCTGCTTGGTTCCAAAACTTGCAAAGCAACTTCATGATATGACAATTGAGTCTCAACATATTCCCTTCCTTCTTCTGCTGCTGCACAACTTTCTTCTAACAAATATGCATGTATGGATACTTGGCCAACCATATGGTGTACATCTTCTTCAATGAGGGTATCCAACTTTCTAATGTATTCTAATTCTCCTTGCAACGCAGTGTTGATCTCTGTCATTTGCAACTCCTCTGCAGGCAACTCATCTATAGGTGGAAGCGAACAAAGATGACACTTCTCATAGACCTTCTGGATTCTCTTGTAGAAACCCATACATGCCTCAGTAGTCCTTGTAATGTCAGTATTCAACTTTAGAGATGCCTTTCTGCAAAATTCTAGAATTTGCATTTCTAACTTTAAATTCAAAACTGTTTTAGGCACTAATTCTGCAGGGTATTCAGAGTTTGTCTCTCTCCAAACCATATGTCGTTTAACCTTCTCTGCTACATCAAACTGCCTTCCTCTAGATGCTTGCGCCTCTACAGAAATTTCATCCATTTGTACCATCATTTGCTTCAAGTTGTACACTTTCTCCATAACAGTCACTTGGAAATGATACATCTGCTCTATTACTTTGCAAGCTTCATAAAAAAACACAGTTATTTCTACCTTTCTGTTGTTTCCTGTTTCAAGCTGTTTTGTCAAGCCTCCGTTTTCTTTCTCTAACTCTTCAACCTTCAACTTCAACTCTTGGACTTGCTGGTCAGTAGCTAATTGTTTTGATTTTAACTGATTGGTCGCAGCTTCAAAATCATTATTTTCTCCTTCCAAAATCATCACCTGAACCGCCAATTTATCTTTTTCATCATCCAACCTCCATAGATCTTCAACCATTTTCTCCTTTTCAGATAACAGGTCACTATATTTCCTTTTCAGCTCTTTCCCTCGATTCTCTTCTCTATGTAGATTTTCTCGTACCTTGGACAGTGTTTCCTTTTCAATTTCAATATGGCCTACCAACTCGTCCACATTATGCGCACTTGCCTGGGCCATCGCTACATTTGCTGCAACTGCAAACTTTGGATCATTGTTAATTCCCTCCAAGATTGGAGTTTCTATTACTGTGACAACATCTTCATAATTGGCACACTTCATTCTTTTCTCTGATTTCCTAATGATCACTTTTCTATTAGGATAAAAAAAAATTGAATCAAGATTTGCCACCTCATTCTCTTTAGAAGGACTATAAGGGACGAGTTCAAGCCCTGGTAGTGGACAATACCCTCCACTTATACTTTCTAAGGGCCCAACTTCCACATTTTGTACATCAGCACTTTTTGGCTCTTCTCGTTGCTTAGATTTCAACTCTTCTTCTCTTATCCTGTCCCGTTTCGTTGATCCTAAGGGCCCTACTTCCATATTTTGTACATGAGGACTCTTTGGCTCTTCTTCTTGATTAGCTTTTACCTCTTCTTCTCTTATCCTGCCTTCTTCCGCTGATCCTAATAGCCCTACTTCCATATTTTGTACATCAGTAGTTTTTGCCTCTTCTTCTTGCTTAGATTTTACCTCTGCTTCTCTTATCCTGTCCTGTTCCGCTGATTCTAGGGAACCTACTTCCATATTTTGTACATCATCACTGTTTGCCTCTTCTTGTTGCTTGGATTTTCCCTCTTCTTCAGTTTCTTCTCTAAGCAGTCTGTCTGATGCTTCTTTTACCACCTTCTCATTCTCCTCCTAATGCACTTTCTGAACTTCAGCTTCCTTCTTCTTCTTCTCAACCTATGCTACTGACCTATCTAATACTTGTTCATGATGTGTTTCTACCTCAACCTCCTTATCCTTGTCAACGTTAGGACTAGAACTCGTTCCTTTTTTAAGACGATATCGGTTGTTTAGATCAATCATGTTCTTTGCGCTTCGATAAAACTTCTCATCCTTCCAAAATAAGTGGCCATACTCATAGCCAATCCTGCAAAAGCCACAGTGTGCTTGCATCTTTCCATCGGGATCATGCCTTCTAAAACTCTTCACCCCAAAATGAAAGCCTTCCAAATCTTCAACAAACGCTTCAGCTTCCTTTGCTTTTGCAAGTTTATATGCTCCTATTACAAATGGCATTGGTGGGTACATCAACTTCTTCTTTTCAGCTAGAAAATGGCCAACTCCATTTACATAGACTTGCCTAATAGCTTCTTTGTGTACCACAAAATCAGTAGCATATTGGGGCATCATAGAAGGAGCTTTGCTTCCACCAAACATACGTATATACAATCCTTCCATGCATAAGTAATAATCTCCATACTATTCAATGACTTTCATAGCATTCTCAGACATGCAACATGGTTCTTCCTTAAACATCAAGCGATACAGTGGTATGATGAATGATTCACATATTCTCTTATAGTGACTTTTATACCTGTCGCCCCAAAGCATTTGATATGCTACATGCACAGGGGGCCCATTTGTGTTCCAAACACATCCTAAACCTGGAAAAGGATATCTAATCAAGATACAATCCAACAAATACCCAAACATATGAAAATTAACATTATCCTCGGCTACTCCTCGTTGAGCTGAAGCAATGTTTGTAGATAAGCTGTATGAGATGATTGCAGACCAATTGAATACTGTACCATGTGTCGCAACATGGCACATCACAGGTGCCCAACTGAGTTTGTAAATATTCCCATCTGGCAATCCATAAATTCGGCTCAACATCAAAGCTATTAGGCGAAACGTGGTTCTCAGGTGTTCAGTGTCATACTCCCCGCTCTTTTTTGTCCTTAACTGTTTTCCAGGGATTGTCATCTTCCTAGCAAATTCCAAATAATTAAAATTTGCATCTTTTACCCATTGAGTAGTCAACATAACATCAACATGAGGAAGGTTGTATGTTGCATCTAAGTGACCTGCCTGGAAGGATCGAAGACCTTCACCAGTAGTGTCTGAAATCATTCTAGACGTTGCATCAGTCCTCTGTATAATCCATCCTATCACTTCTGAGCATGGAAATAGCTCAGGCCGTGTTGCTTCTCTGTGGAGGTGTGACTTCCTGATATTCTTATAAACCAATAATTCCTCAATACTTGCATCTGGGAAATTTGTGTCCCTAATAGCTCTATATAACTGAGTCCATGAAAACTCCGGAGATGCTCCTATCACAGGCTTTGTGTCACCAAACATCATGTAAAAAGTACGGAGCAACAAAACTTATATGTCAAGGTCAAACTCTACTACGCTGCCTTTGCTTCTTTCAAATCACATGTACATATCCAACCTATCCAAACATAAAAGCACCAAATCAAAAAATAACATTGAAATCTTATTTGCAGTTAATGGTTATGGTCCAACAACCATAATCTACAATATTTGAAGACAGAAAACATTATCATTAATTTGGGTGTCAACTTATACAGTATTTTTTACCTTTAGTCAAACACAATGCATTTGTCCAAGTATGTTAATCTGCGAAGACTATATGTTCACTCTATGGATTGTTCATGGGTTTCGCAAATAACATGGAAAAGAAAATACTGTAATTTATATGTTCTATAGCTTATTGTATTTTCAAAATAGAAATTCAGCCAAATAAACCATACTCCCACAACACAAATTTATTGACTTTCACTCAAATTTTAATAAATTATAATATTCAACTCCATTGGAACAACAGAAATTAGTCAAAATTCACTATAACCATATCTTAAAATCACATCTACGCAAATATCACTTATAAATTCCTGCACAAATCTGCAATTTATACCCCTAGGATCGTCGCCATATGAGCCTCAATAACATGGAAAAAATGTAAGTCCTCCTAGAATGAAAACTTTCATGCTACAACTCGATATCCTACGCAGAAAAATTTAGTTTGGTGAGTGTACAACGAAATCCACAAAGTTGCAACGCTCACCAAATCGGCTTTTGTTTAACTGAATTGTTTAAAACCCCAAACTTGCCGCAACCCCAACTTCTCGCATTTAATCTCAAACACTGCTGCCATGACCCCCAAGTTTGAATCCTCTTTTTTTAAACCCAAATTCTTTGTTTTTCAGGGCAATGCTGTGAAAGTGGGGTTTCATATAAGGATCAAAGCTCCAAATACTTTTAGAAGAGATGCAGAACACCTGAGAGAATCGTTATGCAGATTACCCTATTGCTATCTAGGTCTTTGACTCAACCAAATGCAAACCCTGCATATCCACGAAAATTATATTCATTCGTTGTGAATACCCAGGTTAATAAGGTTATAACCATGAATTTATAAGTTTATGAGAATACCCAACTAGATTATAATCATAGTTAGCACTTAGATTTTATCCCTGGTTGTAAAAGAATAACACCTAAGGTAACTATTTCAAACCAATCTTTAGGTAGAAAACTTAGCCATTTTTTCCACCAGAGAGGGCTCTCTCACAAGATATATATAAAGGCTAAAAATATATAGAACACGCTCAAATTTCTCAAAAATGATTTACTTGGTTGAAAAGGAAACAAGAAACATTGGGCATGGAGTCAATTTTCAGATACTTAATGAACCAACAAGTGATTTAATACCAAATAGATTTTCACAGAGGCAAGATAGCAACCATATCATAGTCAATAAGATTTTGCAGGTGGCATAGAAAGAAATAATAACAGTCCATCAACAACAGGCATCAAACTATGATGAATCCATTGTCAACTTTAGATAAATAAATGGATACTTAAATGCGATAGATCAAGGCATAACCAGCATGAATCCCAATCTATTTCAAACGTTCATTTAAGCATAGAAGAAGAACATAATGGAAGATATAACAAAGAAAATAGACATGCACATGAAGAGATAAGGGAAAAGACAGACTGTAAAAATGATCAACACATGAATCTCTGGTCTTCAACAAAATAGGTATTTTCCACCGTACAGCTTTTTTATTCAAAATTTGACTTCAAAACTTATTGTCTCTCAAGGAGTTTCCAACCCCTTCAAAAATGATTCTCATTGTCTTTTATACAAAATTCGAAAGAAGTTTGACATAACCGCTTCTTTTAACTAATAACTGAAAATGTCTACACTCGAAAGATAACAGTCTTTAAACAATATTACAAAATTTTCTTTTAAAATAAAAACATCACTTTTGCCACTTGGAAAGAGTTTCTGAATGCATCTTCATATATGAACATAATATCTCTGTCTTCCCTATTTATCCACATAGTTCCATTGCTCAGCAGTGGGCATATCATAACTAGTCATTTCCTTTATCAAGACTCACATTTCAATGTGACCCGCATAAGAAACAAGAGGAAGATTCTCACAAATTGAGATCAACATATTTAAAATTTCAAAGTCCTCCGCAATTTTCTCCATTAGAATCTTTCCAGTAAGCATATGATCCAAATGTTGAAACTTTTCGTGATTCATTCTTATACCAAACAATAACCTCTTATATTCATTTGAAGAAATCAATTCATGATTTGCATCCCAAAAGGCAGGGAATCCTTTGATTATCAATTTTTCAAATTGTTTCTTAAACTTGTTTACTTCCTCTCGTACATCTCCAGCTTTAACTTCAATATTTTCAATATGTGAATACTTCCCTAAAATTCTTCTAGCCCATGTAATGACTGAAATTCTATTCCTTATATCCATTGTTGTCAAATCCACTTCAGTCAAACTATTTAGGAAAGTTATTGCTCTTTGTGCTATTTCCTTTGGCTTTTTGTTCAGATTCTCTCTGGCTGCTCTGCAGCTTTCAAAAGCATCTTTGGCCACTTTTTCTTTAACCTTCATATAATCAAGATAGGGTCTCAATTTTTCAACTTCTTTTATAATCTGATCCCACACCATATGCTTACAACCCTGCATTGCAGCTTGTCCTATTATATGGGCTGACAATCTTCTATTGTTATCAGACAATTCTTGATTCTTTGCTTGCAAGGTTTCAATTTCCTTATCCTTTGTTTCACTCTCTTCTTTTAGCCTTTGTGTTCCATTTTTCAATTCTTTAATCTCAACATCCTTCAGACTTATCTGGGACATGGCTTGTAAGAGACTGTCTGCTCTAGCTTTCTCTTCACCTGTACCTACATATGCCTGTTGCTGACCTAATTCTGTTAAATTTTTCTTTACCTCTTCCAATTGCTCTTCCAAACAAATCTTCTCTTTTTCCCAATGAACTTTTTCTTCAGCGAGCTGCAACATTTTTGTAGTAATATCTTTCACTTCATCTAATAGCTCTTCTTTTTCCTTCCCTAGTACAGTCAGTTCGGCTCCCTGGATAAGCTGAGCGTCTGGGATTTTCGGCCTCTGCTTTAACGTTCGAATTGTGCTGTCATTTTCTTTGAGTAAATTTGCCACCCCATCTCCCTCTTTGTTTTCCAAATCTGATTGCAATCTTTTTATTTGCTGTTGTCGAGACTTATTTTCTGTCTTTTCTTGTCTCAACTGGTTATTTAATTTGTCTACTAAAATATTCAAATTGTTAACTTTTATGATCCCTTCCAAATAATCTGAGTATATAACTTCTCCGGTTTGTCTATGCAATAAGATTATATCTGGAGCATTGATTTTTGTCAAGTCAACTTTCATTTCTGAGATCTTGTCTTTGGTAACAACTGAAAATTTAAGAGAGTTTTCTTTAACATTTTTGCTAGTAAATAAACTGACTTCTGTGCTGGATATACTCCTAACCTTTGGAAATAATTTATTGGTTTGCCGGGAAGATTCTTGCTTATTTTGACTGTGCTCGTTAAAAACATCCATTATATTACATGGTTTATTTACATCTTTTTCCACCGGGGCTTCCTGAATACTATATTCATTTACTGTGACCTCTAGTATTTTGATTTCGGTTTTTTCTTCCTCTTCTGAAAATGCCATTATATTTTGTTGCTCATCCATTTTTAAATTTTTTCCTTTTTCTGCTTCTTCACTCTCAATGTTAACTATGTCTTGTGCAGACCTTTTAGACCCCACCATTGCAATGTTCACCGTGCTTTTTGCCTCTACCATCGTACCTATCAATATCATTTCTTTTTCTTGAGAATCAGAAACGATTTCTTTGGTCTCCTTATAGTCGAACCAATTTACTCTATCAGACATTCCCTCAATCACCTGATGATCCAGCGCTTTGATGCGATGACCCATTCTCCTTTTTTAAATTATGTTTAACGGATCATATTCGATGGCCACGTCTATCTCAAATTCCATATCTTTCAATAATTTTTCTATATAAATAGCAGCATTTTTGTTCTTCACTATGAATGGGCCAAGTGTAAATGGATACTTAATATCTGTTTCTTGTTTGAAAAACAAGAAATTATTATCTTCAACAATTAGTTTCTGCCTGAGAAACTCCAAGGCGAAAACCCTTAAGGTAAGAAACGTCGGTAAAATGTAGGGTTTATGTTTAAAGCCATATAACCTGATCACTGTATTGTCTTTTGACAGGAACCAATCCCCTATAGCATATTCAGTACTTAATTACATCCATGTCTGCATCTCCGGTAGTACTCTAGGCAACCTTTCTCCATAAATCATTCTGTAAATTTTTGAGAGCATATAATTTATGTAATTAAACATATTATTCTCCAATAAATTTGTCGAAACTATCTCAGGGAATTGTATCTCTTTGTGATTGGCCATCGTGATCATTCTCATCAAGAATGAATGAAATATGAAGTGTCTGAGAGCAAGGAAATTAACCATCTGGTAATGGATCTTTTCAGCCAAGAATTCTTCAAAGTTAAGTCGAGGAATTTGACTTTCATCAATCCCCAGCGGAACTGTACTCATTCTATACAAAAGGCTTAATTGAAACTCAGTTACGTACATGTCTGTGTCGAAACCTAGGACCAAAGCTAACAAGGTTAAAACCAGCTGGGTATTTTCATCAAATAGAGTGGCCTCTATAGGGTAAGGGATATCTGAAGTCCTTGCTTCTGGTTTAAGACATGTGGACAGGAACTTTTCTCTACTATTTTGAAGGGCTTGGTGATAAAACTCAATAGAAGAGGTTTTGGAAAAACTTTCAGATTCGAGGGTTTGGGAAAAATTTATTTCTAGGGCTTCAATTATGATAGCGGGCTCTATTTTATAGACGGCTCTGCTTTTCCAACCGTCTAAGACAGTCCTTTCTTCTCTGGAATAATTATCAACACACCACGACACTAATTCTGGAAAAGACGGGATTTGGTCAGGGCAGAAGGTTAGCAAGGATGACTGGTGGACTCTGTGTACATCTATACCTTCTTCTAACAACCTAGACAATTTAAGCTTGATTTCAGTGACCGGTAACCTAATTAGGGTATCGTAAACGTCCCCATCTCTGTCTTATAGGGCTTCTTTGGCTTTAAAAACGTCTATATCATGCACAATCTCCATTTAAATTGTTTTTTATTTAAAGAAATTCCTTTAAAATATGCGAGATAGGTCACCAGACCCTACCTGTGCAGACACGTCCTCTATCCTTCTGACATAACTAGAAATCTCCACTGGAATTCAAAACTCCCGAGAACAGCGACACATAGACAAAATTCCGTTTTTGAAAACCCTTTTGTTTTATATAAGCTCTTTTTCTTATCTTTCTTGCAACTTTCCGTTCGTATTTTCTTTCTAGCCGTTGATCGCACGTATTAATGATTTGAGCCATCAGATCTTGCGCCCTTTATTCTCCACAGCAGTATCTGCGATCCTAGATAGTGGTTTTCCTTCCTGGTTTCAACTGCATGCGGATCAACCATCGCGTGACACTTGTGAAGGTGGTTTGTTTACTGCAACCACCCTTTCCCTTATTGAGTGTGCATTTCCCCTTATGCGGATGGGTCTTATCCCTTGATCTTTTCTTAATGCATGTCGTCCATCTGATCATCATCAATATATGGTGCATCTCCCGTGTATTTCTGCATCCGCCACGTGCCATGGCCCACGCTTCCACATTTTACTCTTTGGTGGTTCTGCATGGCGCTTCAGTCGTTTGTGATACCACTATCGCGTTGATGCGGGACAATAGCATTGCGCCATGTATTCCAGTGGTATTGTATCCACAACCTCTCACCATGGTTTTCACACGAGCTTTTTGGCGATGCAGGAATCCACGACAACCATCGATCTTTTCTTGAGCCATCTCTGCCATTGGAACTTCACTGGAATTTAATCTTTTCCTTTAAAATATGCGAGACAGGTCACCAAACCCTACCTGTGCAGACACGTCCTTTATCCTTCTGACGTAATTGGTAATCTCCACTGGTCTTCAAAACTCCCGAGAATAGTGACACATAGACAAAATGTCGTTTTTGAAAACCCTTTTGTTTTATATAAGCTCTTTTTCTTATCTTTCTTGCAGCTTTCCGGACGTATTTTCTTTCCAGCCGTTGATCGCACGTATTAATGATTTGAGCCATCAGATCTTGTGCCCTTTATTCTCCACGGCAGTATCTGCGATCCTAGATAGTGGTTTTCCTTCCTGGTTTCGACTGCATGCGGATCAACCATCGCGTGACACCTGTGAAGGTGGTTTGTTTACTGCAACCACCCTTTCCCTTATCGAGTGTGCATTTCCCCTGATGCAGATGCGTCTCATCCCTTGATCTTTTCTTAATGCATGTCGTATGTCCGATCATCATCAATATATGGTGCATCTCCCATGTATTTCTGCATCCGCCACGTGCCATGGCCCACGCTTCCACATTTTACTCTTTGGCGGTTCCGCATGGCGCTTCAGTGGTTTGTGATACTACTATCGCGTCGATGCGGGACAATAGCATTGCGCCATGTATTCCAGTGGTATTGTATCCACAACCGCTCACCATGGTTTTCACACGAGCTTTTTGGCAATGCGGGAATCCACGACAACCATCGATCTTTTCTTGAGCCATCTCCACCGTTGGAACTTTGCTAGAATTTAATCTTTTCCTTTAAAATATGCGAGAGAGGTCACCAGACCCTACCTATGCAGACACATCCTTTATCCTTCTGACGTAACTGGCAATCTCCACTGGTCTTCAAAACTCCCGAGAACAGTGACACATAGACAAAATGTCATTTTTGAAAACCCTTTTGTTTTATATAAGCTCTTTTTCTTATCTTTCTTGCAGCTTTCCGGACGTATTTTCTTTCCAGCCGTTGATCGCACGTATTAATGATTTGAGCCATCAGATCTTGCGCCCTTTATTCTCCATGGCAGTATCCGCGATCCTAGATAGTGGTTTTCCTTCCTGGTTTGACTGCATTTGGATCAACCATCGTGTGACACCTGTGAAGGTGGTTTGTTTACTGTAACCACCCTTTCCCTTATCGAGTGTGCATTTCCCCTGATGCAGATGAGTCTCATCCCTTGATCTTTTCTTAATGCATGTCGTCCATCCGATCATCATCAATATATGGTGCATCTCCTGTGTATTTCTGCATCCGCCACATGCCATGGCCCACGCTTCCACATTTTACTCTTTGGCGGTTCCGCATGGCGCTTCAGTGGTTTGTGATACCACTATTGCGTCGATGCGGGACAATAGCACTGCGCCACGTATTCCAGTGGTATTATACCCGCAACCGCTCACCATGGTTTTCACACGAGCTTTTTGGCAATGCGGGAATCCACGGCAACCATCGATCTTTTCTTGAGCCATCTCCGCCGTTGGAACTTCGCCGGAATTTAATCTTCCCAAAAATTTCTTTCGGACTATAGCGCTTATGGGTTTTTTGTTGTTTGATTTTTATTATAACCCCTCATTCAACAAATCCTTTGTATTTTGGACAAATTTTTAAGCTTTCTTTGGATTTTTGACCTGTGACTTGTTCACGCTTCACCTCCGACTGCCGACCAGCGACCGCATCTCGGAGTTTCACGTGACAATACAAGACTTCGTGGCACAGTTCACCCTTCACCTCCGACCTGCGACCATCGACCATATACGACTTGGTCGCATACTTCACCCTTGACCTCCGACTTCGCCGCACAATTCACCCTTCACCTCCGACCGCCGACAAGCGACTAGCCCCTCGGCGTTCATTTTGCCCCTCCCGGGGCGAATGCTAGTATATATATGAAAATGAAATGTTGAATTGTCAAAACTCCTACCATCTACATAATTATATGTAGAAAATGGAAAGTTTATTAACATGTTCAAATCTTTGAAATCAGGTAAAAAACTCTTTGTCAATACACTCTACTTATCTTATTTATAGCTTTGTATTGGTTATTCATTATGTAACTGAAATGCTAAATTCCTTTCAATGGCTTTGAAGGTAGTGATCACCTATTGAAACAGAAGCGAAGAATACTCTATGTTTACCCCCAAGGTTTTGAGAAAGATGGGACCACAGCAATGGAGTAATCGATGGGTAAAAACGTAGGGTTCAGTAACAGCAAATTTGATCAATATTTATTACACTGTGCACCTGCTTCAATTCTTAGCCACCCATTCATTTAATTCATTCCGCCGGGAGGTTTAAATTAGAATAGATCCTGTCCAATCAAACTTATCTGGAAAGATGTATAAAAAACGTTTATAAGGAATGTATCTGTTGAAAATTAGACATTGGGATATAAAAGCTTATCTTCCAGGGATATCTATTATTAATTTTATGAACTCAGGTATTTCTTACATAGAGCGGTTTATCATTTGTCTGGGTTACTTGATAACCATACAGGAATTCGCATGGCTTAACGCTTCAGCATTATACAACTAATTCTGACAATTGCACCTCCTCAAGACACGTTCAAGTAAAAAAGTCTTTGTCAATACACTGTACTTATTATTTATAATTCTGTATTTGTTATTCATTATGTAACTGAAATGCTAAATTCTTTTCAATGACTTTGAAGATAGTGATCGCCTATTGAAACAGAAGCCAAAGATACTCTATGTTTACCATGCAGGAGATCAATATCATTTTTATCTCATCTCTTGAATATTTTTTTGCTTCCAGGTATGCCAAATTCACTTGACTACTTCATAGAGCTAGCATCCTGTACGCTGATGATCACCACGTTTTAAATTATTTCTTTTGAAAATATATAAATTCCTTGTTCAACATTTTGATAATGACAAGCCATCATTAGATACTTGTTTAAATGAGCATACCAATGTTTGACACATAATCTGTTTTTCAATCACAAGAGATAAGCTTCTTTGCAAATTCAGTTTACAGTCAATTGCAAAAACCATGCAAACAAGATTGCTCATTGTCTTTTTGCAATGCGCAGGGAAAAAACATTGCCAAAGCACTGATTATGCCACTGCAAAATGCAATTTTGAATATGCAAAGCAAGGGTTTACCACTTGCCCTCAAGATGATTGGGAGCTCTTTGCGCAATCAACCCCAGCAAATTTGTCAAAATCCTAGCAAACTTCCAAGAAAGAAATCTATACCAAGGACAAGTATAAATGTCCTTGATGATGAATCCGAGGAATCCTTCTTGGACTTGTCTCCATTTCCCAAGCATAAAAAGTTGAATGTAAGTTCACTCTTGGATATTTGGATATACATTTGTAACAGAGAAAGGCAACAAGCTTTTGTGATCTTGTTCTCAATGCGTTTGTTTATCACCCATGGAATGTAAATGGGCTAGTTAGTGATCAAAAAACTTTGAATTTACATTAATATTCAACCAGCTCTGCCATATTTCTAATTACACTCCGAGTTATTTCCTCATCTGAGCAAAAGAACCACTTCTTTCTTTTTTTCCTACATTGCATTTTACATACCCATTTAAATTAAAAATTAATTGCTACCTTACTTGACTAGTTTTTTATTGAACTCACAAAAATAGAAGAAAAGAAAAATCATTTTGCCAAAAAAAATCAGTTTTATCAATTAATGACAACTTCATATACACTTGACAATGCCCCCACTAGCAATGTCGGGGACATCGCCACTTTATGGCTCTTGTTTCTTCTATCGTTTGGTTTACTCATTTACTTATTACTGTATCTTATGTTTTTATAGTTTATCAGTACTCATATGCTTATGTTGTTAGGCATTATATTTATACAATGTGTGGACTGAGAAATGCGGACTACTGTATCAATTATGGACAAACCCAAAATAGTAGCGGATGAACTAATATTTGTCCCAAATTCAGTGATGAGATATATATTTGCTGACAAACCCCAAAATGAATGAAACCATAGTTATTAACAATTGATTTGAACTAAATTTTGGTGAGATATGATCAACCTAATTTTGGGTTCTAAGATTTTCATTTATTAAAGTCATAATTCTTCATAATTTAATGGCGTGAACGACATCTTGGTGTGTTGACTGTAAATGGAATCGGAATAGTTCTGAAGCTCCTGTTTATTTGCATCTATCTCAAATATGCTCCAAAGAGTAGCTCTAAGCTCCAAAAACTATGCATATACATAAACATGAAATGCAATATATCTAAATTAATTATTGCATAAATTATTTCAATGAAAAAAGGTTTGACGGTATGAAATTTACAAATAATTTACATGTTTGACGGTATGAAATTTACAAATAATTTACAAACAAGTAAATAGGTTACCTCCACCTCTCCCTCTCTCCCTGGTCTATGTTTGTTTAAGGTCTGTTGTTTCTCTGCTAGTTGAGTATGCGTGCTTTGTTCTCCCAGATGTTGTTCTAAAGTTAATCCTTTCCTTTTATTTCATTCAGGGAAGTCTCACTGTGCCATCCTAGATTTAGCAGAGCGATCAATAAGACGCATGCCTGAGCGATATATTTAGTTTCTTCTCGGAAAAAATCGCTTCTCCCTGAGCTAGATACCCAACTACTAGGAATCCAATTCAGTAGTCAAAATATTGCTCCCTGCATCAATATGTAACTGGGGCATAAACGCAATACAATATTTATAAATTGGTGAAGCAATTATTTATTTTAGTCTAATAGGCTACTAAGAAAATAGCTTTGAAACTTGTTGTCTGCCAGCAGGAGTCTGTGAAACAACTGGAACTGGATCACGATCAACTAGCGCTGCTTTCTTGACTTCTAAATATGCCTTTGCTACAGATGGTGTCTCTAGCAAAGGTGTTGGTCAATCTATTTGCAGTTGTGCTGTGATAGCAGAAGAAAAACAGAAGAATAATAAAAGAAGTTGCTCCAAAAGTTCACAAGATGCAAGACGCTGCTGCAAATCTCAAGAATCTTAGGTCGGCAATAGGTGATCTTTGCATAAAGCAAAGAAGGTTCGAGAAGGCGGTGCCTGGAAGAGGCGGTGCACAGGTTTCCATTGCTTTAACTCATTTGTCAGGTTCCCAAGAAATTTAATTAGTTTGCCAAAGGTTCGAATAGCTTCAAATATATACAAAGTATGGCTATATATGTCTTGAAAATTCATAGTATTTGACCATTAACCTAATCATTATATGTAATTATTATTATTTTTACATTAAAAAAATTTAATACAATATTTTTTATTAATTATATTAAAATATTAAATATTAAAAACTAAAAAATGCACCTAAGGAACACTTACAAGATGAGGCTCTTTTGGGTAGATTCCTTGGATTATATTTGTGGATTTAGCTAGATCAATAGTTGTGAATTACATTGAAAAAAATATTCCTTGGATTTGATTCTCTATAATAAAAACTAAAAACCTTTAAAAAAATTACAATTTAGGTTGAGAATATTGAAAACTATTTATTTTATTAAAAATAAAATAATCTTACTATTTTTATTTTTTTATCACAATTTGAATTTTGAAAAAAAAATTATTCGATTCAAAACTAAGATAATTAGACTACATTTTTAATTATAGGGTGTGATAAAAATATGTTAATAAAACTCTTTATGATGAGAAACAAAACTATGGAACCTCCACTTAAAACGCCCGAAACGATTACTATTACAACCCAAATAGCAATCTCAATGTTATAATATATCGGTAAAACTGTCTGATTAAATTTCAGATAGATCTTTGCGATAACCTCGATCTACCACTGTACATTAACCTGAATTACCACGAGTCTCAAGAAAGGGGAAAAAAAGCAGAAGCTTTGTGATTGGTTGATTGATGAATTCAAAAGCAATATCTAATTGGATAATTTAACAAACTATTACATCATATCCTTTCTTTTGGATATGCAAACATATGATATTTATCACATGCAAAGCAAGCATTTCATTAAAAATAATAATCAAATATTAGGCTTCAATGGAAAAGCACGTTTTATTTGGGAGTCCTTTGCTCGATCACTGCAGAGGAACGCTCTTCAGGACGACCGTTTCGACGGTGAGGCCGGGCCCGAATCCAAACAGAACTCCCACATCCAATCCTTCTCCGGTTGTTGAGCAACCATTCTGCTGAGAGGACTTCCTCATCTCGTCCAAGATGAAGTGCACGCACGCGCTCGACATATTTCCGTATTCGCTCAACACCTGCCTTGTAGCTCTCAGTTTCTTGGGATCCAGATTTAGCTTGGCCTCCACCTGATCCAGAATGGCGGGACCTCCAGGATGGGCGATCCAGAATAATTGGTTCCAGTCCGAGATTCCGAACTGCTTGAAAGCCTCCACCAGACTCTTTTCGATGTTCTTCGAGATCAGGCCCGGGACGTCTTTCAGAAGGTGGAATGTCAGGCCGACCTCTCTCAGATGCCCGTCGATGGCTCCGTCGCTGTCGGGAAGAATTGTCTGTGCAGTCCACATCAGCTCGAAACAGGGCTTCTCCACTTGAGGAATGGGATCGGCTCCCACGATAAGTGCAGCTGCACCGTCGCCGAAGAGAGCTTGGCCAACCATACTGTCCAGATGAGTGTCGGAGGGGCCACGGAATGTCACAGCCGTGATTTCACTGCAGACGACCAGAACCCGAGCTCCCCGATTGTTCTCTGCCAGATCTTTAGCCACGCGGAGAACGGTGCCTCCGGCGAAGCAACCCTGTTGGTACATCATGACTCTCTTAACGCTGGGGCGGAGCCCAAGAAGCTTTGTCAGCTGATAGTCGGCTCCAGGCATGTCGACTCCACTGGTAGTGCAGAAAACCACATGAGTAATCTTAGATTTGGGTTGCCCCCATTCCTTGATGGCCTTGGCAGCAGCATCTTTTCCAAGCCTGGGCACCTCCACCACAACCATGTCCTGCCGTGCGTCCAGCGATGGCGCCATGTACTCGCAGACATTGGGATTCTCCTTCAGGATCTCCTCCGTCAAGTACATATATCTCTTGTTGATTGCCGACTTGTCGCCTGCAACACACGCCAGAATCACATAAAAATTGCAGCCTCATCATACGAATATAAGCATATAAACACATTCAGATCAGATAATATTACAAACACGAAGTTAGATATGGAAATTCTTACACATTCGCTTGAATTTCTCCTTGAGCTCAGTCATATGCTCGCTGTTGGTGATTTTGAAGTAGTAATCCGGATAAGTGCTCTGATCGACCGCATTTGGGGGAGTGGCAGTGCCGATAGCGAGGATCGTGGCAGGGCCATCTGCCCTCTGAGCCTTCCTGAACGCCTCTAAATCCAAACCCAAAGTCCCAGGCATGCTTGCTCGCTCTACCGTTCTAAGAAGGATTAACGAAGAGAGCAGGCGGGCTTGCTTCCTTGAAAGAATGAAGGGGTGAAGGATAAGTTATATAGCGCCAGCTCCATCTACTTGCTCTGGTGCAGGTGCAGGTAGGAGGAGAAGAGGTTAGAGTGAAAGCACGTGGCCTCCAAACTTTCTTGCGAAGGAAGGATTCGTCGCCTTTCTTCGGACCATAGGCGCAATTGCAAAGAAAGGAAGATGAGAGAATTCCTGTGCAGGTGAAGGAACGAAGAGAGGAGTGGTTGAATGTAATGCACGTGCATCGAGAGTCCATGCTGATAGATGGAAGCGTTGTTGCGTGCCAAACATATACGAAAAAAAAATGCATGGTTATAATCGACACACATTTATGGTCTAGCCGAGCGCAGGTTGCGAAATCTTTTCATTATTTTTGAATTAAAATATTATATTAATATAATTATAAAATAGTATTTTTTTTAACATGATATATATTTTAATCTAGGATAATTTTAGGGGCGAAATTTAGTACATGGGTTATTTTTTTCATGTATTTTTTTCAAAAAAGATTTATCAATTTATATTTTTAAAAGCTCCATTCAATTTTGATCAGGTAAACTTTTTTCATTTTAAAAATTGCCAAATTATTATATAAACTATATAAAATCTTTAAAAATTGAAATAATTTTAAAATTACATAACATTAGGACCAGGTTTAATTACTTTTAATTGGTGGTTATGTTAGTTAATTATTTATATGTGTGAGAAGAGTTAATAAATTTGTGAATTAAAATATCAATATCAATAATATTAAGAGTTAGTATTTTATATTAATTTTGAAAAACATTTGATGACATCAATTGACATATTCCAACTCTATCTAATTAAGTGGTTGTGCTAGTTGACTATCAACATGTTTAGAGAGAATTAGTAGACAGGTGAACCAAAATATTAATATCAATAATACTGTACAACACAATTCTCATTGTGGAATAGTTTTATGATTGTTGTAGCAACACTTAAGAATGTCACTTTTTTTTTTATAAATAAGTTTATATTATGATATTCCAAGAAAAATATTAACACAACCACATAGTGTAAGGTGGTTGTTATACAAGGGTTATGAATAAGTTTAAATGTTATGATTTGCTAGGAAAAAATATTAGCACAACCACATAGTGTAAGGTGGTTGTTATACATTGGTTGATGTCATTAATTTAAAAAGGTGGAGAATATTAATAACACTAGACATATCACAACCACCTTTGATTATGTGATTGGGTAAGTTATCAATGTGGGTAGAGAGAGTTAGTAGATTTGTGAGTTAAAATATCAATCTCAATATAATTAATGTTTTATCTTTCCAACAATTTTATTCAAAATTTTATCAAAGATTTGAATGAGCTCGAGATGGGAAGAAGAACCTTGAAGATACTTTTTGTTGGTACAAAAGTTGTATTCATGTAATTAAAAACATGAATCTATCTTAAAAAAATCTTATTTAGTATCATCTTGTCTAATAGATCCTTATATAGATCTCAACACATATTTATGCATATGTAAAGAAATCCAATTTAATTCATTCAAGATTTGTTTTTAGATATTTACCTAAGGTGTTTTTTATACTTTGGATAAATGCAAATAATGTAAAAAAAATTATTAATACCAAGTAGTAGGGTCAAATTTGGGAACCATGGAGTAACAAAGAGACCTATTCTAGCCCATAACCAAGGAGCATTTATAAAAAATTATAATCAACCATGTTTGAAAACCTGACCATAACCTTTGCATAGTCCACATCCAATAGATTTATTAGATTATAAGTATGATTGATTATGTAGATTATGCAACTTAAGTGTGCTATATTTTATTATAATTGATAGGTGTAGTCTAAATAATCTGCAAGGATTCCGATTGGAAATCTATAAAAAAATCTTAGAATCACATATATTAGTTATGGAAAGTATATAATATGGGTGCTATTGTGATATTTAAAGATATTGGATCTATTTATAGATTCAAAAACACAATTTGAACACTTCTAAATTTAAATTTTACCAAAAAAATTACCAAATGTGACTAAAACCCATTGAAATATCCAAAACTTAGAATAAATAAACCACTTTGATGAATATCACTAATGTTAGTTGACTAAAAGATAATGTAATTTATTGTTAAGTATATTTAACTTAAATTTGTTTGACTTTAATTCATTATATTTCACGTATGGTTGAACATAGTAAAATATATTTGTAATTATAAAACATGCTTAATAATGTTTCATTGTATTTAATCACAATTATTCATAATTAATAGCATTTCACTATGATCATATTTTTGTTATATTTATAATCTATTTTCTATAATTTTAAATTTCATCATTACACTCTTTTTCCTTGGGGTTGTAGCATGCAATGAAATTGCATTGGATCTATTTTGACTTTTGGGATAAGCATTAATACACTCTTTTTCTTTGGGGTTTTAGCATGCAATGAAATTGCATTGGATCTATTTTGACTTTTGGGATAAGCATTTTGTATTAGATTTATTTTGGTAAGATAAATTGTTTCTTTCCCATCAAGAAATTTTCTTAGCATGGATATGTGAGCATATTTGATATTTTGAGAAACCACTAATGTAGATCTATTATAAGCATAGTTTTTAGCATGGAAATATCATTATTTGATTTAGTAACATAAAAAATTAACCAATTTATATTAGGGAAGTGGGGAGTATTATTGAGAAAATGTGGTTAGGTTTTTTTCGGAATGGCTAAAGATATTTAATTCATGGACTACTTGAAGGACCTTAATGATGGTGTGGACAAATGTCGTATCAAGGTAAAGGTCTGCAAGTGAGTTCTCTTGGGGTGAAAGGAAGAAGGATCCAACAAAGCCTTTGAATCTTTGGGTTTTGAAACCAATGTGGATGGTTTTGAAAATTTCCTATCTCTATCAAAATATATCAGTACAATAAACATGACAAGTACATTGGGCAGGAAGCATGAGGCTAAGGATACAAATTTAAGTTTTGGGAAAGGAGGCCTATTCAGATTTATTGATGGGTTGTGCTATTCTACGGGCATTTGGTTTCAATATTGGTGAGGTCCACTCATCAAAGTATGCGTAGAAGGATTTTGTAGCTCCTAGTGTGTAGGGAAAGCGTTTGATACCAAACAAGCACGTCCATTCCCCTATTGGGTCTACAAGTCTTTGGGAGGCATTGTTGCAGGAGCATAAATTTGTCATGGATCAAGGTCAAGTGACAAATCTCTTAGAAGAGCCCTATGTTTATTTGATTAAAGGGGTAGGGTTTATTGATGCCAATTTGGACTAGGAGTTAATGTTTGTTGATCCCAATGGGATGGAGTTTGGGACAAATTCATAAGAAGTACAAACAACAATAGGAAAATAAGAAAAGTGATTAGGAGAAACGAAGCATATGTAAGTATGGTTATAGGTGAAGATTTGGGGTAGCTCAAGTAGTGGAATAATTTCATGGGAAAGCATTAATTGGATTATTTCAAACTAGACACATTATATTATTTCAAACCAATCTTACTTTGTAGCCATATTTACAAAATTATAAGGAAAGTGCTAATAGTAATAATTAAAGGTGTGTTGTTAGGAGTGATTTCATTAAAACACTTTGGTTTCTTAAAAGGAATGAAAATTCATGAGACAATTAGAACTTCGAAGGAGGGACTTCACTACATGAAGAGAAAAAGGAAGTCAAGGATGGTAATTAAGATGGACATATCGAAATTCTATGTTAGAAGAAACTAGTTATACTTGAGATTGATTTTGATTCATGTAAGTTTTAATCTCTCTATAGTTAATTGGTTCATGAGAATTGTCTCATATGTGACCTCTTCCTTACTAATAAATAGGGTATATTCAGCCTTTTTATTCCAGCTAAAGGATTAAGGAAAGGTTGTTCTAGACTCCTATATCCCATTTATTGTTTCTTCTGGCAACAGCAGGACTTAGCAAGGCTATCATGGAAGGAAAAATAAGAGGGAACTTACGAGGTATAAATAGAGTTTATGTTATTTTTGTAGGGTATGTGTTATATTCTTTGCATGTGTGTGGGGGGGCTAGTGTAGATACGAGCTGAAGGCGAGTTCAAAATTTTTGGGGCCATTTTTTGTTTGTTTTGGGTTTTTCCTGAAAATGTGTAATTTAATCCCGATTAATGGATTGGGGTCTATTTCTAATCCAAGTTAACGAAAATTAGGGTTTTGGATGCTACAAAATACCTACATATTGTATCATGAGTGGTTAACAATCATAATGAGAAAGTGAGAGGTGTGGCTCTAGGTTTTGTTGGTTTTCCTAGTTAAGGGTTTCTAGGGTAAATCTTTGTGTATTATGTGTGAATGTTGTGGTGTAATCTATATTTTGCTTAAAAGAATTTGTATTCTTTACTTCTCAGCATAGGTTTAAAACTTACACTTTTAACCCATATTCTATTTGTGGAAGATATTTTGTTATTTCTAAATGGATCTAAGAAGGAAGCTAGGAAGATTCAAGAGATACTTAATATTTTTTGCATGATCCTTGCAATGGATATTAATGCTAAAAAAATATTTTAGTTTCCTTTCACAGAGAGAGGAAGAAGTTCAAAGATGAAACACTTTGTTTCCTTACATAGATGTAGATTTATCAGGTGGGACTAAAGTACTTGGGCTTATCCTTAACCATGATAGTTAAGTAAAAAAGATTGGGGTTGTCTAACTAAAAGGATAGAAGGTAGAATTTTTCATTCGTGTAATAGATGAATTTATACATAGGGTGTAAGACTAAAAATGGTTAATTTTGTTTTTTAAGCAATTCCAGTGTACATGCATTCTCTTGCTTTTATTCGAAAATGATTCTTAGAAAGGTTCAAAAACACTTGTTTCATTTTTTTATGGTGTAGTGATCCTTAAACTAGAAATTGAATCACAACAAATATATGGAACCCTTATACTTCATAAATAAACAAAATACATTAACCATAAGAATAAAGCCAAGATATAAAGAAACCCTTAAGGTAGGGTAACACCATCAAATACTTTCTAAGGAAGGAATCACTCCACATACCATGCTTGCTACAAAAGAATAAATCCAACATACCTCAATACAATGATACTCATGTGTATTTATACTCTCATGAATATTCCTAGGGGTCTATGCCAACTAACCCCTCACTATTATATTATTTCGTAAAACTACCTACCAAGACTATTCCATTATTTATGACCACATTACATTAATTATTCCCCCTTGGGTACACCTTAAATGATATATTCCCCTTGGGTACACCTTAAATGATATATTCCCCGTGGGTACCTCCCTAGGTACATTACTGATTTGAATTGGATCAATATATAATTTTTCATCTGTTTTGGTGTTTTTGGGGTGGAATGATTAGATGAATTGGCTTGTAGGGCCTATTTTAGGGGCAGGTCTTACTTTGCATATTTAGGGTCCAAAACCTTATAGGGCCCATTTGAGGGTTTAAAATATGTTTTTTAGAGATCAAAATTTATAGTATATGCATGTGAACCCCCTCAACATTATTCTATACTCCAATACCTTTCCAAATGTGTAAAGAGCACCTCAATCAGAATTCATATGAGGAAGTTATGCCTCCCACAAGTTGACCTATCTAGTTGACCACCATGGTACTGAGTGGATTCCATGCCAGCTCTCATTACCCATGCATGTGGATCTAGTCACATGTGGACTCTCAAGAAAATTCTAGAGATTCCAAAACCCTAACCCTAATAGAGAGTTGAGGCATGTAAAAACCCTAAAACTAACCCTGGACAACTACTGGGCTATGTTAAATACCGAGTTGTTAGGACGAGAAGGGATTCCATCCTAATGATGCTATTATATAATGTTCCATAGCTGAGGAATAGTAAGGGAGTGGATATTAAAGCAGAACAAAGGAAGTAGGAGATCATGTAGTAGTCGTACAGGACATGGTGTTAAAGGTAACTCCATAGTGAGTACCACTTTCTTTGTATTTGCATTGCATAATGGAAAAGAAAAGAGCGAGGCATAGTTCTCACTTCTAGCTAGGTTTTTCCCCATAGTGGGATTTCTCAAGTTATATCATGTGTTATTTCTATGGATGTGTTATTTTGCTCTAGTTATTTCCCTTTCAGTTCTAGCTTATTATCATTCAGTGCATTCAACTAACACAATGAATTAATTCGTAAGACCCATTGTGGTGAACTATTCCAGTAAAATTTGCACGACATTTTACGGATCATATTGGTATCAAAGATGTTTTCTTTTTGGTTTTGTGGGAAACTGCAGGATCCAGGAGTTAGTGGAATAAATAAAAAGTCTTCAAACCCTAGCGTTATTCTGAAGAAGAATCAGGGGGCAAATGTGAAAACTGATTTACAAATCTAGAAATACAAGTTGTCGATATCTCACGTAATATATCGATCCTCATGGTGGATTTGAAGAGAAATTTTGGGCCATTTGGTGATTTTGGATGCTCTAACTTAGAGATCATATTAGAGGGGAAATCGAGAGACAAATGCGACCTTGAAAAGGAGCCGAGGAAATATCCCAAGAAAGAGTATCCAAGTTCCAGTCCAATTACCACTTCCCAATCGTTATTTAAGATGGAGGAAAAAGTGGATTTCAAGCCTTACCAAGGTGATGTTGGTGCTTTAAAGTTAAATCATTGGTTGCATTAATTATAGGTATGTTTTAGTATCCAAAACATAGATGATGAGCAGAATATTTCATTTGCTTGATTGAAATTAGAGGTCCATGCATTAACTTGGTGGGAAAGCCACATGGAGGCACTTAAGTTGGAGGGCGATCCACTAGTAACTAAGTGGGAGGATTTCAAAACCCTCATAAGTCCCAATTCTACCTTATTGGGTATGTAGAGGACCAATGGATCCATTATCATTACTTTAGGAAAAATCAAGGGCAAAGTGTGTAAGAGTACACCCCCGAATTCAAGAAGATGGATATTATGTTGGGTATCTCACCTAGGAATCCAAATGTACTCCTCAAGTATTTGGGGGGTCTACATAGTCATTTACAAAAGAAAGTGATGCTCTTCAATCTTGAGACAATTTATGAGGCTTGTGTGCAAGAAAAATACCTGGAGAATATAAGCTACAAGAAAGGGCAACTAAGTGGTTCTAAATAGAAAGAGAACCAAGAAAATAACAAGGAGGGGAATAAGAAGTGGAAAGGAAAACATAAGAAAACTACAGTCACAACACATTAGTGCAAGGATTTGAAAAAAATTGTAATCGGTGTAACTTTGATGGTCACACTAAAGAAAAGTGTTGGAAATTACATCCAAATATGAACCCTAAGAACTACAATAAGGATGCGAAGAAGAAAAACCTTCTAGCCATGGATTCAAGCAAACAGGTAGACAGAAGCTCAAATGTGGATGAGAAGATTAGATGCACTTCAGTGCAGAAGGAAGTGAATCTGAGTAGCCTTCATCACAAGGAAGAGAAGGAGATGAAAAAAATATTCCATATCAATATCCAAATCAAGAAGACCAAGGTAGAAGCTCTATTCGATTTTCATTCACATTCCAATCCCATAGCAACCGATCTAGTCAGCAAGCATGGGTTGGAGGTTCATGATCATCCTAGCACTTATCCACTGGGATGGCTAAACAAGGAGACAAAGATCAAGGTCACACAATAGTGTAATATCAAATTTTTTGTAAGTGCGTATTTTATTGATGAACTGGATTTAGATGTAGTACCCCTGATGTGTGTCATTGTAGTGTTTGTAAGCCCCTACATGCATATGAGGGATGCGATCAAGAGGAGAGAAAACCATTACCACCTGATCAAGTATGGGAAGGCGTTCATCATCGATGCACATACAAGTAAATCAATGATATTACTAGTAAATGCCAACCAAGCCAAAAATTTGATTAGAAAAAGTAAGAAATATGTTTTTTTTTTCTTACAAGAGAATTGTCAGGTGATGAATCAGTAAGAGTAAAGAAATCCGTGGAGGGGTGTACTAGAGAGAAAAAACATCAATTGGAATAGTTTCTGCAGGCATACAGAGGAGTTTTCTAGGATCCAAAAGGGATACCACCTAAGAGGGAAGTAGAACATCAAATACAATTGTTTCTTGACTCCCCATTACCAAATATTAGGTTGTAGAGACAATTTGTTCTAGGAGCAAATGAAGAAAAGAAGCAGTTACAAAAGTTGTTGGAGAAAGGGGTGATTTGACCAAATACCTCACCTTGTGGGTCACCTATCATCATCGTCCCTAAGAAGGATGGAACTTGGAATATGTCTATTAGCTATAGAGATTTGAACAATCTTACACTTAAGAATCAGTACCCTTTGTTACAACGTAATTTTCCACCTTGTGAGCATCAACACTCTTTGGCCTGTAGGATCCATTTTACTGACTCAGATCCACTTTATATCCTTCGGACATACTATTTCCCCATTTTTTCCCATGTATGCTAGCTATATCACTGCAGTGGGTGTACCCGTGAGTTGCATCACTACAGCCCGCGGGTAGCATGTAAAATGGTAAAAATCACTAGTTAATTACTTTTTACTCCCAAAAAGCGGTCATAGGGTGACCTTTGGCCCTCCATTTTCCGCGAAACGCCTCAATGTGTCCTTTCACTTACCTTTGAGGGGACTATATATTGAGCACATATGGCATATGGATGGGAGGAGAAAGAGAGAGCAAGACAACTCTAGTGGATTTTTTCCCTATCTTGAGTCTACACTCATTGATCCTTGTTGTTGTGAACCCCTTATGTTCACCTTCCAAACTCCTATCATAGTTTGAGTTTGCCATTCTATGGAGGATTGAAGTGGTGGAGGCACAAGTGGATTGAGCCAGATCTTGGTTTAGATTGGTTGCCAGCAAGAGGTCGTATCACATTGTACTTCATGTTATTTATTAATAGAAATACTCATATTCTCGTCCATTAATGTTGTGAATGTTGTTTCTATTACATTGGGTTGCATTTACTTATAATATCATGGACCATTGCTATTGATGATGTTAATGTATTTCATATATTATATGCGCTTGTTATATATTGGCTGTCAAGACTAATTTGCAGGTTCAAGTGCACGAGTTGAAAGCTCCAATGGGTATCTACATCAAACGTTTGGATCGAGGTTGGTTATATTCTTCATTATCTTAGCATTGTCATTTATATAGCATAGCATTGAGCATTGAGTTAATTTCTAGTAGTCAGTTATCTGTTGTGGTCCACCCCAAGCCATAGGAAGTTTTCTCCAACACACCCTTTTCTATGGATTGACAATTTGTTAGACGAATTGTAGCATGCCAAGTACTTCACAAAGTTGGATCTCAACTCAAGATACGACCAAGTACATGTCAAAGAAGAAGACACCTATAATACCTCCTTTAACGCCATGCAATGTTTCTATGAATGGTTGGCCATGCCTTTTGGTTTATGTAATGCACCAGCTACATTTATGAGACTAATGAATGACGTTTTGCACCCATATTTAGATTAATATGCTATTTTGTATTTTGATGATATACTAGTTTATAGCTATACTTGGGAGGAGCACATTTCAAATCTCAAACAAGTGTTATAGCCTCTGAAAAAACGTCAGTTGTTGGCTAATCTAAAAAAATATGAGTTTGCTTAGCAGTAATTGGTGTACTTGGGTTATGTGATCAGTGGAGGGGAACTAAATATAGACCCTACAAAGATGGAGGTCGTTATCTGATGGCCAATTTCTAATAACATCACTAAATTTAGGATCTTTGTTGGGGAAACACAGTACCTATGGAATTTTATCACTTTCTTTTCAATGGTGGTCACACCACTCCATGCCATTGCAATGAGCTGTAAGAGTTTCTAGTGGGGAAAGAATCAACATAAATCTTTTGACAAGCTAGAATAAAAGATTAGTCAAGGACCAGTTCTCACATTGCCTAATTTGTAGAATCCTTTAGAAGTTGAGATAGATGCAAGTGGTTATGCCATGGGAGTAATTTTGATGCAAGGAGGTAAGACCGAATGTTATCATTCTAAAATGTTCCATGGTGGAGTCTTTGTAACACCCCGATTTTGGCCCCATTGCATTAAACTTGTAAATGATGTAATATCATTATCAAAATCGTGGTGAGGATATCAAGGCCAAGGCCCTGCCATCGATTTAGCATTTTATGTATCGACAATTAAAAATCGATGCATGTAGATTGCGTGCTAGCCAGGCACGATAGAAATCATAAATATGATGTAAATATGTATTTTAATAAAAATACCCACAACTAGCTATGCAATGCAACAAGAGTATGGGGGCATGATTTTTACAAGGAATAGGGAGGGAAACATTAAAACCCTTGAAGCCAATAGTGTCAATCCAAGTGTCAATGAGAGAACCCATGAACTATCAACTACCCATCTTGAATTTTGTACCCAATAATTTATTTCTTCCAAGAGTTGGTTGAGGTAGTTATTGTTTTGGGAAATGGAAGGTATGGTTGTCCTAAATTTCATGTATGGGAAAGCCACCATTTTTGGAAAATCATGTTTGTCTTCATGGGCAAGAAAAAGAGCCATGAATTTGCTCCCCACTCCATCATTCATCAAGTAGTTTGGCACTCTCATGTAGTTCTAGCTTGCTGGGCATTTTCCTCCACGTTTTTCTTAGGGTTTCCTTCATTTTTCTAGCTGGGAAGTCATTTTTAATGTTACAGAATGACTGGGAAGGAGAGAAATTCGGTTTGGGGGTTCAAAGGGGTCGTTTTTTCCATTTGAATGAACATATACCTGTTGGGGATTCAATTGTTATCTCTCAACTGTTGTTTTCCCATCTTAATATTTTTTTTGGTGTGCCCACGATTTTGAGAACACTCATGGAAATCCTTTCTATAAATCCCATAGCTAAAACGTTTACCATTCCCAACTTTTGTGCCTTTTTGTTATATGGATCCCTTGTTTTGGCTCGAACTTATGTGTATAAGAAACCAAGAATACAGGAGGATTTAGAATTGAATTGATAAACCTAGTGAAGAGTGTAACCTCCCAAACATGATAGGGATTTGGCTACCTTTCTATGCATACCCTGAAGAGAACTAGAAGGGAAGGTATGGCCCGAGGGACTGTGGAGCAGTGAAGGGGATACTTCTTTGCATTGAGTGTGTAGGTATTGTGGGGGCCAAGCTAGATAAATCTTGGAGGGTTTCCAATGGATCTATGATTGATCTCACTAGATTAGCAATTCCTTCCTTCTACTTCCTTGACAACCTAATAAACACAACTTTGGATTGGCTTGGTTGAGATGTGTTGTTCAATTTGGCTATGCATAAGTTGTAGGTTCCCTTTCCTTGTGGAAATCATGCCCAGCTCGAAGCTGGCAGTTGTGTTGAGATATTGATGAGCACAACTGGCCTATGGTTGGGTGGAATGTTGCAGTTGCATAGCCAATTGCTTGGGACAACATCATTTCAAGATAAGTACTCTCTTGCATTTCAATTACACAATGTTTTTAATTGAAGATTGTTATGATTACGTTGAATGCATGCTAGATGTGTGTAGTAGATTTTATTCCGTTGTGTATGTTTATTTATACATTTGTACACATGTTTTTGTTTACATGAATTTGTTAATGAAGATTGGGGCTCAGAAGTAGAAATGGACCAAATTTTTAGTCATGTTCCCTTCCTTGAGCGAGATTTATGGGAGGGGAGGTGAAAGTCCAAAACTACCCTACCTATTATAAAGAACTTTATGCCATGGTTCAAGTTGTTAGGAAGTGGAAGCACTATTTGATGGCCAAGGAAACCATTATCCACATAGATCACCAGCCACTATAGTATTCGTAGGCCTAGAGTAAGTTGCAACAAACCATACATTACAAGTGGAAGGGATTTTTGCAACAGTTTCATCTAGTCATTAAGTATAAGAAGGGAAGCACTAATAAGTTGGAGACATGATTTTAAGGCCACCCACATCCATGATTACAATTTTGGGAACTCTTATGCACGTGGAACCTTTTACTCATGATTCATACCAAGAGGGATACACATAAGTTGAGGACTTCAAGGAGGTGTTTCAACAACTACAAGGAAAATTTCATGTAGAATAAGGTGTCAATAAGGATGATTATCATCTCCATAATGGGTTACACTACAAGCTAGACAAGATTTATGTTCCTAAAAGTGAAATAGTGTAGCTTATCAAAGAGGCACATGCCTCCAAAGTTGTAGGGCATTTTGCCGTTGGGAAGAATTTTCTGGGAAAACATTTGCTAACTTACAAAGGTATGTGTACTGTACTAGAATACAGGAATATGTAGCACATAAACTTTATTTTCTTGATGATCACTTGGTGAATGTAGAATCCATTCCCATATGTGTACCAAATTTGCATGGCAAAACCTTGATAATAAGTCAAGAGAACATCCATGAAAAAGATATTGGTATTCTTATCACTTAGAGATAAATATTACATATGCCATAGCATGCTTACATAGCATTTCCTACAATGCCTCTCAGGGATATATTGATATAATAACTTCAACATAACTACTATCGTTTCATGAACTGCGACCATTACATATTGAACTACCCAAGTAAATATGGTTTTACCATAAATTTTCTATTGTTGATAATTCAACGGAAATCACATTGGATTTAAAGGGGAAATTCACATCACATGCACATGACAGAAAACCAAGACATATGTTATGTAGAGTGCACTTTGCACAACCACTTTTAATGAGAAACCAAGACATGGGTTTTGTATATCCCTCTACAAAGCCAAGCCCAAAGATCAAACTCCACCAAGGAATTATTCAAATCACTCAAGAAAAATAGCCTCATTCCAGACATGAGTCCATCACTTGCCACTTGATCATAACCCAACCACCAAAACATAACAGTTAAAAATTATCCTTCTCTTTCTTTCCTTTTAAGGAAAAAAGAAACCTGTCATCGACATTGAAATTAAGGACTAAAATATCCACACATAAATTCCTTTTGAATATTTATCCTTATAAATTTTGATGTCTTGAGGATTAAAGTTGTATTTTCATAGAAAGGCATTTTTTTAGCTGTTCATATCCCACATTTCCTTGTACTAAACTACATTTACAGATCCATAATGTATTTTTCAAATAACTAGCATACTACAATTCATTGAAATACTTGATTCTTTACTCACAAAACTATATTTGATGAAAATATAAACAAAATATGAGAATGGCTAATGTGATTTCACACTAGTTACCATTGCCATGTAATCCCTGCAAAATTTTCCAGACAATCTCAAATGACACCTACTTTGCTGCCATGATACCAATTTTTTCCTTCTCCCTAACCTCACAATTATGTTACATAATGCATGTGACAATGCAAAACTGCAAGGAAAACCTCCCATTTCCCTAAATTAACTCTTTATGGATCACACTACAATTTTAAAAAATATCAAGTTTTCACGAGCAAATAGGGAAAATGAAAGGAAAAATATGACTCTAAAACATAATTCTATCCTTCACATCCACTCAAGATGGTCATTACTAAGATTTTGATTAGAAATCCCGAGAAAACATTTATCGACATTAGTTTAGATGGATAAATTACAAGAATTCTTCCATTTTCAAATCGTTTTGCAAGTGATAAATGACAAATATGTTGGACAATGCATGGTTAAGGTCTTTGTCGTATGGGGCGATGGCGACGGTGGAAAGCTACAGGTTAGGGTTTTAACAGACGCTACGGCTTGCATTCATTGGAACATGGGACTCCTGTGATAGCCTAAGATCGCCACGGAAGGGTATGGAATGCTGATAGCCGTTGATATATTCACTTCTATTTTGGGAACACTAACACAGGTTTCGGCGGGATAATGCTTGGTTTCCCTCCGGGTAAGACAACTGTTATCAGCAGTGGTAATATTCATGATTAGGTAGGCCATTTCAAATCTTCTGTTGTTTGTATTATGCGCCGGTAACTGCTGTGGTGGTTCACATAATCTCGTGCTGTGAGATGTCGGATTTGGGGTTTTTCCGAACCGGCATGCTGGAACAAGTCAGCTGACAAAAACGGCTTGGTCCACCATATCTATAAGCTATTATTCTATATCATTTGGCTGCCTGTGGTTTCGGGTTATCATTTCAACCCTTTTGTCAGGAATTTTATGGGGTTATTCGCCGTTAAAGGTTCGTTTTGGACCGGGATACAGGGTTTTGCGCTCGTATTGTTGCCGATATGGGAGAAAACGAGCCGGGAAACTATCCATATGCTGAAAACAACATGAATGTGTTGGACTACCAGATTGAGGAGGCCGGGTTGTTTAAGCCGGATGCTTTTTTCAAAAACCAGTTGGGGGAAAAACGAGCATCAAACCCCAACGGTCGACAGGTGGTGACACATGGGAAGGCACAAAAACGACATCTGGTCATAGGGAAGACACCTGGGGAAGCCTCGGGCTTTGACCCATCAGGCGGCAATGCAAGGTTTCGTCCAGGACGTGGCGTGGGGGACAAGCATGGGTCGTCATCCCGTGCGAATGGAAGAATGTTGGGCAAATATTTTAGCAGACTCGGGGAAGCCTGGATGACGGTCGGTAGGGATATCGGTCTTGAGGAGATTGTTGAGTTCAACATGACTGTGCTTGTAGGTAAATTCTCCTATCATGCCATGAATCGCCGGAATGTAGTTAAGTGGGTTGAGGAGTTGTGGAACCCTATCTTAGACTACACCCCACAGGTCTTTGCTATGGCATGTGGGTGGTATGGATTTCAGTTTCAGCAGGAGGCTCATTGCACCCGCATATTGGAGGGCTTGTGGCTCTATGGAACGGGGAGCTTAATGCTCCAAAAATGGCAGACGAACTTTAACCCTGAATCGGCATCGGTGCGCTTGAGACACCTTTGGGTACTTTTGCCTGGTCTTCCACTGGCTTTGTGGAACCGTGGGGCCTTTGAGGCCATTGGAAACCGCCTTGGGAGATTCTTGCATGTGGAGGAGGAACACCTCAATTGATTTGATAGACGGATGGGGCGATTGTTGGTTGAGGTGGATATTTCACTTGGTCTCATTGATGTGCTACATATAAATTGGCGGGGTCGACAGCTGACACAGATTATTGACTACTGGGGCATTCCATTTCGTTGCTCGAACTGTAAAGCGGTGGGTCACCTGTGGCGACAATGCACGGCTCCGGCTTCTTCTGGCCGCATCACGGATGGGGGCCCGATGTGGTCATCAGATGATAGCAGTGATATTGAAATGGATGAGACGGGTGCTCTTGATGGCTTCTCCAACCGGGTTCTCAACCCACTTGCTCCAGACTCGACGATATTCCATAAGTTGGAACTACAGGACCCTAAGTTTTTCCATTCATTAAATGAGTTGGATATATCTTTTATTAATACATTAGATTTGAACAATGGAAATAATGGTAATTATATGAGCCGCAACAATAACATAGATTCCTATTCATCTGGGATGGGTCAGACAACAAATGAAAACTCTGAAAACGATGACCCGGCTTCTGAGACTGAGTTGTTGATCAAGATGAATAACATTTGCCCTGTGAATAACTTACCGAACATTTTGGTTCCCCCCTGTCCTTCTATTCCTGATGACCCGGTGGACAATGCACCCACCGACTCTGAGACATCCTTCCCTACCCGAGATGCTGTGGAGCTTTGTGAGGATGCTAAGAAATGTACTGGTAAGAACACTAGTGACAATGAGATTGGGGGATTGGAGACCTGTGGTCTGATTCCGGAGAAGTTGCCAGTGACGGATTGCCACAATGTGGGAATCAATATACCTGCAGAGTTGGGTGGGAATCAATTACACATACCATCATACTCAGATATGGTGAAGAATTCACCCATTCCTACATATTTCAGGAATTGGGTGGTGGTTCCTAATGAACCATCGGCTGGGGATTTGCGGGAATCTTTGGACTTGAAGGCTCCTGATCTGGATGGGGGGGTTAGTAACATTGATACTGCAAAATTGCCCGTAACATCTAGCGACATATGCATTCATAAGGGGGCGCATAGGGGTGGCCTTGCCCCGAACTTCTCCCCATTGAAAACTAGAAGTGCCAGAAAAAACAAGAAGGTCACTCTGGGGGGGACAGAGGATGACCTGTGCATGGTGCGCTCCCCCAACTCTTCTGATACCCGGGATCTTAGAGGAATGAAAGCCCTTGCGTGGGTTAGAAAATGATTTTCTTCTCACTGAATATCAGGGGGGTGGGGGGCCTACCTAAACAATTGGCCCTTAAGCGTGTGCTGGAAATCGTCAAACCAGATTTGGTACTTCTACAGGAAACTATGGTTAGTGGGGAAAAAGCTCGTATCTTCTTTAACAAAGTCAAGCCGGGATGGATGTGTTGTTCAGTGGACGCTGCTGGACTTTCGGGTGGTCTCTTAGCGGCTTGGAATCCACTTGTTTTGAGGCTAACTCCTTCACATATCACACTTGGAATTTTGCTGACTGGAAACATCAGGGGATCGGAGAAAAATATTAACATTGTAAATTGTTATGGTCCTTATTGTGATCGGGAGACTTTCTGGAACTTGGCTGGTTCGGAAAGTTTGCTGAACCTGGAGAACTTGATAATTGCTGGTGACTTAAATTTTACCTGGGGAGATGGGGAGTTATGGGGGGGTTTGGCTAGGAGGGACCCCCTGGGCCCTTTCTTCACAAACTTATTCAGGGAGTTTTCTTTGGTTGATGTGGCTCCTAGACTGTTGGCACCAACATGGACAAATGGCAGAACGGGGGATTAGCAGATACAGAAACGTATTGACCGATTCCTAATATCGGAATCTGTACTATCATGCTTTCAGAATTATAGATCCTGGATACATCAAATAAAAATCAGCGATCATCTCCCTATTATACTGCAATTTGATGATGAACCCTGCAATAAATCCTACCCTTTCAAATTCAATTCCACATGGCTTTTTGAGGAGGAATACATTTCGGGAGTGAGGAATGTGTGGATGCAGACAGATGTTTCGGGGGAGAGATCGGCCATGGATAAGCTGGCGGTGAAACTCAAGGTATTAAAAGACTACACAATAAAGTGGGAAAAGAACAAAAAAGCCTTGATGGGAAAGGAACTATTGGAGATTGAACTTGAAGTGGAATACCTGATGAACAGAGGTGTTGATAATGATCTAAATACGATTGAGCTCACAAAACTCTCTTCATTGGAGAGTCGGAAAATGAAAATACTTCTGATGCAGGAAGAAACCTGGCGATTGAAGAGCAGAGCTACCTGGCTCAAAGCGGGGGATATGAATACAAAATTTTTTCATCATTTCGCTGATTCCCGAAGGATGCAAAACTCAATCTGGGATTTGAATGATCATTTGGGCCGACGGATTAGGGGGGAGGAGAATTTGATGAATGAGGTTGTATATCACTTCTAGGAATATTATCGTGATCCAAAAAACACTACTCTGGCCGAACAATTCAAACACATCAAGGAATATCCGCGAATGTTCAATGAGGAGGAGGGTGACAATATTTTCCTAGATATCACTCTAGGTGATGTGGAAAATACTCTGCGTGGGTTTGCTAAAGACAAATCTCTGGGTCCGGATGGGTGGACAGTTGAGATTTTCATTCACTTCTTTGATATCATGGGGGAAGAACTCCGGATGGCTGTGGATGAATCTCGGAAACTAGGCATTGTCTCTGGCGCTTTAAATTCTACTTATCTGGCTCTCCTTCCGAAGACTTCCCATCCGAATAATTATGATGACTTCAGACCAATTGCTTTATGCAATCTCGTTTATAAGATTATAGCTAAAATTATTGCTGATAGAATCAAACCATTGCTCTCTAGACACATATCCAAGGAACAGTATGGTTTCCTTAGTGGGAGGCAGATCCATGATGCTGTGGGTGTGACACAGGAAATTTTTCACACTATCAAACAGAGGCGTATTGATGCCCTTATACTACAATTGGACCTGGTGAAAGCATATGATAAGGTTGATTGGAACTTCCTGAGACTAATCCTTATCCAGATTGGCCTGCCATGGAAGGTTATGAAATGGATTATGGCATGTATTACCTCTGTCAACTATGCTATCCTGATCAATGGACTTCCTACTGAATATTTCAAGGCATCCTGGGGCCTTCGACAGGGCTGTCCACTTTCTCCTCTGCTGTTTTTACTGGTCATTGAAGGTTTGAGTCTGTCCATTCATAAAGCTTGTTGGGAGGGAGAGATTGTTGGCATTAAAATAACTAGAGAGATATCTGTTACACACTCTTTGTTCGTGGATGACGTTATGCTCTTTGGTATGGGAATTCTTGCCGAATGGATTCTATACAAGAAAATACTGGACTTTTTCTTCCTGGTTACTGGCATGATTATAAGCTATATTAAATCATTTTTCTTGAAACACTCTTTGACGGAAGATGTTCAGCAATCGATCAGCAATTTTCTGCCTTTAAAGTTCAATGATATTGATGTTGGTACTAAATATCTGGGATTTTTCATCAAACCAACAAATTACTTGATAAATGATTGGTCCTGGCTTATTAGAAGATTTGAATTGAGAATTAGACACTGGAGCTATCGGCATCTTTCCTTGGGCGGCAGGCTTACTCTGGTGAAAGCCGTTTTGCAGAATTTAGGTGTATATTGGTTCTCTCTATGCAAGATTCCTCGAAACATCCTGAATCTAATCAGAAGGAAGATATTTTGTTTTTTATGGTCGGGTGGTGGAATCCAAAAGAAATTTCATCTAATGAAATGGAAGGTTTTGGCTCGTCCCTGGCACTTAGGTGGATGGAATATTAAGGATATTGAATTGTTTGTTATGGCCCTGCATGCAAAGAGCCTCTGGCGAGTACTCTTTGACCAATCGATCTGGGGAAGGATCATCAGAGCCAAATACCTGCGAAATATTCCGGTAACTAAATGGTTTCGTTTATATAGACCTACAACTGTGGGTGTCTCAAATATCTGGAATGGTCTGCTGGGTGCCTTCAGGGTTATTGTGCATTGGATTGCTTGGATGCCAGGCAATGGACGGGATATTAAGTTGGGTCTGGATCCATTCATGGGGGATTCATCGAGACACTCTCTATCGATGGAATTGAGAACACACCTCTACACAAATGGTTACTACACTTTAGCACATGTGGCTGGATGGTATGGGGACGGACGCCCACGGTGGATCTCGGCTGCACAGTTGGGACTTACGGGTTCCCTGAGGCTTGAATGGGAGGAATATATTAAGCCGTTGTATCAATCTAATATGAGGCTATCTGATGAAGCTGACAGATTAGTATGGACGTGGGATGTGGCTGGTGGTAAGGTTTCTGCAAAATTGGCATATGATGCATTATTTGCTGAGTCACAGATATTGGTTAGCTGGTGGGACAAAACTATTTGGAAACTTGCCTTGCCCCTCAAGATCAAATGCTTCATATGGTTAGCGTTGAATAACAAGATACTAACTTGGGACAATCTCTGCCGGCGTGGATTTTGTGGCCTGGGATGGTGCAACTTTTGCTGCACACAGGGGGAGACGGTTGACCATCTTTTCACTTCCTGTACTTTCATAAGGGAACTTTGGTCCTTAATTGCAAACAAAGCTAGTGTATTTTTTCAATGGAACTACTGCTCTCTTAGTGATTGTCTTGATGCTTGGTCTCGTCATGTTAACGGGTGTACAGAGCTACCATATTTTATGATTTGGGAGGTTTGGAAAGCTCGAAACCTACATATTTTTGAGAATCGAGCCCCTTTCATGGTTGGGATATGCTATAAATCTCTTGCTGCACATAATGAATATGTTTCTATCCACAGTACTGTTGGGGGCAGAGATAAAACGGATGGGAATCTTCTCTATGCTCCCCCGGTGCTGATCTACCCATGCGGTTTCTTTGATGGAGCTGCTGTGGGCCGATTTGGGGGGGGTGGAGCGGGTGCCATTATTCACATTTCCAACGTTGTCTCCATCCATATCTGGCTAAATCTGGGAAATGGTTCCAATACCAGGAGCGAGCTATGTGTTCTTTGGTTATTACTTTTCTGGGCTCGCTTGCGGAGGATCACCTCACTTGTGGTATTTGGCGATTCACTATCCATTATCTCCTGGGCGAGTGGCAAGTCCACTTTAAATAATATGCTTCTTAAACACTAGATGGATGCGGCCCTGATGTTAATCAAAGACTTCCATCACATACATTTCGACCATGTATTCCGGGAAGCTAACATGGAGGTGGACATGCTATCAAAGAAGGCTCTTATCTCTGAGGTTGGGGTCATCATGTGGCAGGAATGGCGGGAGGATACTCTGTTTTCACAGGGCACTCATCATCTTCATTGGACTTGATACTTTATGCTCTATTTTCCTTTATTTGTTTATTATGATGTTTTTTTGCTCTACATTATGTGAGTTGTTATACTTACATGCTCTGTTAGTTCTATGTGCAGATTATACATAGGGGCTGCTTCCAACTTCTTGTTGGACGTTTTTGTATACATCCTCTATTTGCGGCTCTACTGGTTGTGTTTTGATATACTTAGCACTGCTGGACATATATGTTTATTTTTTATGCTTGGCAGTTGTGGCTGTTTGCACTTGTGAACTATTATTTTTGGATGGACTCTTTGACGGTTTCTAGTGATTGATGAACCTATTTCTCCTTCGGGAGGGGTTCATGTTTTATTATGTGGACATATGACACTACATATTGGTTTTCTCGGATGGTGATGATGGCATTTTGGCCTATTTGACTGGCATGGCTCATATGCTCTATAGGGCAGTTTGTGAGCAGTATGTATTTTTCTGACAGCTGGCACTATTTACTATTTCGTATATTAATAGTAAGTTAAATTTTTCTGTGAAAAAAGGTCTTTGTCGTATCCATGAGATATCCTATGTAGGAGATGGGTACAAATTTTCTAAATGGTTAGACAATAAACATATAAGGGACATTGTTGGAATAAATGATTAATTTCTCCCGACGACATTATTAATTTTGATTCTTTTGCGTATCTGCATCAGTGGCAGATAGAGAATATCGATAGGTATTATTCAACTTAAAATTGGATGGAGAGTGGTATATCTAAGCTGGATAGTGATATCTATCAACATATATATGATAAATGTGATTACATCAATTCAAAATGATTCAAATTATAATATTTTTTTAATCCCTTATCACAGAAATAAGGAAGCCTCGTGACAAATTAGCCAAAACACAAATTATGTAATTTTTTTAATGTATATATTGTATTGAAATGAAGTGTATAAATACCCTTTTCTAATTGATTCATAATTAAAAATATGTTAATATAATATTTTAAGTTTTTAAAAGTCATTTAACCCATTTGAAAATTATAAAATTATCATTCATAAATAACATCCTTTTGATTTTTAACAATTATTTATATATATATATATATATATATATATATATATATATATATATAATTTTCAATATTTTTAACCTATCTCCTTCATTAATGATTTATGCACTCTTTTGTTGTGTTGTGACTAAATTTTGTAAAAAAAATTGCATCATGAACAAACTTTGTAAAAATGGGTAAGAGATAATTATTTAATTTACCATGTGCATATGATTATAAGGTTTAACAATTTAAATTCAATTCCTATGATATATGGGGACAACATCACGTTAACATTATTAAGGGTTGAACACTCGATATATAATCTCTCATCATAAATTCAAAAAAAATTGTTAGCAGGGCTTCTATTATCTGGTGTGGATTCCATAAAATATATGGTTGGATAAGTAGATACCTCACTTGGTTGGTCAGAAATGGAAAGCATGTTCTCATTGGGACGGATCCTTTGGTTGGAAATGAGGAAAACTTTATATTATCTTTAAATTTGAGGACCTATCTCAGACAAAGAGGGTTTGTCTTGATTGATCACATTAGGCATCCAAGGTGGTTGTAGAATTCTCATCAGTATTGGTTAACTGCCCAGGACTTAGGACTTCATAACATGAAGGATGAATGGAACTTGTACATTTATTATCTTAATAGGGAAAGGGTCAAATTAAATGACTGAAGATAAACTGGTTTGGTCCTTCGTTTAGAATGCTAAGTCTATCACCACCAACGCAACATATAATGCTATTGTGGAAAATATGGCTATCCCAAATCAGAATTGGTGGAGTTTGTGTATTTGGAAATGGGACATACCATAAAAGGTCAAATGCTTTTTGTGGCCGGCTCTCGAGGACAGAATTTTAACATGGAATAACTTAATCCAAAAAGCATGGTATGGTCCGAGTTTTTTTCATTTATTCTCAAATCACAAAGAAAATGCTAATCACCTGTTTATTGACTGTCATTACACTAAAAAAGTATGGCCTTCGATCTGCTTTCTATTAAAGATAAATGGCATTTGGGGTAATTGAAGTCTTGATGCATCTCTTCTCAAGTGGTACAAGGAACAAAGAGAATTTAAATCACATCCAGCATTTGTTTTTTGGATGATATGGAAAGCGAGAAATTAAATTATTTTTCAGGATAAAAGGAAGCACTATTTGATGATTGTTCACCAAGCCATAGGGATGTTCAAGTCTTACAGAAAGATCAGATCCAATTCTACACGAGTTTGTACTATGTCACCAATTGCTGACTCAAATATAGCCACATGGTTTTTTGACAGGGTTGTTGTTGAAGGAAGATGTGCAGTTGGAATTTTTTTTATATTAAGCAAATTGTGGCATGGGAACAAATTCAAAAGCAGAGATCATTGCCTTATGGTGCTTATTAAAAGTTGCAGCTTACTTTGGAATATATTCTATGTGGATCTTTGGAGATTCCCTTATGGTTATAAATTGGGTAAAAAATATTTCAATATTAGAGCAATCTCCATTCAGTATTGGTGTAGCATAATTGAATCTCTTTTGAATACTTTCTACAATTGGACTATAGACCATAGCTATCGGGAACTCAATGATGTTGCAGATGCCCTGGAAAAGGAAGCCATCAATGCAGAGGAAGGAATCCTAATATGGGAATAGTGGATTGATGAAAATATGGAGTCAAAGGGATCCCTTTATTTTATGATTGATCTATATGTTTTTTGTTTTTTGGCGATGGTTTATGTATTTTGTTCTTATCGTCGATTATGATTGTCTATGTCCTTTTTGAAGGCATTTTTTGTTGACTTAGTGCTGTTGATTTTTTATTGATGAACTAATCTAGTTCTATGATGTAAAGGATGTAAAAAGAGAAGTACTTTTTGATTATTTATAATAGAAAAAGTACAGGTTTTTTCTGCTTGAAAAAAACTCTCTCTAGAAATAAGAGATTTTGGATAACAAAACTTCACCTGCCTGCACAATCACGACCACATAAAGAGATTATGATGAAGCCAACCACATAAGTTCCACTTATTCAATATTAGAAATTTCCAAAGCTAGTTGAGCTACCGCATTGAAATTTTCCAAAGTGAGTTAAGTTGCCATCACGAGATTTGAAGCCCAGAGTTATAGCTCAACTTGGTGCTCCATAAATGCCAACAAAATAACCTTCCTCAGTAGATTTCGAGTTGGTGGGTTAAATGTAACTCCATCTGAATGATTCCTTATGTTTGTTCCCAATAACTACTCACAATTGTTATTATTATGTCTCTGAAGGAGATCATATATATATCGACAAGGTCCTATTATTTTGCTTCTAAAACCTATAAATTTTCCCCACTACTATATATAAACTATAGCTTGAATTCTATAATAGTTTGTCGAATTTTTAAAATTGACGTTTTTCAAAACCTTATTGGTTACAGGACATGACGTCACCCTCGATTTTCCCTTCCTGGGAGGGGGCTACGGGTTGACGTCACGTCCTGATCTGACATCTTCTTAGTTTCCTGCACCATCTACGATATCTGGCGCCTACAACGGACTCTACAGTATACATTCCATTGTTGGCTCTTGCCACCTACATGACCATGCAATTGATCGTTGGCTCTTGCCATGTACATGGCCATGCAAATTTTCCAAAGGCCGATATAAACTACAAGTTTGCTTCTGTCTGACCTCATGCCATGGCAGGAGGGGAAGGCATTGGCAAGATTCTAGTTTTCAATTATGTTTGAACTCATGCCGGTGGAAGGTGGGGAAAGCATTGGAAGGCTTCTGGTTTCAACATTCCTTTCTTCATGTACTGTTGTGCCCGACTTGCTTCATGTACTATTACAGCTGGAGAGTTAGTTGATGAGCCAATCATGATCTCAAACACTGGTTTATTTTTTACCTTTTCACTATTTTTCCTGCAGTGCAAGTAAATTATGTATGCAGCTATTTGGTTGCAAATACACGTTGTAAACACTGTGAGGATGTTACCGAGTACATCGATGAGTAGTGATTAATTGTCCAACAGATTTTGTGCAATCACAATGTCTAGTTGCAACTGATTCAGAAAACCATAAGTTGCATGTCCTCTTAGAGAGTCCATGGACCCTTCCTTTTCTCGGATTCATCCTCATCTTCAACACCAGAAGCTCTCGACTAGGTTCTGTTTTCCATTAAATTAGCCGACTAGAGTTTACAGCTCCTTCACTTCTAAATGCTCCATATAAGCTGCTATCAACCTTCTATAAAACGAGTATACTATACACTCCGAGTCTAGATACACTGAATAAATGGATCTATGATCATCTAATCAAGAATGTCTCCTTAAAGTAAGCCGGGTGGGGCTTGGGGTCGAAGTGAACATCTTGTCATTCGTCGTTTCTAGCCATCTGGACAGGTTTAACCAGAATATGATTTCCATGCTCCTTATTGGGAATATGTAAAGATGGCCAATGGGACAATGGAAAGGAAATGAAACATAGGCTGGACCATACCAGAAAATACATACAGTCCTTCCACAAAGAAATTGTTTTAAAAAACCCTCCACACTTGTTATGAAATTCAGGGAATTGGACCAAACAGTGGAAGGGCATTTGAATAAGGGTATAATTCTTAAATTTGGTGATTTAAAGTGGCTTGTATAGCATCCCAAGGCATGGGGAGCATTGATAAGGTTGTCAGTCTCAACTTCTGTGCAACAAGTTTTTATGAAATTGACCCAATTATTAGCTCGATATGGAGGAACTGGTCGTCTATGGCTGATTTGCGACGTGTGAAACATACCTGTGTTGTCAAGTATATCATCCTTCTATGGAGAATGATTGGGACCTGCAGCCTCTACCTATTGTTGCCAAACCAACTCTAGGATTATTTCCAAGGTACCAGTCTATCATTTGCTTCATTTCTTAAGCACAACTTTGTCTTGACAAGATGCCTCCTATTACTGGTCTTCAGGACAAGGTATAATATGACCTCCAAAGGCATATCGGGAAGCTTTCTAGTCTCCCAGAAGAGAATACTTGGTTGGTCTAGCAAGGTCTAACTACCTCAGGTGCATGTGCTTCAAGCACCCTTCCCAACGAATGACCCAACAATAAGGGATTCCTCGATGAAAAATATCTCGGTTGGAGCTTGAGAGGTCGATGCAAAAGTACTGTTTGAAGCTTGGCTGCTTTCTGTTCACATCTTCGTATCTTCATGTACATCTATGTCTACTGCTCTAGTGGAATTAAAGGAACCAGTTCCAGATGCTTCTTGATCTCTGAAATCAAATTACTGATATTTATGCTCATTTGATAACGAGCGTAAACATTGAAACCTGTTAAATGGATGAATCACACTAGTGAATCTAATGACCGCAAGATTGATTTGAATCTATTTGGGGTGGTTGTTAGGAACATTCCTATCAATTTGTCTGTTGAGGCGGCTACAGAATGAGTTGATCATATAAATAAAAATATTTTGGGTAATTACTAGACATTGAATTTGTCATTGATGCAACTGTTGATGCAGTTGTTCAATGCTCTAGAGATTTAACTTATCCACCTCTGAATGCACTAAATGCCTCCAAGCAAATCTATGTTTATTAAATAATTTATAGATTTAAATTTAACTATCTAAATTTTTCAGAATTAATCATGTACTAAGGAATTCGTAAATCCGAACCAGGTAAACTCTAACACAATTTTTTAGGTATATAGAAATTCACTATAACACGTTTATATCATAACAATAATATAACAAATCAACAATAAGACAAAATCTAAATCGATAGGCTTAATGATTGATGGACAATGATGTCCATCTGCTCCATGACCCCGTCGAGTCGAATCTTTCTTTAACTACAAGGCAAGGGAAACCCATTCCAACCATTCTGGATTATAGTTTGATGTTCAAACATGTATATGAAACAAGTATACCAAGATCGGCCATGGGGAATTTCCAAATTTTTGTTGATGAGAAGAATCAGATAAACAAACTGGACAACAAGTCTGTGTATTTGATTACTACTACCGATGATCATGTTGGATTGCAGAGATCATCTTTTAAAACTGATAGAGGCAAAGGAATCCAATGTAACTACACTGTAAATGCAGTTGTTGAAGAAAAAAATGTTCAGCGTATCAAGATCTTGGTTTTTGGCAAGGAGTATAACGAATTGCTTTCTCAAGGCCACAACATGAGTCTATAGGTTCGTTTCTAATCCAAAAAATTGAAGGCCCAGGGATCCAATAAAAACGGCAACGACGACCGTAGTGTTTTAAAGTTTTAAAAAAATAAAATAAAATAAAATACTTTAACTTTTAAACTTTTAAAAAAATTAAGTTTTGATTTTTTTAATTGTAAAGTATTTTTTCTTCTTATCTTTAGCCTACATTTCTACTAGTTGCGATGCGATTCTCTCTTCCATACTTTTTGGGTAAAGCAAGGTCGCATTCTCTTCTATATTTTTTTCTTTCTTATGGGTAAATAAAAAAACATCGGATTTGGATACATGTGAAAGGAAAGGTTATAAATATAGTAGGGATATATTCAAGTTTTTGATATATACAAATAACATGATACTTGTGGCCAAAGCAATACTTAATTGGTAAGTATACTTTAGAGTTTTTTTTTAATCTTTTGCATAAAGGTTGGGTATGTATGAGAGGATGAAAATCAAATAGTAAGGTTTTTACTAAGAAAAGAAAAGAAAAACATCACTTTGATTCGTAGAAGTAACTCAATATTATATATATTTGGGGGTTGGATTTTAATAAAAATTAAGTTGGGATACATGTTGAAAGAACAAAATTTTCCAAAGGGGTTGAAGACTCCTTTTTTCCTTCAAAATAGATGGTGTAAGCTAAGATATGAGATTAGAAGCATTCCCTCTTCCAATCCCTTCTTACATGATTTTTCTTCTATTGATGCAAGGCTTGGGACCCAAGTTTACCCAAATGCAGGGGGGAAATTAAAATATGTACAAAAGAACATATTAACAAACAACCCAAGAATTAAAAAAAAAACCAAGTATAATATAGTCGTTGTGGGATCGGGATTGTATAGGCAGAAAATGACAACAATAAATAGTGAGAGGTTTCTAACGAAATCACCTAAGGGGAGTTAAGACTATGGAAGAGATCATGGAATCTACATTGTATAATTTGTCTTAAGGACTAAGGTATAAAAAATGATAGTGTTCTAGCATATTAAAAATAATAAAAAAACATATTCTAGAATGCTATGGTAAGGCCCGAAAATGGAAGAACACATCAATATAAAACAATGCTACTAGATAGAAAACTTCAACAAGCAAGGGGACTCTAAATTCAAGACTATTTGAAACAAAACACTTCATTGCATGAAAACATGCAATAGATCAGCAAAGAACTAACTCCAACATATTATAGAGTGAAATACAGAGATTGGGGAAACCAAAGGAATCGTGGGAGGAGATTAGGATATGTGGGAACAATGAGGTTGAAAACAAAAACACTTCCCACCTCGTTACATAGCATACTCACACAATAGAAAATGATCTAAAATTCGTAGTGAAAAATGGGATGTTACAATCCAAGAGGAACAAGTAGGAGCCACTGTAATGCAGGTTAAGATATGGGCATGTGCAAGCTAATGAGGGTCACTTTTGGCCGTTAGATGCAATCAAAAACTGAAAAATCAAGCATCCATCAACTTACTGGGTTTTTTTTAGATACTTACACAAGATATCTCGCATCAAGTAAAACATATGAAACGTGGGAAATTGAGTCATGTTTCTGAATATATAAGTTTTAAGTAATGAAAATTTACATAACTATGTCAAATTTCATTTTTTCTAACAGTCACTTTTTTTTTTTTTGGAAAATGATAAGGTACATGTTTTTGTGGGTGCAGCCTTTCACTGCCTAAATGACGGTTTCAGGCTACAAAAAATGGTATACATGTATAGAACCCGTAGCACTAGTGCAACACTATTTTTCCAAAATTAAATGTTTAATTTATAAATTTTTTTTAATTATGTAAGGGATCAAACCTCGAGAACGGTACGTCAAATGTGGGTGCAGCCTTTGAAGGTCTTAATGCAGTTATTTCGACCTGGATTTTTTATAGCATGTAGAGGTCGGTGTCTACTAGTGCAGTATACAATTTTTTTTAAAAATGATTGTGAAATGAAAAGGTTATAGAATAAACACTAACAATATGTTTTTTGACTTAAGGAGTGATGGCACAAGAAAATTAGTAAATAAATAGAAAATCTCAATATTTCTTTTAAAAAATTACATATTTGGAATCTGCATAAAAAAATCTATCTATGCCTAAAATTTCGTCAATAATGGTCATGTATGTCATGCGGTAGAGAGCGGTGAAAAACAGGCTTATTGAGAAAAATGGTGGAAATGTCTAATTAGCTATGGTTTAGTAAATTCCATAGCATAGGTTTGGTAAGTCCGAACCAACCACATAGGACTGTGGCTGACATGCGGCCGTAGGAGGAATGGGTGATTAGGAGATCAGGAACGCATGTGCGTTATATTTAAATTCAAATAACACGCGCACATTATAGTTAAATTCATTTTTGTTGTTTTCATGCCTAATGTTATAATAAACTCGAGCAGGTTTTGTATATACAAAACGTGCTCATGTTCTGTATATACATAACGCACTCGCGTTCTGTATATACATAACCCGTGCACGTTATTATCTTCACAAATTTATATTTTCAAGTGTTTGATGGAGATAAAGGGGGTGAAATAAAGATGACGATGATGAAGATTAGCCTGTAACTATTACATTAGATAACTTCATTTAGTGATGGGTCTACTTTGATTGCCATAGAATTAGATAGCTTCATTTAGTCACGAGCCTACTTTGACTACCATAGAGTAACCATCAATGACCGCATTAGATAGCTTCACTGACTCTATTAAAATTCAATTGGACCAAGTCCTAAAAAGACCGAAATACTCCACTCAACCCACTTAAATGAATTTGAGAAATAATACCCCTGTGACTCTATCGGGTTAGTTTCGACAGTTAAAAATTTCAGGTGGGTATGCCATAAAAGGTTGATCAATCTCTAGTCCACCTATAAAGTTGAATCAGATGGTTCGAAACCAGAATCAGAATACGCACCGGTTCTAAAACCAAAGTAATCAGTTTAAGTAGAACTCTTACCTGCAGCAGATTGTCCAGTGACCATAATTCCTGTCAGACTAAGTGGCAAGTGTAGACCAAACTGAGAGAAACTAACATAAACTCCAAGAGAAAAAGGTGAAGAGGGGGAACTTGTTCGTATTTGCATAGCTGGGCATTTTTCTTTGATATTATTTATTGTTTTTTTTTTTAAGTTTTGAAGAGCAGCTTGAGTTCCTAGTAATGTTTATATCATTTTGTTTTCAAACAGAAACCACCCATGGAGAGTGGAGATGCTACATTGGTTGAATGTCATATTTGTCAGGAAGAGGACAACAAAGGAAATATGGAGAATCCATGTGTTTGTTCTGCCACCTTGAAGGTAGGGGTTTACGGTTTAGGGGACATATAAGAATGAAAGGTTTATCTTTATTAAGTGTTTATTATTGAATTCTTCATCCCAATTTGTGTTTCTCTCTCCACAATATGCTCAGAGTAATGTCTAGAGCATTGGTCCCACAGAAAAGGAGATTCCATATGTGAATTGTGCTATTGGGTTCATGGTTTTTTTATTTCTCAATTTTTTATTTTTGAATTAAACATAATTAATTTTTCATTCATCCATTTTGGTTTTAGAAATTGAAAAATCTAGCGTTTCCTAATTTATAGATGATCAGTGTTTTAAGTTGATGGTATTATTTAAATCGGTCTTTTTCCTAAGCCTTTCACACTGCTTGCAATCTGAAAAGCCAATTCTATCTCTTTACTACTCTCCCTAGCCCAAAACCCCCTACTCTCTATCTCTCTCCCCTCCTCTCCCTAGCACTTACTAACCCAGGCTCTCTCAGTCTCTCTCTCTTCCCTACACCTCCACCTACCTCTAACCACACCTCCCATCTCTCTTTCTCACTCCCTACAACTAACACCCTCTCCTCTCTCTCTCTCTCTCTCCCTCCTCCCACCCCCCAACCATTACTAACCCCCTCTCTTAGTCTCTCTCTCTCTCTCTCTCTCCCCCTTGCTAACCCCCCTCCTAGCCTATTACCCCTTACTAACCCCCCCTCTCTCACTCTCTCTTCCTTGCTTCTACACCTCTCTCTCTCTCTATCCCCCCCCTCTCGCTCTTTCCTAATCCCCCTTCCCCTACCACTACATGATGATGATGATGATGATGATGATGGATATGACGACAATGATGATGATGACGATGCATTGTGATGGTTGAAATAGTTACCTCTATATGACTTGTGCCTATTGCAGATGCGACACTAACTGCAGCATCAATGACCCTTGTTATGTGGGGGTTAGATGGATCTCTCATGTGTCTGCTATAGAGGACATCCACACCCTTTCTAGGAGTGGAGCCTCTCTTATACAGTTGTGCCTTTTGCACATTTGGACTACGAGGAGATCCAACTGCTGACAGTCTATGAAGTATAGAGGCTGGTGGCTACAATCACCAATACCGACTTAGTTAGAAATGCATTGGTCAATGAAATACCATGTATTAACAAAATGACAATGGTGAAATACATATCGATGTACTGTATACATCAATCAACTCTAAGAAATGTTCTGCGACTTGTAGATCCCCTATGGGCTTTGTAAAGATTGTCTCCCCACTAGGGGGGACATCACTAGATGAAATCATTTCCCTCTGATGGGGATCTACAACCTACAATTTAGAAAATTGTAAATATTAGATCGTGCAGCATAAATTAAGTTTATGTGATAACAAACTAACATGTATTAAAATAATGTCATGTTGAAATAGTTACCTCAGCGTGAGATGTTGTCGCTGAAGGTATGACAACATCTTGTAACTCAGAAGGTTCTGATGCATGATCCTCTTACCCCTCATGCCCTTCTGGTAGCAACTACAAGTTTTAAAATCATTAAAAATATTAGCAATCTATATATGTGTACATATTAAGGAAAAATAATTTACAAATGGCACTAAATTGTTAATTGGATTTACTCATGTATTAAAATAATGTCATGTTGAAATAGTTACCTCAGCATGAGATGTTGCCGCTGAAAGTATGACAACATCATCGTCATTGGGCGGTGTCGTTGTATGAGCCTCTTGCCCCTCTTTCCCCTCAAGCCCTTCTTCTGCTGGTGCATGAGCCTGTGGACTATGCTCTGCATCATCGGTGCAAAGGTCTTCAGCCCCGTGCCCTTCTTGTAGCAACTACAAGTTTTCAAATCATCAAAAACATTAGCAATCTATATATATTTGTATAGTAAGGAAAAATAATTTACAAATGACACTAAATTATTAACCACTTACTTACCTATGTAAAGTATCCAGTAAAGGTATCATCTGTTTGGGTAGGACCAAAGCAAGGATGGCTGCATATTGTGCATGGGTGTGACTCTTGGCTGTGCTCATGATGTAAAGGTCTAGGGCCACTACTAGATGCTCCTCCACCACTGGAAGGTGGTGGCTCTACCCCACCGATAGGTGGCGGCTCTACTCCACCCATAGATGGTGTCTCTGATGGCCCCGCTTGGTACGTACCTTGAAGATACGTGCTATGACGAACAACCGCCTGTGCCAACAATAGGAAGGAATCTCGTGTCTCTGGGACCAACTGATGTGCAGGCGGAACATCTCTCCTGGGTAGCTGCCTACAAGGTGGAGCTACTAGGCGATTGGGATCTATATTCCTTGCATTAGGACATTGCTGAGGCACCCCCATCCCAATGCCCTGGTACTACAAGATATCAAAATATTTAACATGCTTCCCCATCACAAATTCTACGTACATCTTTCTCAAAAAATATAGGGGCATTTCCCTGTTGTTGTGTGGTGGTGCATCAAACACCATGTACCATCAGTCGATCCAATTATCTATGAATGGTTGATATGTACACCACTCGATAGAAATGTGCCTTTTGTTTGCATTCGGGATTTCACCCATCCGTGGATCTCTAAAGAGGGAAAATATATGTTGTTTTGAGATTTTCAATTTCTTGACTTCTTTGTAGCTAAGACCATCCTGATATTGTTTCCTCTTTCTTTCTTTGAATGTGGAAATATCTTCCAGTGCACCATCAGACATACTAAAGGTCTCTATCATTGCATCCAAATTGGATGCAAGCATAAGATGTCTATCATCAACAATAGTAATTGAGACTCGAATTTCTCTGAGTCTCTGAATTTCTCTTTGGATGTCTGAGTGTGCATCCATGGTCGTCACTGCAATCAAAAAAAAAAAATTAAAAACGTATACATGTGCTATAATGACATCTCTCAAAAATGAAAAATGTACAAACTTTGTGCAAGAAAAAATACATTGCAAACATAAATATCATCTCAGGCATACATTACAAACATAAATATCATTTCATATGACCATTGCAAGCATACATTATGGGTCCTTGTGGGCATTGTGAAAATCCTCACAGCAGATCTAAGAGACGATGTATACCTCACAAGAGTAATTATGATTAAGCAGGAAAATAGAAGAATAGTGATCAATGCAGTATAATGAGCAACAGAATAATAATACAGTAGAATTCGGATAGAAGCAAAAATACTTCACACACGCTAATTAATTAATCACAATATGGACAAATAAATAGTACAATGGTAGAGAGGATTTGAATGCCTAAGGTGGCAATTCGAATTAGCCTCTCAGAGTGATCATAAGATCAATAGAGTGTCATCAGAGCACAACTAGGTGTCCTCATGATCATCGGAGCACAATTGGAAGTCTTCATCATCATCAGTGGAGTCATCAATGCTCAAGTAACTGTCAACCATCAGTCAAAGTGAGTCTGGTAGGTGTAACTGAGTGTAACTGACTGTAACTAAGTGTAATTGAGTGTAACCAAGTGTAACTAAGTGTAACTGAGTATAAATTGAAGACAACTGGACTGGTAGGTGAAGAAGGGTGAGTTGCTTCCTAAAATAAAGGAAGAAGGGCGCATTAAGAAACTAGAGGGATAAAACTGAATAGTGAGAAGCTCCTGGGGGCTGGCTAACTGAGGGCTAGGTGCTGGACTGATGACTGGGATGCATGCAAAATGCATGCAAACCCTAAAAGTGCATGCATGACTACAAATGCAAATGATCAAAATGTTGGTGGGACTAGAATGGATTATAGGAATATCCTAACAGGAATAAGGGTGGAGACCATGCAGGCATAAAGACCATGATGATGTGGCAAAGATATGTATTTTTATCGGTTAAGGATGGGAAAGACAAGACAAAATACAAGGTGATGGGAATTGGCACACCTAATGAGCCAAATGACCCATACTGTGGTCATTTGGAGTTGGTCTTAATACCTTGGACAAGGATGACTTGGAGATAACAAGTGACATGAACAAAGAAGCATCAAGTGAACAAAGAAGCTTGAAGTTGACCCTTGGAAAGGAGATTGGGGGCATCCCTTATGGCATCTGCGGGCATCCAGGAATGAAGCTGATGGACATGCGGGCATGTGGACAAGGTGACATGTAGGCATGTTTGTGGAAGCTGCGGGCATCTTGGAGGCATGCCAAAGACCCCCATGTGGGAAATTGAAGAAGGTCCAGCTGCAGGCATATTCAAAGGAATAAATATGGCCCTTGTGGACATGAGTTACAAGCTAGTGTGGGCATTCTAGAAGCAAAAGAAAATGGTGATGATGTGGGTATGAAGACCACGTTTAGGTGGGAAAAAGAAATTCTAAATAAATATATACATATATACATATATATATTTATAATTTATGAGGTGTTTATGGAAATCAAATTAAAATTTGATTTTAATATTGACAAGTCGGCTTCCTATTTGATGAGGAAATTATGGAGACAAAATTACAAAATTAAAAAATTACAAAGATTATATCTTGTGTCTCTTGTGCAATGTGTTGATGTGTTTACTTGATGAATGGCATGTGATTGGTACATAGTTCATGGATGAATATGATATTGAAGTGAGCCATTGTGTCTAACATGGTGTATGTAAAATTCATTAAGGGATTGATAGTAGGGAGGAATTAAGATATGTTAAATAACAAATTTTATAATTTTTAGTTTTGGTATTTCATTTACAAAGATTTCTAGTTTAGGGAAACATCAAAATTTATATTTTTAATGATGAAATGAGGCAAGGATTTGGATGCTTACCTTTCCAATCCTCCATGCAAGATGAAATTTCCCTCGTTGAGCTTCTAAATCTCCCATGTTGAGCTTCTCCAATGCATTTTTGGCAAGACAAAATCGCTCGAGCATTCGCGTTTTGAAGAAACAGTGGGTAAAACGGTGCCACGATGCATGGACTATTTTTTTGTTTTGTTTATATTAACCAAAATGCGAGCGCATTTTTTATCACTATAGCGCGCGCGTTTTGGACTCCTAGCCTACATGTCCATTGACATGGTAGGGTCAAAGTCCGCCCATGCCTAGTTTTAAGTAACACTCGCGCATTTTGGATTTACACAATCGTCGCACATTTCGCGAATGCACGATTGCACCAAAAGGGTCCCTCAACTTCGTGCGAGGGCCCATATATATGTGAAAAAAATTTGGTTTTTAAGATCAACACCTACAATGAATATTTAATTTTATGATATTGCACTATTACACTTCCCTTCCTATTTTCAGAATTGTTTTTTAACATTTGAGATAAATGTTGGTAATTATATACATGTATTTTTTTTCATTTGTTATTTTTTTAAGTTCCATTTACAAGTCAAGCAAGTTGCAAGTGTTTTTTTACCTTAAATTGAAATTTCTTAACTTTTAATTTTGAGGGATAACACAACTATCATTCAAGGTTGTGTCATGTAGGCTAGTTGTTTTCGACTATTAAGTAAGCAAGTAAGCTAAGTTGCTTGGAGTTTATCATGTCATTGGTCCCATAATTAGTTGAGAATAAATTTAATGGATCACATGACAAATGAATGACATTTACTTTTTGTAGTGGAAAAGGAATCCAAAGAGTGCCACCTTAATCGAGAAATTAAATTTCCTTTTGAAGCATCACTTTCCAAATGATAATACTTATTCCTTTGCATAGATGTTTTTATTCTAGGTTTTCTTTTCTATATCTTTCATGTTATAGCTATACCTATTAGCAAATTCAGGGACATTGCCACCTCGTGGCTCTTGTTATACATATAAATCAAACAAAATATAATCATTGAAAAACATAATGAACACAAACAACAAAACTGCATTTTTTGGTTAAAATGAGAAATTGTGGGGGAATACACAAATACTTGTACATATCAAACAGATTTTCACCACAAAAAACCTTAACAAAATCACATAATAAAATGACATTAACTCACGTGATACATATGCAGAGGACATTATAGAGGTTGTTTCTCAACTATCAAATCTGATAGCTTAGTATTCATGCAAAGTGTTTTGAGCGTTATTATAGCTACATATTTTACTTGTTATGAAAAGCATGGTTTTCATCCCTTCGAATGTTATGATATCTTTACCACCTAGAGGGTTGCATCCTAGCTATCGATATGTTCCCATTTATAATAACAAAACAAGGAATGTAAATTATCATTTACACGTCAACTATCATGCTCTTCAATCCCTTGAGACCAACTTGATTAATCCATTTGCAGAGGTAATCTGACTCTTGTTTTCTCTTATGTTATTTTAATCATTGGAAGATATTGTACCTAAGAAATAAGCATAGTAATGAACTCTAATAATATCTTTGTAATAACAAATAAGCCTGAGTCTACATCTCCATATGCTTTGACTCCACTACCCACTCCAGCAAAAACGATGGGGAAATGGAAGCTAAGACGATGGGGAAGTGAAGCTAAGCCACCCAATAAATTTTAGCAAAACTTGTTAATCACCAGTGACCAAGAAAAACATGTTACTCACAAGTAATCTGGAAAAATAATGACAAATGCCTTGTTTCATAAGTGCAAGGAAGTTACCTCATTCAATATCATCCTTCGATTAAGTAGATGCAACCAAGAATATCCAAGCATTGATGAATTTCATCCACATGACTAAAATTTCTGATGAAAAACATGTCTAATCTGACACCTCCCCTCTTATTCCAAAATAAAGACAATTATCAACATAAATATGTTTTATTTAAAGAGGATTTAATGTGGTTTGTTGTGTTTGGAGAAGTTTGGACTACTGGCATTCATCATGCAACAAATATTTGATGATTTGTAAGTGTTAATCCCTCTATATAGTGAGGATATATATATATTGTTGGAAATATCACCAATACTGAGAGGGGGGTGAATAAGTATTGAGCACTTTTTAACATTTTTAACTTTAAGCAAATCATGTAACATTAATCATCAACACATAAAACCATACACAGTGCACAATAGATAATGCTTTTCTTATAATATAACAAGATTACAATATTACATTCATAGGAAGCACCAACTTCCAAGATTATCCAACACCAACTAGAAGGAGGCACCAACCCCCTAATTTACAAGCTCCAACCTGAAGGAAGCCCCAACTCCCTGGTTTCTCTAGCACCAACTGGAAGGAGGATACAACCCCCTAGTTTATCCAGCACCAACTGGAAGGAGGATACAACCCCCTAGTTTATCCAGCACCAACTAAAAGGAAGCACCAACTCCCTTGACTTGCACCACTCTGCCACCCTGATATGAATAAGCGTATTAATTTTCCATTGTCAATGTCATTGTCTTCACTGTCACTGTTGCTATCTTCATTGTCACTATCACTACCACTGTCACTGTCACTATCACTGTCTTCACTATCACTGTCATTGTCTTCACTGTCACTGTCATCAAGTCCTTCTTGAACAAACCCTAGAAATAGTTATCCATTGAATTCATATTTTCCTTGGATCCTTCAATCCCTTCACATTATCATCATCTTTAAATCCTAGGTCATTCTAAAAGAGGAACCATAGATCATGCCATAAGAACCCTAATCCATGCACCAAGATCACAAGATAAACCCTAGTCCATGCCTATGCCAAAATCACAAGATAAATCCTAGTCCATGCCTTTTCCAAGATCATAAGATAAACCCTATTCCATAAGAAACCTTAGATCACATAGATTCTCCATGATATAGTGCATCTTCTTCTTCAATTATAGACTTGATATACTTCTTTTTTGCACCCCTTAACCTCTTCTAGCACATCTTCTTCTATTCTGTGCACTTTAGAGTTGATATCTTGGATGGATGATATAAAATGCACCACTTTTAATCTATATTTATACTAATACGACACCCTTTTAATTACGGTCATGTTAGGTCATCCCTAACAAAATTCTCGCCCATTTAGGTCGGCCTTGACAAAATTTATGGCCTAGTACAAAGAAAACTTCATATCTTCTCAACCACGGGGAGTTAGAAACTGTGCCACCTATCATCGGAAAGGTCTTGGAATAAGCAATCTAATTATGGAACTTGTACTTTCATTTGGGATTCCTTTATGGGGTAAAAATACCCTTTTTTATTTAGCATCATTCTCATGAGAATCCCCCTGGATTTGTCTTCATGACCACTACATGCCTTCATCAAGGGGCTTCTTTACACTTCACACCATCATGGTTATGTGGACAAATCATCATCACTTTATGGGATTCTTCACTTGATCCATTTGTGTACAACTCAAAGTGGGCATGTGGAAACATCCACATGTTATCTCATACCATGAGGGCCATTCTTAACAACTACACCATAAGGGGACCACCTTGATGTCCTTACTACAATGTCCTTTTACTAAGGTTGATATTAATGACAAATAAATGTCCTTTTACTAGTATTGCGTGAATGTTGTAGCACTTTTTCGTGTCTCTATTCTTCTTCATATTGGTATTAGAGTGATAGAAAGGTTATGTCTTGTACGAGGTGTTTTCTCCAATGAAATCCAAAATAGGTGCACATATCACCATTTGTAGCATATAATTTGTTGTTATCAGATCGTTGGATCACATGCATGATGCATTCTGAGCAACAATCTCTCTCATACTCAAATTCCCATATTCATAGGTATGGATTATGATTTTTATTCTATTAAAATGAATACTTTATTACATTCACAAGAAGTTTGTGATCTTATATAAAATGGGTTTGCGAAACCCCAAAATGAGGCACCCCATTAGGCTTTCTCACAAGTTGAAAAGGACCACTTTAGAAATCGTTAAGAAAAACTTGCAAAAGACTTGTTTTTAATTCAACAAGCATTGAATGACTCTATTTATCCTAGGGTTGTAGCAACAAATAGATCTAAGAGGGCATGGGATACTTTAGAAATTGCTTATCATGGAACAACTGAGGTGAAGGTATCTAAATTACAAACTCTTACGAGAAGTTTTGAGAATTTTCATATGGAGGATTCTGAGTTTGTAGACCATTTTTTTAGTCAAGTTATGAATATAGTTAATCAAATTAGATCACAATGTGGAGATGAGATAACATATCATAATATTGTAGAAAATATTCTTCGGAGCTTACCTAGTAAATTTGATGCTATTGTCTTAGTGATTAAATTCCAAATATCTAACATGTTTATATGTAGATGATTTGATGGGATCTATTTATCCCACAAATCTATAATGAATAGGAACAATAATTCCTCTATAGAAAATGTGTGTAAATCTCAAGTTTCATTCAACATAGGTAGAGGAAGATCAATCTCTAGAGGTGGAGGCAAAAATAGTAACCATAGAGATGGAAGGAACAATCTAGATGAAGGTGGAAGGATAAATCAAAATTCCAATTATATTAGTCCTAGAGGGTGCAACAACAATAAATATCAACAACGATCTCAAAAGAATGATAAATCTAAGATTCAACGTTTTTACTGCAAGAAATTTGGTCATGATACACATGAATGTAGAAAGAAAGAAGCAGATCTCAATACACAAAATGCAAAATTTCCAAATGTGTCTGAAAGCAATCATGGGTCATTGTTTTATAAATACCATGTTGTTCAAGAGAGCTCTAGTGATGTCTGATTTATAAATAGAGGGTGTAGTAAGCACATGATAGGAAATAAAGATTTGTTTGCAAGTTTACATGGATCTAAGAAGTTAGAAGTCAAGTTCGGTAATGATAATAAAGTGTCAATTATGTGTACAAGCATGTGTTCTATCAAATTCGTCCTACGGATAGTTAAACCTACTCAAAGATTAAACTAGATTCAAACAAGCTTAATCTAAGACAACAATGAAACAAATGGGATCTTAGGCTCCTAGATCTAACTCAATGCATAAATTTCAAAGTGCCAAGAGAGAAGAGATGGTAAAACTTACCTTAGATCTGTCGGTTGTCCTAGATCTAGTTTCGAACTTGATGCCCAAGATCTGAACTTGTTTAAGCAAGACAAGAAACAATATATCCAAGTACTAGATGTAATGGTTAAGATCTAAATCATATGAAACATATTATTAATAAAAAAGCAAGAAGCATAACATGGGAGAATAAGCCAAGTTATATTAAAGGTAGCTAAAGAAGATAAACATGGAATTACCCTTGATGTCCAAGTAGCAATTTCTCCTTCCAAGCCTTCCTCCTTACTATCTCTGTAAGACCTCCAAGACCATAGGTTTGATGCCTCCAATTTTTCTCCCCTTAGGTCATGGATGGCCTCCTTCTTATAGGATTTGGGAGGCCAACCACTAAGATAGGAAGGTGGATTTAGGAGTTGAACCGGGCTAAAGAGGGAGGATGAGGTAGGATTAGAGGGGAATCCCAATCCCAATAATATATCCCTAGAGCTAAGATACACAATCAGAGTTAAATAGGTTGTTAAGGAATTTTTGCACCCCATGAACTGAGCATAGCGCAAAAATATTGTAATTTTCGCTCCACTGTAGACATGCAGTGCACAAAAATGTTGTATTTTTGTGCCTTACACCACTATCAATGCACGGAAATAATGATAAAGTGGGCTCAATGAGATGGAATTTGGCTCAATAAGGTGGCATTTGGTTGTCATTAGTTGGATTTGTCTCTAAGGAAGGCCAAGGAGGGGACCAACAAGGGGGAAGTAAGTCTCAACACTTGTTAGGAGTTAGTGCCATTAGGTTCTGCATGGTGATACGACATGAAGACTTGAAATGGTGTTCAAAGTGAGACTTTGAGGTATAACAACATGATTAATATTTTTATGAAGTATAGTGAAAGTGTAATAACCCTAAAAAATAGTAAAAATTTAAAATTTTCCGTTACTGCATTAAAAGTTATTTTAAAGATGATGATTCGTAAATTAACTTCAGTACTGAGAAGATGCACTGGTTCTTACTTGCGACATTTAAGAGTTTAAGTTTCCTAAGTAACACCATCTCACTAGTTATCATTCTTTTTGGTTCTATGGAAGCGATGTGTAGGGTAGATGATGTAATTTCTGTCGCAAGTGTTCAAGTGCTAGTGTAAATATAATAAAAACCACCTCCTTACTATTTTAAGAAATCATATGCATATTTAAAAAGTCTAATTGGTATCTTCAGGCAAGATGGACTCTTGATGATGAAAGTTTGAGGCTCATGATGGAACACTGGTGTTTCAAAAGGAAAAGTACCCTCAGTCGAGCTGCCGAGAGGTAAGGTGTAAGTATTGGGACTTCTTGACATCTTAGCAAATTTCGCTAATGCATTTTAATTGCAACTCTGTTTTGTAGGTATTCCTATGAAGACACTTACCTGGGGTATCTACTTCCTAATCCTAACATTACTCTAATCCTAAAGAGTGTAATGGTTAAGGGTTGACACTTGAACTACTTGTTGGATATCACTATTGAAAGTGATCCACTCTCCACTATAGGGGACAGGGTCAAGTATCGAAATATTGTAGAGTTGGTGGTAGTATTAAATGCAAAATATGATTTTCACGTGGCCCTTGATGCCAACTATGTAGAAGGGTTTTTACTTTAGGTTTTACACCAGCAACTTTCAAATTCGTGGTTCATTCGGTTCTGGTTATTTCGTATTGTGTCTGAGAGGTCTGTGCTCTGACCTGAGCTTCGCTCAGGGTCAGAGCACCTGTTGGATGCTTGTTTGAATATGCGGACGAAGGTGAACACGATAGGTAATGTCATACACTTCATTTCAGTTCTTTTCCCCATTGATTTTATGCAGCACAAACTATTATCTCTGTATTTAACTTCTTGGTGATGCTTTTGATGGCAGGCTAGCTACATTTCTTCTTTGCGTGGGTTGCTACCAGGTGGTCAGCGCCCTTGGAGTTGGATGGCTTGGGAAATGGTAAGTCCACGTTTCCCCAAACCCTTGCTCCTGCCTCTCGCATATATGGAGGGTGTATTCTTTTTCTACTTGGGATTTCGTGTTGCCTTTTGGCTCACTGTATTGTCTTGAGAAATCCTGAGGGGGTCGCCTTTGGCTGGACCGGTTAATGGATGTGTTATTTGGTTTTAAACGAAGGGTAACCCTGGAGGGTTTTCAGTCTGAATGTAACATTTGGGTCACTGGTTCTTATGGGGTTTCTACGTTGAGTAAATGGAAATAATACCCACATGTATTATAATGGGGTTTTTGGAAAGCAATACAGTGACCTGCATTTTCTATTGAACTTTGAACATGTATTAATGAAATGTAAAAATAATTATTGAGTCTCTGCGTTTTCTTTATGGAGTTTATATGATTAATGGTTATCTGCCCTTTATGTTTGGCAATTGTTGCTCTTGTTCTGAAGGCCCTCGATTGAGTATTTTAAATGGACCATCATAGTTCTGCTATAGCCTACGTTTATTTTAAGCTAGGAATGACTCTGTCTAAGGTTTGAGTGATTGGGTTCCTCCTAGGTTTCTATGACCCGATCTATGTCTATTAAAATCATTTGTATGGGAATGTCCTTCGTTTTCTGGGTGATTGCATTTAAATAGATAGTGTCTGATGGGATTAGTAGAGGGATTCGATCCCTTTTTCCTGTGTTTGAATTTAATGAATGTCTGTATGTTGTTCCTAAATGATATTGTAAAGATTTGTTGGATGTGGCTTTTGGTTTTGTGGAAAGTAATACTCGCCAAGCTTCTCGATTGAATATTAGCTTTGTAAGTACTCCTGTGTTTTAAGTGAAGATGTAACCCTAGCTGTTATTCGTTTTGATTACTTGAAAGAAAAAGGGTATGTATGTTAATACTATGTTGTTGGCGATTTGTAAGATAACAGGGTCTTCATGAAATCATTAATGGGGTTTGATCTCTTGACTTGTGTTTTGATGTGCTGAAAGAAATGTAGTTAATGATAAGTAAATACTTTGTTTGCTGTGGGATTCGATCCTTGAAATGCCTATTGCATTTTCATTGTAGTGGGTTGACTGTTGGTTGAAATTGTAACTAAGGGTTTGAGGGGTTCATTGATGTTTGAAAAGATTGAAATATTGTATAAGACGTTCTCACTACTGTGTAATGTATTCGATATGGCTTTGCAAAGAATATTATGGAACTATAATTTCTTTTTAAAAGAAAAGATCTCTAACATGACTGCGTTTATCTTCCTAGGTTTTTATAAGAGTAACAGAACTGAAAACATAAATATAAGCCTGAAAGCAATTTGATTACATAACATATGCAAGAATAAAAGAACTCTGTTGTCCAATTTGGTAAAGCAAGGACTCTAGGTTTACGAGTTGCATGAATGTCTAGCAGAGGCTAGCTTGGCTAGACCTACTAGACATTCTGCTGGTTTCTAAAACAAGTTTCTAAAATAATAAAATTCTGGGTATATGGTTTGATGCCTACAATAAAATCAACCCGAGAGCCTATGCCCTAAAGGCCCTTGCTCTATAAGAGAACTAAATGCTGTAAATGTTAGGGGAAAACAATACTCTAATAATAAACCCTATTTAAATGCCTAACTGCCAACATAACTTGAAATAGTGGGTTTAACAATTCATACCTGGTGGTCTTGGAATTTGACCTGCTCCTGTAGCAGCCTGCACACTCAAACAATAGTTAGTGCAGCAACCTTTCTGCTTAGCTGATTTGTCGGAATGACTCTTTATCTGGATAACTTTGGGGCTACCATGTTCCTCCCAACCACGACCCTAAAACCATTCCTGGTTCTATCTGGATCCTCCCGAGCTGGTTCCAACATGCAATAAGAGATATTAGAGGCCCTAGGTTCACTGCTGGTTCAGATATGGAATTTCTTTATGTGAGACTGCTTCAGTTTCTTGGAGCAAAAAATTTCTCTCTGATTACCATAAGAGAATGATAATGAAAAAGAATGAATACCCCCACTCTTGGGATATGCCCTCTTTATGTAGGGGAGTTTTGAATTATGACTGTTGAATATCTATTTAGTTTCTTTTTAAATTAAATAATTAATATTTAAAAGATATTGTTTACTAAAATATCTAGTCCTCTTGAACTAGGACTTTTCATTTGTTTTAACTATAAGTGATTTTAACTTAATCTTTTTATAATAATAATAATAACAATAATTATATTTCAACCTAAATATTAATACATTATTAACAATATTTAATAATGTGGTAGCCCACTATGCATAAACTATATACAATAAATATATTTTATAAATAAATAATAACATCATTATTATTAAAGCTCTTAATAATAATATTTATCCTTGAGACCTTTATGCATTTTGTTCACATAAGACTATTCCTAGTCAACCCATACTTTAAGCTAGGGTAATTATTTTTTTAATTAAATATGTATCTTCTCATGATACTTCTTTTAACTTTTAAGGACAAGGTCCAATTCTTTGGACAATCTTTTGGTAAGCTTGGATAGGCACCTCTAGTCTCTCTCTTCCATGTTGGATTCCCTCATTTTAATATGGTAGTTCCCGCAGTACTTGATGATAGATGGAAAAATATTTATTTAACCAATTCGAATAAATGTGATGAAAAGTAGAAGTGCTATTCAGAGTCGTCTTGACTCAACAATTTGAGACTTAGTAACCCTGAGTGCTCTTCAGAGATTCTAACTCAACACTCTCACATGGGTGTTACGCTAGTGCATATCCAGAGCCTCCTACTCAACAATAGTGCTAGAATGTGGTTGTGAGGCACATTTAGAATATTTAAGTGGCCTCGGATCCGGTATTCATTTATCAATCTTGGAGTGCTCCAGGGCTTATGCCCAACACTCAATGTACCTCAGGGCTTACTCCCAGTACATAAACATTCTTCTAGGTACATCAGGGCTTACGCCCAGTACGTAGGTCATCTATGTGTTTCTGAGTCCATGCTCAACACACCACATAAGTCAATTATAGCTCTGCACAGTAAGTAACAAAAGATCATCTCAGTATATTAGGGTTTGTACCCACATCTATGCTAAAGAACATAATCAAAACATTAGGGCCTCCTCGCCTAGTATACACTCAAATAAAGAAGTCAGTGGGTCCATGCCTAGTATATCAATATATATATAAAAGAATAAATCATGTGTGCTAGGGCTTATGCCGAATACTCAAAATAACTCATATGTGCTAGGGTCGTGGCCCAATATAACATGAGAATAGTCAGTCCAAAATTCGGGATATTACAGAAAGGAAGTATATCTTAGATGTTTGTTTTGTGCCTAAATTAAAACACAATATGTAATATCCCTTTTTTAATTTTTATTAAAATGCCCAATTTTCCACTTTTTTTCCCAATTTCGACCTTTGACTAGTTTTACTGTTTTGACCTCCAAATCAACCCAAATGCTCCCAAATATTCTGTAGGAGTGTATTAATGGTATTTAGACTTGAATATAAGGTTCAGGGATGTTTTATGGCCCTCCAAATACTGCTGAAAACTTGATTTGTATTCTGATCAATATATGTAATTTTGACTAGTAATTTGTGCATCAAATCCCCCTCGGGTAACACTGCAAATGGCCTTCCAAATGCCTCCAAACTCCCACAAATTTATGAACAGAGGTATATAATGTGTTAAGTATGTGATTAAGGTCTCATATGCACCATTAATTGATTTTTAATACTGTTATAACTCTCTCACATTCAACAGCAAAAACCCCCAATTCGACCCTTGGGGAAATGGCACTATTTCACCTCCCAATACAACTAAACTGAGTAAAAATGCTTCAAATGCTCAAGTACAGTACATGAAACTTGTATAAGACATCCATGGCAATATATTTATCACAAATATATCAGAGAATCATCAATACATTCGAAATAATCATCAATACATTGGCTCACAACAAGGTAGTGGGGAAATGGCATTGTTCTTCCATTAAAAATGAGATTTATACATTTCTACTTGGAATTTCGACATGAAACTTTTTGGAGATGAAGAACAGAGTATTTACTTCATATTACAAAATAAATGGGGCATTAGAAGCTCCCCCAAAGAGTACAATAGCTCACCAAAAACGCCCTCCCTCAAGGAGCACGAATATGCCTTCAAAACTGGAAACGGTGGAGAGAAAGTGCTGCACTAAACCAAACCATGAAACTTCCTGTAGCTGCTACCTGCAAATACAAACTCCATTAAAGCACCATGAAAGACCTGAGTGGCCTCTCCAAACACCAACTTGGATGGGAATCTTTCACCCTCGAAATTCGCTAAGGCAAGAAACTAGTCATCCACTAGCTCTCTCTTCACAAATGCAATTTTTCTCAAATCATCAAAAGCCATTCTCATACTTGATTTCTACATTTTATAACCAACATTAGCCTTCAAGGGGTCGAAATCATCTCAATAGATTCAATAATTTTCCATTTAGAAAATATTCCTCATTTGCCACTTGTTTCCTAGTTCCAACCTTCCATCTTCTCCCAAATTCGAATTTGAGTCTCTTTAGATTCCTCCAACTCCATGAGCGCCTTCTTGAGCCTATTTTTGGGGCTGACATGTCATAATGGTCAGGTGTAAGAAGTCAAGTCTGAATTTTGTCATAAAATGTCATAGATGCTTCATTATTGTTGTCATAAAACTAGGGAATCTAGCCCATGTGTCCACTAGTCTCCAATTTGACTCTTCCTCTCCCATGGAGGTTACTATTCCTTCCCATTTCGACCTAATATGCTCAATTCCATGTGTTATGACTTACCAACTCACCCAAGAGTGTTCACCTTCCCATGAATTCGAATTGGCAAGAGAGAGCTGCCATGTGTCATTGAAAAATCAAGCTAGTGTGGGTCCCACCACCTCCATATGTCTCCAAAACCACTTGCCACCTAGAATTTCTCTTGAATTTATTTATTCATCATATTTATTAAATTCTTGAACCCTTCTAATGTCTAAATATCATTTATTAGTTTCCTTATTACCATCCCACATGTGCCCATCCAACCTAGGAAACTAGTAGGATTGATGGGATTGTCTTACTATGCACTTATTTGAATGGGGACATTACAGTCCTCCCCACCCAAGATTGCTTGTCCTCAAGCAATTTCAAATTTGGATGCTGCAAAATCTTCTCCTCTTCCCATGTGGCATCTTCATTTGGTAAGTCCTTCCATTTCACTAAATATTCTTTGATGATTCTACTCCTCAACCTTCTTTCCCGTGTCTTCAAAATCTTTTCCGGAACAAGTGTGAGCTGACCTTCATCATCCAAAGGAGGAAGTATTTCTGAAGTGATGATTTTCTGACCAAGAGCTTTCTTAAGACAAGAAACATGAAATACATTGTGGATTTTACTCCCTTCCGGAAGTTCTAGTTCATATGCTACTTCTCCAACCTTCCGCACTACCTTGTATGGCCCATAGTACCTTGGTTTTAATTTTTCTGCTCCATTCTTTTTGAGAGATGTGTGTTTATAGCGCTGCAACCTTAAATATACTAAATCATTGACTTGAAAGGTTCTCTCTTCTCTATGTCTATCAGCATATTGTTTTTGTTGATTTTGAGCAACCTGCAAATTGTCTTTCAAGAGCTTTAAAATTTCTTGGCTCTCTTCCACCCAATCTTTAGCCTTTGGGGCTCTACTATCACCAAATATAATGTCAGCAAATGTAAGTGCATCATAACCATATAATGCTTTGAAAGGAGACATTCCTATTGACATATGATAAGTGGTGTTGTAGCAAAACTCACCCAAGTGTAGCCATTTTGCCCATGCTTTTTGCTACCCTCCCACATAGTTTCTTAGGTATCCTTCCAACCATTGGTTTACCCTCTCTGTTTGTCCATCAGTTTGTGGATGATAGCTGGTACTTGGAGTCAATTGAGTGCCTACCAATCTAAAAATTTCTTGCCAAAAAGCACCCATGAATCTACTATCTCTATCACTGACAATGCTCTTGGGGAGCCCATGCAATCTGAAGATTTCTTTGAAAAAAATATCAGCCACTTGTGCAGCACTAAAAGATGATGTAACAGCAAAGAAATGAGCAAATTTTGTCAACCTATCAACTACCACATAGATGCAATCCTTACCTAAGGATTTAGGCAATCCGGTGATGAAATCCATGGAAATACTGTCCCATTTTTGCTCCGGAATGGGCAATGGTTGTAATAGGCCGGCTGGACATGTAAGTTCTGATTTGTTTTGTTGACATGCTTTACATTCATTCACATACTTCTGAACATCTTCCTTCAGCCCCTTCCAAAAAAATCTTTGCCTCAACTGTCTATAAGTTTTGAAGATCCCCGGATGGCCCGCTAGTGGGGAATCATGTGCTTCTTGCAAAATTCGGTACTTGAGCTTGGAGTTATGAACTAAATAAATTCTTCCCTTATAATATATCATCCCATTCAAAATCCTATAATTATCATCCCCTTTGATTCCATCCAACACATCACAAGCAAATTTGTCTTTGGCATATTCAACTAGTAGCATGTTTTTCCAATCCTTGGCAATATCCATGAGAGAAAAGGAAGGCCTTCTTGACAAAGCATCTGCTACTATATTATTCTTTCCTTTGACATATTCAATATCAAAATCATAAGCTTGAATCTTGCTTACCCACTTTTGTTTCCTTTCATTTAGATCCTTTTGGGTGAGAAAGTGTCTTAGACTATTATGGTCAGTTTTCACCACAAACTTGCTGCCCACCAAGTATTGTCTGAATTTGGCCAATGCATGCATAATGGCCAGCATTTCTTTATCATAGATGGAGTAAAGTTTTTCATGAGGCTGCAACTTTCTGCTCTCAAAGGCTATGGGGTGTTGGCCTTGCTTTAGGACAACCCATATTCCTCCACCTGAAGCATCACATTCCACAATAAAAGGTTTAGTAAAATCAGGAAGTGCAAGTATGGGACAACTACTCATTACCTATTTCATTTTTTGGAATGCTTTTTCAGCCTCTTCATCCCACTTGAAAGCATCCTTCTTAGTCAAATCAGTGAGTGGAGAAGTCAACTTGGAGAACCCTTTCACAAATTTTCTGTAGTAGGTGCATATGCCAATAAAGCCTCTCAATTCGGTAATATTTTTTTGGTGATGGCCATTCCAAGATAGCCCTGATTTTTTCCATGTGTACCTTCACTCCTTCTTGCCCAATAATGTTCCCAAGATAAAGTAGTTCTTTCATCCCAAACTCACATTTTGATAATTTAGCAAATAAGGACTCTTCTTGCAAGATTTTCAACACAATCTCTAACTGTTGCAAATGCTCTTCCCATGTTTTACTGTAAATGAGAATATCATCAAAGAAAACCAAAACAAACCTTCTTAGTTGCTTGCAAAATATCCTATTCATACATGCTTGAAAGGTGGCTGGAGCATTAGTTAACCCAAAAGGCATGACAAGAAATTCAAAGTGGCCAAAATGACATCGAAAAGCGGTCTTTTGCACATCTTCATCTTTCATTCGAATTTGGTGATACCCTGATCTAAGGTCAATTTTTGAGAAGTATTTGGCCCCATGTAGCTCATCCATGAGCTCATCAATCCTAGGAATAGGATACCTATTCTTGATAGTCTTTTTGTTCAAGGCTCTGAAATCTATGCACATTCTCAATGTTCCATCTTTTTTCTTCACTAGCACTACTGAAGAAGCATAAGGGCTAGAGCTTGGTCTAATGAGCCCCAACTCTAGGAATTCTTGGATAGCTTTTTCAATCTCATCTCTAAACCTTTTAGGATGTCTATAAGGTTGTATTTGAATGGGTGAAGTACCCTCCTCCAAAACAATACTGTGCTCAACCCCCCTATCTGGTGGCCTACCATGTGGAAGGTCTCTAAAAACCTTTTCATATTTTTGCAAAAGTCTCTCTATCTCCTTTGGGTGTTTGACAATATTTATAGTTGGCTTGGGAGATGTAATATGACATTCAGCATCCCATTCTATATCCCCATGCCTCAATATAGATCTCATGCTATTGCAAGTCACTACTTGATTTGGATAAGTGTGTTGCCCTCTCACAACTCTTTGTACTCCTTTTGAATCTTGGAATTTCATTTCGGGAATTTGATAATTTACTGTATTCTCTCCTATTGAATACAACCATTGCACTCCCAAAACCACATTAGTATCAGCAACATCAACCACATAAAAACTATCAACAAAAGTATAGTTACCTACGGTGACTTGCAGCTTTGGAACCCATGTTTTGCATTGCATTGTGTTGTGACCGGGAATGACAAATGTGAATCCATCAAATGGTTTAATAGGTATCTTTCTTTTCTCTACCATCTCTGCATCAATGAAGTTATGAGTGGCTCCTCCATCTACCAAAAATGAAGTTCTTTGTCCTTGTACCACACCTTTGCATCGGATAGTATGATAGCGAGGTACTGCTGAAAGCACTGCCATTCTTGCTTTGTCCGGTGAAGGCTGATTTTCTTCTTGTCTTTCCTCTTCTACTGCTGTCTCATATGCCTCTTCTTGATCTGAAATATGTCCATCTTCATCCATGCCCCCATCATACCCCTCATTATCAGAAAATACTTCTATGTATTGAGCCTTTCCTTTGGTACATTTGTGCCCCGGTGTCCATGGTTGGAAGCATGTGAAGCATAGTTTCTTTTTTCTAAGTTCATCCCTATTTAGTCCCTCTTTTTTATTCCTCTCAAATGACTCTCTTTGCCAAGGTTTCTTATCATATCCATCCCTTTTCCAAGGTTTCTTTTCAAATTTATAGCTAGGCTTAGGAGGAAATCTCGTTCTAGGAAGCACATTTTGGAGATCCCTAGTCAAGCTCATTGCATCTTTTAATGTAGTTGGCTTGTGGGCTTTGACCAAACCTCTTAAGGGTTCAGCCAAACCTTCAGTGAACAGCAATACTAATCTTCCCATAGATACATCAGCCACCTTGATTGATAATTTTTGAAAGTCCAACATATATTCGGTAGGGGACCCAGTTTGCTTCAATTGAGCTAGTTCTTTGAAAGGCAATTCTGGATCTTTTTGTTCAAATCTTTCTAGTACCCTGTCAACAAATTCTCCATATGTTTTAACCTGATTATGACCCAAGGTTTTCAGCCCATAAAACCACCATTCATTGGCATCTCCTTCCAAATGCAAAATGGCCATTTTTAATGCATCCTCTTCCAACATAGGATTCAGCTGAAAATATACATCCAATTTTTGCACCCAAGTGTTAGCAGAATTTTGAGAAGAACCATCAAAAGTAGGAAGTGACATTTTTCCAATAGCACTATTCAATTCTTTATTTTGGAATGGACTCCTATTGTCTCCCTTCATTTTAATCTTTTGCATAGCATCAATGTAGTCACTGAGTGGTACACCTCTTTTACACTCTTCATTCAAATCATTCCAATCATTTACTAGTTTCTTGTAATCCAATTCAAGATTGGGTTCTTCTTTGGGTGTGAGAAATTTAGGTGCAGTATGCCTTTGTGTGCTTTGAAATTCATCAGGTCTATTATGAGGTCCTGTACTTGAGAAAATATGCTCATTCCCTTTCATCTTTTCCCCTGAGTGTGAACCACTATTATCTCCTATCATCCCTTTGCCTGAAAGTTGGCTACCCAACAATTCGAAACCTTTCATCATTTGTTTATTCATATCTAGCATAACCATGGTAAGTCCTTCAAAACATGGTTTTAAAGCTTCAATAAATTCCTCCTTATGTCTTAATTTTTCCTCCTCCTCTCTACCCATTGTTTTAGAAAAGAACTCTTTTTCTGCTACTATCTCTTCTTCAACCAAAACTTCTTCAAATACTGATTCAAAGGGTGTTTTTTTATTTGTTTGGCTTCTTGTTAATACCATCAGGTGCCAAGACCATGCTCTGATACCACTTGTAATATCCCTTTTTCAATTTTTATTAAAATGCCCAATTTTCCACTTTTTTTCCCAATTTCGACCTTTGACTAGTTTTACTGTTTTGACCTCCAAATCAACCCAAATGCTCCCAAATCTTCTGTAGGAGTGTATTAATGGTATTTAGACTTGAATATAAGGTTCAGGGATGTTTTATGGCCCTCCAAATACTGCTGAAAACTTGATTTGTATTCTGATCAATATATGTAATTTTGACTAGTAATTTGTGCATCAAATCCCCCTCGGGTAACACTGCAAATGGCCTTCCAAATGCCTCCAAACTCCCACAAATTTATGAATAGAGGTATATAATGTGTTAAGTATGTGATTAAGGTCTCATATGCACCATTAATTGATTTTTAATACTGTTATAACTCTCTCACATTCAACAGCAAAAACCCCCAATTCGACCCTTGGGGAAATGGCACTATTTCACCTCCCAATACAACTAAACTGAGTAAAAATGCTTCAAATGCTCAAGTACAGTACATGAAACTTGTAGAAGACATCCATGGCAATATATTTATCACAAATATATCAGAGAATCATCAATACATTCGAAATCATCATCAATACATTGGCTCACAACAAGGTAGTGGGGAAATGGCATTGTTCTTCCATTAAAAATGAGATTTATACATTTCTACTTGGAATTTCGACATGAAACTTTTTGGAGATGAAGAACAGATTATTTACTTCATATTACAAAAGAAATGGGGCATTAGAAGCTCCCCCAAAGAGTACAATAGCTCACCAAAAACGCCCTCCCTCAAGGAGCACGAATATGCCTTCAAAACTGGAAACGGTGGAGAGAAAGTGCTGCACTAAACCAAACCATGAAACTTCCTGTAGCTGATACCTGCAAATACAAACTCCATTAAAGCACCATGAAAGACCTGAGTGGCCTCTCCAAACACCAACTTGGATGGGAATCTTTCACCCTCGAAATTGGCTAAGGCAAGAAACTAGTCATCCACTAGCTCTCTCTTCACAAATGCAATTTTTCTCAAATAATAAAAAGCCATTCTCATACTTGATTTCTACATTTTATAACCAACATTAGCCTTCAAGGGGTCGAAATCATCTCAATAGATTCAATAATTTTCCATTTAGAAAATATTCCTCATTTGCCACTTGTCTCCTAGTTCCAACCTTCCATCTTCTCCCAAATTCGAATTTGAGTCTCTTTAGATTCCTCCAACTCCATGAGCGCCTTCTTGAGCCTATTTTTGGGGCTGACATGTCATAATGGTCAGGTGTAAGAAGTCAGGTCTGAATTTTGTCATAAAATGTCATAGATGCTTCATTATTGTTGTCATAAAACTAGGGAATCTAGCCCATGTGTCCACTAGTCTCCAATTTGACTCTTCCTCTCCCATGGAGGTTACTATTCCTTCCCATTTCGACCTAATATGCTCAATTCCATGTGTTATGACTTACCAACTCACCCAAGAGTGTTCACCTTCCCATGAATTCGAATTGGCAAGAGAGAGCTGCCATGTGTCATTGAAAAATCAAGCTAGTGTGGGTCCCACCACCTCCATATGTCTCCAAAACCACTTGCCACCTAGAATTTCTCTTGAATTTATTTATTCATCATATTTATTAAATTCTTGAACCCTTCTAATGTCTAAATATCATTTATTAGTTTCCTTATTACCATCCCACATGTGCCCATCCAACCTAGGAAACTAGTAGGATTGATGGGATTGTCTTATTATGCACTTATTTGAATGGGGACATTACACAATATCATGAGTATTGGGAATCTTATATAGAAGGGATACAAATTAGTCTTTGAAGATAATGTGTAACTCATGAGTATGAAGAATCTTATACATAAGGAATCTAGAGTAATTTTCGAAGATAATGTGTCTACTATTCCAGATAAACATCCTAGTAAAAGATTGATTGCAAAGGTTGAGATGAGAAGGATTCGAATGTTCAACTCCTAATTAAGAGAAAAAGTCAAAATTCTCCAACTACATACATGACAACATATTTAAACTAGGAATGGATCTAGCATCTAAGGTATGCACACCTTCATTTTGGAGGTTTGAGTTTATTGGAAAAGAAGCAGATTTTGAGATGATTAACACCAATTAAGCAATGAACCAATTGATACGAGCATTGTATTATGAAAAAATAACATAGATAATTTTTCCAACAGGAGTGTCTTACATAGCAAGAGCACCACTAGAACTTGTTCACATTGATTTATGTGGAACAATGCACAATCTATCATTCAGAGAATGTTATTTTGTATGTTCTGGCCCTTGTTGATGATTTCAATGGGAAAACATGTATTTTATATTTTCTCAAGAAAAAATACGAATCCTTTGAATATTCAAGGACTTCAAAGCAATAGTTGAAAAATAGAGTGGCTAGTTTATCAAGGTACTCAAATAAGATAAAGGTGGATAATACAATTCTAATGAATTTTTAGATTTTTGAAAATATCATGGAATTAAAAAGCAGCTTACTACTACATTCAAATTTTGCTTTATTTTGACATCCTCCTATATATTTTAAAGAAACAATCAAGGAAGAAAATTGCATCAACGTTATAGATGAAGAGACATATTACATTGAAAGGAATGAAACATGGGAGAAGGGATCAAAATTGAACACATCACATCCCTTCAAAGGGATGCCAACACGTCCCAAAAGTGCCATTCAAAAATTGGTCGTCATAAAAATGTTATTTTTTATTTTGACATTTTCAAAATATTTGCAGGATTCAAATTAGAATTTCACTAAAAGGGTTGTCCTACGAAGTGCCCGTTAAACATTAGTTTTGGCTTCTAGTGCCAACTTTCCAAGGAATGAATTAATTTCATTTTCCCAAGGATAGCAGGACCACAAGTATAAATGATGGAACCGCTATCAGTTTCCCGAGGAGGTGAGGATAGATGATATAATGTGAGTATAGCAGAACCATTATCAGTTTCCCGAGGAGGTAATTGATGGGACTACTCAATAATTTAGAATAAATAAGCCACAACACTAAATCATGTGTTTAGTACCTCTTTGGTAGTTATGAGGACATTTATGCTGCCATATTCTTTTAGGTAGACCATGGAACATTAAGGCCCATTGAAAATTTTTCTCAAGGTATGTTAAGCTTCCATGGGGCAATAAATTAGCTTAAGTTTCCATGTCTTGGATTTTGTAGAAGAGTAAGTGGTATCAAAATTAGCACTAGCAATGGTAACGACGAGGAGGTGGAATTTATTCTTCTATTGGTAGAAATTGTCATGGAAATATAGTGGGATGAGGACAAAGAGGGTGAAATAGATCATGGCGCCCACTCCCCAGCTCTTGGGACTCATCTGGGTCCTACCCACAACCGGAGGAACACTTTGTATTTCCAATACAACCACAATGGGAACTTGATTTTCTATTTTGAAAGGTAAGGTTTTTTTTGGAGGAGACTAAGTCGGCCTGTCGACTAGGCCCTCCACCTGACTTATTGTTAGACATGTCGACAATTGCGTCGACCAGAACATGTCAGGTTAGGTCGGTCGGTTGAACCAACAAGCGGTTATATAACTGCATGTAAACATATATATAGGTTGGTGAGCCGACCCATTGAGTTAACTTAGATATGTTATTATATGTGTTGTCCTACATCTTGCTAAGTAATAAAAGGCTTTTGTTCTCTCGATCTTCTTGTCTATTGTATCGGTATCTTGTGTGCTTGCTTATATATAATATGTATCACTCATAGCAATGCAACCCCCTCGACTACAACAATGTTGTTATTTGTGGATTCCTTGAATTATAAAACATTATTTCTAACCTTTATTTTCATTATAATGTTATTGCTTTTTTGTTTTAGTGTAATTGGAAATTGGGGCGGGGATCATATTCGCATGACATGGGTTTGATTCCCCCTTGGTGCACCCACATGACCCACAAGCATGGGGCATGGGTAAGCTGGGGGGGATTTGAACTTGTGACCTTCCATTTACAACTTCTCATGTCATTACTCATTTACCAATTTCTCTACCCTCCCACGCACCATTATAATGTTATTGTTATCATAAATATATTTTTATTTATTATAATATTTATTCAATGCTATTCATTTTATATAATACATAGTAATTTATTTGATGTATGTATAAAGATATTTTAATATATTATAAAACATAATTTATATTGAAAAAAATGGATTAACCTAATGGTGAACTTTATCCTAAATTTATTAAAAAAATTCAAACTCGAATCGAATCTAATGGTTTCTTAACTCGAAGAATTAATACAATTTGAAAATTTGTATTCAAACAATGTCTCTTGTCAATATTATGATAATTCTGGATTTATTTCCTTCTTTAATGGCATAAGTTTGATTGAAAATATAATATTTTATTTAACACATTTTTTTATGAAGTGTGTAATTAATTTATTATTGTTAATTGAAATATGATTATTTTCAAAGCCCTGCATCATAGAAGGACGGCATGAAGATATACTCTTCTAACTGAAATTAATACCAACCCTTCAAATTTGATCCCTGCATGGTAGCTACTAGATAAACCTAAAGGTACATATTGCATCAGAGTCAAATGGGTCCATAAGACAAAGTTTAATGCAAAAGGAGAAGTTGAAAAGTACAAAGCAAGGTTAGTAGCAAAAGGTTTTGCACAACAACATGGGATAGACTACAATGAATGTTTGTAGGTCCAGTTTTAAGGCTTGATACAATCAACATTGCCTTAGTCGCAACAACACAAATCAATTGGAAAGTTTATCATATGGATGTCAAATCAACATAATTTCTTAAATGGTTTTTTAGAACAAGTGTATGCCGAACAACCACTAGGTTATGAAGTGTATGGACATGAAGACAAATTATATCGACTAAAGAAAGCTCTTTATGAGCTCAAACAACCACCAAGAGCATGGTATAGTTGAATTGATTCAAAGTCAATTAGTAGTGGATTTAGTAGAAGCGATAGTGAGCCCATAATGTATATAAAGGTAAATGTAGAAAATTCAGATTTTGATTATGTGTTTATATGTGTTGATGATATAAACAAGTCACTAGAAATTTGTCCATAGACATGTTCAAAGCAACCATGTAGAAAGTGTTTAAAATGACAGATTTAGGATTGATGAGATATTTTCTAGACATTGAAGTTGTTCAATCATAGAATGACATTTTCATTTATCGATCCAAATATGCCAAGGATGCGTTAAGGAGATTCAAGATGATGAATTGCAAATCATCACCATCTCTAGTTGCAATGGGATTTAAACTCGACAAAGAAGACGAGGGATCCAATCTTCATCCAACAATGTAAAAAAGACTCTATTGAAGTCTGGTGTACCTCATAGACACAAGGCTAGATATAATGTATGATGCTAGTCTACTTTCAAGAATTGTGGAGTTACCAAAAGACTAATGCTAGCAAGTTGGAAAGATAATATTAAGATATGTAGTATGAACAATAGAGCACGAAATACTATATTCCACAACTATTGATTTTAATTTGATTAGCTATATTGATAATGATTTTGTACATAGCACAAATGATAGAAATAGTACTTTTGCATAAGAGTAGTCTCATGGACATCAAAGAAGCAACATATCATGACAATTTCATCACTTGAAAAAGTGAAATAGAGTATGTAGCAACAATGTCTATATGATGAAGAGGATCCAAATCCAATATTTTGTAATAACAAATCAATGATTACATTATAAATAACAATGAACAAACACATTAATACTAAGTATCATTTCATCATAAAACTAGTGAACAATAGAAAAATCTACTTAAAATTTCTATATCGGGAAATATATTCAAAAAGGCATTAGCAAAAAAACATTGTATACTTCAATGATAAAAGTTAGCCATCATGGTAGAAATTAAAGAGGAGTGTTAGAATAAAGGATAAATTTCTCCCACCACCATTGTTATTATTTTTTTATAGTGATGCTTTGTTTAACGAATTTTAACTATTGGTATTAATCTTTACGGGCGTTGAAGCAAAGGAAAGCGTCTGCAGAATTTTGACTGTGAAGGTTGAGATAACAGGGTGTTTGCCCGAAACTTTAAAAACGTCATCTGCCCAATTCACAGTTCATGGAAGAACTTCTACAGGTTGTTCAGGTCTAATCATAGTTAGTTAGTTTAATCTAACTGTTATATAGTTACAAGACAATTATAGTATTTTTGTAATATTTATATACATATGCAAAATAGCTTAATAACTTATTAAACATTTTGTACCATTGTTGGTCTTCATATCTATTTTTATCTTCCTCATATATTTTCATGATATGTTGTCTAACAATGGTATCAGAGCGCATGAATATCCTAGAAAGAGCATTGGTTTGGAGATAAGTAAATTGATGGCCTAGAGCGTGGAGGCGTGCATGAAGACTGTTGGCGTGTTCAAGGGCGTGTAAACCACCATCGAAACAACGAATAAAAAAATCCGCATAAGATGATCGGATCTTAAATCTATAAGATGAAGATTATTTTAGTTGTATTGTATCTATATGGTAAAGATTTGGTTTAGATAAATAACTATTTTTTACCCAAAAAAAACCCTAAAAAGGACCAGACCTCCATTTGTTTATCATTCATGTGAGTTGGATTCTTGACCTGGTTTTTCATCAATATGGATTTTCTATTTGAAAATTATGTTGAATAATCGATAAATTCCATTGTCACTATGTGAAGTTGGGCCTATCACGTGCCCATATTTGAAGGAGAGATCGTTAGTGTTGTGAGGGTTCAGTGGATAACATGCATCCATATTTACAAATTGCCTTCCATAGATCTGTTGCACCAGCTATCTATGGAATATGTTGCCTCTCATCAAGAACCTCTCATGATCCCTCCAACTGCAAATTCCATATAACTGATCAGTGCAAGGAACATCTAAGTAACAAGGATTGGCAACCTGAAAAGAGAGAGACAAAGTTGCATTCTGACGCCATCGGTGACTCCACGTCCTCAGCCCATTCGAAATAGTTACAGCTGCTCTGTCCATTTTGGGTATTTAGTATTCTTGTTTGTTTCAGATCAGAAAAGCTTTGGGTGAGAAAGTTGATGAAAAGTGAGAAGAAGTTTCCACAGCCAATCGAAGTCAGGCATATGGAAACTATCCAGATCTACAAAACCTAGTGTGATGGAAGATGGAAAGGTTTGGTAAGTCGAGTTAGTGAAAATAAAAAATCAAATATTATTTCCTACTTTTATGGTTATTTATGTTTTAAGCATTGCACTTTGATTTATGAAATGTAAAGTGATTTTGAACCACCATGTTTAGAGAGCTAAAGGGAAATTTGTGTCCTAGATAACAAGTACCTACATAATACTTCAACTTTGAATAGATTCAATTAGTTAAAATAGTTAGCTACATTTAGTTTCACAACATTTAAAATTAACTCTATAGATTAATTTAGAAGCAAACATTGACACTTAATAAATAGTGCACACTACTTCAAATGCTATGCACCCCGTTCATAATTTATATATAATTTAGGGAATTTAACAATTCAAAATGGTTGTATTTCCTTAGCTCACCCAGTATTACTTTATGAGGTCACTGCAATGGAAACTTCTATAAACACCTACAAGTAGTCATGTAAAGTTTGTTTGATATTGTAAAGTAAATATCACTAACTTTGTTTTTTTTTTTTCTTTTCCTGGGAAAATGTCCGTAATTTTATTTCAAAAAGATGATTAAAATTACATATTGCAGATGGAGTGAGATCAACAAGGATCCCTACATTTTCACATATTGTCTCATATATGCAGAAAAACAGCTTATAATGAGCTGAACCAAAAGAAAGAGAAAACTAGACAAATAGAACAGATATATCATGAACAGTGGTGAAATTTGGGCCACCGGTTTCAGGTTTGGTCCCTGATACCGCCGCCGCCGCCACTGGATCGTGCAGACCCAATGGGTCGCCGCGCAAAGGCGCCACCCTCTCTCCATACTCAGAAATATCCATCACGCTCCTGAAAGCAAAACGCAGGCCCAGCCATAGAGAGATGGCGAGATATCGGACTCCAGAGAAGCAATCAGGGTTTCCGTCGACCTTCGTTTTCGATTTGAAATCTTGGACTTCTTGGAACCCTTGAGAACCCTCTCACTAGCCGCTTCAGGTCTGCCTGCAGAGCCGTAGCTGGTGAAACCATCCGCCAAAAACGTCATCCGTCTTGGAGAAGGCTCTTTGCCATGAAGGACCGTTCTGCAGGTTGTATGAGGGCCGAAGATCCATGGCCTCCAAGATCGCTCTCCTTGTGTGCAAGAAATCGACCTGGTCGCCGCCACAAATCCGCCAAGAAACGGCATTGTCCGCTGATAGTCCGTCTCTGCAGGTCGAAAGAAGGACCGATCGCAGCTCGATGAAGGAAGCAGGAAGTCGAAACGGCATTGTCCGCTGATAATCCGTCTCTGCAGGGCGAAAGTGTGAAGCAGAAGAGAAGGACCGTTCGCAGATCGATGAAATATCACTAACTTTGTTACTCGTTAATTATATTACATTAAAGAATATTAACATTTAAGAAAATATTGCTCAATATTAAAATTATTAATTTGTTTTAAAATATTATTGAAATTTGTGCTTATATAAATAACCAGAAATATTCAAAATTATATCATTATATTATGAATCATATTAATTTAAATTATGTTGTAAATTAAGAATGATAAGAAATTGCATAAATGATTTGTATCTTGAAGAATGAGCTACCATAAAGTTGGTTAGATATTCAATTATACCTTGTAATGTTAGTGGATGATATTGAATTAACTAACTTTATAAGTACTAGATGGATGTTTTCTTTAGATTTAGGTATATGTGAGAATTAATGGCATGTGTAAGGGATTGGAAATAAATAGGAGATTGTATTACAATGAGACATGTTGTTTTAGAGTCTTTCTATTTTGAAACATGTTGTTTTAGAGTTTTTCTATTTTGAAAGCAAGTACATAAATTAAAATTTTGTTAGTGCATTATTTATATAGAAGGTTAAAGAAAACTAAGAAGAAAATAAAAAGAAATGTTTTAAACAACTCCATAACCTTCATAAATTATCATTAATTTCATCACAATATCTTTATCAATAGAGTACACTTAACTTGCCACTTCATGACATCATATGGTTATAATTATGTAATTTGTTTATGTATACATTTCACTTGAAAAAGGAAATAAATAAATTCTCAATAAATAAATTCATTTTATATAATTCAATTATACAAAATAAATAGTTAGATCTTTGGAAATGAACTATGTTAGAGTTTGAGGAGCTCAATGTTTGAAATTGACACTTTAGAGATTTTGATTTTTGAAGTCAATGTGTGTTTTCTTTTGATAGTCTTAATACTATTAGAATGTTTTGCTCTAAAGATATCTAAAAAAAAAGCATTTATTATCCTCCAACTTCACAATAAACTTTATATTTAAATTTAGTTTAAATGGTCACAAAATCCTTCTACACTCTCTTTACCATGTGGACAATTTACACAAGTATCATCTATATCGATTATAGGTTTGAGTGGAAATGAATCAATAACTTGTTTTCAAATTTATCTATTTACAAGTTAGCTACAATTGGTGATAGAGGGGAGCCCATTTGCAACACCCTCTATTTGCTCAAAAAACAATCACAAAAGCATAAATAGGTTTGTTATTTCATCAATATTTAGTTTTGTGGTTTTTTACAAATATTAATATGTTCTATTTTTTTTTGCGAAACTTATAAGAAGTTTTATAGTGTGGTTTAGATTTTATTATTTATACCTGTTAAAATCTAAAAAAGGAAAAAGAAAATATTAATATTAATTAAAGCTCAAATTCTTAACTCAAAATTTTGAAATAATTTCAATTCAATGAACGTCTTAACTTAAAATTTAATGTATGGATAGTAAAACATGGACATGAAAAAAATTCAATATTGTATATCATGGACATAAAAACAATATTGCTAATGAACTACTTAATTACTACAATTATAATGTTAAGTTTTTATTAAGTTTGATATGATGCAAATAACTTACCAAAGTTAATAATTTTTACATTATTTTTCATGTGCTTGCTTTGAGTGTAATAAGTGCTTTCAAATAATTTTCCTTCAACCTAGTTACAATCATAATGTTAAGTTTTTATTAATTTTGATATGATACAAATAACTTACAAAAGTTAGTAAATTTTACATTAATATGTTTTGCCATATGCTTTCTTTGAGTGTACTAAGCGTGTTCAAATCATTTTCCTTTTCATAATAAAAAGTAAATAAAATCATATACGAAAAGTTCTATATATATATATATATAACCATATTGAAAATGTATCAACTTAACTACAATTATAATATTAAGGTTTTATTCATTTTGTTAGGTTTACAAATAATCATTCTATTAAAAAGTTTACCATGTACTTCCTTTGGATGGATTGAATGCTCTCAAATTATATTGAGAAGGTTTGAGGTAATAGCATGTAGATTTTCACAGTTCATCGTGTAGATAGTATTGAAATTCAAGATAATAATTGTGTGCATATTTCAGAGTCTGACGTTTCTGGTGGATATTCCACCCATCTTCATGGAACCTGAGAGATCAGTAATAGATAGAGAGAATTTATCATATCTAGAGCTATTCGAATTAATGATCCCCAACATTTCAAAGCCAAGTGAATCCACCTTACCTAAGCCCTTCAAGCCAATGACTACTTCTTAAACCAGATTAATAAAACTTTCCACACCATCCTCCATCCTAAACATCATCTCCCCCCCACCCCCCCCCCCCCCCCCCCCCCGCCCCGCCCGCTCCTATGGAACATCCCCTTGGCCCTCACTTCCCTTCCCGACATCCAAGGAATCACTGACCCTATTGCGAAGGCCTTATCCAAAAAGAGAATAAAAACCCTCTTCAAACCTCATAAGACACTAAAACAACTTTTCAAAAGAGTTAAGGACAAATCTAACCCTTTGCAAAGCCAAGGATTTTACCAAATACCTTGCTCTTGTGGAAAGCCTATATCAGACAAACTAGTTGGGCCATCCAAAATAGGTTAAAAGAGCACATGGCTGACACAAATCATAATCGCATCATCAAATCATCCATTGCAGGACCTTTCTCTTTTGCATTTACTCCAAAAGAAAAACACACAAAATCATAAGACTTACTTGGCTTTGGTCCTTAATCTCGCAATTTGTCTCCTTCTCCCTATCTAATCTTCCATCTTGTTCTTCTTGGCCTTTATTTGTAGCTTAAAACATAAATATTCAATTTGATTAGAAAAAAGATGAGGGTTTTGAAAAAAACCTTCAAATGGGCACAACAATTCAGTCATGAACTCCTCCAAGTTGGCGTCAATAAGACCACCATCATCATACATGCCACGTCATCACTTGTAGGTCCATTTTGGAAACTAGGGTTTTGCTCAGTAAGGGAGTGTGCAATTTTTGCACATGGGTGTCAACTTTTCAAAATCATTGATCAGGGAATTATGGCTAGCGTTCCCAGCTGGAACCTTCCTAGACACACTTGCAGGACTCCCCAAAACCCAGTTTTGTTGATCCCCATATGGATAGAGGACTCTCAAGTAAGATGTCGCGGATATCATTGCAATCTAATCTAGATTATTGATAATAAAAAAATACTCTCACCAATTAACTTAACTGCTCAAGGAGTGCCAAAAACCCATTAGTGTCCATATCTAACTGGAAATATTCCTATTTTGTTTTCAATGTTGAAAACGATGTCATGATCTAAGCTCTAATAATTAGATCTATTCTAATAATATGAACAAATGGTTATGAAATGACACACGACTCCCACACAATTAGTATCTCTTAATATTATAAATACCTATGGCATGAGCACATAAATTCTAATCAAATAATTTGTCACCTCACCTCCAAGATCATAAATGATCAACTACTCTTGATACATATAAATGTTGTAATGAGTTGTATATGGAGATAGAAAAATATAATATTGAAATGGTAATTATGGGGTGATTCTAGTGGAGCCAATAACTAATTGACTGTTCTATTGCAATAAGAAGACGAAACTATGGCCACCAGGGTCTAGACCAGATATCAATAAGGTGCACTATTAAGGCGATCCTTGTGGTGTCGTAGGTTCAAACCTCGATCGAGTCCTATGTGTTGTGCATGGGCTAGCATTGGTACGCCTAGGTTGTGCATGGGGTAGAATTCCTCGTGCATGCCCTACATTCCCTCTTGAAATTCTAAAGTGTTGAAATTGAGTGAATGGTTATCAACATAGTCATAAGATCGTCAACTATTTTTGACCTCCTTCCTTTCGAAAAAACACCATAGTTTCCAATAGAGATTAATGAGCTTATTAGAGATAGAACAATGTGGTTAAAAATCCAATGATATTGAACTATGATAGTTTGTGGATATTAATAACCATATTTATGAAGTTATAGAAGTATCTTTTAGTTCTAGAAGTCTTATATGAAATGTCATACCTCTATGTCGATACAAAATCATTATCCTTATGCTTCGGGTAAACGAGATTAATTTCTTCTTGTAATGGAGATTCCACACAACTATTGACTTAACTTAGGCACAACATTAGAAATGTTGTAGTGCACTCCTATTGAGAACATCGATTAGGAGGATATGGAGTTTAAATTTGTTGGTTGAATCTTCCAAATGTTATATGCTAGAAAATATGGTTGGCAAGGAACAACCTTATTTTTCACAATCTTATCACTCCGTCGGCAGTGGTAGTTGCTCAAGCAAAGCTTCTTCTCTTTGAAAGTGTGAAATCAACACACTCCACATGTGAGCTAGAGACTCTTTTGCTTTCATGTGTTTGTAGGTAATCAACAAACTCCACATGTGGGAATCAAAATATTTCCCAAGGTGTATGTGTAGAGTGGGATTGGTTGTCTCTTGCTCTCAAAGTAATAGGAAGAACCATGGCAGGAATCATTGCCCCACTAGAATGACAACTGACTTTAAAAGAACTCCAAGATGTGGATAAACATGACCCTCACATAGAAAAGAAACACTACAATCGGTTGATATTGGGTTATGACGGTCTACGCACCTTTTAGGAACCCATGTCTTTACTTTGTTAGTATATTGTTGTTGGACGCATATGCTTTGTAAGTCGTCCCGTAGTATTTGTTGATCCATATTTTGTGTTATTGTTGTTGGCGCATATGCTTTGTAAGTCGCCCATAGTTTTGTTGATCCATAGTTTGTATTGGCCCATGGTTTTGACTCATAGTATTGGCACCTAGACTTAGTATATAAGTGTGTGTTGAGGCCTATGAAGGCACCGTGAAGTTAATTGTATTGAGCTTGCTAAAAGGAGGTTTCCCCCTCGAAGTGGCCTGCGATCAATATAAAAGTGATTTTGAGTTCTGTTATTTCTGATATCTTGTGTATTTGCATTAATTAATTATTGCAGGTTCATCAAAGCACCTCGCATTTTGCTTTGCAACTCTACTTTCTCTATGTAGGTGCTTCCAAAGAGGACAATGAAATGTATGTGCAAGATGTGATAAACTCGTGGATAGGAGTGAGCCTCCTATCAACAGAAGAAGGTAAATATCCATTAGAAGTTGGAAGGGATTACTCTAGCTTTTTAGTGGACCGATGTCTGCTTGAAGCTAGTATTAAGGGTGTATTAAGGATGTTGATGGATAGGTTGTGATGTTCTATGTGCACGATGTATTACACGATCCGGTAGTGCAAATTACCAAGAATTCCAAGAGATTTTTTGTTTCAGAGTGGGCAAAGGTTTGGTTGAATTCCCATTGAAACATTGCTCTAGAAAAGTAAAGATTTCTCTCAGGTCGAACAACTTTATCTCAATCATTTTTTGTTGTTGACTTTGGAACTACCAAAATTTCAATTTCAATTGCAATAAGCAAATATCGAAATTGCAATCAATTAACAATCAATTTTTGAAATTGCAATTTTTGGATGCCAAAATTGCAATTTTTATAACTGTCCATTGAAACTGCAATTCTTAGTCACTGAATTTGCAATCAATCAATTGTTGAAATTGCCATTTTTGTTAATTTGTGAATTTTTGATAATTTTTGAATTGTTGAAACTATAAATTTTGATCGTTGAAGTTGCAATCAATTGATTGTTGAAATTGCATTTTATCTTAATTCCCTCGATCATGCTTGTTAAGATTGTAAATTTGTAATTGTTAAAATTGCAATTTCTCTTCAATATTGTCCAAATTGCAATATGTAATTATGAAAATTGTTGAAATTGCAATTTTTGGAAGCTGAGATTACAATTTCTCATCTTTAATTGTAATTGTCCAAATTGCAATATATAATTATGAAAATTGTTGAAATTGGCAGGTTGAAATTCCATTCAAGTTGGCTGGTTGTTATGATGGTTTAAATGCTTGTACTATGGTTGATAGCCAAATGATTAGATAATAATAATATCTTTTTGCATCGCCATAATAGTAATATTTAATATTAGTAAATTTATTTTTTAATTTAATCTTTATTTTATTTTTTTAAGATGGTTTAATTATTATGGTGTAGAAATTTTGCACATTTTACAAAGTTCTAATTAAATTTAATTAATAAAACTTCAATTCTATAATATTTTTGATAAAAAATAAACAAATTAAAAAAAATTAATATTATATTTTTAAACAAATTAGAGAAACCCAAATAATAACTTGAAAATTAAATAAATTAAAAAAAGTTGGATATTATTTTTTAAACAAATAAAAAAAATAAAAAACCCAACTAATAATTTAATTGTGGAAAAAATACCCTATTAAAATAAACTAGCATACCCCCAAAGCGAGGGAAATGAAATGCCAAAAGAACTTCAATATGTTGTAAAATGAGAGAAATTTGTGTATGATATCTAAAGCATTCAATGTTATTGTCGGTAACAGAACAATATATGAGGTGCTTCACAGAATGGTGTGGTAATAGCGCAGATTATTGATTTGAAAAGCGGGACTGAAAATATCATGAGAAATAAAAACTCGTAGATTGTGGCTTGTTTTTTCCTCCTCCATGTGCCGTTGCTTCAGATAAATCCCACCCATGCAGCAGACGCAACTTCCGAGAGCTTAGTGTTAGGCACCTCTCTCACTGGTAACGAGATCAAAATTGATAAGGGCGATATATTCATATTGGTATTTTTCAATCTCAACAACAACGACGTTGAGAAATGGGATTATTGGGATTACAAAGTGGGGGAAATGAAACGTCGAGAAGAACTTCAAGAGATACGTCAATCTCGGATATTCAAAACCCTTAGGGTTTCGATTTATCCCAAGGGGTGTCGCCCTTATGAAAAAGTCACTTCTCTTCAATCACATTTAGGTAGTTTCTAACGGGATAATGATACCAGTTTTATTAATTCGGTTGCAGTGTGAGATCACAACCATTGCAGTCAGCAGCTAGACAATGTTTGAGAACCGTATGATGTGAGTATTGATTTTTTATCCAACGATTTTTCTCTTCACATCCCAACACATGTGCAGCGGCAAACTGGTGGTTGATTGGTGGATTGATGTGCAGATGTGGATGTATAAGGGTGAGTGGAGTCATGTACGTGAGCGTGGGTCGATGGTCGACGACGGCTATTGCAGCAGGTGGAGTGAAGTGAGGAGGGTGTGTGCAGAAGGGAATAGGGCGGTTGATGAAGAGATGTGTGAAAGTGTTTGGAGAGGAGCGCAGTGATCGCAATGAGTGTGTGGAAAGGGGTTAGCCTCAAAGGATTGATGTATATGAATATGCATGTCATGATTTTCTCTTGGATTGCATGTTGTAACATATGTATCGAAGAAACTCTTTGCAACATTGATTTGATCTGGATCTTGCCAATTTAATGTTTCCATGTTAGGAGCTCCATCAAGCCACAAGAAACCATGTATATGTGCAGAGTCACAAGGTTTCCATTCATACCTATAAAAGAAATGTTAGAGGGTTAGAACAAATGACAAATATTTAAAGGTTTTGTAGAGACACATGCAAGTAGTATATAATGTGTACCTATACCAATAATATGTTGTGTTCATGTTTTTTTTAAGTATCTCCTCATGGAAGAGTGAAAATATTTTATGCATGCATGCATTTAGGGTGTTGGACCTATCAATGATGTTACGATTATACCAACTCCACTCAAAATATTTATCAAAGATTCTCAAAATATTTATCAAAAATTGTAATATATGTCACCTTCTTCGGTATAGCACTGTGAATGCAAGGATCATTTTGTTATCTCCATACTTGCATATCTAAATTTATTAATAAATTCACCATTAACTTTATGAAGTAAACATATATTAAATTAAGAAAGTGTCCTCATAAATAGCACCCAAATGCAAATCCATTATAAAGATTGTATTAATCTGATTTGGCTTTTTTGTTTTTTGTTTTAGAATTATACAATAGTAAATAGGGATTCCTTACTAACCAAGTATTGATAGAAAAAGTAATTATTTAAGAAAAAGCAAGAAGGAAACCCACCATAATGGAAGTGTTCATTAGATACTTTACTCATTGACTATGAACGCGGTTACTTCGAGTGTGCTTGGGGCTTGTTGACTTACTTTGTTTATTCCACTTGACTATAACATTAATTAAACATTCCCTATTAAATCTCTCTTCTATCATATACTATGCATATTACATATAAATATATGTCATAACGATTCCTAACAAAACAAATCTAGGAGGGAATTTACTTTAAATTCATGAAAGATAGAAGGTGTGTGTAAATGTAAGCCTGTAAGGTGTGAGTGACCAACGACAGGCGCGTGTTCGATTCCTGTTAATCCAGTCGTGCCCTTGTATAATGCCACCTCTTGGAATGATTCAAGTACTCATTCAACAACTCGTCATCCTATTTGGCAGCTTTGCTTTTCATATACGCAATCTGCCTTACTCCACGCATCCAGGCACAGGACACTGTAATTTGTAATTTGTGGTATTTAAAGACATCAGGCTTCTCCAACTATGTCAAATATTCAACACCTTCCACCACTTCTAGCTCACAGGATCTAGAGAGAACCTTGAAGATCACATAAAATACATGCATGGATATCACGTGTTAAAGCCTCTCCGAGTTATATAGAGTTAGGTAAGTGAGTAATCCTAAAATGTCTTTGAAGAAGATCTAGTTGTAAAAGGAAGTCATGGAAAGGTTACCATGCATAATAAATACTTTCAATGGGTGAATCGACAACATTATATATTTTAAACTTGCTTAAAATCTATCATCAAAACTGGACCAATGACTTCTTCAGAATCCAAGATCACAATCACTTTGTAGCACAAGTCAGAACTTGATTCAATTAAGTTCTTTTTTAAAATTCAACATTGATCATTATCGTTGGTTTTTATTCAAGTACTTTCCAAATAACTTATAGCATGAGTGAGATGAAGACATATTTGTAAACATGAGGTCTGGATGTGACAAATTGTGATTGCATAGAGTAATTGAAGCATCAATTTAATTGGGCTATTGGCATTACTAAACCTCAACTTGACCTTATTCATCAATTTCATTGCTCCATTTTAATTCTCCATTAATGATTCATACATTATTACTAATTAGCCACCCACAAAAGGCTTAGCTTCGGCAGCTTTGTTAGCATAGCCAGCCACCGTATGCACTTCATCTTCACACATTCCTATGCCCACAAATCCTCCAAAGATGTCAATGTTTCCATACTTGGAAGCTCTTCTAACTCGTATATCCGGGTAACACTTAGGATTCTAAGCTTTGTAGCATGCTCCAACCCTGTTTTCTATTCAGCTTCACACACTGGTGTGCCCACAACTCCAAAGATGTCAATGGCTCCATACTTGGTAGCTCTTCTAACTCAGACAACCCATCAACATCTAGGATTCTAAGCTTTGTCGCATGCTCCAACCCCCGTATGTTGTTCAGCTTCACAGACCCGTCTACCCGCAACTCCTCAAAGATGTCAATGGCTCCATACTTGGAAGCCCTTCTGACTCGGACATCCCAGCAACATTTGTCGCGTGCTCCAAGGATTTAACTCCGCCCGGCCCAGAAGGCCATAACTAGGGCACTCTGGTGGTTTTCAATTTGGTATGTGTGTAATGTTTTGTGTGTGTTCTGGATTTTGACTGATTAGTATGGCCATGGACTTGCATTCCCTCTGCAACTGCTTTCATGTCGGCACATCTCTGCAGAAGAGAAGCGCAGGTGTCCGAATCAATATGAACGGAACCTAGAGCATATTTTGGCTGTGTATCCATCTTGGGTTTGTCCAATTATTCCCCATTAAATTTGATACAATTACAATTATGTGCAAGGCTAGCAAACAATCGTAGCCTACTGCCATGGCTTCGTAATGCAATTACAACCATGACACAAACTATAGAGGAATGGCATACTTTTCACGAGTTATTGACTATCTTTTGTATGGCATCAGGTATGGAGATCAACTCTTTAAAATCTCATATTATGAATCGCAATGTGGATGTTGATATTGTGTATCAGGTTTTGACTGCATATGATCATATTAGTGAACAGCTTGAGCCGAAATCTTTAGAGAGCAAATTTACAAGAAATTACCTTTGAAGCTATAGTATGTAGCAAACTGAAACTTGAAGCCGAAGCACTGTACGAGATTTAACAAAACTACTCTCCAAGCTCACGAGCTTAACGAAAATTCATGCTTGCAACTGCGGTTGTGATCTGGAAATTGAATCTGGTAGATCGGCCTCTGTTCCTCTGTTCCGATAACTGTAGAAACTTGACCAACACGAGATTGGTTCTCTTCAACTACATCAACGATCAGGGATAGGATTCATGTGTTGATACGCCGACGACAGACGACAGGGGTAGCTGGCGACAGATGATAGGGTATCTAACCTGTGGATGTAAATTCGACATGGGGTGGCTCCCCATAGGCCGTCGACAGATGACGAAAGCCCGAGGGGATCCGACCCCTTAATATACGCCTTCGGCATAATTATTTAAAGCATTTCCTCTTTAATTAAAAAAAATAAAAAATCATTGAATCCTATTTAACATAACTTGTAGGTATCCTATCAATGCAAAAACATTAGCATTTGTTGATAAATTTAAGCTTGAAAACACAACAGTGAGAGTGGAAAATAATATAACTAGCATACCCCCAAAATGGGGGAAAGAAAACGCCGAGAAGAACTTCAATATGTTGTAAAATGAGAGAAAGTTGTGTGTACGTAGACAAGGGATAATTTTTGTAACATATGGCAAGTTTCTTGAGTAGTGATGTCTCGGTCAACAATTTCTTATGAGCTTGAACGATGATAGGCATATGAGGTCGAGTCACGTGGAAATGATGTAACTGTGATTCTAGTCACCATATGATGGTAGGTATTTGATTTTCCCTCTACTTTGGAAGCATATTTGGATGTGTATTTCAAGACAACATATTTGGTGATGTACATTTGCTCACCATGTTTGAATTATGCTCAGATTATGGTTGTTCAGACAAGGGTTAGTTCGTGTTGGGTGATATTTGTTTTCCATAAATGTACAGAATGATCATTCATGTTGTAGCTTCCAAGGGAATTTATATATGCATACAGGTGTATTCCATTTTCTGTGGAAGACATGAATTTTCATTGCACTTTGTATGTCTTTCCAATAATTTTTTGTGTATGTTGTTCCAATAGCTTCTACTGTAGAAAGTTCTTCCATCTCATTTTAAAAAGTTGATAGAAGTGTGTGTCATGGAAAACCTCATGTATTATTAATGAATCAAGATGAAGACAATGTTGAAATGAGTTTCATGTTATTTTCAAGTGATGTGTACACATAAAAATAATATTAGTGTTGTGATGCTGCATTATTCCAATTTTCAGTGTCGCCTTCATGTATCGACTACCCAAAACATTCTGTAGAAACAACTATGTAGAGGACCATTCATACACGTCACTCTTTTAAGACTTGTAGTTAGAATAAAAAACATCCCTTGTTTTGTTATGCCACATAATTGTCTCGATGAAAACAAAAGCAAAAGCAATTGGACGCCTGGCTGGAGAACCATGCAACAGGCTGTTCCCCCAACACGATGCCATGTTGCATTAATCATGGAGAACCGCGCCCCCACTTTGCCGAGTATGCCTGGGATGTCCACATTCTCCACAACCTCCTGTCTATCTTCATTTTGCCACATGCATGCCATGCAAATTCGTTACTACATGGAGACTGGCAGCACATGTGAATTACACTTGGTAAGTGGAGGAGGCTATAGGGAAAAGTCCCTCTTATGTTCTTATTCTTTCACCAGAACGCAATGCATATTTGTATTTATGATCTTGGCTGATCTGGTATTTATGAGGAGGAAAAGGATAAGGAACGAAGGATGCTCTAGCCAATTTGTTGGAAAATATAAAATATATATCTATCATTTCTAGATGTGTAGCTAAAACCACATACCAAGATGCAAAAAGTTACAGCACATGGCATTGCACCGTAGGAAAGCAAAAGAAATCCACACGCTATCACTTGATGCCATGGAGCAGTGGAAATGGTCCACAATCACCGATACTTGAGGCCGTGGAGCAGCGGAAATGGTTCACAATCACCGATACATGGACACCATGAAAACCCGTCTAGGTAATTACCACATGCCTACCTTAACATGTGGTTTTGGGCACAAAGCTACACCATAGCAACAACACGTGCTCATCATGAAAAAACATCTGCTCAAGCTAGCGTATCGTTGGGAAATGGAGGTGGTAGGGAAAGCATATTGCTTGGTGAAACCATTTGTATCTGCACATTTTTCACCCCTTAAACACTAAATCGGGGTCAACAATGCTTTGTCTCGGTAAAAAATATGGATTTCATGGGAGAATGCTAGTGCAGCTAGGACGTTTATACTCAAAATGGTTTGTTTTTGTTTTGTGTTTCGATTGTAAAGATGTTGTGAAAAGTTGTCCAGTCGGAATTTCTTCGGTAGCATAAAGTCCCCGGCTGCGACTGTCTTTGGTTGTGTTGATCTCTATAGGGCCGATGAAATCAACGACTTCTGGAGGAGAAGAGCAGCATCCCAGCAAGTATTCAGAGATGTCATACTTACCATCCCGCTTCTGGGAATATAAAATCTTTGCCTGACCTAAAACGTCTTTTATTTAGCTTTTCCCATGGCTGACCTTGTCCACTTTCTCTAAAAATTTACACGCCACCGAATAGTGCTTCAGCTCGAGCAGAGCACGGCCTTTCTCATAGAGCAACTTTAGATGGTTGGGATCAATCCTAAGGGCCTCATCTGAATCATCAAGTGCCCATTTGAATTCCTTCATCTACAACCATGTCTCTGCCCTGTTGGAATATCCATGCAAAAGACCGGTATTGATATGGTTATTGTCATTCAATAACCCCTCCTTGACCTGTAGGAGGGTGGCATCGATGCATTTTGTATAGAGCTCGGCCGCTCCATCCCAATTTTGTTCTCTGAAGCATTTGTTGCCCTTCTTCCTCAACTCCTCCACGCTCACATGCAACAACATCTCTGTTGGGCTTCCCTCCTTTGTCACCAGTTTGTGGACGTTGGCAGGGTTGTCCACGTGAATAAGAATGCTATCGTCAATTGCGCTCATAAAATAGGGCTCCTTGACTGCCACTCTAGATCCCCTGGGATAAAGCTTCTTGAGGTCCGCCATAGTGGAGGGAGACGTGTTGTAGATTGCCAGCTTGACGGCAAGGCCATTATCGTCCTCGAGCAATGTCATGATCCTTCCTGGTCTAAACACCTTAGCGCACAACGTTCCATACACCACTAGATCATGGTGGACTTTCCCAACCTGTAACTTGGTGAATAAAATGGGATTCAGTCATTCCAGTGGAAGGGAAGAAGCTGCGTAGCTGCTACAGATGTGGCCTATGAAGTGTATTGTGCTTCTTGTGTCGGTCTCCATCACATGGGCTGGTCTCCATCACATGGGCGCAAAAATGGCCGTAATCATGGAGTTGGAGGAGCGCTAGCTTGTCGAATGTTTGGGAGGCTATTCTCGCAAGCGATTCCATTAGGCCATCCAGGTCCTCCGTCAGGAAGATTTCTAGCATTGCCTTTAGCCTCCGATTCTCCATACTTGCTCGTCGTACTCTTCTCCGCATTAGTGTGAAACTTTCCTTCCCCACCAAATTTTGTTTTTCTTAGAAACACAAACCTAAACATTGCAGCAAGGGTTTCGTCCGAATTTGATAACATGTTTTCTCTTAACACGAAAGACTTTTATAATGAGGGGGAGGATGTGGTGGTTAGGCGGTGATTAGGAATATGAAGTTGCATAATTCACTGAGTGATGATACATTCCACGTGTGTGTATCTATATTTATTATGTTTGTCCACGCATACCATTCCAAGGTTGCCACGGACGTATAAAATGATTATATTTTTTGAACGATTACAAGTCTAAACGGGTGACGATTTCTAAATCATCCCTGCTATGGTTGATATTGCTGTTGTTAATATTGTGTTGATGTTGATATTGTTATTGCTGATATTTTTGCTCTTGATACTGCTGTATTTCTCCAGTATGAATTTATATAGAAAACCAAATTAAGTTTTGATATGAAAGTTTTTTTTGTGTATATTGAGAGCTACGGTGTAAATATGGTGTTTTTTTTTGGATTTTTTAAGAGAGTTACGTTCAATAAACATTCTACCACTTATTCATTTAAGGCTGCTGCAACTCATTCATTTAATGCTGCTGCGAAATCTTGACCATTCCATCACAACTCGCCTAGGATAAAAAGACAACCAAAACGCCATGCTTTTTCGGTGATTTTGGGTTCAAAACCAGTTAAAATTTTGGCTGAAAATTGCTATTTTTGCATTTTTGTAATTTGAGCAATTGGGATAGTGTGTGCTAGACTAATTGCCCAATTTTAAAACTACCCAAATTGCCGAAATTCCGATTTGAGCACTTCAAATTGTGATTTTGACAATAGTTGCTCTGCGGAGAGTCGAGGGCGTTTTGGGAATATGATTAAATGAGTTGCTGCTGGTTACTTTTACTTTTATGAGCATAGCCTCCCACGCCTATATAGCACAATAGTTGTTCCAGATATGGGATCAATATCCGCCCATGTTTCGAACTGCTCGTTCATAGTTAAGACACAACCAATGCCTACGTTTTCAATAGGATTTTGTCCCGGGTAGGTGAATCACATGTATTTTCTGCTAAAAATGGAAGGAGAAGAGCATGAATGGCCTATCAAAGAGAGTTGAAATGGAGACCTTACTCTAGAGGAAATATTTAATGACGTACCCGGCTCTGATAGCTCGAGGGGCTTCAGCAGAGACAAATCATCACCAATTGCGTTGCGTGAAAGGGAAGGAGAGTTCGCGACCAACCATAGAGTATTTCTTTAAGCGGAGAAGAGTAGAAAACCGGTGCCAAGCCTTTGCTTCATAGACTGGCCATGGCATCAGACTGTGATGGTCTTCAAGATGGGTTGTGTAGCTGGTAATTGTTTGTGGTAGCATCTTTTTCGATAGATGTAAATTAATTTCCTGGATTTTATGGCATCAACAGCTGAATCGACTCTTGGTTCGATATTTTAGGAGTTCGACAGAACCCTGAATCTCCAAGTTTATAAAAATAAATGTGTTATATTTGGTTTTTGGGCTTATCCCTAAGTTTTGTTCCAAAGGGTTCACGGGAGTTTTTATAAGGCAAAAATAGCCCCCACTCTATAAAATTGAGTGCATCTAAACCTGGATTGACTCATTGACTCTTGTTGAATTCACTACCGGCGTTGACTCCTGGGGATTAAAACCAGGGATCAACATATCAAGTAGCAGATCTCTTATTCCTGTCATCAAGTTATTGATACATTTGACTAAGACTCTTGGCTTAAATTATAGGCTATTCTAAATGAGGTCTGACTAACTTACCTTCTTCAAGCGAGTACTTCCGACTAGATCTATCAATGAGAGCTACAGTTATTGGTGACCTTTCTCTGCCCACATAAGTTTGTCTGACCGTTGCTAAGCACACATAGGCACTATAGTCCTAGGCACATTGTTGTAAAAAGAAAATATTTTATTTTCTTCCCTTGCGTCACAATGACATCAACTCCCAACTCTAGGATAGAACTTGTAGTAGCCAAAAAAGGTTTTATCTCCATGTACAAGCTTCTTTGTAAATTTCGAGCATAACGGATGAAAGCAGCTTCTTTGTATTCTCTCCCATCCCTAGGTTTATTTTTAGCGAGCAAAAGCATAGCGGTCAACGTGAAAGCAATTGAACCGTGATCAGGGAGAAAGTTGCTGAAAAGCCACATTTAAGTAATAAAAAATGCATTTGAGTGCCTTTGATGGTAAATTATGGGACCACCTAAAAAATAGATTTCTGTAGATGAAAATACTGTCACTTATTCTTGATTGGTTGGTCGTTGTCTACTTTCATTGGTTTGTTTTCAACTAGGCTATTGGCAACTCAACTACTTGTTTTCAACTGATTCGTTTTCGTCGACTCGTTCTAAACTTGGCTATCAACATCTCTCACAAAAATCCACTTGTCCATCTCGTCTATGCGGGATTTCATTCAATCTTCTGTCTTTATCTTCTGTTTCTATCTTCTGGCTTTGGGATGTTATCTTCTCTCTAGCGGTAGCGCTCCAACCTCATGGGGAAGGTCGATGATGAACAGTGTTCCATCAGGTGCAGCTCGCTCTGTAAGCTCTTCTCATGTAGTGGGATCAAGGGGCAAGGCTGTAGTATCTATCCAAGCAACTTAATGGGAGAGGGATTAAAGCAGAAGAGACTGACATTGCAACTAGAACCACCGAAAATCTTTGATAATTTACTTCACTCCATATTTCAGGGAGTCTGTTGATCATTCGCAAATTACGAGACTGGTGGCGGGAATCAGGTGGCGGCTCCTCATTCTCCGTCGACAGACAACGATGGCCGGAGGGGAGCCGGCCCCTTAATATACGCCTTCAATGTAATAACTTCAGTTCAACTGAGCAGATTGGACAGATGTTCTTCAATGGCAACCATGTTGAGAAGATGGTGTATGTGACCACAGTTGAGTTGATTAGTGTCTTCTCGCAATCCGAATTCAAAAATCCACATGACAATAATCTGCAATGTTTCTAATTCAAACAACCCACCAACTTCTAACAGTCCAAACTTAGTCACCTGCTCCAACCCCGTATTCTCTGCGGCTTCACTTATCTCATGCCCACAACTCCAAAGATACCAATGTTTCCATATTTAGAAACGCTTCTGACTCAGAGCATCCATTGACAACTGAGCATATTTCCATGCTAAGATCTAAGAGACACAAAACCTACCAATTACAATAAATTCGGTGGAAATATTTTGAATGGAAATGAATAAATAAGATCTATTAAAACACGATAGCCAGAAAATATTATTTAATTTAAAGTGGAAATATTATGAATGGAAATGAATAAATAAGATCTGCTTAAACACGAAAGCGGGAAAATATTATTTAAATTCAAAGTTCAAATTTTAAACATGCATGTAATCGGTGGCGTGGTAGATGGATGGTGTGTGAAATACGGCAAGGATGGATCTCCAGGCCGACGCGTCTCTATTCATTCAATTATCCGCAGAAATCAGGAGGCATCCGTATATCATACCGGCTACTCCCCTGTCACCTCGACCATTGTACATGACCCATCGGACAAGGCAGCGGCTGTCACGGGCGTTTATCATGCATGACCTTGATCACATGGCCAATGGCATCCACCATATGACGGGCATCCCTGCTTCAACCCCGTTGCATCTTGCCCCGTTGCCCCACCGCCGTTGTATGCCCCGTTTAGTTCCCGTCTACCGGAAAACACCCCGCCAGCAATTGACCGGAAAACTCCTGCCACACGCTAAGTCGAGTTAATGCTCAACGACCATTTTCGAGTGCCATTTTCGTGCCCCTGTTTACCCAAACCGCTTTTGGACCCCTATTTTCGAGCCTCCCTGCTCAGCGCCCCTCCTTGCCCCTGGTTCCCCATCCATATTCATTCATAGTCCCATGTTTCAGCAATTTCTGCCGTTACCATGGCGTTGCTTTGACAAATGCAGCAAGAATGAAACAACGATGAGGACGCCAGTATTATCAGCTCTTTTGTTGTACGTTCCACCTCTTTCGTCTCCTTGTTTAGGCAGTCTGAAGGTTGGAGGCCCCGCAAGGCAGATTTCACCTCGGAATTCTGGGAGGACGTTTCTGGTCTGTGGCAGCTCCATTATTAAAGGTTGGCTTATTCATTTCTCATCTGAATCTTTTTTGTTTTGGGCATTGTATTGGTTATGTTTTTCCAAAAAAAATCCCCAAATCAGATGCAATGGCTATGATTCTTTGCTATTAAAATTAGAAGAAAACATGTACAAACCCATAATAACAAATTTACAGACGCAATGGCTATGATTCTTTGCTATTAAAATTAGGAGAAAACGTGTACAAAGCCATAATAACAAATTTACAGACGGATTGGTAGGTACCAAGAGTTAGTGTCATATATGATCACTAGAACCTCATAAGACATTATTCAAAATGTTCGTTACAGTTTGTCCCATGTAGAACCCCCTTCTCTTTCGCCTTCATTTTCTTTGTTCTGTAGGAATGTTTCTATTGTCGGTGTCCATTTCTTCATCTTCGCTGGGAGGTACTCTACCTTGAATCCTCAACATTCATTCCAGGCAATAAAAGTGAGCTTCAATTCAATTTTAGACCATTCGAACTCTTGTGACCAATCTTTGCTCCAGGTTGATGACCTGTTCTGGTAGGCTGCAAATCTGTTGGTTATCTCTGTGAATTTTTTAGTTCACAATTCTTAGAGAGCATCATCTAGATGAGATTTCACATTGCTCAAGGCTTCACAAACATATCATCATAATCACTATTAATTCAATAAACTGGATTTATAGGTATTGATTTCATCTTGGCACCTTTTTTTCTAGTTTTAGACCTGTTTTAAAGGGTTTGATTATAACAAATAGTTTTAGAAAACAAAGAACATTTAAAATAAGCTCAAAATGTGTACGACCCATTTCTTTTTTTTTTGGAAAGTGTTGTTTCCTTTAAAGGCATTAATTTTTCTATTTTCAGCCCTGTATTCAACGGTTTGGTTGCAACAAATAATTTCAGAGAACAGAGAAGGTTCTTCATAAATCCTTATTATAATGGTTGTGCTGTGTTTATTAACTAAATTTTGTCAAATGACACAAATATAGTTTGTGGAGGCTTTTTGAGAATGGAAAGTTGAATAGGTGTGATCAGTTAAGATTAAAAATGGTTGGTAAGGAATGTGTAAATGAAAATGGAAGGCATTTTGATTAGATTGCCTTAGCATTAAATTTTAAAAATCGATATTGGTTAGGTTAATAATTATGTACTGAAAGCAATATTAGGTTAATATTGTCTCAGGTTAATATGCTATCAAAAGTTCAAAAAATTGTTATTAGCTCAAGATTGGCTAGGTTAAAAATTTGATATTGATTAGTATCATTAGAATGTTTTTTGATTTATTTTCTCTTTAACTATTGATATAAACAAATATGTACATAGGCATTTTATTAAAAAAAGAAGAAAATGAAAGTGGGTCACCATCACAAAAGACCCACTATGCTAATATTGACCCTTTGGTCAAACAAATAATATATGAAGAATTCGTTAAGTATCCAAATTCCAAACAACGATAACATTAAACAGGTTTAAGGCCCCAATCAACCAAAATTCCAATAAGAAACAACATGAAGGAGCCAACATCAAGTTGTAGACCATCATGGTCCTTGGGGATTAACCTTTAACCATAAACAATAGGCTTTGGATCAATAATAATCAGTTCCCAACCATCGTTGTTGGGTTTAGAGGGTGTTTTTCCCTTAGAAATGGCAAGCGGATTGTAGGGAATGTATCATTCTGCTATATGGGCTGGATGGATAGCTATGCTGATTTTTCCTTTGATTCTAGGCCCTATTGTTGTTAGATGTGACCTATCAACTGCAATGTTTTACAACTCATCCCTCTTAAACACAATTAAAGCATTTCTACGTTGGGACAGTATTAGGTCGATTAGAATTGATCTTTTGGCTTTAAGTGTTTTGCTTAAAAAATTTATGTATACTTTTCATGTTAGACTAGCACTTTGGTTAGTTTTGTAGCAATGAATTATTGAACAGATTGGGGTCCTTCGGGTCAATTTCCCATTAGCTTTGCTTTGTTAGCTTTTGGGTTTACTCCAAAAGTGTTTTCACCTGGAGAGCACTTGGTGTCCTAACCCCTTGGTGATGCTTGATGGACATATGGATGGCTGAGTTTGAGTGGATGCTTGGCCTTGGATAGAGTGCTAGCATAGCACACTTACCTAGGAGGTTCTTATCCTATGTGGCATGATGACTAACCCATTGGGTGTACACAATGGGGGATTCGGTTGCCTGATTATGAGAGGTACCTATCTAGGAGAATGAACATTAGATACTTGGAGGAGTGCACTTAGCCCTAAGAACAGGGGAGCATGTGACATACATCTTGGAGATTGGATACGTGACTTGAGAATGCCTAGAGAGGAAAAGGAACATGAGCTTCTAGTCCAGTAATGGAAGAGCAAGTGATGTTGAGTTGGTGTTTGTTGATTTTTTGTCTGCTGGTTTAAGTATTGTTGAGTCCAGGCTTGATGAGAAGGAAGATAAGGATGAGTGGAGGAAAGAACTCATGGTTGCTGCATTAGAGATGTATTTTTTCAGGGTAGAGCCAAGGAAATTTGGCTTGCAGTTAGACCAAAAGAATGATAGAGGAGTCACACTTTAGGAGGCATGGTCAAGAAAGAAAAAAACGCAAGCCATTTAAAAATATTTGTTTCGGTTTCTAATGATGATGCCAAAAGTAGAAAATTATTGTTTGTTGGGCACTTGATCAAACAAAAGCATATAGGCTCTTTGATCCTTTGCCCAAAATTGGGTAGTTGTAAGCACATATGTGAGATTCAATGAAGGTTCATACCTGAATCAGGTTGATGATGGTTGTTATGAAGCTGAAAAATGAGTTGATCTACAACAAAGAAAAGTTTAGAATGTTGGCAATCATCGTTTGATGTTGTGCAGGTAGAACAGGAGGCAAGAAATATGGAGAATGTTTTAAGAAGCAGCAAACGTTGTTGATTTAGATGTTGAGATAGAGAAAGATAGGGTTGGTGAGGAAAATGAACTTCCACAGTCCGATAATGGAAGATCAAGTGATGTTGATTTGGTGTTTTCTGATTTTTGTCGGCTGGTTTAAATATTGTTGAGTCTGAGATTGATGAGAAAGAAGATAAGGATGAGTGGAGGAAAGCACTCATGGATCCTACATCAGAGCTAGATTTGTTTAGGGTAGAGCCAAGGCAATTTGGCTTGTGGTTAGATCAGAAGAATGATAGGGGAGTCACACATGAGGAGGCATGGTATGGCAAGAAACCAAAGGTAAGCCACTTAAAAATATTTGTTTCGATTGCTTATGATGATGCAAAAAGTAGAAAATTATTGTTTGTTGGATACTTGATCAAACAAAAGCATATAGGATCTTTGATCCTTGCACAAATCAGGTAGTTGTAAGCAGGGATGTGATATTCAATGAAGGTTCATATCTGAATCAGGTTGATGATGGTTGTTTTGAAGCTGAAAATCAGTTGATCTATAACAAAGAAAAGTGTAGAGTGTTGGGCAGTCATCATGTCTTGTTGTGCAGGTAGCACAGGAGGAAATAAATGTGGAGAATGTTTGAAGGAGAAGCAATAAAAGTTGTTGATTTATATGTTGAGATAGAGAAATATAGGCTTGGTGAGGAAAATGAGCTTCCATAGTCCGATGATGGAAGAGCAAGTGATGTTAATTTGGTGTTTGCTGATTTTTTGTCTGCTGATTTAAATATTGTTGAGTCTGATATTGATGAGAAGTGTTAATTTTTGAGTATTAATTCAATATACTCTAGGATCTTTACTGAGAGAATAACATGTACAGTATATCAATGCATATCAATCATAGCAAGCATATCAATCATCACAAGATTCAAGCATAAGAGACAATAGACACACAGAGTTTCCGTGGGGAAAACCCTAAGGTGAAAAAACCCCACAACTTCCTCAGAGATAGATAGAGCAATGATACAACCCAAGTACAACCCAAGTACACAAAGATAGTCTCCTCCTAGCAGCTGATCCTCCTCCTCACATGTGCGCCACTTTCTGAGTGATGGATGAGTGAGTAATGAAGTGATCAAATAGAGAGATCCCGCTCTCTATTTATACTTGTTCTAAGCAACCTTATAAACCTATGGGGCCGACTTGTCTAACTCAGCCTAATAACCCCAGGTTAACTTAATCAGGGCCGACCCCACACATGGTGGTCTAATAACCCATCGGAAAGTTACGACACTTGCAACACATGTTAATACAAATGACGACACTTCCGTATAGAGGAATAATACATCTCTATAGGAGTACAATAAAATACATAGATTAAATACATTCCGAAGTTACATATACATCAACACTCCCACGCCGTTGACTCTGCCCCTTTAGTTCCCGTCTACCGGAAAACTCTTGCCACACGCCAAGTCGAATTAATGCTCAACGACCATTTTCGAGTCCCATTTTCGCCAGGAGGACCCACACAATCAGAATACACACCATCAAGTAACAAGTAGCAAAAGCAGCTAGCCATTCCGCATGCATTCAATTCGATCCAGGTAGAGATTTGTTTTATGAAAGGAAGAGTAAGGTAAAAAAATTGCAATCCTCGGCCTTAGCGGGCTAGGGTTTGAAGAATTTGCAGGCTTCATGGCAGGATAGTGATAAATTTCTTTAGGTTAGAGTTCATCGAGGAGACAGAATCTCTACATGCTTACTGGCTAGCTCTCTTAAGTGGGTCATTCATAAAAATAAAACCATCTACAAAGGCCCGTTGAACAAAAGCCAAAAATCCAGGGCATTATCAGAACTTTCGGGCTTACTACGGCGTGGGATATGGGGCACTCAAATCGCCCCGTCCCGCCGCCAAACGGACCCACCCCCGTTGTGCCCCAACCCCGTCCACCGTCCGCCGGATACCCGACTCCGCCTCCGTTGCGTCCACAACTCCACCTTCGTAACCAAAATTCCGGCTAACCGACGTGGCTTTTTACGTTATCGAGGTTTGGACGTGAGTTAATGCAGAGCTACCACCTTGCTCGTCCGCTAGTGAGTTAATGCCGAGCTACCACTTCCGTCCTGTTCAAATCGTCTACGCGCTCAAACCCCTGTTTCCTCAAACGACCAAGCAGATCCAACACTCCTGCAGATCCATGTTTTAGCAAGCAACCACCTGAATATTTTCATGGTCGGATGATTTGGATATTCGCCCACTGGCAGTTCTTGTGAATTCCACTATTTCTAGCTCCATGTATTGTTTTTGAGCAGAGTTTGATGCCTTTTATTACATCTGTTAACTGATCCAGGCAACGTATATATCTGGGAAACCAGGTTTGTATTTCGTAACTTTAATCAGTTAATCCGTTCCGTCCCTCCGTCCTGTACATTATTCCTATTCCTTTTCCTACCTTCGATCTCCAGTTTGCTACCTTTAATACTACCTTTATTGATGTAGGCAGTTGTATATTGGTTGTGATTAGTAGTTGGCTAGTGATTGATCCTGCTGGAACTAGGTAAGATATGGGTTGATTACATACCCGCAGTAAGATAGAAGGGCTGGCTATTAAGCTTCAGAGCCTTTATGATGCAATTGTCGCAGTAAAATGAAGTTCAGGTCAGTATCTGCTGCTACGATTGATGGGGGAAAGTAAGGTTGGTCAAGATTAGAAATTTCAGAAAATGATGTCTCTGTCGTTTGCCAAATCTTTGGTCTTTATCCAACTGATAATAGGATGGCTACGGAGTCGGGAACCGACTCCTACGCTAGAACTAGTACTTACAGGGTATGACACATCATTCTTCCTGGGTGAAAAGAAGGGAGGGCAGTACTTTTATTAAACTCTTCTCAGAATATCAGCCAGATCTAAAGGGTCAAGTCAGGTTGACTTTATAAAACTTGTTAATATGCTCAAAACAACAAGCTAAAAATCATTGTCCCGCAATACATGAATCTCAGACCGGTCTCAAATTTGAATGTTGAACTTTGTTTTTTACAACATAAGTTCATGGAAAACTCTCACCTAGAAGGCACTTTCATTTTGAAGTCAAGCGGAACAAATGTAGCTTCTTAGTTTTAACTTTCTCTTATAAACGTAAAGGTATCATTTTTATTACGAATTGTAAACTCAAAAGTAGAGCTGAGTCGAAATTTAGGGCGAAATTTAGTTAAAAAAAATACAGCAATAATTAATGATCAGTCTAATCAAACTAGAAGAATATATCTAAAAATTATGTTGAGATAAGTCATACCAGGAAAATTATGTTGATATGAGTCATACCAGAAAAATTATATTGTTGGCAGAAAGCAATATTCTTCATGAAAACTAATCAAGGATGAATTATGGAATGATTCTATGTTTTATCCCAACCAAAGCACAAATGTGTCTAAAAGTATTACACAAACATTTTTTTCATCAAACTGCAATCTTTCTTCTTTTTATTTACATTGCAATGCAAGTTTCTTGTATTTATCTTTTTCCTACCAAATATTTCAGTGCCTATGCTATAATTTTTTTGTTCGAGGCAGATTGCTAACTAAATCAGAATATCTTAACATATCACAAGTCTACTTCACCTTTCCTTTTTTTTTTCATTTTGATTTATTTTCCCCATCTCTTCTTTTATTGGTTCGCTATTACTGTGAATGCCATCCCCCGGTGCTGGAAATGTGTCAGTATTATCAGAACTGGATCATTGAACCAGTCAACCCCAAAAATCTGAACCGAATCTAATAAAAACAGTTTTACCAAAAAATATAGAGGGGTTGATTCTCTTGATTAAATATCAATCCAATAGCCTCATACACGATAAAATCCAGTGGAAACAATTGCAATTCTGAAAACTGTTAAGTCTGTTAAATTCTGAATGAGATCTAAAATTTTACTCTTTGCATATGAAGTCCACTCTTTAACATCCTGAAACAATTAATGGAAATATTAAAAAATTAATAATAATGGTAATTTTGCTATCCTTTTACTTTAAGAATTAATATTACCAATATTTACTAGGGTCTAGTGGGTCTAGTGTTACCAAAATTAAGGTGTACTCCATAGACTGTACACGTATTTGGAAATGGCCTTCCCATGCCTGAAGTTTGATAACCCTCGTATAATTAAAAAATTCATTAGTTGCCTTCATCCGAAGATCACGCATTTTCATTAATTGGAACTGATATCTCCTATTCCTCTTGGATCCCCAAGCTACAATGCCCATTATAAGTGCCATGCAAACAAAACCAGATAGCATTGAAATGCCCAAAACCCAAAACAGTATTGATAAAGCAACCCCAACTTGCAGAGGCATCATCCAAATGTAATGAAGCTGCAACATCATATCTGAAAGCTGTTGAGCATCCACAGCCATGTAATTTGCAATCTGCCCAACACCATGAGATTGCCTAGCAGAACTAGACAATCTTAAACCCTTTCTGTATAAAGTCGTGATCAGAGTCGACCTTATCAGCATCCCCAACTTCTGGCACTGAAAGTTGTACTGATGGGAACAGAGAACCTCTGTGGATTTTGCTTAAAGAAGTATCAATACAAGCACGTAGCCCTCATAAGGAAAGCTATGATCTCCAGATGTAAAATCAACAAATTTTTGTATCAAAACTGGCCCAATATACATCACACAGTTTTGCAATGGCCAGAGACGCAGTAAGTGCAAGATTTGGCCAAAAGCATCGAAGCAATGTAAGGCGTACAGGGTGTTGATGTTCCACTATGTTATTAGGCCAGTTTGATTTAAAAGGCTCAAACATACTTTCAGCACTATCACCAAGTGCCAGTGCAGGAACATCTGTCAATTGCAAAGTATTTATGTAACCTTTGTTCAATACAGGACTCAGCCGTAACCATGTAGCCCTTGACAGAATACCTGCTGTAGCATAAGGTGTTACTTATTCTTTCTCAGTGCCAGGATTCAAACTACTACCATCCAGAAGAGGTTCTTGTAACTTCTCTTCTGTTTCTTCAACAATGGTGATGCCTGTAGTCTCTTTGAGGGCTAATGCCAACATAAATCCACTGGCAGGGAACATTATCAATGTAAAAAGGTCATCAAGAGGGAGAATACTATCTGGATTAGGAGTGGTGGACGTGAACTGGATGATTGCAGAGATTAAGAATAGTGTATTCAGAATGAAATTCGTAAGCCACCAGAATAGAAAAATGAAGTGTTTTTTGGTTAATTACATGGAGTGTTCTTTAAACCATCGATTTGTGGGTATATTACTCACCACAATATCCACCGCACCCATGTTTATATATGTTTATATATATTAATATTTGATGTTAACTTACCTTTTTTAACAGAAAAAAAATATATACTTGATTTTAACTTACCTATTCCTTAGTTGGAAACTCTTCTGATTTTAACTATTCCTAGGCCAAAATTTGATGAGATTCAAGTGTTTTAACTCAATCTCTTTTCATCACATGTACAGGGAAAGAAATGGAGAAGTGGATGGACTTTCAAAAGCTGGTCTACAACTGAAGAATGGATTGTGGCATATTTAAGAGCCAGCATTCTGAATATTTTCATCCCACTTTGTTTTGAGATTATTCTGGATGGAGGAGTATATAGTGATACTGATGTATCAGAGACTTAGGAGTTACTGGTTTATTTTGGTCATTTAGATGGAAAATTGTTAGAACCTTTTTTGAGAAATCTACATTTAAAACTCTGAGTGTTGTCCAGAGACAAGTTTTTTGCTCCCTTGTGGAAGCCAACATTTGTAATGTTCTAGAGTATCAAGCAAAAGGCAGAAACGAAGTTGTTATTTCCCTCTCTTTTTTTGACATGACAGAAATACTTAAATACATATACAAAATGTACTTTCTATCTTAATATGAATTTCTCCAATGAAAAAAACATGTGAGTCTGCTCCAAGTTATCTAACTGTTTCCCTAAATATATGATCCCAAGTATACCATATTTTTCTTGGATTTGAAGTTGTTTGATTATATTTCTAATTGATGAAGATAATAGAGATAGTTTTGGGGAGTGGAGACTGTTGTCACAAATGTCATCTGTTGCAGCATACAGAACCTAATTCCTGTAGCATATTTGATGTGTTTGCAGATTTGTATGAAGTTTGTATAAACATTTTCAAGTACATCATGTAATTTTAGGTTCAATTTTAACCTTAAGTGTCAAGTTACTATGTACTCCTTTCTCGAAGGACAACTATAGTCATTCATAATGTATCTTTGGAGTCTATTTTGGCTTGCCTCTATCAACACTTGATTAGTTCTTGGATATACATAATTCACAAATAAAACATTTTTTCTTTGTGACTTCTCACCCTATCAGTGAAACTATTTTTGAATTGCTGCTCTTCCTTTCTCATTTTTTTAATGTCAACCATTCCTAAACTTATCTCCATTGTCACACACCCTTCATTATATGTTGTTAAAGGAATGTATACTATGTTGACTTAGCTCATTGATGGACTTATGTAACATCCTTGACCCAACTAAGTGGTTTTCTTGGTTCACTGTTGTACTTATTTTTGGTTTAAGTATTTAGTCAAACACTTGGCTACCCCTCTCCTAATAGAGTCAAATCTGTGTTTGTGTGCTTAGATATTCCTCCACATTTTAACCATGAATGCATGTTACCATGGGCATCATAAATGGTCAATTGAGAAACACCTTGCAGACGCTAATAAGGAGTCAAAATGCTTTGAACAGTCACTAAACAGATCTGATATATATATATATTAAAGAAAGACTATTTTACATGCCTGTAGGTGATAGATGGCATATCTGAAAGTAACCGCCCTTAAACTCAAGGAATGGGATCACTATAATGTTGCAGCAGACTTGTAGAGACTCGTAAGAGATGCACACAACAATTAGAGTTCTGAATTTACAAAGGAAAATCATAAAAGTTCCATCGAAGTGCTTGGTTGAAAATGTATGATTTTTTTTTCCAATGCTATTACAGATCTCCAGGCAACTAGATATGCATTTTTTTTGTCAAAATGTTACTTATATTAATACAAGAAAAAACACAACACAGCAGAAAAGTACAAATCGGATCACCAATATACCTAGAGGATAGTAAGAATGTTCTTAAACCAGATTGAGCGCTGGGATCACAAGCTCTGGCATCACTCTTAATGAGTGCCTTTGACTCTGAATTATATGGTGAACTCATCAAAAAGACATTCTGTAAACAGAAGAACAGATAACATGGACCTGCTAAAGACAACTTCACATCTAATCTTCCAGATCAACTATCTTACTCCTATTTGTTTGAAGATTACTATATGATTCCATTGAATTTCAAAACATGTACATCCATTGGGCTTATAAAGCATATACAGTATGGCAAGAAACTGGAACATGGCTATGCAATGGGTTCCCAATATCATTTATACCAGAAACTGAACTACTGATCATACATAGGCAACTGTAGTGTCATTATACAAAAGAAAAAGGAGGTTTTATCCCCTATCGTTTGTTGAAGCAAGGGGCAATATTAAAGGAGTGCCACAATCCATTCTCATGATCATATTCCTCATTACGCTCTTTAACTAAACATGCAGGGCACAGTTTTCACTTGTATAAGAATTCAATCCCCTTGATTGATAATTTAATTATATTTTATGATATATCTTTAAGGGAAGCATGGAAGACGTGTCTCCTCAATGAGATGAAGAGACATTTCTTTTGAAAAAGAAGGTGACGATAGGAAGCTTTTAGGCTAGGATAAGAACGACGGTCACAAGAAAAGGTTCGACATTAGATTCGCCAATATACATATTCGAGTTCTTCTAGCAACTTAATGAATTATTTAACCTTCACCCTTCCTATTCTAAATGTGTATATTGTAGGGCATGGTGGAATCGAACCACCATCATCCTGCTTTTGAAACACAGGTGCTCTTCCATTGAGCTAACACCCTTTAAAGAATTATGAAAGATAAAAATAAGATAAAAAAATTCAACATGTTCACAATATAAGACGTAAATTTTGCACATTAAGAAGTAATTGTTAATTGTAAGATTTATATTAAAAATGGCTATGTCAACATAAATGGCATGGACTAGCCCTCTTCACTTCCATTGATAGAGCCTTTAATATTATGAACTATCCCAATTTGATTGATTGTGTTTTAAAGGTATTATAACACCCCAATATTAATTGGTGTGACTAGAGCCTTATCCATTGGGCATGAAAAATGGTGGAAAAGGAAAGAAAATCAACAAGGCAATTATAACACTTACAAAACTTAAATATTAATCTTCAAGCTAAGAGAAGCGTCACATGAAGGAAGTCTGAATTGTCAAAGACTTTCATAGACCAAACACACCGACTTTCAGTAATCAAGGTTGGCATGAGTACAAAGTTTTGAAACATTCAGATCAAGACTTGTCGAAATTAGGTAAAGGGATATGACAAGTATCATAGCTTAAGAACTGTCTTGACCTTTAAAAGACACACAATAGCTGTCTTGACCTTTAAATGACAAATTATGATGTTCACAACAATTAGAAGAATATGTTTCACTAAAACTTTTCAAACATTGTTACAAACATTATTAACAAGGACACAATCTCTCAATAGAGCAAGAGTTGAAGACATAATTTTCAGAGTCTAGCAATGTTAGTGATACATTGCACACTTTTATCCATTATAGATTCTCAAACAAACTCCCTGCCAAATGTAGGAAAATCAACTTAGGAGAACAGATAGATCCACACAATTTCATGTATGATATATGCATATTCTTAAGAAAATGCCCAACGATGCAGAACACAAATACATAACCTTATAATGAAAAATTACACAAAACAAATAAAATGGCTATGCAACTATAGCTTAAATGACCCAACCAGAAATAAATAATGGAGAGAGCGATAGAATCCATTCATAGGTCAGCAGAGAGGAAGCAAATAATACAATAGTGTTGTAAATCAATGAATGAAAATAATGGTAAAACTTAAAAGCAAGCAAACTAGCCTTAATCGTTCCTTTCACCCCAGCTTCTTCTAGAGCTTCTCGGCATGCTGCCTGTTCTTTTGTTTCATCATCCTCCCACCCTCCCTATATTAAGAAAACAAGAGTCAAGAAAACATAACAACCCCACTATTATGTTGCTAGATAATCGTATAATAGATGCATCAAAAAGGCAACTAACTTAAGTGCACAACCTGCCATGGTGTTAGAGGTCCTGAACTGCACAAGAATTGAACTTGAGAAAGTTGAATGGTATATTGAATCTAGTAACAACTAAACCAAGACTACTTTATTTGAAAATACAAAGACTAGTCAGTCCTACATACATACATACTAGTGCATCACATGGCACATATTAGTATGCATACATACTAGTGCATCACATGGCACATATTAGCCATATGATATTATAACATTGTCAGCCCATGGTATATCGTTGATGGACAAATGACACCAACAAGAAGAAAAAATTCAAAAACCCCTCTTTTATTAAAAAAGATTACTTGATGTTAGATATGGGTTGTTTTTAATTACACAATAACTAATATTATTCATTATATCTAGCAAAGTCCCAGCGAGCCAAAGAGTAAGAGTCGACTTGAAAGTTGAAGCTTGATAAAAACTAGGCAAATATTCAAGAATTTTTTTTAAAATAAATAGAGGCAATCCCATTTCTGGAAAAATCCATCATTTAGACAATACAATAAAATAGGCATATGTAAATGGTAAATGAAAATCTAAGCATACATATATGATAGCTCTTAAGCCAAATCACTGAAAGTTCATAGATCATAGCATATAGTTAGCAATTAGAAATTAAAAAATGATAGAACAATTATCAATGTAATACCAGAAAGTACAAACTCAAGTTTCAAAGTACTTGCACCAACATGAAGCAGCTTATTTAAATATTTAGAATCAATGACAGCTCTCTGCCCCATGCTCAAGATTGGGAACCCAAGCATCCTGCCTCAAACAAATAAGCCTACTGACTCTTTCTCTATCGAACTAGCTAAGCTCCTTGTCTATAAATTTTGGCTCCTCAATCTCTGCAATCCAAACTAATGGGGGGTTGACTCTAACTCTAATCCAGACCAATGGCTTGAATATCCCTATTCCCCTCCAAACGATGTTCTGAACAGAAGGATTCTAATGAATAAACACTAGGTCATTCACTCATTTTTGAACCAACCTATTACACTTCTTCGATTATATGTGCTGAGGCAGTCTCTGGTTGTGGTCACAACTAAAAGTACTAAAAATTTGGCTCAAAACAGGGATAGCGAACTTCTACAAATCATGTGTATATGACAACCAAAGTCCTCCCACTTCACACTTTGTATATTGCATCAGAACATAAATTAATAATTAAAATCGATAAAAAATTAAAACAAGAATCAAGAATAACAAAATATTAAAGTATCATAAGGCAAAGAAAGCTATATAAGCCAGACATTCTTCCCAACTTGGATTGCTAAATCATAACCAAATAAGCCATCAACATTCCTTTACTTCTAGAGTCACTTATGGACAAAACCCAACAGCCTTCCATTCGAGAGCAGACTCTTAATGCACTAGAAGAGTCCTTCCAACCTTTAATCGAGAGTGAAGGACTCAAAATAGAAACGTTGGGCTAAGATAGTACTCATTAACATGCAAAGGCCCATGCAAGTGAAACTACCACCTATAATCAAAAATCTCCTAAACAGGCTTATATTCTCCTCATTACCCTTATGTGTTGCCCAAATTACCTCGTTCATCCTAACCATGGCCTCTTAAATGTAACCCATAATGGTTTTATCCGGTCCACAATCCTCAATACTTGTGTTGGCTTTGACATTGTTATGACTTTGTTGGAATTTCTCCAAAGAGGGTCATTGTAGAGTCAAGACCAATATCACACTATAACTTCTGTGTTACTAGACATGGTGGAGTCCGCTTCGACCCAAGGATCTAACTTGACTCAATAAGAAAACCAAGTGGAGCCAACACAATTCCAAGAATGATTCGAACTCATGAGTCATAACTGGACAAGTCTAACATGTGAGTCTTGTGAATCAACCCAGTGGTCTAACTATGCTTTTTCTTTTTTTGAATTTTTATGCTGACTGGGCCCACCAGTAAGTGGCTCCGTCAGCATGTCTGACTCGACCAAATCATAGTGGCCAGATGCAGTCTGACTTAGTCAAGTCAAATGCTGATTAGGTTGAATCAGACCGAGATATTAGCTGACTCGGCCTCCAATAGAGGCAGACATCAAGTTTAAACCAATTAGGCCAAAAAAACAAGTCAATCTAACTCGACCAATTCTGATAACAGTGGTATAGAATTAGCATGGGAAAAATGATGTTCTTAGGAATTATGCACAATGTGGGATCTAATACCCCATCTTTTTCGTTGAAGTGCATTTAACTCTGTTGTTTGACAAAATCAACATTACAACAAAAGAACAAATATTCTTTGAAAAATATGTCAATTAAGTAAATCTATACTATCAATCAATATCAATATAATTATATATGACAAAATTTCCCCATCCCCATCTCCGTCTGCTCCTTGGCCCTGTGCATTGTCCTCTCTAATATTGCTTCCACTGACTTGCTCTAGGAGCTCTTCCTGGTGATCCTCATCATCATGTTGATTATCCCCATCATGCATCTGAGTCACCTTATTGAGATTGGACAGCATACCCTTCCTGTACAAGGCATCCAACTGATGAAAATAAGGACATGTCTTGGAATTCTCAGGCCTCTTCTTATTGCCCTCCTTGGTCTTTTTATAATACTTGTTGATGTTCTCCCACTTCTCTTTACACCTCTTTGCACTACGTTTGTATCCAAGAGATGTCATATGTGCAGAGATATCTTCCCATAGAGGTCCTTTAGGGCCAGTTTCTTGGAATTTAGGACCCATTCCACTCCTTGCCTTTATCAATTCAATGACTTCAGACTTAGGCCATCTCTTACTGTTAGGATCAGTGCAACTTAAGTCCTTGTCTTGTTCATCATGAAGATCTTGCTCCTACTCTTGTTCTTGATCGCCTTGATTAGGGATCTGAGAAGAATCAACTAATTGAGTATCGAGCTGGCCTGTAAATTTTTGGAGAAATGACACTAGTGCCAAATCCCTTGAAGCAGCCACAGAGCGTTCCTGAGACCTTAATTCTTGATCCCTATTCAATCTCGCCATTTCCTGCCTTTTCCAGGCCTCTTCTCTAATCATTCCATCATTTTCTCTCTTTTCTATGGCTTCCAAAAACTTTTGCTGCATTTTTTCCTGTTTCTCCATTATTTGTTTCATGAAGTTCTCGAAGAAGGCCATCAGTTTTTTGGTGCCGCTTCATTTCCTTTTCTTGTTATTACTGTCCCTTGGCTCATCGTATTCCTCTGACGAGTCTGAAGAAAAACTAATACCCTCGCTGGAATTAAGATCTGTATTTGCTGCACTTGTTGTACCCACCATGAAATTGCCTCCTAAATTATTATTGTCCTCATTTTTTCTACTACTTATAGGATCTTCTTGAGCTTGGACTCTACCATCTCCGTTGGATATGGTACTGGCATCATTTATGGCTTTGTTGCTGTTATAAGGAGGCTTGCTATTATTGCTAGAGTACAGAGCTTCTAGCTGGTCGAAGAATCTATAGCTTTTTCCATCCTGTCGGCCAACCCTTCCTTCCTTGGATCTTTTGTAGTACTTGTGAATGTTCTCAAATTTTTCTTTGCATTTTTTCGGATCCCTATGATAGCCTAGCTCCTCAAGTCTCCTGATCATCATGTTCACGAGTATAATGTGAGACAATAGCAAACAAATGGGAAGCAGACTTGCAACCTCAGCTAAAACACGAACTCAATAACTCAGACATGATTTCGACAATCTTGGCAAAATGCATTAATACCCTTATGAAGTCTCTGTAATAGTATGAAATGTATTTTTATTTAAATAGATCTATGAAGTTACAGTAAAATTTATATAAAAATTACTATTTAACTCAGGATTGTCTCCACCTGCTATAGGTTCTTCAACAATACTCATGTTTTAAAGTTCTAAAACACCATCTATGTTGACTATCAATACTCAAATTTTGACGACAAACAGCTAGGTATACTATTCAAATCTTCATGAGTGCTTCCCCCTAACTTCACTATGTTTATTATCAATACTCAAAATTTGAAGCCAAATTCAACAAGCTAGATAAACTATCCAAATCCAATGCTTTATTCAGTGCTTCTGCTTTGCTTTATTTACTGATACACAGGATAGTGCTACATCACTTGCACCTCCAGGCTCCACCCGAACATCTTTTTGCAAGCATAGACTTATTTATATTTTCCATCTTCTTGATTCAACTCCTAGGTGATTGATAACTACATAGACAGTGACCTAATTGAACTTTAAGACAAACAATTTGGGCTGCTTTGCGATAGAAAGAGCACGAAGCTTGTAGTTCTGGGTAAATTGACCTACTAGCAGTAATAATCTGCGTCTGGGTAATATTATCCCAGGGCGCACTGACTTCGAGAATCAAGTTTTATGGATTGAACTAAGGACTGCCAACTTGAACACAAATATGGATGAAGTTAGAATTGTAGTTGATAAGGAGATTCACATGTATAATCTCAGTGCATGGGTGAAAAAACTTCATTTATAGAACAACCGAAGATAAAACAACAACTATCCTTGGTATAGTAGCGTTGAGAATGTCATGAGTTCCAATCCCTCCATCTTTAAATCTCCATATACTCTAAGAAGAAGAACTTAGACCTGCTGAAGTATCCCTACAATTGAGGATCATTTGTGATCACGATGCGGCAAGCACCTAGAAATAGTAACAGAAATCTAAAATTTTGTTGAGCCCAAGTGTTGTAAACTCTAAAATCAAGGAACACCTATATATAATATGCACCGAACATGTTATAGGCTTCCGAATCGAGCGAGATCCAATCTGCAAATAGCTAGAATTACTAAGTAGATATCTCAATTAGTGTTGTTTTGAGGATCGAAGTTGATTCCGTGAGACCATGATCTATCTACGAAAACCAATTTACGTTAGGTCACGCAATCGAATTACCAATCAGTATGAGGTAACATTGAAGGAAACATTTGTGATAGATTCAGTTCATCAAGTTCATGTGCTGCAAGGACTAATTTGCATGAGAAACACAGCACAAGGGAGCAGTATATATGCTCAAGACTGATATTCATTAAATATAAATACATAAAGAGCATTGCGTTATAGATATGCAAATATGCAACTGTAATGGAATCGAATTAGCTGCAAGAAAGAAAGAAACTATATACCGTGATACATGCTTCCAGAGAGGCCCCTTGAGGCTTGCGTCTCGGAAATTGGCATCCATTTCAGATCGAATCTTGAGAAGAGCGAGAGTTTCTTCTCTGGGCCATCGATTTCCTGCAGATCCTCCTCCTGCTCCTGCTAGTCTTTCACAATCCTCACCACCCCCAAACACATCATCATCTCCTCCAGCTGCTACAATTTGATGACGTACTGGGGAATGTAGATGACATTTGATGGGTTAAAAGCAAAAATCTAATCGTGCTTTATCCTCGTGATAAAATGACAGAGCAGACATCCTTCTTACTACATTGAAAACTTCACCCAAAGGAAGCATCTAAATCAATCATAAAACTATTTGATGGGAAAATGCCACTTTGAGAGCAACGCAAGAAGAATGAACACAAAACTTCAAGCAATCAAGGCTTATTCAATCTCTACGAGAGAGAAAAAGCCTTGCGTGCAGCATTGGCTTTCCCACTTTCCTCGAGCAATTGAGCGTTTTCGGAGAGAAAAATTGTAATCCAAACGGTTTAGAAGTCATTCGTAACTATTGGCAGGATGAGCCTAATCCATAAATTGATACTCGCAGCAGAGTTGGAATTTTACAGTCAAACTGTCCCCAGAGGTCCAAATCCTGAAGGATATTTTCGCAGCATCAATGTGAAAGGATATTTTAATAATTTGCAGGTTCGGTTCAGAGTATCCAACCATCTATGATTTGGATCACATTTTTTTGTTGATAAAAAATTATACAATTTGACTGTAACAGAAGTAAAAATGATGGAAAATATACAGTGTAACAGATATATTGAAAGGCTTGAACAATCCAGAAGTATTGCAGGACAGGACACTCAGACCATTTTTGTGCAATCTAAAAGTCAAATTTGAAGAATAAAAATTTAAGACCTAACCAATAATTAAATCGTGTCATGTTTGGACTCTAAAGCTCGAGAGTGATTCAATATGGCGTGGGATATGGGGCTTACCTGTTTAATAGGGAGAGCCTTCCGAGTGCAGGAGCTCCGGTGTTGGGTGCAGGAGCAGGAGCAAGAGCTGTTGGGTGCAGAGGAGGATCGGACGAGGGAGCGAAGGGTGCAGAGTGGTGCAGAGTTAGCGCAGGAGGGAGTTTCAAATTTTGGCTAAACTCAAAGCTCGAGAGTGATTCAATATGGCGTGGGATATGGGGCTTACCTGTTTAATAGGGAGAGCCTTCCGAGTGCAGGAGCTCCGGTGTTGGGTGCAGGAGCAGGAGCTGTTGGGTGCAGAGGAGGATCGGACGAGGGAGCGAAGGGTGCAGAGTGGTGCAGAGTGAGGGAGCGCAGGAGGGAGTTTCAAATTTTGGCTAGACGATGAGGGGGTTGGCATGTAGTTAATGCATGGAGGTGACGGCTGGGGACCCGCAGCCACTGATGCCTGAACGGAGGGTGATCGGAGAGGCGAGCCGGAGCCGGAAACGGAGGTTGATCGTGGACGCAACGGAGGCGGGTCCTGTATCCGGCGGACGGGGTTGAAGCACAACGGGGGTGGGTCCTTGGCGGCGGGACGGGGCGATTTGAGTGCCCCATATCCCACGCCCATCCATCGGAGCTACAAGAAAATGGATCCGGGAAAACGCCGTTACGGGAAAGGCGGGACCATGTAGCCACGTCAGCCTGAGAAAGGAATCTGCAATCGGGATAAGGATTGCCGTTGGAAATTATCCAAGTCCACTCGGCTTCAAAACCTGAGCATGAACACAACCTGGCTGCAAGAGAGGACAACTTGGCTTCATAACTTGAGGAGGAGGACGTGTCGGAAGATGTAAATTGTATAAAGAGTTCTTAATTATATAAAGAGCGACATACTATCAAGAGCTGTAATCTACTGTCGTGAATAACATATGATACACAAAGACATATAGCCAAATATTTGTTGACTGATGTAGAGAGTTATGGCTGAATTGTGTGAGAGAAAAGAAATGAGCGCCGGCTGCGTGAAGAAGCCACCGTCCATTGCCGAGGGAGGTTGACATGTTGAAAGAGTCGCTGGTACATTGGTTGAGGAGATCTGCGCAGGGACAATCATCGGTGGAGAAAGGAGAAGCTGCATTGAATCCCGAGAGATAAAATCCATGAAAATTCGTCAAACAAAAATCAAAGGAAGTTTTTGCAGTTGAGAAGAGAGAAGCCCCGCTGCCTGTGAACTTAGTCCGTTGATGGCATGAACTCACTACTACATAGGGGCATTAAGACAATATTTGTGTAAATTGTCTCAACTTAAGACAAAAAAAAAATTGTGTATTGTCTTAAATATTGTCTTTAAGCGAGTGTCTTAAACTATTGTCTTAAATTTAAGACAATAGTTTAAGATGATAATTTAAGACACTTGCTTAAAGAGAATATTTAAGACAATACACAATTTTTTTTTAGACAATTTACACAAATATTGTCTTAATACCTCCTCTATGTAGTAGTATAGAATGCAAATATTTATGATAGGGCACGGTGGAATTGAACCACCAATCTTCTGCATTATAATGATAATGCAGATGCTCTACCATTGAGCTAGTACCCTTGCAATTTCATATACAAAAAGAATATTTCTAGTTTTTAGAGTGTTTTTAAAGCAACGAGCACAATAAACATGAAATACTCTCTGTATTTCACTTATTCGATGGATTGATTTGCAGAATCTGTTATGCAAACCCAATATGTCAAAGATTAACATGGAAGAGTCTGATATGCAGACCAAATATGTCAAAGAATTTGATATCTCACAAATGGATAATTTATGAGCATTGCAGGTCCCTGTTAGTATACAACAAAGCGTCAACTGTCTCCTTCCATGTAAAACAGCTGCATTATTCTTGCAGTCTCAAAAACCAGTCTCTTGCAAATGTTCGACACTTCTATGTTATTCACGAATTCCCAGTTCAACTCATCCAAAGCGTTTTCCATGACATAATAGACATGTTTGAGAGCTTCTTCAGAAATTTCAGGATGTTCCTTCACTATTGAAGCAGTCATCAAGAAGGAAAATGAGATTATATATCAACAACATATGTCTCAAGCTCGAGAGAGGATGCTGCAGAGGTTTGAGGAACATTGGTCGGATAATTATTATTATTATTGTTTAGTCTTAGGGGAGGAGAACATGTATATATGTCTATTATGAATATATGTTGGCCCTGTTCAGGGGTTGTTTTCTTCTTTCTTTTTTCAAATATAAATGGGGTTTCTCTTTCATTTAAATTATTTCTATTTTGGAATCAACTTGACTTTGATTGTTGCATCGACTGGAACAGTTAACTAAATGGTGTTTTACATGAATATTCTGAACTAGAGTTGGATTATCAGCTATTGGATATTGTGGCCAAGACAGGAAGAAGGTTAGAGAATTTGATTTTTCATGATTATGGTGTCGTTGAAGATGCTTTTCTTTCATTTTTTTGAACATGTTAGAGACTAAGATAGATACTGAAGGAACTTTATAATGTTAGTTGGTGAAACTAGGATTCATACTGAACAATGCGTATGTGTATGAGCGCATGTGCAGTTTTGTTTCCAACTGCTTCCTGTATATGGAATCATGGCCTTCATTAGAAAAAGTGGGCTTCATAATCAATCATGCGTGTGTGTGCATTTGTATGATTTTTTTTAAATTTTATTTTTGTATTTATATAAAAATATGATTCGATTAATAGATTATCATTCTTGGACATCTCACTTTGAAGACTTCTAGGTACATGCTTTGGAGACACCATCAACTGGCAATCTAATGCAGGCCGGTGATGGAAAACTCCCTATCACTGGTACATATACACTGTATGTGCAGGCCCGTGATGGAAAGTTTCCTATCACTGGTACATACTCACTGTGTGTATATGCATCATGGCCTTAACTAGGGTACTCTTTCATGCAGGTGCAAATTGTGTGTGCATGGAGCCATGATTAAGTATTCTATGTGTGTGTATATATATAGTCATGGTCCTAACGAGTTGCAGAGTTTTGAGTATGTTGGTAATATAGCCGTGTGTTTATGAAGTTGTGATCATTCTTTTCTGGTAGAGATGTAACAGTGAATAATATAGACCAACTCTATGCTTGTATTTGATTGCTACTCATTTTTTCTGTCACTAGGAGCAACACCATTCTGAAATCAGTACCAGGAGAAACTGCTACCAGTTCTATTTTTGGAGGGTTTTTACAGCTTACTGGGAGATCAGATAAGAAGACAAACTCTTACAGCAATGGAGGTTTCTACATGGTTTTTGCTATTTGGTGCAATAGCAGCATATATGTCATGGTTTTTAAACATGAAAAGTCGTTTGAGAGGCCTCAGGGTGTGGCCACTGGTGGGAAGCCTGCCAACACTAGTATAACACTGTATAGCAGAAGCCAATTCGCCTTGACCTCTCTCAATCTGCATTTATATTTACCATCCAGTTCAAATATTAGAGGGCATGAATGGCATATTGAATTGTAAGAATATGGCTTTATATACTAGGTACCTGATAATTTTTGGTGTCGTTCACCAGATGCCCTGTCAGCCCAAGAGGTGTAGAAATTTGGACTCGTGATCAATTTTGGAGAGTACATCACCTGTAAGAATATCCCCTGTTAAAAAAGTGCTAATGAAAACAATTGTTCCCTTAATAAATATTAAGAAATTCAAAAATAAAATTAATTATGATCAACAATAAGTGGCCTTACCTACAACATCCCATTCAGGCTCTTCTCCAAAGTCAGGATGCAGCAGCACTCTACCCAGATCTGCACTTCACAATGCTTATTATAGTTTACGTTATTTTAAATGTCAGTTAATAACAGCTAAAATGGTTTCGATCTGACTGAATGGTTAATTGTTTAACAGAGGACATCCGTTCCACATTATCGATGGATACCACTACAATCAAACAACTGGAGGAAGTTCTTAAAATTGTGAATGAAAAGCATAATACTTTGTTAATATGAATGAAAATAATATTTACTTTGATGAGAGCTTCAAACCAAATTTTTATTGATATTAATACTAGCAAGCCATATTAATATTAATAATATGGCTTATATACGTCCATCGGCATATATCTATTGTTTAAATGTAGTTGATATACGCCGATCGACGTATATAAGCCATATTATTAATATTAATATGGCTTGCTAGTTGACAGTCGACCTGCGGGAATATTTTTCGTAACTTTTAATATTAATATTACGGTTGTAAAAATATTAATAATAATTATTTAATTAAAATTGTTTTATTATAATAATATATAATAAAAACTATTTAATTATAATAATAATATCATCTCTTATTATTATTATTATAAATAACAAATATTTAAATATATTATAATAATAATAATTGTGTACACATATACTGTTATGGTAAACAATACATCGTAATATGGCATATGTTTTTATAATAATAATAATAATATCTTTTATTATTATTATTATTATTAAAGTTGTCAATTCTCATTATAAAATATTTTCATTTATTATTGTTATAATTATATTTTTTTATTTTCATTTTCAATTATCTTAATTAATTATTAATAATAAATAAATATTTATTATTTATTATTATTATTTTCTTTATTTCATTCATAATTATTATAATTATATTTTTATATTTATAATTGTTTTTATTATTATAAAATATCTTAAAATAAATAATAATAATATTATTTATTATTATTATTATTATTATAAAATATTAAAAAATAATAATAATTATTATTATTATTAGAATTAGAATTGTCAATTCTCATCACAAATTATTTTCATTTATTATTATTATAAATATATTTTATTATTTTTATTTACAATTATTTTAATTAATAATTATTTTGTATTATTATTGCTATTATTAATTTCTTATTTTAATTTATAATTATTATAATTATATTTTGTTATTGTTGATAAATGGGATTATTAATAATATATTATTTATAATTAATTAATAAGGTTATTAATATTTTATAATATAATGATTGAACAATGTTTCACATTTATATATATAAGAAAGTGTTAATCAATATATCATATAACTTTTGTATCCACCACCAAACCGATGCAAAAGTTGGGACCAGACGGAGTTAGGGTTTTGATTGGCGGTCTTTGAAACTGGTTTTGGCGGCCATGGATCCTTCCATGGCCGCCCTCCTCCCTTCTCCCTTGAGTCCGCTATCTGTCTGGCCGACTGAAAGGGTTTTTCCTCCGTTGTGAATCGAATGGTGGCGCGTTAGCGCGGCGACCCATTGGCAGAGAGCCTCGGCTCCCCAGTGGCGGCGGCGGTAGCATAATCGCAGAGGGTCGCAGCTCCTGGTCGGGGCGTTCTTCGGCAGGTTGCGTTGGCAGACTGGTGGACTATCGAGCTTGGGCTCTAGGATCCCACATTTCTGACGGCGTTCAGGTTGTAGAGGGCGCGCGACGGGGTTCCAATGCCCCTGGTTTGCTGAGGTTCGTTGATGGCGGCGGCTGATCACGGCGGCTACTGTTTCCGTGGGCCGACGTTTCTTCTTCTTGGCAGGCTTGGGGTTATCTTCTGCAGATGCTAGTGGCACTGCTTTTTATTCATGGTTTCTGGAAATGTTTTTCTTGTATCTTCTGCCTCTCTTCTTCGGCATTTCTGCTGGCTTCAGAGCCATATATGGTTGCCTAGATTTAGGTTTTATCTGTAGGATTTACCTGAGTTTTCTCTGTATCTGGTTTTTTCATAGATGTAAGTTCGAAGTAGTTTTATTGGTACTACTCAAGAGCATATACACTCTGCAAGAGTGATGATGATCCAATGTAATTTTGTACTCGCAAGATGAAATAAAATTACGCTTTTTTTTCGAGGAAAAAAAAATCATATAACTTTTGTATAATCAAATTTTTAACATGAAATATTCTTTTTGTTTCTAAATATACATTTTCTTTATTATTTTAATATTCTTTTTCTTTATAAATCTATTTTCTTATTTTTATTTACAGTTATTTTAATTAATAATTATTGATTATTAATTAATAATAATTAAATAATTAATAATTATTTATTATTATTATGTGGTTGTTGTCGTTTTTATTATTATTATTAATTTCAAATTTTTATTTATAATTATTATAATTATATTTTATTTATAAATATTTTTATAATTATAAATATTTAAAAAATAAAAATAATAAAAATATTTAAAAATAATAATAACAATAATTATTATTATTTAAAATAATAATAACAGTAAGAATAATTATTATTATTTAAAATAATAATAACATTAACAATAACAACAATAACAATAATAATAATAATAATAATAATAATAATAATAATAATTATTATTATTATTATTATTAAATAGCAATTTTTAAAATATTTTATAATAATAAAATTAATTATAAAAATAAATAAAATAAATTATAATAATTTTAAATGAAAATAAGAAATTAATTAAAATAATAAACATATTAATAAATATTAATTATTAATTTACTATTAATTATTAATTAAAATAATTGTAAATGAAAATAAGAAAATATAATTATTATGCCGATAGGCGTTTTCTTTTAACTTTTGGGGTGGGGGCTGGGTGGGTGATTTATTAGTTTCTTAATAATAGACGGCCAGATTTTAATGTTCCCGGAATATGCTTCGTCTGGTACATTAATTAAGCATTCAGATTTGCTATGTTAAATCACGCGCAGCTTTAAATTGAAACGACGCATGGTTATATCAAATAATTTATTAAAATAATTTCAAATTGTAATGGCCACGTTTTACGTTTTGTGGCCATACAAAACGATTGAAACGCTGGAGTAACCATGAAAGAATCGTAGCCTATCTATACCTGTGCCGTGGCCATTGCATTAAAATTTTAACCCTGTCATGGCGGTGGGGGAAGTGATCACAGGTTAATTTCAATCGTTTCAATCGGTTATCCTGCAATTAGTACCCCAGGCACTACAAGAAAAAAGGCATTTTAGCCTCACATTAGCACCACTATTTGTAAAGGATTTGGGAAATCCTCAATTTTCAAATAGTGGTGCAAAAGTGGTGATAATGTGGGGATACGCAAGTGGTGCTAAGATTTATGGTGCAAAAGTGATGTTTGTAAAAAATTTGATTTTGGTGTTAAATGAATATGTGGCATTCCATGGTGTATGGTGCAAGCCACCAAAACCAATCTTAAGTGGATTGAAGTTTTGTGGTGCAAAACACCAAAACCAATCCAACATGGATTGAGACTTTTTGGTGCAAAACACCAAAAAATAACAAGTGGTGCAAAGCACCATAAAATAATAAATAATGCAAAAAAAATATAAATCACATATTATATATATTTATATATAATATGCGATTTATATTTTTTTCACCACATATATAAATATACAATATATTTTTTTTGCACCACATACCACATGATACTCTCCGTCCAAATACTCTCCGTAAATAAACTCCACCACAAGCCTCAGGTCCATCATAACCTTGGAAATGGGCTACCAATAATCGAACCATCGAATCAGAATGAATCCACCAATGAATCTGGCCCACCATATTGTTGGTCCATTCTTGCAAATCGTAACGACAGTGAGGTATGAAAATTGAAATGACCATGAGATATGAAAGTTGCTGTAAACTAATTTTCATACTTGGACGGCTAGTTTGGAATCCAATAACCCTGAAATTGGAAAATTGTTGGATTTACAGATTGTAAATGACTCTAAAATCATATACCTAAGTAGCACAATTATCATGCACTGTGCGAGCAGTGTTAATTGATATATGCGCTATCCGCTCCAAAATATTAAAATATAGACTATGTACGTTTCGATACGATGGCCATGTATATTATATCACAATATATTTGCATTTAATAATATTGAGACATGATAGTGTATGCCACTATATCCCATTATAAATATCGGTACATTTCTCAGCAGAATAAAGACCAGAATTACATATCAATGCAGATAATTAAACATCGATTCACTTAATTGCCATGAATACTCCCCTCCGTTATCCTGGATTTTGCTCCAACAAAATTTCAACATATTTATTGAAGTATCTCCAAATAGTACAACAAAATTTCAGCATATTTATTAAAGTATCTTCAAAGAGTTGCAATATGAATGAGGAGATTGTAGAGCGGATGAGGCTGTGAGAAGAAGGGAGAATGGTGCTGGCTTGCATTTTGAATACCTTCTCTGGAGGATTTTTTGCTATGGAGTATTCCTGGTACTCTCGAAATAACATTCTGTCCTTCATTAACATGATATAAAATCTTATGATACTCCCATACTTCTCCTCCGATAGCTTCAGTAACTCCATTGAAACTTGAAATGGCGTTGGAGTTAGAAGAGATTGTGCCAGGTTTGCGTCCTGTGGCAGCAAGTAATACATGGAAGAAACAAACTATTTCTTAGTAAAAATGGAAGAGAAAACTATTCTTAGCAAAAACGGAACAAAAAAGGGGAAAATATATTTGAGTCATAAAAAAGTAGACATATCACACACATTACACAGCGGTTACTTGGAATCCAATAGAGAGAAATTGAAGGCTTAAATACCTCATCAGGGCTCTGGTTGTAAAGATGGGACTTGACATGGTCAAGAACCAGTGAAGCAGATGTGGGTAGCTCTGAATCTGCTTACCTATTTAGTAGTATTACTCCATTTTCCAGCAGCCTCGTGAAAGTCTGCACACATCATAAAATTCATGCGCCAATAATATTTCAATTCATAATTCAAAAGGCTATGAGCACAGCATGTAATCTGCATCTTGTTAATATAAGTATCAGGTTTAAAAGAAAGAAATGTCTCCTTCACACCTTCGGATTGGAAGACCTAAGGTAGTTCTGATAGTTTCGAGGTGTAAATGCAGCTATGAAGATTGACTTGCAGATCTTGTTTGGGTACATCTCCATCGCATATGATAATGGGCATCCACCCAAGCTGTGACCTACAAGAGTCACCTTCCATAGATTGAATTCAAAGACTTCAATGTGCCTCAAAGGCCTTGATAAAAGAAAGAATATGTCACATGATGAAGATCACATCTTTTCACATGCCAATATATCTATATTTGAAGGTTAGTATTATTTCAATCCAATGATCCTGATCGACCTAAATTGTCTTATGCAAGGTGTTTGACCCCAAACATTCTAATGATACAAGTACCGACCCATTTAGGTCAATTCCAAGTCTTGTCCATACTAGCCGGCCCTCCTATGCTAGTCAACAGCAATTTCATCCACCGCATAACAAATGGTTGAACATATTGTGCTTTCTAAATATGAAAAACAACAATGCATTGAAAGGCCTTTGACACGCTATTTTGCAGACTTCTCAGAGATATAGTGAGAACATGAAAATCTAATAAATATGGAATTGTATTTAAGATTGGATCATCACCATTTCTAAATAGACAAGGAAAAATTCTCAAAAGAGCATCAAATGCTTGGCCTTTTGTTACCTACTCTTCAACAGCCATAGCTCTTTATGGTAATGACTCCAACAGAACAATAAAGAGAACCATCATGTAAACTTCTAATATTCAACTTTTATAGTAAGAACTCCAAAATAATAAAGAGAACTATCATGTAAAATTCCAATATTCATAACTTGCTTGGAACAAGTTATAAAGAGAACCAGCCTCTTCTCTTTTTCTTTAGAGCAATTGTTCTCAAAACTACGAATGACTAGTTATATTTTAGATAATCCAAGTACCTTCTCATCATTGTCGAGGTTGCTGATATATTGTAGCAGCGGCTCTGCATGGTGTGAGATTGAATTGACTTGATCTGTAGAGGCTTCCCTGTTTATTCCATTGGAGGTGAGATCCAAGGCAGCCACTCTGTGCCCCTGTTGTTTAAGCAGAATGACAATTTTATACCAACACCATGCTCCATGCTCCATGCCCAAGTCCATGTATCAACAAAAAATGTTGTTGTATTCCTTCTCCTTCCTGATCAATTTTAGAAGAAATAAAAAGCTCGGATCACCTAATCATGGGACTCCATCATTGCTTTCATTCTAATGAGAAAAGCAAAAAGCAAAAAACAGAACATAATAGCTAAGGCTGCTGAAGTTTTGGGATTTCTTTACCTATGCATGAATAGAAACAAGAAACAACATAACACAGAGGACCACAACAGTCCTACTACATTGCAACACCATCTTAACTGTTGACTAGAACACTGTTGTGGCCAACTTTTCCCAACTTTTCTGTGAGAATTGATTCACACATATATATACTTCTTAACAAGGTTAAAAAAATTATATTAAAACATTTTCTTAAAGCTTATTTCATTTTAATCCATCATTAACAAAATCAATAATTCACATTAAATAGACACAAGTTAGGAGCGAAAGAGTGGCAATTTCCCTGCAAGGAGTTATAGCTTTTGCATGTCATTAAGCATTTTATCCATATAGGTGTTGTGCCAAGAACTTAGATCATTTTATCCAGTGATAAACGAAGACCAACAATTTTCAAAACTATTGAAGGATGTCACCTTACAAACATTTGATGAGCTAAGTTCGAGTTCGAGTGATGAATTTTCTGGTTCTGAAAATGGTGTGAAGTATTATGTTTTACCTTCTGGCTTGAAGAACCTCTTTTTAAATTATTTAAGGAAACAAACATTATATGTTCTGATTCTCCTTGGAGCCCAAGAGGAGAGGTATATAATCATCTTTCACCAGCTATATGGTTCATACCATTGATTGTTGTTGGGAAACCAATTGAGGATTAAAAGAATCTACAGTTTTCAAATGAAGGAGTGAGTTTGTGTTTGCACTTCAGAATTTGTGTGAAAGATGCAAAGTGCTTGTTACAAGGATTCTCTTCTACATGTCTTTGAAATGAATGCAAAATATTTAACTACTCGTGAAAAGACTTTTAAAAAATTTCATATTCAAATATGTTTTGATATTTTGCATCATTTTCATATTGGATCAAGTCTTCTCGTTGATTTTTTGATCACAAAATGATGCTGAAGAACTGATGGCAGACTTTTTAATAGCTACAGGATTTCAGGGCTAAATTGGTGGCAGAGCATTATTTTGAGATAAATCCCAACTTCAAAGGCATAAGATCAACTATCAATCAAGCAGATCCAAATGTCCAGGATAACAATCAAATCATTTCCAGGAAAAGCATTCAATAGTTATGGATTCAAAGGCAGAGGATCAGAATTCTTCTATTTTCCAGGTGACAGTTGGCCCATTTCCATGTACTAAACTTCCTAAATAATGATAAGATGCAGTAGATCCAACAAACCAAAGAAAAATAAGATTTCAAATTGGAACTTCCCACGCCCACTAGGTTTCATGAAACTCACACATGGATGTTGTGAGATCACTCCTTAACCCTGGATCAAAAGCAAAGGTCAAAAGCAATCCAAAAAAATTCGATACCTGATAACACCAATTCAAGCCAAGCCAACTGCTTTTATTGTGGAAAAAATGATCATTTTGAAAGAGAATGCAATATTAGAAAGCATGATTTAACAAAGCTAAATAAGAAAAAAAAAATCCAAGAAACTACCTTGACAAAGAACAAGATAGCAGTTGTAAACTTAGTGAGCATCACAAAAAAATATAAATTAACAGTAAATACCTAACTCTTCCAAGCTGATAAGAAAGACACAAACATATCTCTAAAAGAAGAGCATGCAGCATCGAAAGCAATGGTTGTTGCATCCTAATAAGTGGCATAAGAAAAACATGCAATCAGATTTCCGGAAGGTTAGTGGGCATTTTTACCAGCACTCAGACTCAGTGCTTTTCTATTGAATTTATTTGGAGGCTGAGGAAGAAAGCATATCCTCTAAGGAAAATAATATTAGCATTTCAAACACCAAGATATAAACAGATCTGGGCAGTTTTGAAAATTCATTAGAATAAACCTCAGTGGCTATGTAGTGGTAAAACTGGGTTCTAATAAAATGTTTCTGTTGTTCTTTCAATATTGGGCATGTTTTGTGTTAAAGGGATTGTCTTCAAATCTGAGCCAATTCTGCGGATAATGAAGAATTCTAGGTTTGTGTTAGCTACAGTAAGATGGCAGACCTGTAAAATTGATTTCAAATCATAGACATCAGTTGTAACACTTCAACCCCTACCACTTCCAGCAGTAACGGTGTTGTATTGCTCCATTTACCTATGGTAAATCTATTTAGATAAAGGTGTATTTCACTGTAAATATCTTGTTAAGAAGTTTACTTAAATTTTGGATTTAATTTCTGAACTAGAGACACGATGCATTGTTTTCTCTAAAAAATTTAACAGGGGTAGTAAACCCTTTTATAGATCATTAAATTTTGATACAAGGTGAAGGCCGCTATTTGGCACTATGCCTCAGGAGAAACCCTGAGATTAAAATCTGCACCAAGTCACTTACATAAAGTACTAGAAATCCAGTTGAAATTCTATTGTGCTTCCACAGAAAACCCTGAAGCTCAAAATTTTTATTACTTACAAAATAGAGGGGCTTTTTAGCCGGTTAAAAAAACATCTATACAATTTTATAATAGATTTAGAGGAAGGTATATCTGACTTGTGAACATAATGGTTCCGGATATATAATATCGAAGAGTTCGAGAATCTCGCTATGCTCCAGTATAAAATGAGTCAAATTTTAAATACTATAAATGACTAGGAAGGCTAGATCCAGACCGTAAATGTACTTATAAGTATATGTTAAAAACAGGGGTTAGTACTTAGCATATGTTAATATACAGGCTTCGATTTAAATGAATAATAGCAAAAAACAAATCTCCACTCTATGGAATTCAAAACTTATATTATAGATAATTTTTCTGTCCATCTATAATACTGGAAATAAGATGCATGAAATTAAGAAATGCTAAGACAAATGACGACAGCGAGCCCGGGTAAAACTGCCCGAAGCTACCAGTTATACATCTAGTCAAGGATAATGCAATTGCAGTTACATTCAACTGTAAATTCCTAAAGAGAATCCAAGTTACTTTCGAACAGAGGAAAAATTAAGTGAATCAGTAATGCCTTCTTTAAAAGTATAAACCCACTTAAATTTACTTTCCCATTTCGACAAATACTTGCTAGGATTCTTTTTACAGAAAAGAGATTAAAAATCTCTTCAATATTCCTTGTTATAGAATTAGAAAAATAAATAAAAAATAACAGAACCCTAGTATCGGCCCAACCGCCACAAGGAAGGAAATCGAAGCATTAGGTTTACAAGACAATTTGTTTTATTTCGGAAACCCTGATTGTAAACAAATTCTTACCATTATTATTATTATCTTAGAGAATATGTCCAGAAAATAGAGTGGAAGAACCTACTCTTCAAATACAGAAAACAGGATTAAACCCTTGCTTACAAAAAGAAAACCATTTGAGTCAAACGCGCCATTTTTGACAGACGAAGGTGACCCTGGACCTCCTTGAAGCTTTAGCTTCCAACTTAGGATGAATTCCAGCTCTTGAAAGGAGTATCGCTTACCAGATGTGTGGCTGTGTAGACACCCCATCGCAACTCCATTCTCATCCTGGTGCCTGTCAGACAGCAAACAAGAAAACGCATTAGTACAATATAACCTTTAATTTTGATACTAGCTCTCGTCTAAATGAAATTCGCTTACCTTTAGAGTCTATGCAGTATGGATATAGCCCAACGAAATAACAATGAAAATTTGTGTGATAAAAACCATAGGGTGTTCGACCAAACCCCACAGTGGTGGTGAGACATGAACCAGTGAGCCAAAGTGGAAATGACATGAGAATACGGTTCCAAGGATTCTTTTCCCTTACGCAGATTTGGGCGCGAACCACTAGCGGGATCACATATCTCATTTAATTGCCTTTAAGTTTTAGAGCTCGGTCTGCCCTTTCAGAAAACTGTAGTAGTAAATGCACTTGTCCGTTTGCCCAACTTACCTGCCAGCTGGAAAAAAAGAGACACGGTGCTCATTTGTATGAGGAAACCAAAGGTTTCAAAAGAACAGTAATAGCTTTGGTCTCCAAGTAATACTTTTGATATCGTGGAAAGGTTAGATTTAGTTAAAGAACACTTTTTATTAACTTGTTAGAGGTGATCTTACATGTAACGTATTTTCTTCATGTTATCTTGTTTCACATATTTTATGCATGGTAAATAAATCTTTATGGTCCCTCATCTTAAGCTATTATGCAGCAATAGTCATTGTGAATATATTTAAAATGATGATATGAAAAAAAAACTAGTAATACTTTATCAAGTAAGTATAAAGAAATAAGTATTTACCTCATGGAGAAATTAGGTCAATCCTGAATTTTATTTACCATTTTACTCACATCGTAAATGGTAAAATGGTTATTGGTTTTGTGCAAAATTTGCTGATTTTTTTCCTTTTCTTTAAAATTTATCATGTGATAGAGTCTCGTATTTTACCTTTGACCATTTGCATTTAAAGTTATGGCAAGCAAAGATCTTTCTCGAAACCAAGTTACTCATCTTCTAAAACCCCAATTGTTAATTGTCCTAATTTGATGAGTTGAGGTCTAATCCTTTTTCTTATTGGTTCTTTAAAAAAACCCTAAATTGGCCTTTCCCTATCTTTCTCAAAGCCAAATGTTTAAAAAAAAATTATTACAAAATTAAATTATAATTTTATGAATGATTTTATAGTTTTCAATTTAAAATGGCTAGAATTTTTGGCATTCTTTTAAGTCTTTATTTAAAAAAAAAAAGTTTATTTTATTTATATCCTTTTTTAAAGGAAAGTTTAGCAAATAAAAAGATAGTTGCATCCAACAAATAAAATGATAGTTACATAGTTGTATCCAACAAATAAAAAGATAGTTTAGCAAATAAAGACATGGAATTAGATGGAATTTTCACGGGACCTGTAAGTAATTTGTAAATCTTTAGCATGTAAGCTAAGTAAGACAATACCCTTTCAAGTTGGAATCTTAACCTCGGCAAAGCCAAGTCTTTCATAAGGACCAGTTCCACAAACAATAGAGCATTTTTCTTTCTTAAGAACTCACAAGATAGGGTGTTGTAAGTAAGATAATCTAAGTTGAAACCCAAGTGGTCTTTTCAAGTCAACTTAAAAGAGAGTATTCAGTAATAAGTGACAATTTTATACTTGGAAATGGTAAGATAACTTAATTTGAAACCCCATTGGTCTTTTCAAGTCAACATAAAAGAGAGTATTCAGTAATAAATAACAATTTTATACTTAGAAATAAAAAAGTTTAATTTTTTTTTGGAGATGTGACACTTAGGGTTGAATGTCAAAGTGAAGAGCTAAAAAGGAGGTATCCTTCAACAGTCTTAGGTGTGATTAAGCCTATTTTCATGGAATTTATATGAACATGTAGCATCTGCATAAATGCTTCATCTCAAGGTAGATTATAATGGAGGAGGGAATAAACCCTTGGAAACAGACCTATGGTGGAGTATTCTTCAAAAGAGAAACAACAGAGACATAACCCCTCTTGAATCTGTCCACGTCATTGTTTTATTTCTATTGATTGAAGAAGCCCATCAGGTCTATCATATATTAGTATATACTATATGATTTAGGGTTGTTCTATTGTATATTTATCATTTAGAGCGACCCCTTTGATGAAGCTTCGATGAAGGGCCATTGAAGGTTTGATATGGATGATTTGGGACTGAATTCACTATGAGAAACAAGCCCCAATCTTGGAGGAAAATTAACAATATTGTGGGAGGTGAATATGTATAAGCAATAAGAGTGTTGAAACGATTGCAAGATACCCGGTGAAAGAGATCCTTAGAGTATGTGAATAAAGGGAGTTGCTCGATGTCAACTGTAGCATAAGGAATTGCTCTAAAATGATAAGCTATCTCAAACCCCTGTAGCCTCAGTTGCACCCGTGAAGAGGGAAAACCCTTGTATCCTTAGCCACACCCATAATGAGAGAAAACCCCTGTAGCCTCAACCACACCCATGAAGATGGTGAACACTTGTATCCTCTGCTGCACCTGTGAACAGGGAAAAACCCTATAGCCTCAACCGCACCCATGAAGATGGCGAACACTTGTATCCTCTGCCGCACCTGTGAACAGGGAAAACCCCTGTAGCCTCAGTTGCACTCGTGAAGAGGGAAAACCCCTGTAGCCTTAGCCGTGCCCATAATGAGAGAAAACCCCTGTAGCATCAACCACACCCATGAAGATGGCGAACACCTGTAACCATGTCGAAGTCCCCCAAGGCCACAAGACTTAGATACACCGTACAATGGATCTCATTATCAAACTACTTTACTCACATGCAAGAAGAGGTGGGCTCGATCGACATAGCCCAATTGGTGTTGAACCTTATCTAGAGAAAAAACTAGGTTGGGGATGCTTAGGTACCAAAAATATTGGACATATTCCTCATTTTCTATTCTATTTGGATACCTTTGCGAAGTAATGCATGGTGCTTTTAGGCATTTTTCATGGCTCTCGATGTCTTAATGGTCCCAAGGCCCTATGATAGGTACATATTGCTCAAAACCACCTAATGGCAGATACAAAATCAATCATAGGCCAATGATACCCTCAAGATCCCATGTGTTATTGGTGGAGGCATTCTTAGCCTTGGATGCTATAATATTCCTTTAGAGGTCGAGGTTTAGGTCTCCTCCATTTACCATGTCCAAGTGCCCAAGACTACAAGACCTAGATATATATCACCATTGGTACCAGATGCCAATTCATTTGTTGTTCTTTGAGGCATTATTCATGGATTTGGGTATCTCAATGGTTTATCTAGGCCCAAAGGCATGATCTTCCTCCCTTAAATGTATTTCCCAAGACCTATGGACACCTACATAATTCTAAAAAAATCTAATGGAACCCACATTCTCAATCATAGGCCAATGGCACCCTCAGCAAGCCATGTGTGGTTTGTGGAGGAAACCTACTTAACCATATATGGATAGAATATTCTCTTAGAGTTAAAGGTTTAGGTCTCCTCCACTAGTCATGTCTAAGGCCCCAAGGCCATAATATCTAGATACATAGTGCCATAAATATCATTGCAAAGCTATGGATGGTGCTTCAAGGTAGTGTTCATGGTTCTTAATGCCTCAACTATTTATTTAGGGACAAAGGCATGCTATTCTTCCCTAAAATACCATTCCCAAGGAAATAAGACACCTACATACTTCTCAAAATCACCTAATGTAACCGACATTCTCAATCATGGCCAACGATACACTCAGGATGCCATCTGTGGTTATGGAGGAAACCTATGACCTAGATGGCTAGAAGATTCCTTTATGGCTTGAGTTTCAAGTGTCCTCCACTAACCATGTCCAAGGTCCCGAGTCATGTGTGTACTACTCAAAACCATCTAATGGTACTGGAACCCTAAATCATAGGTTAATGATACCCTTAGGAGGCTATCTATCATTGGTTGAGGGAACCTTCTTATCCCTTGATGGTTAGAAGCTTCCTTTAGGGTCCAAGGTTCATGTCTCCTCCACTGACCATGTTGAAGGACCCGAGGCCTCAAGACGTAGATACATAATACCACAGCTACTCCTATGAAGACATGCATGGTGCTTGGAGGCATTTTTCATGGATTTGGATTCCTCAATGAGTTTGTTAGGTTTAAAGGGACTGTATTCTTACCTAGAACATCATTCCTAAGGCCCTAAGGCATGCACATATTGAACAAAACCATCTAATGGAACCAACATCCTCAATCATAGGCTAATGTTACTCTCAAGAAGCCATGTGTGTTTGGTGGAGGAAACCTTCTTAGCCTTGGGTGCTGAGAAGATTCCTTTAGGTCCCAAGATTTAGCTCTCCTACCTTGTCCATGTCCAAGGAACTAAGATAACAAGCCCTACATACGTTGCACCATGAATACCCCTGTGAATTCATGCATGGTGCTTCGAGGCATTATTCATGGATATGTATGCCTCAATGTATTGTTTAGGGACAAATACATGGTCTTCTTCCCTAGATGTCATTCCCAATGTGCTAGGACACCTACATAAGGATATTTATTTCCTCCCATGACTCCATTCGAGGCCTCGAGATCCATCCCACTATCCAAAAACCATTGATTGTGCCCATATCCAACTTTAATGGCAAAGATCCACTTTAATGGGTTTATTTTATAGTTCATGGCCTTAATAATTTCTCATTACGCCAATAATCTTATGTTAGGGTATAATTCCCTCAATTTTTTCCCCAACCATGGTCCAAAACCCATCCTTAGTGCAACAAACTACATATTGCCACCCATATCCCACTTTAAGGATAACGATCTCTTACACAGTGCATGATCTCCTATGTGATAGTTTGAGTCATTCTCTTAGCTCAAGCTTCCTAAAACCTTGCTTTAGGGATTAAGTCTTGTGATTCCTCCCACAACTATGTCCAAGGTTCTAATACCCATTACTAGTGTCACTTATATCAATACTCAAATGCTAATGGTGACATTGGCAATTATTGAGTGTGTTTCAAAGCCTCCCTTAGGGCTTAAGACCCATGTTTCCTCCTATGAAATTATACAAAACCATCCATATATAAGTTTGGAAAAACCTCATAATGGCTTGATGTCCTCACATAGGTGTAAATAATACCCCTAGTAGGACATGTGTAGTGATTTGAGGTGTTTCTTTTGACATTGGATGCCAAAAATATTTTATTAGGGGCTAAGGCTTAGGTTCTCCCCCTCAAACATGAGAAGGTACTTGAAACCCATATATAGTGCTTAAAACCCCTTAGTGACATTTATACCCCCAATATTAGGCAAAGGATACCCTTAAGAGGTCTTATGTGGTGTTTCAAGGTATAATTGTTAATTTAATATTTCTATAGGTTTCCCCTAATGTCAAAGGCTCGGGTTTGCTCTTGTAATCATGTTTATGCCCCGAAGACATATACCTATTTTTATTTCCTCTAATTCTCCTCTATATCCCTATTATAATGCCATGGATCCTCTCAAAAATTAATTTGTCTCAACACATCATTATTATCGCTACATGCCTAGAAGCTTCATTTGTCCCAAGGACTAGCTTTCTTCTCTTAACTAGGTCAAGGGAAAGTAGACCTCTCACTATTGATCAAAACCTTATAATGGCAACAATTCCCACACATAGAGGCTAAGAATACTCTTATGAACACATGTGAGATGATCATCCTTCTTGGTCCTAGATTCCTAAAACCTTCAATTAGGGCCTGGTTAAAGGTTTCCTCCCTCAATCATGCCCAAGAGAAATTTAATAAGATTAAAAAACGTATACCGAATCAAATTTCAATTCAAAACACTTTTATTACTATTTTATAATAGTAATAAATTAAAAACAATTGACTTTAATTATTTGTCAATATTAATAATTATGTGTATTTATATGCTTAAATAATATTTAAAAATGAAAAATTGACTTGTGGTGCAAAGTCTCATAAACTAATCATGTGAATTTATTTGTTTAAATAATATGTAGATAAATAATTGAACTTGTTGTGATTGTGGCGTAAAACCTTATAAATTAGTCTTGAGAATTTATTTGAATGAAAAAAAAATGAATTAAGTTATTTACAAAATAATTATTTGTCAATTTATTGTGTTTATGGTGTGAATCATCATAATTAAATCATATTTGTAAATGTCCATGCAACCAATAAGAACTTAACACCACTATATGGCACTTGCCAACCTGGCATTTCTCTAGCCTTAGGATTCCTTTAGCCTAAGGTCATGTGTGCTACTAAAAACCTAATAATTATACTAATGTCCATCAAAAAAATTAATAAGATTAATAAAAATATTCTCAATTTTTTTAATTATTTGTCATTATTACAAATCTTAGGTATCTATTTGTTTAAATAGTATTAAAATGAATAATTGAATTGAATTATTTACAAAATAATTATTTGTAAACTCGTTGTGTTAGTGGTGAAAAGCCTAAATGAATCATGCGAATTTATTTGTTTAAATATTATAAAAATTAATTTAATATGTTGTAATTGTGTTGCAAAAACTCATTAACTAATTTTGATTATTTATTTGAATGAATAAAACAAAAGATAAATAATTTAATTGAGATATTTACAAAATAATTATTTGTGAAGTTGTAGTATTTATGGTGCAAATATTCATAATTAAATCCTACTTGTACATGTCCATGTGGAAAATAATAGCTTAGCACCACTTCACGGTACTTGCCAACAAGGCATTTCTTTTAACATAAATAAAGAAAAACTCAATTTCCAATAATAACAATAAACATTAACACCATATTAACACCACAAAATATAAGTGGTGCTAATACCACCACATTAACACCACAAAATATTAGTGGTGCTAATACTGCCACATTAACACCACAAAGCTATAACTGGTGCTACTACCACCACTTTAGCACCACAAGACATAAGTGGTGCTAACTTGTGGTGCTAAAAGATGGATTTTCTTGTTGTGAGGGAATCTGTAAGGGATTCAATTCAATTGGTTGCCGGTTACAAATTGATAAGCTCGTTTCAATCGGTCGCCGGTTACAAATTGATAAGCTCGCAGTGATAGAGTCTCTTTATCTGCACGCAAAGATTATATCTTCTAAGCGTGGATGGCCGACCCCAATGGACCAGCAAAGTAAGTTACAAGCAAAGTTCCTTCGGTTTTTGTCTTTGGGGATTCGATTGGATTGTGGATCGAGGAAACATTGATCTGTTCTACGTGTCTTTTTTACAGATACCAAGCTCCACGGTTGCGGTGGCTCATGGTCGTCTTCCCTTCTCCTTTGCGTAACCTCTATGGTAATATACACACTGTCTCAAATGTATTTTGCTGTATGCAATTTTCATAAACCTTTGTTTGTTGGGTATTGGCTGTATACCGGCTTGACCATGGTTGAAACTTAGCCCAACCTTAGAAAATTCTATCTTCACTCTGCTGTGGCGAATGAATCTAGCATTCATCTTTCTGTCTTAATTAATCCCCTTAGGCTTGAACGGTTGAACGTGAACTTGCTCTACATTCGGTTCTGTTCTTCGTCTGCTTTGCATTTTGTTTATATCTGTAGCCTTCACAGACCTGTGTAGAACGATTTGTACTTGTTTGGTCCTGTTCGATTGTTTTCTTTCAAAAAAAAAAAAGAATTCACTGCTATTAATAGCGTTGCCGGTGAGGGCGCAGCCCTGGACTAAATGTTGTTGCTTACTTTCTTGATTTCTGGATTATGCAGAGATCAAATTCTCTTTCTAGATTTCCTGATTATGGATTAACTGTCAGGTCACGTTTTCTAAACGCCGAAACGGTCTGCTGAAAAAGGCGTATGAGCTCTCTGTGTTATGCGATGAGGAGGTAGCACTGATAATTTTCTCGAGCAGAGGAAAGCTCTATGAGTTCGGAAGCACCGGCCGGTATGGTATTTGAAAACTTTGGACCCTTTTCTGGGATTCAACGTCTAATGATATTCAACATCGTATTATGCCAAGATCGGTCATAAACCCTATTTCTACAAAATGTTTTTGTTTTCCAGAGGAGCTTATATTCTGCCACAGTCAGCGGTTACACGACCATGTGCTTTGGAAACAGCATCATCCGACTTCAGTTCAAATCTCTCTGAATTGTTTCACAAGAATGGAAAAGAAATTTTGATTTTGGCATCTCAACGGACATTTGGACAGTAGGACGAGTAGCCCAACCCGTCTGTACATTTTACTTGTTTTTGTTTACTTCCATATAATCATAAAATGTAGAGCTGTAATATGTTATTCACTTGCACAATATGGGCTTGATATGTTGATAAATTAAATTTACAATGTGCCAATAACGCCTTTGGAGATGGCCATCGATTACTACTTTTACGATTTCGAAATCGCAGGTTTTTATCAGCTCTTGAAATTGATTTCGAAATCGCAGGTTTTTTATCAGCTCTTGAAATCGCAGGTGTTTACTTGTAATAAACAAAGCATTTAGTTATATAAAATTACCATGCATGTGTTGGGATATTAAAATGTATGTGAAGTGTTGTCTGATGGTATGTTTGTGATGATTATAGAAATATTTGCAGTATTAGTTAAAAGTGTTTTGTAGCTCAGTATGGTGGAGAGGTCAGATAGATAAATAAAATGTGTAATTTTGAGGTATTTGATTTGGTATAAAATGAATCTATGTTTAAATTGCTGAGGTTGAGAGTGTAAGCCAAGGTAAGATGAATGGCCCTCTGGCAATACCCTTCATTACCCAGATCATGGAAACAACATTCACCAGCATTCCTAGTATGCTTTCACCAGCCTGCCCATTCATAGTTTCTTATCCCAGCTCACCAGCCAGCAATCAGCGAGACCCGCCAGCCATCTCTTTTTAGGGCAATTGTCTTTTTGAGGAGGTTAGACTAAAGTAAATTTGCCTGATTTATTTGGAAGGGAAGGGGAAAATTATCTGGAAAAGCCATCTCAACTAACGAGGCTTTATGGCTAATCTTAACTGACCTACCCAAGCCCAGCGTCAAATTCCTGGGCCAGCTTCAAATACCTAACCAATGAACCAACAGTACAAGTAATATGTAAATTATTATGTTTGAGAAATTTTGCTTGAACATTGTATGATCAAAGCAATCTTAATAACTATTATGATTATTATTATTTTAATAAAAAAAAAAATTAAACCTAAATCATATAAATAAATAAAACAAATTGAAAATCCTAAAATATGTTTTTCAAGACTACGTCCATCTATGATATGTTTAAAAGTAAGAAGATGTTGGTAGACTGAGGCTAAAGTTATTGATGTTCATAATCCACACCCTCTACATGATAGCAGTTCGAGGAATATTTTTGGTTTTGTTTAATGAAATGGACTCTTAACATCATGGTGCAGTATCTCGGGCTTTTCTTCTTCATGAAGGTATTGCAACCCCACAGCAACCTGCCATGCTATGTCCAGACAAGCTGACCAAGATAATGGATTTGCAAGTCCCCTCGCTGTGTGAAATCGATCATACAAACTCCCATTGCAAATGAACTCAAAGACCAGAATTCGCTCATTTGCAGATGCATCACTCAGAATTATTGAAAGAAAAATATAGAAACAGAATTATAAACGATAAAGAAATCACATTGTGAGTTACTAAAACCCACGTTAACCTCAAAGGTAGGGTTCAAAGAAATCACATTGTGAGTTGCTAAAACCCATGTTAACCTAAAAGGTAGGGTTCAAAGTTTTCTGCAGATTGAAACAAAATTGATTAATATTTTTTTTTATAGATAAACAACACGATTTAGATGAACATATAAAGAACAAACTAGATTAACAATAAATGAAATACAAAACCAAATTAATATTTGTTTTTTTATGCCAGGGTTTTAACCTTCAAAATTCCTCTCATCGTTTTGACTTAATTTCTTAAATTTGACATAAATATCACTACGAATCAGCTTTAAATTAATATGCATGCTTTTAGATGGGAAAGCCAATACTTTGAAAGGACTTTGTATACCCTGCAGGCAAATAACCCTTCACAAAATATTTTAGTATAAAAGCTCAATGTTTTTGTCTTTCTCACAACTATGAAAATCATACATGAACTTATAAATAACTAAATGTATTTATTTATTTATTTTTGTCTGAGATGGGTGAGTTGGTTAAATATTTGAAGTTTTAGATATTTTTTTTTTCAATTACTTGAAATGTTTTTCTAATATGGTTATTTTTTATTATTTAAATTGTAACTTTTAATAAAAACTGTATTAATGCCTCGAAGATTTATGCAAGAATGTTAGAAGTTGTCCAGGATTTATGCAAGAATGTTAAATGTCTGTTATCTAAATTAGGAATTGGTTGTGAATCGAGATCTAGAACTTGTCCAAGATTTATGCAAGAATGTTAAATGTTTGATATCTAAGTTAGCAATTGGTTCTGCAAATCGGTGAAAGACACTATTAAAAGAAGAGTAAAAAAATACAACTTAGAATGTTTTAAGCATTTCTGTTACTGTATGGGCAAAGATGTTTGATATCTTTAAGTTTTGGTTCTGCAAATCTGTGAAAGCCACTATTAAAAAACGAGTCATAAAATAGAAGTGAGAATTTTTTAACCATTTATGCATGCGCAAATAATTTTTGTTTTGTTGGACATTGAATATAGCAAGAAAAAAATTGTAGATATCTAAAATTTTAATCCAATCTATTCAGTTTTACAAAGATTTATGTTTTGTTGTATTGAGCATTGGATATAGCAAGAAAAAATTTGTAGATATCTAAAATCTTAATAGACTCTCTTAAGTTTTACGGTTAATTAAAATCTTTGTTATTTATATTTTGTAAGTTTTTAAAAATCTCTATCCATTTTGAAATTGTTTATTTCAAAACTTAAAATCTATATCCATTTTGAAATTATTTGTTTCAAAACATTTTTTTTTAATATATCACTCTTAAAGTGAAAACCAAAAAACACAAAATGCAAATAAAATAATTATAAGATGTTGTATAAAACTATTAGAAAATAAAAACTCAAACATGGAAGAGGAAATAAAACACAAATCATGAAAGGGAAAATAATAGTACTGTACAATCACATTGAAAACCAATGTCAATCTCTTAATCTTTGTTTAAATTCCGTTAAAATATTTAGAAAAACATACTATTAAACCTCAACATATTTTTTAAGAGTTGTTGAGCGGTACACAAGTTTAGATGCATTCAAAGATATTTTTATTCATGGCAAAAACATTCAAAAATTAAACATTAACCCGTGCATATTGCATTAATTCTAAGAAACTATGTAAAACACAAGATTCTTTCGTATATTTATTTTAATTTTTTTTTATATATCATTTTTAGTTTGTTTGTATATTTATTTTAAAACTTTTTTAATTCCTTCTTAATTTCATTTAAAAAGAACTCCTTAAATAACACATGAATGAATTGAGCGAGCTTATGCTAAGTTAGTAAATAATTTATTATTTCATTCTTTCTATTTTGAAGCATTCAAATAACCATTATTGTTCTAATATTTAATATATTTTTCATAATTATTTAATTTTATTTTTATTTTTATAAATATTATTGTTGTAATCATTTAAAATACTTTTTCTAATTATCTAATTTTATTTTTATTTTTAAAAACATATTTATAAAAATCTATAAAAAATAAATTAAAATTAACATTTTATTTTGAAAATTAAAATACATTTATATTAATCTTTAAAAAATAAATTAAAATTAACACCTTATTTTCAAATATTTTCTAACTATCAACCATAATCTTATTTAATTAAAGATATCAAACTTTATGGCTATCAAACGTAACCTTATTTACTTAAATATATCCAACTTTCTCTCCATCAATAGATATATAAAAAAATTATCTTAATTCACAAAATATAAAAATAATATTAATTTTAAAAAAAAAATACTAAAGATTTAAAAAATATTTATCAAATTTTAAGAAATCAAAATAATTGAAAATTAAGTAAAATTGAAATATTACAAACATTTTATTTATATTAATTTTGTTAATAATAGTAAAATAAGTAGTACTAACAATATGACCAAAGTTCATGAAATTGGTTCAACCATGGTCAATCATAAACAACTATAGTCATTTATGGTCAGTAAAGAACAACCATATTCAATGATGAATAACCATAAATAATCATGGTCATCCATTGTAGACCATGAAAAATCATCGTCAATAAACTATGGTCAACTATGGTCAACCATCGTGAATCTTGGAGAACCAAAGTCAAACATGTTCAACCATATTAAATCGAATTCAACATGGGTCAATGATATTCAACCATGGTCAAGCCTCATCGACCATTGTCAACCATAATAATTCGTGGTTAACCATGGTCAACCATGGTTGGCCTAAGTTAACCATAGTCAACCATGGTCTATCACAGTTTTCTATGGTAAACCATGTCCAACCAAAGTCAATCATGGTCAATTAAAGTCAACTATAGTCAACCATAGTCGCCCATGGTCAACGATGTTCACCCATGTTCAACAAAAGTCAAACATGGTCTACCATGTTAAACATTGTTCAACCAAAGTTAACTATAGTCAACCATAATCATCCATAGTCAACCAAAGACTAGTAGGAAAAACCATAGTCAACCAAAGAACAATAGGGAAAACCATGGTAAATAATAGGGAATCATGGTCGACCGAATTCAACCATGGTCAACCATCTTAAACCATGGATAACCAAAATCAACCATAGTCAACCCATGGAAACTAGTGTCAACCATAGTCAACCATGGTCAACCATGTTTAACCATTGTCAACCATAGTCGACCATGCTTAACCAAGGTCAAGCAAAGTCAACGATGGCCATTAAGAGTCATCCATGGTGAGCCATGTCAACCAAAGTCAACAATAGCCAATGAGAGTCAGCCATGGTGAACCAAGTCAACCAAAGTCACCCATGGTTAACCAAAGCTAGCCCTGTTTAACCATACTCATCAAAATTCAACTATGGTAAACAAAAGTCAACTATAGCCAACCAAAGTCAACCATGATAAACCAAAAGTCAAGCATCGCCAACCAAAGTCAACTAATGTCAACCATAAACAACCATGGTCAATGATGGTCAACCAATGTCAACCATGGTCAACCATAGTCAGATACAATGAAAAATGGTCAACCATAGGCAGATACTATGGTTGACTAATCACTCTTTGTATCTGACTATGGTTGACCATGGTTGTCATTGGTTGACCATCGTTGACTATGGTTGTTTATGGTTGACCATGGTTCACATTGGTTGCGCATCATTGACTTTGGTTTACCATGGTTGACTCTACAATGGTCAACCAAAGTTAAACATAGACAACCAAAAGTTTATGGTCAACTATAAAGAACCAAAAGTCAACCAAAGTTAACTATAAACAACCAAAACTAAAACATAGATCACCAAAAGTCAACCATAGCAAACCAAAAGTCAACCGAAGTTAACCACAGACAACTAAAAGTCACCCATAGATGACAAAAAGTTTATGGTCAACCATAAACTATCCAAATTCAACCATGGTCAACCATGATCAACTAAATTCAACCATACTTTACCATGGTCAACCATGGCTGCCAACCAAATTATACTAAAGGTCAACCAAAGTCAACTAACACCAACCATGGTAAAGTAAAGGTAAACCAAAGTCAACTAACGTCAACCACGGTAAACCAAACTAAACCAAAGCCATCAATGGTCAGGCAAATTCAACCATGGTCAACCAAAAGTCAACTTTGGTCATCCACAGTCAACCATGGTCAACAAAAGTCAACTAAAGGTCAACCAAAGTCAACTAATTTAAACCATGGTAAACTGGAGTCAACTATAGTCAACCATGCTCAGCCATTGTCAACCAAAGTCAATCATAGTTAACGAGAGTCAACCATTGTCAACCATGGTCGACAAAAGTCAACATGGTCAGCTAAATTCAACCATGGTCAACCAAAGTCAACTATGATTAATGAAAGTCAACCATGGATCACCATTCTCAACCATAATCAACCAATGGTTGGTCATGATCAACCAAAGTCAACTACGGTCAACCATTATCAAGCATAGTCAACCATGAGAAACCATAGCCAACCATAGTAACCCATGCTCAACTAAAGTCAACTATGGTCAATCAAAGTCAACTAAAGTCAACCATGGTCAACCAAAGGCACCCATGGTCAACCAAATTCAACCATTGTAAATCATGGTAAACCATAGAGAAGTGAACCAAATCCAACCATGGTAAACAAAACACAATGATGGTCAACCATAGTTAACCAAAGGTCAACAAAAGTCAACCATCGTTGACATTGGTTGATCAAACATGGTCAAATATGGTCAAACATGGTCAAATATGGTCAGCCATAGTTGAATATGGTCAAATATTTCTAATAATGCTAAATATGTCTAAATATGTCTAATAATGCTTGATCATGTTTAGACATATTTGACCATGGTCAACCATGGTTGATCAACCAATGTGAGCAATGGTTGACTTTTGTTCACCTTTGGTTAACCATGGTTGGATTTGGTTAAAAAAAAAATCAAATTATTATTATTGTGAATCCTTATTATTAATTATTTTCATTTATTATTATTTTAATATAAATATATTTCTTATTTATAATAATAATTATTATTATAATAAAATATTTTTTTTATAATTATTATTCTTATTATAATAAATAATTTCAATATTTGTTATTTAATAATAATAATAATAATTATTATTGTTATCATTATTATAAATAAATAAATATTATTACAAAATATTTAATTATTACTCTAAATCATTTATAATCTAATTATTTTAAACAAAATTATAATCTAATTATTTTAATAACATAATTAAAATACTATTTGTTATTAAATAATTAATTAATACTATAAATTATTTATAATTTACTAATTATAATTATAAAATAATTATTTTTAATATGGCTTAGTAAGATTAGTTTACATTAGACATTAGACATGAGACATTATTCAACATTATCAAGGATTATTAAACATTAAACATTATTAAACATAACAAAATATAATCATAGTAATTATATTAATATTAATAACAAAAGTCAATTGACTTAATAATTAATAACATAACAAAATATAATTAGTAACACGGCTTGCTAACATTAGTAATATTAATATACGTATATAAGCCATATTAATCATTATTATTATTATTATTATTTTTAAATATTTTATAATAATAATAATTTTTATTTTTATTTTTTTTATTTTAAGATATTTTATAATAATAAAAATAATTATAAATATCAAAATATAATTACAATAATTATGAATGAAAATAAGAAAAAAATAATAATAAACAATAAATAATAAATATTTATTTATTATTAATAATTTCTTAAGATAATTATTAATAATAGTCAACCATAAGTAAGTAATGCCAACCATGGTCAAACATAGTCAACCATGGACAACCATGGTTAACCATTCTCAACCATGATAAACCAACGGTTGACCATTGTTAAACATAGTCAATCATAGTCAACCATGATTGACCATGGTCAACCATAGCCATCCATAGTAACTCGTGGTCAACTAAAGCCAACTATGATTAATCAAAGTAAACCATGGTTGACCAAAGTTACCCATGGTCAATGATGTTCAACCATCATTGACCATAGTAATATTTATTTTTTAATAATAATAACAACTAGGAACTTGATATCATGGAGTTTGTTCCAATATGCTCTATGGATATCTGTCCACTCTGTACTTTTTCTTTTACAACTAGGAACTTGATATCAATGTATTTTGATTTTGTAGAACTCCTGTTGTTATTGGAATATAAAACTGTTGATTTATTGTCACAAAATATCTTCAGTGGTCTTTCAATACCATCCAGAACACGCAGCCCAGTGACAAAATTTCGTAGCCATATTCCTTGATTGGATGCCTCATAACATGCTACAAACTCTGCTTCCATGGTGGATGAAGTTATGAGTGTCTGTTTGGCAGACCTCCATGAGGCTAGGAATATTGTCCTTGAGGAGGAAGAGGGATCTACTATTGTTTTTGATAATGTACAGGTTTCACTACCTATCATTGATCAAGAAGTAAATCAGGCTATATTTATCTGTTGGCTGGTGGAGCAATTTCATGGAGGTCTGCCAAACAGACACTCATAACTTCATCCACCATGGAAGCAGAGTTCGTAGCCATATTCCTTGATTGGATGCCTCATAACATGCTACAAACTCTGCTTCCATGGTGGATGAAGTTATGAGTGTCTGTTTGGCAGACCTCCATGAAATTGCTCCACCAGCCAATAGATAAATATAGCCTGATGTGGATCTTCTGCTGTCTTGGCATCCAGCAAAGTCGGAGTCGGAATACCCAATGATCTCTAACTGATCCGATCTCCTATATGTAAGCATGTACTCTTTTGTTCTCTGTAAATATCTCATAACCCTCTTGGCTGCTCTCCAATGATCCATTCCAGGGTTACTTAGATATCTGCCTAACATGCCAACAATGTACGCAATATCCGGACGTGTACATACCTGAGCATACATTAGACTCCCCACAGCCGAAGCGTAAGGAATCTTCTGCATTTCTTGACTTTCTAAACTATTTTTAGGGCATTGATTAAGACTGAATTTGTCTCCTTTAGCGACAGGGGTATCACCTGGTTTGCTATTTTGCATGCCATACCTTTGGAGGACTTTATCAATATAGGTCCTTTGTGACAATCCTAAAATACCCCTAGAACGATCTCGGTGTATCTGGATTCCTAAGACAAAGGAGGCATCACCAAGATCTTTCATCTCAAAATGTTTTGATAAAAAACTCTTGGTGTCGTGCAATATGCTAATATCATTTGTGGCTAGCAATATGTCATCGACATATAAAACCAGGAAAATATACTTACTCCCACTGAATTTGTGATACACACATTCATCCATAAGATTTGCCTCAAAACCACATGAGACAATAATTTGATGAAACTTGAAGTACCACTGACGAGAAGCTTGCTTGAGCCCATAAATGGATTTAGTTAATTTACAAACCATATTCTTTGAGTCTTCGGACACAAAATTTTCTGGTTGTACCATATAAATTGTTTCATCAATGTCACCATTGAGAAACGCTGTTTTAACATCCATTTGATGTAACTCAAGATCATAATGTGCAACTAGTGCCATGATTATCCTGAAAGAGTCCTTCGTAGAAACTGGAGAGAAGGTCTCTTTGAAGTCAATTCCTTCTTTTTGAGTAAAGCCTTTAGCTACAAGACGTGCTTTATATCTTTCTACATTACCATTTGAATCCCGCTTGGTTTTAAATATCCATTTACAACCAATGGGCTTCGTACCAACTGGTAATGGGACAAGTTCCCAAACTTTATTGTCTTGCATAGATTTGTACTCTTCATTCATGGCTTCAATCCATTTCTGAGAGTTGGAACTTTTCATGGCTTGCTGGAAGTTGATTGGATCATCTTCCATCATTCCACTTTCTACCTCACGTTCCTGGAGATATACGATATAATCGTCTGAAATTGCATTTCTCCTCTCTCTAGTGGATCTCCTTAATGGCATATTTTCTTGAGGTTGTTGAGTTTGTTCTTCAGGAGCAATGTCCTCATTTGCAATTAAGGGTTGAACAATATTGTCTGTTGGTTGAGGATCCAAATTTACTTCTTGATCAATGATAGGTAGTGAAACCTGTACATTATCAAAAGCAATAGTAGATCCCTCTTCCTCCTCAAGGACAATATTCCTAGCCTGATTTCTCCCCCCAAACTCAACATCCTCAAAAAATGTTGCAGTTCCCGTCTCAAAAATTGACCTAATAGCAGGATCATAAAATTTAAAACCCCTTGATCGCTCTGCATAGCCAATAAAGTAGCTACTAACTGTTTTAGAGTCCAGTTTCTTTTCATGAGGCTTATAAGGTCTCGCTTCAGCTGGACATCCCAAATATGAAAATGCTTTAAACTGGGCTTTCGACCCGTCCAAAGCTCATAAGGCATTTTAGCAGCCGCTTTAGTTGGCACCCGATTTAGGATATAAGCTGCCGTTTTGAGTGCTTCACCCCAGAGTTTTTCGGGTAAAGTAGAATGACTAATCATACTCCTTACCATGTCCTTAAGAGTTCGGTTTCGTCTTTCTGCTACACCATTCATGCTAGGTGATCCTGGCATGGTGTATTGAGGGATGATCCCACATTCCTCTAGGTATTTAGCAAATGGTCCTGGACGTTGTTCACCTGATCCGTCATATCTACCATAGTATTCACCACCACGGTCATATCTGACGCTCTTTATTCTTTTGTTGAGTTGTAACTCAACTTCTGTTTTAAATGTTTTGAACACGTCCAATGATTGTGATTTCTCATGTATAAGAAATAGGTAGCCATATCTTGAATAGTCGTCTATGAATGTTATAAAGTACTGTTGACCATTCCAAGATGCCGTAGGGTATGGTCCACAGATATCTGTATGAATTAATTCTAAGACGTCTGTAGCTCTATTGGCACCTAATTTCTTTGTTTTGGTCTGTTTTCCTTTAATACACTCAACACAAATATCAAAATCTGAAAAGTCAAGTGATTCCAAAATCCCATCGGACACAAGTCACTTGACTCTAGATTTAGAGATATGACCTAGGCGTTTGTGCCACAATGAAGCCGAATTATCTTTATTCAATTTATGCTTTGTACCTCGTGATTCCACATGCAAGGTTTCATTATAGGACGGAACAGTTTCCAACAAATATAGATTATCATAAACATTAAGTAAACCGGTTCCAACAGCATTTGAATTAATAGATAATGTAAATTTATTGTTTCCAAATGAACAACAATAACTTGATTTGTCCAAAACAGAAACTGAAATTAAATTCCGTCTGAAAGACGGTACAACAAAAGTATCTATTAAATCCAAAAAATAACCAGATTTCAATAATAATCTAAAGTGCCCTATTGCCTCTACTTCTACCGACTGACCGTCTCCGACATAGATGCATCTTTCAGCATCACTTGGTTTTCGGTAACTCAGGCAACCCTTTCTTAACACGCCAAGCAGCATACTTGGTACATTCCTTCTTAGTATGTCCATGCTTATTACAGAAGAAACATGTTACCTCAACTTTCTGTTTCTTTTGTTCTGGACCCTTAGAAGCAGCAACCTTATTATCCTTATTCTTTCGTTTGCCCTTATCCTTGGAAGTGCTAGCCAGATGAGCACTTTCGGTCTTGTCTTGCTTCAATCTCTCTTCCTCTTGCACACAAAATGAAATGAGCTCATTAAGAGTCCATTTATCCTTTTGACAGTTATAACTGACCTTGAATTGATTAAATTGTGCAGGAAGAGAGATGAGAACCAAATGCACAAGTAAATCATCAGATAACTCGAGTTTCAAAGCCTTAAGTTTTGAAGCAAGATGAGACATCTCCATGATGTACTCCCGAACATTACCCTTGCTTTTGTACTTCATTGAAATCAAGCTTGCTAAAAGCGTGCTCGTTTCAGCCTTATCGTTTTTGGCAAAACGTTTCTGAATTTCTGCAAGGAAGTCACTAGCATTAGTAACCTCATCGGTTACCGCACCCCTGAAAGCTTCTGGAATGTCGTGCTTCATGATCATAATACTTAGCCTATTTGAACGTTCCCACTTACCCCAATAAACCTCATCCTCTTGAGTACTATCCTCATTGAGTTCTTCGGGTTTGGGCATTGTCAAGGCTAAGTCTATATCCATGCAGCCGAAGAGAATCATCATATTCTCTTTCCAGTCCTTAAAATTAGTCCCATTTAACATAGGGACATTATTGATGTTGGCAGATATAGAAGTAGTTGATATAAAAGCTGAATAGAGAACAAAATAAAATGAATCAAATAAACCATCATGCTCACATAAAATAAGCAATTAAACACATAATCTTTAAATTTAAAAAAAAAACAAATTATGACATTTCAAGATACCTAGCACAACATTAATATCAAGTCTTTGGACAGTAATATTAACTGTAAGTGGTTCTCTTGTTGTAGTGATCAAACATTGATGATAAGTTATGTCAAATAATAAATCTATCTTTGGATTGATTTATTATTCACATTAAGTTACCTTTATAATCATCACATATTTATCACCACAGGTATGAATGCAATTTGACCAAATATTAACTTTCCTTTGGGCCAGTCAATACCCGCATGACTCACATACACACAAATATCTAACACCCCGAACAGACTAATCTACACGAAAGATGTCACTTTGGTGATTTTCCGCTTTAATTAGCCTATTTAAAATGCTAGATCAATAACTTAAATATTAATATCATAAAATGCTATTAAATAATAATAATAATAGTAATAAAAAATCAAATTCAAATTCAAATTCACAGTTTTGATCAATAATTATATACTAAATACAATAACTGTGCCAAACCAAAAAAAAATTATTTAATACAAAAATTAAATTAAAACTTAGTATATTATTATAAGAATATGATAAATATTGCAGCAGCAATGGATAAAGGCGTTTTATACTCATATACATATATATATATTTGAAACTTTAACAGAATCATCACCTACTATTCCCAAAGAAATTTCTAAGATAAATCATTGGAAAGGTAATACTTTTGACTTCAAATACAAATTTTTCTGCACCTCTTTTCTTAACCAATGAATGTATCTATGTATACTCTTATAGAAAAAATAGCTAAAAGCACAGAAAGTAGGAAAATTTCCAAATGTATTTATGTATATTCTTATATTAATACAATCGATTTTTATTGACTTTATCAAAATGATCCATTGAATCCATTGACAAATATATATATATTAAATTAATAACTCAAAGAATTAATCAAGAAGTACGCTCTGATACCACTTGTTAAAAATCAAACAAAATGAAAAACCTAATTTATATATACTGGAAACTCCTGATTAAAACAATGAGTAGAAAATTAATAGCGGAAGCATACCTGAATCCATTGAAGGAGAAACCTTACAGGAAGAGAACCCTTTGAGATGGTCTTCCAATTCTAGCCACTAGATTCTGTGTCAACTTCTCTCTGAGAGGATTTTCAGAAATTGGAATGCGTCATGGTAGAATGGGGACCATAACCCTATTTGTAAACCGCTAGGGCAGTTTTATCACAATAACCGCTAGGGCAGTTTTAATTTTATCACAATTATATTTCCGCCCCTCATAGAAATAATAATTATCTAATGGTATCTACACAATAATCTCATGACAATTATACCCTTAAGCCAATTAATCAATTATTAATTAGATCACTATATTTAGGTTTAATTAAATGATAGCACACACATTTTAATTATTTACATGTGTGGCCCAAATTATAGATTAATTACAACAATTAATCTAACATGGGCAGGCTGGTGAAAGCATACTAGGAATGCTCGTGAATGTTGTTTCCATGATCTGGGTAATGAAGGGTATTGCCAGAGGGCCATTCATCTTACCTTGGCTTACACTCTCAACCTCAGCAATTTAAACATAGATTCATTTTATACCAAATCAAATACCTCAAAATTACACATTTTATTTATCTATCTGACCTCTCCACCATACTGAGCTACAAAACACTTTTAACTAATACTGCAAATATTTCTATAATCATCACAAACATACCATCAGACAACACTTCACATACATTTTAATATCCCAACACATGCATGGTAATTTTATATAACTAAATGCTTTGTTTATTACAAGTAAACACTTGCGATTTCAAGAGCTGATAAAAAACCTGCGATTTCGAAATCAATTTCAAGAGCTGATAAAAACTTGCGATTTCGAAATCGTAAAAGTAGTAATCGATGGCCATCTCCAAAGGCGTTATTGGCACATTGTAAATTTAATTTATCAACATATCAAGCCCATATTGTGCAAGTGAATAACATATTACAGCTCTACATTTTATGATTATATGGAAGTAAACAAAAACAAGTAAAATGTACAGACGGGTTGGGCTAATCGTCCTACTGTCCAAATGTCCGTTGAGATGCCAAAATCAAAATTTCTTTTCCATTCTTGTGAAACAATTCAGAGAGATTTGAACTGAAGTCGGATGATGCTGTTTCCAAAGCACATGGTCGTGTAACCACTGACTATGGCAGAATATAAGCTCCTCTGGAAAACAAAAACATTTTGCAGAAATAGGGTTTATGACCGATCTTGGCATAATACGATGTTGAATATCATTAGACGTTGAATCCCAGAAAAGGGTCCAAAGTTTTCAAATACCATACCGGCCGGTGCTTCCGAACTCATAGAGATTTCCTCTGCTCGAGAAAATTATCAGTGCTACCTCCTCATCGCATAACACAGAGAGCTCATACGCCTTTTTCAGCAGACCGTTTCGGCGTTTAGAAAACGTGACCTGACAGTTAATCCATAATCAGGAAATCTAGAAAGAGAATTTGATCTCTGCATAATCCAGAAATCAAGAAAGAAAGCAACAACATTTAGTCCAGGGCTGCGCCCTCACCGGCAACGCTATTAATAGCAGTGAATTCTTTTTTTTTTGAAAGAAAACAATCGAACAGGACCAAACAAGTACAAATCGTTCTACACAGGTCTGTGAAGGCTAAAGATATAAACAAAATGCAAAGCAGACAAAGAACAGAACCGAATGTAGAGCAAGTTCACGTTCAATCGTTCAAGCCTAAGGGGATTAATTAAGACAGAAAGATGAATGCTAGATTCATTCGCCACAGCAGAGTGAAGATAGAATTTTCTAAGGTTGGGCTAAGTTTCAACCATGGTCAAGCCGGTATACAGCCAATACCCAACAAACAAAGGTTTATGAAAATTGCATACAGCAAAATACATTTGAGACAGTGTGTATATTACCATAGAGGTTACGCAAAGGAGAAGGGAAGACGGCCATGAGCTACCGCAACCGTGGAGCTTGGTATCTGTAAAAAAGACACGTAGAACAGATCAATGTTTCCTCGATCCACAATCGAATCCCCAAAGACAAAAACCGAAGGAACTTTGCTTGTAACTTACTTTGCTGGTCCATTGGGGTCGGCCATCCACGCTTAGAAGATATAATCTTTGCGTGCAGATAAAGAGACTCTATCACTGCGAGCTTATCAATTTGTAACCGGCGACTGATTGAAACAAGCTTATCAATTTGTAACCGGCAACCGATTGAATTGAATCCCTTACAGATTCCCTAGGGTACTAATTGCAGGATAACCGATTGAAACGATTGAAATTAACCTGTGGTCGCTTCCCCCACCGCCATGACAGGGTTAAAATTTTAATGCAATGGCCACGGCACAGGTAGAGATAGGCTACGATTCTTTCATGGTTACTCCGGCGTTTCAATCGTTTTGTATGGCCACAAAACGTGGCCATTACAATGGCCGCGCTTAGCCCAGCATCATACCACAAATAAAAACCCGCCCAGCCAAGAAACACTTGGCATTTGAAATTATTTTAATAAATTATTTGATATAACCATGCGTCGTTTCAATTTAAAGCTGCGCGTGATTTAACATAGCAAATCTGAATGCTTAATTAATGTACCAGACGAAGCATATTCTGGGAAAATTAAAATCTGGCCGTCTATTATTAAAAAACTAATAAATCACCCACCGAGCCCCCACCCCAAAAGTTAAAAGAAAACGCCTATCGGCGTAATTATTAACTTATTCTCCTTTCTAATCAATAATGAAATAAATTTTGTTTAGATATATTGTTAAAGATCAATATGGAAATTATTATTGACCAGGTTAAATTTCTGAATATGTTGCGTTCTTCATAGAATGCAAACTTCAGATTTGAATAAACTTAAATATAATATTACCACAGGTTGATTTGAAATGAATTAGAAATGTGAAACCATAAAAGTTAGAAATCTTGATAATCTTATAATTTGATTTCTTAATAAGACTCCTAAGCATATTCTGTTAAATGATGATCTCATACAGTGCGTCAGAGTTATTACTTCCGTCATTATTGAGTCTAAATTTATTATAGGTCGAAGGTAATGCTCTTAGTCAAATTAAATTCAGGCTTCATGTCAATTGATTGATTGAAGGGAAGAGAATTTGGTAGATCTAATATGTTCTTAATTGTCCATAACATTTAAATAAAAGACAAGGCTTGTATCCCTGAAAACCTCACGAGACCATAACTCAACTAGAAGCGTAGGGAGCTTGACTAAAGTACCAACAAATAATGAAAGAGATGACGGCTATATCTGTGGAACGGGCTATACCATTGATGACGGCTCGGTCATCATAGAGTCGGTCACTGCAACTAATTTGAAGAGAAGAGAGAGGAAGGTTTTCGCCCTTACCTGCAACTCCCTCATTATTTCGCCACTTGCCTACGTTATTGGATGGACGGAATCACAAAAAAATGTTGGAAATTAGACCATCTGCACATATAATTTACACAGAAGAAGAAAGTTAGCAGAGACCCAAACCTGCTTCCAATGCTGGTATAGAGGTTGCAAATGATGTTGTCTTCTTCTTCTGTGAAGTCATCGTGCTTAATATCAGGCCTCAAATAATTCAACCATCTCAGCCTACAACTCAAACCACACCATTTCAAACCTACATGCAGAGCAAGGAGGTGATTAACAAATGGATGCCTGTTTCTAAAATTCAAACCACCCGTCTGTCTTAATGTTATCACTAGCTAACTCATTCTTTCAATGTCCGAGACCTGCACATTTTTCTGCCCTTTTTCTTATAAACCCTTAGTGAAGTACTTCACATATCAAACCACATATTTGTTACTCGTTAACTTATGTCTTAATGTATAATAAGGAGAAAACTCGGTGCATTTATCAATCTCTCCTTAACAAGACTAGCTAACTCATTTCTTAATATCTCAGGATGAATAAAACTCAATGCATTTATCAATCTGTCCTTAACCATACTGGCTAACTCATTTCTTCTTATCTCATTAATAAATAAGAAGAAACACAAAAGAAGTTTTGAACTCAGTTTATCAATCTTAAGTTTTTTTATAATAACATCTTTTATATTTTAGCTGGAATTTGGGACTTGTATTTTATTACTCCCAGGGCATATCACTATGAAGAATCCCAATTTTAAATGCTAACATACTCACTCTAAAAATTGAACCTAGACCAATAATAAAAACTCCCACCAAGTTAACAATCCTGAGTTAGAGAACCTAAATGATTCACTTGTAAAACCACATGTCCATTGTAAGAAAGAAGAGGAGGGCTTATATTATACATGACAAAACAGAACCTGAATGCCAAAAATAAATATATGGTTGTGGATGTGAATGAATTTTGGCTGTGTGATATATACCGGCTTTTCGAGGCAGAGCGATCGGTGCCATGCTTCTCTACGAATTTTTTAATTAAAAAAAACCTTTTATATCTCGTTGTTTGGCACAACCGCTTCTATAGAGGCAGACAATAAGTCACTCCGCTGCTGCTAGGCCAATTGCACTTCCGGAGCTGCTGAACTATATATGATAAATTCTCTATGGGGGGCGTGCAATCCTTCGTTTAAGCAATCCCTATTGGTAGCAAAATTGGTTCCTAAGCAGTGGGTAATTAATCGAAGGACAAGGTGGACTTTCACTTATCATTACGGCAGGAAGATAAAAATTATAGGGAAGATTGGTTTCTGTTTATTCTTTCGCGGGGTGAAAGTTCTAGAGCTCTTTTCAATACTCTTACGCCCTCCCCATATATGTAGTTTAGCAGGTTTAAGCATCCAAGGCAGTAGCAAAGAGAGCACTATATTGAGGTACCACTATAATGTAGGATCTGGGGTTTAATGTTTACATCCTTCCCAATATGTTATTGGAAATGATGGGAAGACCGCGCCAACATCGAATTCGATAAAAAAAAAACCAATTCCCATACTGTTATTTGAACTTTTGTTTATTTTTTCAAAGATCTAAGATCAAACTCTGTTGACATCGCAAAAAAAAAAAAATTGGGATTGTTATCAAGCTAATCTGATATTTTCGTATAGAAAAATTATAGTTCTTGAACCCAGATGGATAATCGCCTTCAGGCCCTCCAAACACTATCATTGATTATTAAAATAAAATGGTGTTTGATAGATAAATAAATCAAGAAAACAGAGCACAAACAATCTCACCTTAAAGACATCCTCGCAATAAACGTCGACGGATTCGTGCTGGAATATCCAAGCCCATATACGCTGCACTAGTGCCCATGATCAAGTAAAGCGAGGTCGACAGTAAAAATAAGAATTGATTTCTTTTTTATTTCACCCCAGGGTCTGTGCAAGAATAAGATGAAAATAAACCAGAGATCTATCTAATCTAGGGTTAGGAAAAGATTCATGCAAAACTTATTTCATAAAATCAGTTTCCATAAAAAAAAATAGTAACTAAAAAATATAAAAAACAAAATCGATAAAAAAATACTAATTTCGTAAAAAAAAAAAATGTCTTAAACATTCCTACTAAATATAAAATCAATCAAAAACAATTTTTTAAGACAAAATGCTAATTTTGTCTTTAAAAAACGTCTTAAAAAACCCCATCTTGTAGTAGTGTGTCCACTTTCAGTTGAAATACAGAGAAAGCATGGATGAGAAAAGAATTGCAGTTTACACTTAAAAAATATCTTATGTTCATCGATAGTTTGTTGGAGACTTTGTAGATCTCGTTTCTTTTGTTGGTGATTTAAGTCTTCACCATGAGGTTGTAGTACCTTTGTTTTTCCTTCTAATGGAGACACCTCATAAGTTTGATCCCGGCGCCTTAAGCAAAACTATATATATGAGAGGCAAGGCTTCTGATTCTTTGATCTATTATTTAGCTGCAAAAGTACATGTTGTAAACCCTGGGAAGGTTTCAAAGGAGTCTGGTTTTGTGTGATTGTTTAAAGCAATGTCTTTAGGTGATCCTCTCCTCTTAGAGGTGCTTTGAAACCGATGTTGTAGCTGAAAAAATAATAACTGTCTAATAACTTACCTATGGAGTTTTCTATTGATGAATACCCTATGTAAATCTTACTTGATTGTTTAACAATGGGTGGGATTGTTGTCCTCTTAAAGCACCATTGCGATGCTAGGGAATTTTTTTTCTCATATGTGTGCACCATCTCAAAGAGATCAGTTGTTGTGTATTTGGGCCCTCAAGATGTTCTGAAGGAGGCATGTGTGGAATATCAAAATTGTTTCATGGAGATTATGTTATAAAAAGCTTGAGTGATCCCCCATGTGTATTATCTTCCCTACCAATGCACGAGGCTTAATGTAACTATCCCAAAGACTTTATTTTTAAAATTGTTGGTGAAACTTTGTCTCAAGATTTTTCAATGCACCTCCTTTTGCAAGGGTTAAAGTAAGATATGTACTAGACATGCTTCTGAGATATTAATTAGATTATTGATTTTTAATATCCTTCAATGCTTAACTTCATTAAAATATTACTAGTGTATATCCATTTTAAATTTAGATTTATCATGTATCGGAGGGATCTAATTCTTTGAGGTACAAACTATTTTCAGTGCAAATCATGTGTTTCGTAATTGTATGTAGAAGATGCATGACTACTGCTTTTCTAATAGTGTTATTGAGAAGAGTAAGAATGATAGTGGTTTTTACAAGGGTACAACCAGAAATGCACTCTTTCCAGTGCTTCTCATAGAATTCAAAATGGTCATCTGATCAACATATCCAGTCACTGTTAGTTTATGTTTCTGTATGTCTATGTCGATGGTTTCCACTGCTGATTTAATTCAAATTTCAAATTAGATAGCTGTATGAATGCAAAAATATAATCAGACCAATGTGGTTGCTAGAATATAGCTAGCATATTATGTATCACATATAATAGAACAGTTAACAACGAAAACAATGAACAACTAACAGCCAGAAATTCATACCTGGACAGAGAAACTCTTCCCCGAATGGTACGCAATTCACAACCATGTACTTTACACTTGTCAGTTACCCTCACTTTGTCACTTTTCACTTGCATATGTTTCATTATTTTCCTATGTTCTTGATCATGACTAATATATCTGCAGTAAATAACTCATTATGGAAGATTCCATGATTGAAATGAATTAATTGTATGCAATGATGACAACTTAGAAAATTTGGTATTTTAAACAGGCTGTGGAAGATTTGATGATATATGATATATACCATGTATATGTTAACTGAAAATTCAAGACTTTTGTTTGGTTGCAGTGTGAGTTCATGGTATGGAGATCTCGTAAACTTCACTAATGCTTCTACTGCTAGCTTTGTGCCTTTATGTCTCTTGAAAGAAGTAGGGATTTTCTTCAAGTGCATTGTTTTCCCTGTGTTTATATGTGATGGTTATTAAATATTAAATGGAAATATTTGCTATGCTAGGATTTTTCTTTTCTGTTTCTCCTTAATCAAGTAGCATCAGCTGATTCAATACATGTCTCAGCAATTTCGTTGGTTGTACCTCCACAATCCCAAAAAAAGGTTCTTGTAGTGATTGGAAAAGGTTATGTCCTTCTATATGTTTGGATATGTTACACCTCTGGACGCAAATGCCATAAGGCAGATCATTCTGAGGATCATGATCAAGTGGTAAATATCCTTTAATATTACAAAGATGACTATTTGGTAAGGTATATTTTACGGGGTATAATTTGAAATACAACTCTTTGTTCCTTTATTAATGACAGTGATATTGTTGATTCTTATTTGAAGACATATGCATCACTAAGAAATGGGTATTGATGCATATAGCTATTTACTTTCTTTTATGAATATAAAAAAAAATTGCGTTAGCCTAGCCACTGTTAGGATTTGACATGGAAAACTAAGAACTATTTGTTGTTGTTTAGCTAATTGAATTTATCTTACATGATATACATATTAGTTATAAATTACATTACTTGTAAAGAAGGTGAAAATCATGTGGGCCGCATCATGCCTTGCCTCATGTTGCGCTACATGTGCATGCAAGGCATGCAAATCAGTGGTTGGTGGGATTTCTCAATGATATACACACATTGCATATTATGGTCTCTATTGCTGCATGGATCTTCAGAGAGATTGCTCTATTGCTTATGGCAAAAATTCACAGTAAGTTTCTCTTTTAGAGATCTACTTTGGTTCCTTTGGGAGACAATCCAATTGTATAAACATGTATTTTTGAGTGCATTGTAGATGTATATATTTTTATTTGGTCTTACATATTCATTAACTTGTAAGTTTTAAGGGACATGATTTTGCGGGGAATATGTGGCATGTGCCACCTAGAAATTGAATTTATGCTAAAGTTATTCAAACAACATTTAAAATAAAGGATGTATGCTTTTGCATGCTATTGAGAATCGAAAGTAAGTGATGAATTTGATTTAATGACTATTATACATAAGTTGACAAGGATCTTTGTATCAATATCTACAGGGATTAATTATTTTGCTCACACTCTTAGCAGAGAATGGTTTCAGGCAGATGTTGTTTTACATGTTAGTCTAGGCACTTTTTGTTTTTTTGTAGTATTTGCACTTCTCATGATTAGAGTTAAGGACCAGTGATATTCTCAAGGCAGTTTGGATCATGGTGGATGAATGGAAATGATAATGACTTGGTGTACTCTAGTGGTATTGATGTTTTTGTTCCCAATGGTCTTATTGGTATTTATGGTGAGTAATAGTGCTATGGAACATTATTTTGAACATTATTTCACTGCTAATGACATTAATTGATAAGTACAAAATTAAAGACTAGAATTGGATTTGCAATGGAAATGAAGTGAATTTCATTCATTTTTTGAAAAGAAAAGATAAATAAAGGGTGCACAATGCCGTAGATTAATCCATTTTTTTAAAGCAAGCAACACCTTTAATTTTACAAGGATTGGAAAGCGTATTTATTACCTTTTCCTTGTGCTATTGTTGGATGTTTTAAATTGTTGAACTGTAGAGACACTATCAAAATTTGGTTCCGGATTGTTTTTGCTTATTCAAGTGGTTTTACTATTGGATTTCACTCATACATGGAATAATGCTTGGGTTTCAAAGGATGAACAGTTTTGGTTAGTATTTTTTCCCTCCCACTCATACATGGATATTGTGTAGAATTCATTCAACTATGAAAATATTTAAACCCATTTATTTTTGAGCAATTGTATGTTACTTTGCAGTTATATAACATTAACTGTTGTGTCACTTGCCTGTCTTTTAAATCGCAACATTTTCATTCTGATGATTGATCTTCCACTGGTTCAATTCTTTAGACAATGAATGTAATCTCAATACATTATGTATTGTGGTAATATTAATTCTGGTGCTTGTATTTTTAGTTGTTGCATTGCATCCTAAGGTAAATACATTAATCTCTTCGATTTTGTGTTCTAAGATGTTTAGCATCAAGCAGTGCTAAATCATTTTCTCTATTCCAATTTTTACAAGAATAAGACCTATTTTGTTGTTAATATTTTTGAGAATGGTATAAATTATGTCATTTTTGTTTTTGCTTATATTTATTATATTTTTGTTTATCACACAGACTCAGTAGTGATAGAATATCAAATTATGAAATGGTTAGTAAGGGTATTGCTAAACAATATTATTCTAGTTTCATTGTATATTTCAATGGGATCCCTATTGAATCTCTATTTATTATAGTTTCATTGTTGTATGAACTTTGATTCTTTTATTTAAGGGTGCTAGCTCAATGGAAGAGCACCTATCTTACAACAAGGAGGTTGGTGGTTCGATTCCTCCATGCCCTATCTACAGAAATCAATGACTAATTAAATGACCAGTTAACAACAATCAATGACTAAATAAATGACCAATTAACTACACTTAATGACTAACTAAATGATCAATTAACTACATTCAATGACTAACTAAATGACCAGTTAACCACGATCAATGACTAAATAAATGACCAGTTAACAACAATCAATGACTAAATATATGACTAGTTAACAACAATCAATGAATAAATAAATGACAATTTAAAAGCAATCAATGACTAGTTAACAACAATCAATGACGAAAACAATACTAAATATACGACCAAATTAATCAATTAGAACAACCAATTGTTGAAATATTGTAACTTCAAAGAATATTCTATTTGTACTTTATTATTATTCATCCAGATATTTTTTATTTGTTGGCGGGCAAATCTACCCTATAGCAAGGAAACTAGTGCTATCAACTTGGTTGGGGTGACAGGTAAGTGTATTGATGCTATTACAGAGACATTTACAAAAAAGAAAGAAGTTGTAGATCTTGGGAACACACCTTTCAATCAAAGTTTGATCCTAGCCTTGACTTGATCTCGTGTTCAACTTCCAAATCCAACTTTCCTTCAGCAAACCTGCAATAACAATACCTTTCTCAAAACATTTTGGGCAATATATAAATCTTTGAAAGAAACAAAAACAATGTTTAACATTCAGCATTGACCAAAACAGATCCAAATTAAGATGCCATTTCATAACACATTTAAATTGGAACAAGAAATACACTTCAACCTTTATTTATCAAAAGTAGAATGATGTACAAGTATACCTGATCATGAAACAGGCTCCTACAACTTGATTCTGGGCTCTTGCTCTTCTCTGGCTTGGCTGTCTTCAACATCAACTCCTCCAATGTCTCAAAGTTTCTCTATCAATTCATCCTCTAGATTCTCTAGCTATAATTTCTAACCCTTCTCCTTTAACCTTCTTTGTATTTATAGGATTAAAGAAGTAGTTTAGGTCGATGGAGGAAGTTGGGGAAGTTAGGAAACTACCATCAACTAATCCTCCTCGAGGAATTAATTTATTTTTTAATCATCTTTTAAGATGTACGCGACTCTTATTCAATGGAGTAGCATATAGGGCACTACCCTAGTGTTTAACAACTAGCGCTCATTCGATTTTAAATGGTGAGCGCTACTATGTTGAGAAGGAGTAGCGTATACTTAGATATGGGCGCTACTATTATACACTGGAGTAGCGTATGGGCACTAGTCTCTTTGAGTAGAGTAGCGCTCATATCTCAAAATGATATTTTTGGGGTTTTCCAGTAATTTCAGGAAATGGAATGAGTTGACATATCATCCAAGGTCAACATGCTCCTCCATCCAAATTGTCCTTTTGTGTGATCAACAGCTCAGGGTGATCATGGACGGAGAGGTGCAAGTTTGACCTATAACAGATGCCCCCTAATGTGTGAGGTCAGAGAGAAACGATGGCCGAAATACATTATAATCCAAATCCAGAGGAGGAGCAAAGAACCGCAGAAAACAAGTCACAAGGAACCTGCAACAAAGATCAAGGTCAGCGAGTAATTACATTTTTGACATCTTATAGATGTGTAGTGTGATACAACATGATCTCCGATACATAACAAGGAGATGTATATAAAGCATGGCCACTTGAAATACAAGCGTGGATCCATGTCAAACTGAGAGATCATAGCCATAACAACAAACTGGATCTATGTCTCATGGAGAGCCGAATATAAGTGAGGCTCAGTCTTGCACAACTTGGGTGATAACAAAATGAGGTAATGTCATCCAAAATCCCAAGGTATTCATCCCACAAAAACCCTAGGTACAAACCCTAACCATGTGAATAGATGAGCTGATAGTCGAACATGGAGGATATCACTTGATTACCGGTCATTGATGTATACCGTTAACAAACGCGAGGAATTCCACCGATAATGATGATGGGGTCCAAGGTACCAAGTACGATTCGCCAAATGTGAATAGATGGACTTGGAGTCGAACACTTGGGAATCCTGTCGAAGAAGAGACATGGATGTATTCTCATCATTCAACAGCGAGGAAAATTGCCACTGGTGACTGCAATCTCCAAGGTACTAACCGAAACTCTAAACTTCAATCCCAGAATAATGAGTTGATGTCGATGGGAAGAAGTCCGTTGGAAGGGAGGCCTTAAGGCATCCTCCATCATCCAACTCGAGGAACACTCAACTGGTAAGAGCTGATATGGAATAATATGTAACAAGACTGACACTAGGAAGGCCGACACATGAGGTCAAGGTAAAGTGCAAAATGTCCGACATAAGGTATATCCTTGAACATTGAGCACGACACAAAGTGACTCAGGCAGTTTTTGACATAATGGGGTAAATAAGTCTGAAATGTAAGAGACATTAGCAGACCCTCCATATGGTGGGAAGAATAACCAACCGGGGGAGTAAATAACTCGGAGGAAAGGTTCACCCTGAGGTCAAAAACTAAACCCAACCGACAAGATAGACTCAAGTAGGTGCTGTGTTCAAGGATAGGACTTGACTGAAAACTACCTTTGACAATGAAGATATGATATGTCTTTCCCATTCCTTATTCTTTTTAGATAAAAGAATACCCTTCTTGTTGTTTTAATGAGTCCAAGAAAGAATGAAAACTCAATAGGTCCAACCATGTAAAAAATTTAACGAGCCCATGGGGGGAAGATTCAGTACCTTCTTCATAATTTATAGAGTTCGAAGAAGAGATAGAAGATTACTCTATATTTACTGATCTCTGGATTTTAATATCGAGCCGAGATCTGTTCTTGCTCGCCGGTGTTTTCAATTTTAAGGAGTTTGAAAAACTTAAACAATAACTCCATATATCTGCTAGTGGATTTTAGTATCGAGCCCAAGCAGATTAATGCTTGCCGGTGTTTTTCTGTTTATAGAGTCTGAAAAACTTAAACAATCCTCTTTTCACCTATCCGTGGATTTTATATCGAGCCCGGATTGGTCTGTGCTCGGCGGTGTTTTCTTGTTTATAGAGTTGAAAAACTTAAACAGTCCTCTACTTACCCTCTCGTGGATTTCACATCGAGCCCGAGTAGGTGAATGCTCGCTTGGTATTTTCATGTTTAGAGAGTCTAAAAACCCTAAAGAGAGATTCCAAGAGGTCCTTTTTCGTACATTTAGTCTCCTCCCCCGAAAAAGTATAAAACAATGAAAGGCGAACTCTTCTAGCGCATACAGGAGTATACCTAGAGTATACATTTTCCGTAGTTAATCCACTTAGGCCCGGAAAAGGGGTAATTCTATACCTGAGTGGATGAGCCTTCAGATACTTTAACAAGCTCGAAGAGGACAAGCTTGCTCGGCAATCTTGTTTAGGTTTAGATAGTCCAAACAAGAGCTTAAAATGACTTAAAGGTCAGCTTCTAGGATCATAGCTTCATGCCCTGCCAAAACTAGGTCTTCAACAAAATATTAGTCGATGCGGCAAAAATCTCGAATGATATATGAATTCGAAATGTTTAGCTAACTGACAAGGTCTATCATCAAGAATTTTGAGCTTAGGAGACGAATCCGACAACAATTAAGTGAAAAATGAGCTTGGATCAGTGTTATACCATATTGTGTGTTTCAATTGATTAATTAGGGTTTTTTGAAAGTTTTGAAACTATAGAAAATTAACAATTATGGGTAAAAATCAAAATCCAATTTATATATAATTTCATTGTTTAAAAATCAATTTTCAATTTGTGTTGTAAGGCAAAAATTGGGCAACATTTTGCAAATTTCAAATCTCCACTGCGATCAAACCGAGCATCCAACCACCAAACTTCCTCCACCAAGTAAGTTGAAATCTCCCTGACTTGCAATTTCATGGTTTGTTTTTAAATTTTTGAGCAAAAATAGCTTGCAACGCAATGCTCATAAGTATTTATGCGCGGATGCTACTGTGTAAACAAAGCAGTAGCGTATAAACTCGATGGGCGCTACTTTGCTCAAACAGAGTAGCGCCTACATGCTACTGTGTAGTATACACAGTAGCGTACATACTTGAAAGTTTACATACAAGTGCCGGGACTCAAAAATTTGTGGTTTGTTGTGCAGGATGGTCCTTCAATGGAGGGAAAGGAGCATGAGGACATGGATAGGCTGGCCATGCAAGATCCGGCCACCCTCCATGCGCTCCGAAGATGCGGTTTGTTGAATTTTTATCGAACCGTAAACATGAGGGCTTTAAACAAACTGTTTCGAAGACTGATTCAATATTGGGATGTGGATACCAACACCTTTGTCATCCGTGGGCAAACATTGGAACTTACCGTTGATGACATATACTTTATTACTGGTCTCTCATGGAGAGGAGATGTAATCAATCTGAAAGGGTCTTCTCGTTTGGGTGCATGATCAGTGCAAGAATATGTGAATACATACTGTGTTGCCGGAGCAGAAAAATCGGGAAGCCAAGTCTTGATTTCAACTATTGATGGTCTCCCTTTGAAAGTGATAGTGAGCATGATCAACCGGGTAGCCGGTAGTGCATCACAACACTTAGCTTCCAGGCATTCGATGCATATTGGTGTACAATGCTTGCATGGTCATGTTTATGATTGGAGTACTAGTTTACTGGCAAACATGAAATCTCAATTGATAGGTTGCAAATCCGGCACAATGAAGAATTTTGGGTACGGAAGTATTTTGTGTACTTTCTTCTTTGAGAGGATGCCTGCTATTAGTTTGGGGATGCCTCTACCACAGGTTAACCCCCGTGAGCCCAGACTAGGCCGTTGGGGTGACATTTTCCTCCGTCAGGGTGGTGGGGAAAGTCACTATTGTTACCATACTGATGACTTCTGGGGGTGGTGGGAGAGGCAAGTACCCGCTTTTGAGCATTTTCCCTATGTTGGATTGGATTTCCGTCATGATACAGAGCTGGTGCTTCCTCCAGGTGGAGCCTGGGGAGATATTGGTATGATTAAATTTTGAGAATTTATTTAATTTTTTCAAACTTTTTCAAGTATTTGATTTTTATGAATGAGTTTTGAAGTTCTAATCAAGTGTCATATGCAGATGTTGGACCTGTTCATCCTGAGGGACATCCTATCATCTATGTGAGGCCAGCTGATATTACCGCGGTGGATGCTATGTTGGGAACCCTGGAGAGAAAAATGAGTTGGTTGAATCATGAGATTCCTGCATGCCGTATGGACCAGATACCTATTGATATGCAGGAAGATGTTGTTGGGGTGCCCCCAGCATGGCTGAGGGTGCTGCGGAGGGTTGCTAGACTAGTCATATGCTATCGCAATGTGGTAGATGATGATGAGGTCCCTCCTTCTCCATAGGAGAAGAAAAAATTCTATGTATATATTTTTGAGGCTACTATGCCCAGCTTTTGTACTTTTATGACTTGACTTGATAGACTCATGATTCAAAACTCATATTTTTTGATACGGTACCGGCTATATACAGTATCGATTATTTACATGTGTATGCGTTTTAATTTTCTGTGTGCAATGTTGTTTATGATAATGTGTGATGTAAATTCCAGTCTAACACATAGTTTGCTAGTGAATCAGCTAAAGTGTTTAAACTTCTTGGAATGTGTTCATATCTAATAGAATGAAATTGTCTTTCCAATAGTCTAACTCGTAGAAACTGATGTAGCAATCCTGGATCTCTAATCTGATAGACACCTGTTAACTGAAATACAATTAATTGTGAGTCAAGCCTTACCTCCAGGTATGAAATGCCATGACTGAGAGCATCTCAGAGAAGTTCGATAACTGCACTGTATTCAGCCACATTATTTGTGGTAGGACCCAAACAAACCCCCCCGAAGAGACAAGTTGGTCAGTGGGTGAATAAATGACCCAAGCTGCTGCAGCCAACTGACAGGTGTGGCAACTGGCACCATCAGCAAATCCTAGAAAATGTTCGGTTCACATCTGGTACACGAAACGAGAAACACACATAAGATTACCTAACAAACATAACAAAACTAGCTTTACAAAAATATACAGCTATGTTACAAGAAAAAGTATTTCAGCCTAGGCGTAGTACTTCTTCAGGTAGGGTCAATGCCTGGATCCTCCCCGTGAGGCCGGGCAAAGGTGTTATGGAAATCACGAAAAAGATTGGTATATGGAATGATATCATCGAGATAATATCCCGTTTCAAAGAAAATATTTCCGTTGACCCCAGTGAAAATGTTCACCAGCGAGGTATGTAATCTATTTGCTTCAACAATACCAACCTGTGAAGGAGTGAGACCAGTATTCTCATCGGGTGGTGAAAAAAATTCACCTCTCTCTAACAAGTTAAGAAAAGGAAACAAGAAGGACGCGCGATCTATATGTTCACGAGGATGGTCCGGGTCGTTCAAGGCTTCTAACATTTCCTCATCAGAAGGTAAAGTAATTTCTGAACTGTCGAATGGATCGGGTCTGGTGTCTGAGTAGTGGCACAATCTATGTTTGACTCGACAGACACCCATGGAGTCGACATATGTCCTATTGTAGTTTGATGAGAATCCAAGTGGGTAACTTCTACAACAGGGGTGGGCTCGGAGGGGTTTGTATCAGTTGAGTGAAACTCAGGATCAGTTGTTGAACTGACCATAGAAGTTTCAGACGATGAACATCCCTCAGTCCCAACGAATAAAGTAGGAGCCGGTAGGTCAAAAGTGTCGATTAGTGACCCGTAAAGTCCTGCTCCTAAAATCTCGCCAACCGGGGTAGTTTGATCAATCAAAGGGACTGTGGTTTCCGAAGAAGTCTAGTTGTTTCTTTGAGTGAAAGAAAGTTGATCGACAGTAATGATCTTACCTTCAAATGGGAACATGACCACTCAAAAAATTGCCGATGCAATAGCTCGCATGGCATATGTCCAACTCCTGCCCAATAGCATATTGTAATCGAGCGGAGCGTCCAGAACTTCTACTTCAATAGCAACTGTCTTACCGGCCAAAGTGACATCAAATGATGGCAAAAATCCATGTGGACGGAAAGTTCTGCCATCAAATGCAGTAAGCAGTGTGTTGGAAGGGGCTAACTCAGGAGAACCTAAAGCTTTCCAACAAGAAATTGACATTACGCAAGTCGACACTCCCTCATCTACTACAGCTCGTCTGATGGTCATTGGACCATGAACGACCTCAATCTGAAGGGCAATGTGATAGGGAAACCGGTATTTGACATCAGTCATATCAAATCGCGCAGACATGTTGGAGGATTCCATACTCCCAATAGCTGCCAGAAGTGCATTTCGTTGTAAAGGACAACTCTGCAAGACTTCTAGAGTAGACATGGCACAAGGGGTCTGGGCTAAATCTTCAACCACATTGTAGTTAGAAGCAGCTCGTGTGTTGGGATTGTGCGACGCCCTCTTCAAGACACCTTTCGGAATCTTGGGCATTGGGTCCACAGGTATGTGGAGTGAAGTGGAGGATTCAGGAATCTCCTTATCTTTTTTCTGTGCTTCCGGGGTATAGTTCCTGGATCTAGTTTGCAAAAGTGCATCCGAATTAACCATGTTTATAAATTTTTGATCAACCGAAGCGTGAAAAGTGCCCCCAATTTTGGAGGTGCCAGAAGTTGAGCCTTTCCCTTTAGGAAATGGATCTTTCAGGACGGCAGGCTTCTTTTCTCTTAAGAGCTTCTAGGCTTCTTCAAGCAGAGGGCATTGGTGAGTAAGGTGGTTCTGCTTGCAAAGTTTACAAGGGAACTTAACCTTCTTCTCCTCTTTGTTACTCTCTTCGGCATTGTCTTTTTTGGGCTTTTGTTGGTTCCCCTCTCCTTTCTTGCCCTTCTTTTTATTGTTGGGCTGTCGAGGGCCCTTTTGATTGTTCTGAACCTGATTGACAGGCTCAGAAGTAGAAGGAGAGGTTGTGACGGAAGAAAAATCCGCAGTCGATTGTTTGACTGATAAGGCGTGAACCTGTTTAGTCAGTGCTTCGAAGGCTGCAGAGTCAACTGAACCCACGATGCCATCAGCATGTGGTCCAGGTTTGGGTCTACTCAGATCAGTGTTTGATCTCGGTGCGTCAGATATAATCTCGTACAATAGACCAGATTGTGCATAAACAAGGTCTAACTGTTGAGTCCTTAAGATGGATTCTTCTTCATTGGATACTCCAGATGTCGCTACTTCCTGAGAAATATAAGGAAGGAGTGATTTCAAGTACCACTCAAGCAGGAACTCCGGAGGTATGTTGGCCTTAATGAGCCTCTTCTGTCTTCGCCACTCCTGAATGTGGTCAGATAAGTGAGTGGCTTTATTTTGTCTAAAAGTAGACAAAAGTTATGTTCCGGCATCATACCGAACAGGAAGCTGGAAGTGGTTCAAAAAGACGGTTGCTAGATCCCCAAAACTAGAGAAAGTAGCCGCAGGTAACTCAATGTACCATTTGGCTCCAGGACCAGTTAAGGTCCTTTGGAACAATCTCAATCTGATGGAATCCTTGTTTAACGAATTTGAAGAACACCATAAGTGGAAGGTAGTGACATGGTCACCAGGGTCTTCACCTGTTTTTCCTTCGAACTTTGGAATGTCCGAAGGTAATTTGGTGGGAACTGATGGCCATGTGGCATTATGACACATAGGATCATTTGTCAGTTTAGAAAGGTCTGGCAAATTTAAGGTTGCCAGAAATGGTAGACGAGGCCGGTAAGATGGTACTTGATAATGGGAACCACCCATCATTTGACCCATGAAATGTTGGTAGGGGTTGCCCCCAGCCATTTGGTGATAAGGGTTGCCCCCAGCCATGTGCTGATAGGAGTTGCCACCTACCAACTGTTGATAGGGGTTTCCCCCAGCTACTTGTTGGTAGGGGTTACCCCCAGGTATTTGTTGGTAGGGGTTTCCCCCTGCCATCTGTTGTTGTTGTACGAAAGAGTTACTAAAATTTCCCCACCCATACGAAAGTGGATTAGTGCTTTGCGGATTCGTCCACTGTGGCTGGGTGTTAGCCCCACCATATTGCTGGTTAAAGATATTGCCCCCTCCCCCTGAGAATAAGGAAAAAGGGGTGTTACCTGCAGGCATGTTACCTTGATTCATGTTAGGTCCTACAAAGGTATTGAAACCAACAGAAGCTGATGTGGACGGTGTAGTCATGGTTCCCATGACTGGCATGTTTGCAGAAGCACTTAGTCCTACTACAGGTGTGGAAACCCAAGTACTAGGAATCTGATATAACGGTTGAGAAGTAGAAGGTGTTGCACAGTTGGCCATACTGCTAGGTCCAATAGTAGGTGTAGGAATAGATGCCATCATTGTAGAACTAGGCATACCTAATGTGCTAGTGTTGAAACTGAAAGATGGAGTAGGCACAGATGTGGTTTGTGCTTGACTAGGTGTAGCAGTAAAAGAAGGGTTAACTGTGTTGGTGTTCATACCTAAAGTGGGAGTTTGGGGAACCCCCTGTTCACCTCCTAAGTTAGACATCAGATGTCCAGGAAAGGAATGATCTGCACTGAAAAGGGGCTGCTGGAAACCAACAGGTGACTGAAGCGGAATTCTAGTATTAGTTAAAGGAGGATTGAAAGGAGTGTTATACTCCGCAGAAGTAAGATCTTCCACCTCAACTGTACTAAAGTGTTGTTGATCTGTGGTACCTGGTAGTGGTTCCTCAGGAACCTCAATTTCACGGTTTTCTGTTACAGGAATTTCTTCAGGTAATTCAGTTTCAGGAGTAATTTCTGAAAAAATACCGGGGTTTACCCGCTGTCGTCTAGATGGTTGTATAGGTTCTGTCCTAAGTGGTGGAAGGTTTTGAAACCTCCTCGATCTACGAAGTTCTTGATTCTATGTGATTATAAATATAAAATAACAGACTAGAACCTAGCGGCCGCTACAACTAGGGGGCAAACAACACGCCAATTAAAAAATTCCTAAGTAAACAAACCAAGCAAACAAAGGTGCCTTCTGGAGAAGATTCTGGGATGATGAGGGCCCAGAATAGATCAACGAAGGAAGAAAGACAGTTACCCGGGGTCCACAATACAATGACTAAGGGTGCAAGCGCTGGAATCACCCAACCGCCCTCCCAAAGACCTGTAAGGGGTTTCCTCCCACGTCTGTCTTAGGTACAGCAGATATACCCTCTGCTGTCACCTGTGTATGAACCTAGAGTCAGATACTACGGATACCACAACACCGAAAATTCCTGTGGGAACAGTCACCGGTCGAATCAGAAAGCGTGGGCAGGGTAGCTAATCCCGAAACTCGAAAGAGTCCCCAATACGCAATCCAATCCTGGCGTATGCTCGAATAGAAAGTAGGAGGAGTATTCCCACAAACTGATCTCGCAATGACCTACTGCATAGATCCCAGGCAAATTTTGAGTGAGGTGGGTTTACCTATGATAGTCTCACTACGATTTTTGCGTAATGTGTGATCTTGGGTGGTTTAAGGTGATTTAAACCCAAGATCCTAACCAAAACTAGTTGGTGTAGTGTACCCTAAAAAGAAAAAATGTTTCTATTTCATTTTATTAACAAATTTTAGGGATTTTATTACTCAAAAAGGGTAGTGCTTTTGTGTGGCGTGGTTATGACAAGAAAACAAAAGTGCAATAATATCAAAACTTTCTACAACAAAGTTCTTTTCATTTTTTCAATTACTTCTTTCCAAAACTGAAAATCTAAGCAAACCTACTTAAAATTTTTGTTTTCTTCTTTGAAATTATACAAAATATACTAAGTTATCTTTGTAATAACAAAAACAAGTTCTATTTACTTAAAATACCAATTTTTTTTTTGCTTTTTCAATAAACGAAAAAGAACTATATAAAAATGGAAAGCAAAATAAAAATTTATATGCAATGTGTGTAAGTATGGCTAAAAGTTCTTAGGCCTATAGCTGTCGAAACCCTAGCTCGAAAAAGACTTGATCTACAGGTTTTTTGCAAAGAAAAAGCCTATAAACTTGAGAACAAAGTGGGAGAAAACAAAGGAGAAAGACACAAACGGACCGACCTAAAGTATCTAGCCCTAGCAAGACCACTATGCCAAGCACAAGTAGACAAACAAGCTGCCTTACTAACACAAAGAAACTGAGAAATGAACTAGCCTACAGCTGTTTAAAAGCACTTGCAACCAGCAAAAAGACAAGGAGTCCAGGAAGAATGAAACTTGACCAAAAAGAAGACACCCTAGAGGCTCTACCAAGGACCAAACCCTAAAACAAAGGATGGGAGTAGTAGAGAGCAGACAAACGTCACCACAAACAACAGATACAAGAGTATGCAGGTTTGTAAGCTAGCAACAGGTAGTCAAGGTCTAAAAAAGTGGAAGTGCTCAACACCAAACACTCCCTAGTCTTCAAAAAGTCAATAAATGGTTCAAAAATTCCAACGGTCAACAAGCGGTTCAAAAGATGGAAAAAAATTTAAGAAAAGGTTCTATGACTTGACCAAAAGTTAAAAACCTCATGCAACCATCAAAGGGATCCTACAGCAAAGTCAGCAAATCACCAAAAAGGTTAAAATACAAGCAAACCAAAAATAGAATGCTACAGAAAGTGTACTCTACTGTGTAGTAGATCAACTCGCACCCCTACTGAAACGGGCGCTACTGTATATGTAGCACAGTAGCGTATGGGCGCTACTGTATATATAGCAGAGTAGCGCTCATATCTCAAAGGATTGAAAACTGACTTTGGAAGGTATCAAAAACTGATGAAAGTATGCAAGAAACAAGCAAGGAATACCTATAAAGTTTCTCAACACATCAAAGAAGTCAAAACAATCTAAGAAGACAAACAAGAACAAGGTTTCCTAGAGCCAAAAACTCTATTTCCCCACTATGGTCGCCAATCTGTTGGCGGGCAAATCTACCCTATAGCAAGGAAACTAATGCTATCAACTTGGTTGGGGTGACAGGTAAGTGTATTAATGCTATTACAGAGACATTTACAAAAAAGAAAGAAGTTGTAGATCTTGGGAACACACCTTTCAATCAAAGTTTGATCCTAGCCTTGACTTGATCTCGTGTTCAACTTCCAAATCCAACTTTCCTTCAGCAAACCTGCAATAACAATACCTTTCTCAAAACATTTTGGGCAATATATAAAGCTTTGAAAGAAACAAAAACAATGTTTAACATTCAGCATTGACCAAAACAGATCCAAATTAAGATGCCATTTCATAACACATTTAAATTGGAACAAGAAAGACACTTCAACCTATATTTGTCAAAAGTAGAATGATGTACAAGTATACCTGATCATGAAACAGGCTCCTGCAACTTGATTCTGGGCTCTTGCTCTTCTCTGGCTTGGCTGTCTTCAACATCAACTCCTCCAATGTCTCAAAGTTTCTCTATCAATTCATCCTCTAGATTCTCTAGCTATAATTTCTAGCCCTTCTCCTTTAACCTTCTTTGTATTTATAGGATTAAAGAAGTAGTTTAGGTCGATGGAGGAAGTTGGGGAAGTTAGGAAACTACCATCAACTAATCCTCCTCGAGGAATTAATTTATTTTTTAATCATCTTTTAAGATGTACGCGACTCTTATTCAATGGAGTAGCGTATAGGGCGCTACCCTAGTGTTTAACAACTAGCGCTCATTCGATTTTAAATGGTGAGCGCTACTATGTTGAGAAGGAGTAGCGTATACTTAGATATGGGCGCTACTATTATACACTGGAGTAGCGTATGGGCGCTAGTCTCTTTGAGTAGAGTAGCGCTCATATCTCAAAATGATATTTTTGGGGTTTTCCAGTAATTTCAGGAAATGGAATGAGTTGACATATCATCCAAGGTCAACATGCTCCTCCATCCAAATTGTCCTTTTGTGTGATCAGCAGCTCAGGGTGATCACGGACGGAGAGGTGCAAGTTTGACCTATAACATTATTCCTCCGTCGGGATGTTATTATTATGTAAATTCATTGAGGTAAATACTCCCATGTATGTCGGGGCAATAGATCCCCTAAGAGTCATTTGTAATGGGGTGTTTAAGTCCCTAGAGGGGTCATCCCAGTCAGCAAGAGAATAAACAATTGAGGTCGACCTGTCAAGTGTAAAAGTTAAGTGAATGTAAAGTATATATAGAGGAGGTGTGTTCCTCATTTGAACACACACTCACTCACTTGTGAACTCGCATAGGAGAGAGAGAGAGATCTGTAAAGGAGGAGAATGAGCTCTTGTTTGGGGATTTCGTCTTTGTACTTTTCATCATCTATATTGAGGAAGTTCTGCTGAGTTTTCTATCCCATGAGGGTTTCCCAGGATAAATTGTGTCTCTTGTCTTTATGTTGTGCTTGTTGTTCCTTCAGTGATCCTGTATATGCTATTGTTGGGAAATTGAATTGAATACTGATGTTATCTATCTTAGCATATTGAATTCTAACATGGTATCAAATCTAGCCTGAAGGAAGGCAATGTATGGCACTTACGACACTTGTTTCACATGCGAAAATTTGAAAGCTAGGGCTTTGTATAACAAAACCTAGTCATCGTGGAACTTTCACTATAAATCACTTTTGGAGAAGGTTCAGGATCTAAAACTTGGAAAGTCCAACAATGACATGTTCTTGTACCTTGTGTGCAAGTTTCAGCCTCATCTTCGGTGTACTTTCTGTGATATGATCCGTACAAGTTAGGGTTTCTGCCTCTTCTAGGATGAATCCCTAAATAGGTCACATAGGTAAAAAGGTCCTATCTCGGGCTAGGAATATCCAAATGGAATTCCGTAAAATGTGACATTTAGGGCACGAACTATAATTTCACAGGTGAGAATATCAAAGGACGAAGTTGAAACAGTGACACGTGGCACTCCGTACAAGTTCACTATGTTGTTTCATCCCATAAACAGGTCATGTTGGGAAACTTATCATATATCTCTAATGAGGAATCCAATGAATCTCAAACTTTTGGGGTTGGAAATATGACAGGTCAGGATACCACCATAAACATCATGACACATAGGAAATGGCTCAATGGAGGAAATCAAAGAAGAGGAGGAAGAAGCTCTCAGTTAGGGTTTTTCATTTTTTAGGTATGGAAGGACCTGATACAATGTTGGAGACACCTGATGCAACATTGGAAACATTGAAAATGGATTTGGAATCAATTCATCATGGATATTAATTTTTCATCAAAATGTTGTGGGAGGAAGGAGATTGAAAATTAGGGTTTCCAAGTAAGAAGAAACCCTAGCAAGGTTGGGAGACTCATAGGGCATCAATGAAGGAGGTTTAAATGGAACTGGTAGTCTATCATCCTTGCACGATGAACCTATATAATATGTTTACAAGTGATATACCTTGGATTATTAGGGTTTTACCCTTCTAGAAAAGACTACAAGCAATCTTGATAGGTATGACTTGAGGAGATGCAGATATCTTTTGAAATTTGTTTCATTTATCTGATGATTAAGTTCATGATATGTTTGTCTTCATATTATTGAGGTTAGTACAATCATGATTAATATTAAACCTGTATGATCACCTTAGTAAAAGTATGAATGCATGTTAATGATAGAAGACATTCGTTGATTAGGGTTATGACATTTATGATTGTACTAACGCACTGTGGTGTTGTATGAGGATGATGTTGTCCACTAACATGAAAGGTACATCAAGAAAGACAAATCAAATTCTAGATCAAGAATATATGACCATGGTGACATGAAGACAAAGTCTCATCCATAGTCATTGATCACATAGAATCTCTACTTACGAGGTATGTATAAGTTGGTTCTACAATTCTTAACTTATGAGATATACAGGTTACTAGCGCAAGGTCTCTAAATCATTGAAGAGAACAAAGAAGACATTGTTTGGGTATGTTAGACATAACTGACAAGCATGATAATCCAGGTATGTTTTCCTATATCAAGTTAGAATCCTACCTTGTGTTAGGATCTTATATAAGTATACTTTTGTATGATTGATAATGATTATTCATGAAGTTATAAGTTTGAGTAATCATGGGTTTATGCATATTAGGCTTCTTAGTTTGATTAATGATATGACAAACTAGAAGAGTTCTATGGTCAAATAAGAATGAGTAAAAGAATTACTCCCTAAAACCTTGAATACTAACGCTTGTGATAAATTACCCGTGTATGAAATGATCATGACCATACATGTTAAGATTATAGGATCATAATGCTTTGATAATACTGAGATTATACTAATGAATGTATGATTATGACACAATGATGAAACTACTGCACACTTAAGCATGCATAGTGGTCCAGGATGGATAGAAGTCCAAAGACATATAATCATGATGCTATCATAAAGGGAAAACTAGATATCAAGAGGGAGGCAACCACACAAACATAAAAGATAAGTATTTGAGTTGTTATTTGAATTACTTCTTGAATCTCTGAATAGTTAATGATATTGCTCGTAATAGTTGTATGCATATTTGTATTCCTAGAATATATCATGCATAGTGTAAGCATTCATTAAACATTGAATAGTATACTACTAATATGCATATGATGGGTAAGTTGGACAAACATTCCATTGTTGCTTGTCTAGAATGAAACCTCTTTACTAACATGTTGGGAGCTGTGCATGCTCTTTATAGTATGTTCTAGTAGAGATGGAAGGCATCTAGATAGCCACTGTATGCATACAGAATATGGAAAAGTTTTGTGCCAAAGTATTGGTCAATATAGTTGCATAACTATGTGAATCATATAAGTATGCATAAAACGTTATCATTGACATGATTTTATAATTATGAAGTGTTACTAATCATGTAATTGAATTTTATTTGTAGAAACGATCGTGTGCTATGATCTACAAAAGAAGGATGATAAACACTTGTTATGAAGAACAAGTGACGACTGTTCAACAAGAAGACTTACAAATCAAACATACTATAGAAGTACAAAGCAAGGCTCGTGGCTAGAGGATTCTCTTAGAAGGAGGGAGATGATCATGATGAGATGTTTGCTACAGTGGCTAGACACACTTCCAGAGATAGATTACACCCATGGATGACAAGACCGTTCTCGTGAATAGTGCAATTGAAGAAGAAGTGCATATCGAGCAAATTCCCAAGATTTGAAAGAAAATCACATGATCAAAGAAGGCTTTGTACGGATTCAACGGGTACCCAGGATCAATATTCATTTGATGAGCTTGATGATCACCATGGGTGATGTGGATTTAAACCTTTTCTACAAGGTTGAAGATGGTTGCTATATACAGATGACATGCTTCTCTCAGATGGATGCAAGAAGGAACTCACCATAGAGTTCGAGTAGTCTTGAGGCTCATACCAGTAGACCCATCTAACGGGAGATGGCACAGATAGATATGCAGAAGATCACTCAATGCAGAGTGTGCATGATGTTCAGTCACAGAGGGAGGACAATACTCAGATGTAGAAGATTCCACTTCAAAGGGAGTAGATATCTGCAGAGTTAAAGAACCTTGGCATGATTCTTGTGATTAGATATGTGGTTGAGATCATATGAGATTTTTACTTATCCAAGAAAAATGTGAAGTAGAGATCTGGGATGATGGACAGTGGTTTCTACAGTTTACAGACATATGGTTGGTTCGTTGATGTATTTGAAGAATACTAGGCCAGATACATGCTTTGTTGTGAACACCCTGAGTCAGTATCTAGTTGAGCCTAGATGTGTTCACCTGGTAGCTGCAAAGCATGTGATGAGGTACCTGAAAGGTACGATAGACTTTGGTCTATACTATGTTGGAGATCATGACTACAGATTGTATGGTTATATAGATGCAGATTAGGTCGGAAGTGTCTTAGACAGAAAGAGCACATCGTGTGGATGTTATTGTCTGGGATATGCTATAATCTCATGGTTTAGCAGGAAGCAGTCCAGTGTGGCTCTCAGCATAGCTGAAGTGGAATATATAGCATCTTGCTCTGCTAGTTGTGAATCCATATGGATTCAAAAACTGTTGTCAAGACTATTTGACTTGGAGATGAACTCCACTGTGATCTTGTGTGAAAACCAGAGTTGTATCAAGATAACGGAGAATTCAGTGTTCCATGATAAGTCAAAGCACATAGAGATCCGATATTTCTATATACAGGATATGGTGCAGAAAGGAGCTATAAAGCTCAAGTATGTGAGCATTGATGAGCAAGTTGTTGATGTATTGACCAAACCTCTGTCTCGAGTAAAGTTTGAGTATTTCCGAGACAAGCTTGGTGTAGTTCAAAAAGGACCCTCCTCGAAAGGGGGAGTGATATGTATCGATGATGAGGATACGTGTATCGATGATGAGGATACCTGTATCGATGATGAAGATACTTGTATCGATGATGAGGATACCTATATCGATGATGAGGATGCCTGTACTGACGATGAGGTCGATGATGAGGATGCCTGTACCGACGATGAGGTCGATGAGTGGTCCTTCGACTTGGTCTAAGTTTATGAGTGGATTGCATCATCCCTGGACTCTAGTCCTAAATGAATGCGGAGACTTGTGTCTTCATGAGTGGTCCTTATACTTGGTCTAAGTTTATGAGTGGATTGCATCATCTCTGGACTCTAGTCCTAAATGAATCCGGAGACTTGTGTCTTCGTGAGTGATCCTTAGACTTGGTCTAAGTTGACAAGTGGATTGTATCATCCTTGGCTTTGTGTCCTAAAGTGATCGGGATTGATCATCCCGTAAGTGGATCAGGATTGTATCATCCTTCGCTTTGTGTCCTAAAGTGATCGGGATTGATCATCTCGTAAGTGGATCAGGATTGTATCATCCTTGGCTTTATGTCCTAAAGTTATCGGGATTGATCATCCCGTAAGTCGATCAGGATTATATCATCCTTGGCTTTGTGTCCTAAAGTGATCAGGATTGATCATCCTGTAAGTGCATCAGGATTATATCATCCTTGGCTTTGTGTCCTAAAGTGATTGGGATTGATCATCCCGTAAGTGGATAAGGATTGTATCATCCTTGGCTTTGTGTCCTAATGTGATCGGGATTGATCATCTCGTAAGTGGATCAGGATTGTATCATCCTTGGCTTTGTGTCCTAAAGTGATCGGGATTGATCATCCCGTAAGTGGATCATGTGTATTGCAGATATTGATGATGGTGTTGATCGAGTGATCCAGATGATGATGTTGTTGATCGAGAGATCCAGATGATGCTCTTGATTGAGAGATCCAGATGATGTTGTTGATCAAGAGATCCAGATATTGATGATGCTGTTGATCGAGAGATCCAGATGATGTTGTTGATCGAGAGATCCAGATGATGTTGTTGATCGAGAGATCCAGATGATGTTGTTGATTGAGAGATCCAGATGATGATGTTGTTGTAGATGATCGAGTGATCGAGTGCTACAAAAGATGAAGACTCGATACTGTAGATGTTGATGTTCCAGTACTGAAAATGCTGAAGATGTTCCAGCAGCCATTCCAGTTGCTGATGATGATTGAAGAAAACTTCCAATGATTTATAGATGTATCACTATGATGTTGTTGATGACCTCTCCTTGATCCTGCAGATGTTGTTAAAATACCCTTCTCATTAAGGGGGAGTGTTGAAATATTGTAACTTCAAAGAATATTCTATTTGTACATTATTATTATTCATCCAAAGATGTTTTATTCCTCCGTCGGGATTTTATTATTATGTAAATTCATTGAGGTAAATCCTCCCATGTATGTCGGGGCAATAGATCCCCTAAGAGTCATTTGTAATGGGGTGTTTAAGTCCCTTAGAGGGGTCGTCCCAGTTAGCAAGAGAATAAACTATTGAGGCCGACCTGTCAAGTGTAAAATTCAAGTGAATGTAAAGTATAAATAGAGGAGGTGTGTTCCTCATTTGAACACACACTCACTCACTTGTGAACTCGCATAGGAGAGAGAGAGAGAGATGCAAAGGAGGAGAAGGAGCTCTTGTTTGGGGATTTCATCTTTGTACTTTTGATCATCTATATTGAGGAAGTCTTGCTGGGTTTTCTACCCCACGAGGGTTTCCCAGGATAAATTGTATCTCTTGTGTTTATGTTATGCTTGTTGTTCCTTCAGTGATCCTGTATATGCTATTGTTGTGAAATTGAATTGAATACTTATGTTATCTATCTTAGCATATTGAATTCTAACACCAATAAATGGCTAAAAAAATTTAGTCTTGTATTTAGTCACGTTATAAGTGACTAGCAATAAATGACTATGAGTCACATGACTAAATTTAGTCATTTATATGTGATTTTGAGTAGTGTTTTTAGTCATTTATCTCACTTTTTCTACTAGTGATAGCAAAGCTAGAGATGCATTTTCTTTGGAAATATATACTATGGAAGGACAAATGCTCATATTGTAATCACCTGATGAAGATTTTGTAATATGGTTAGGAAGGGAAAAAGGAAATGTTTACCAAGATTCTAATGGAACTATTGAGTCTTACAAAGTGGAAGTTCATCGGTGGAAGCCAACAAGAACATCAAAAGATCTTAAAAAATTATAGAGAAATTGTTTAACTAAAAATCAATAATAGGTTGTTGGTTTAGAGGAAAATACATTCATCGATGTTAATAGTATCATTTGGGCATGGTCACCAATGGTAGGGTGGATATGAGGAAAAATAAAAATAAATGAGAAGGGATTTGCAGCAATTATGGTGCAACAATAACATATGGAGCGCAATGTTTAGAGTGGAAGTGAATATTTCATGGATAGAAATTAAAGGGTTTATGATTTTACTGGGAATTTCACTTTTATATATATATGTGGGGGGATCAACTCTTTGCATTAATTTCACCTTTGATTCGCTCCAAAGTAGAATATGTGGAGCTTTTAAACCCACCCTTCTATGCCGACAAACAAGGGGCCAAGAAACATCATGTAGCGAATCAATGGGCATACAAGCTCCCCAACATTGCTTTCCTAGGTACAACAGTCTTTTTCTATCTATGACTACAAAAGGATATGGACTTTAATTTCTATTTCTTTCTTATTTTTTCTATACATAACGTACTTATGCATCTTTTAGGCCTACTTGCTAGGATTTACTCACTTTAGTTTCATTTGTAAGGTGGTCATGCTATAGACTATCAACTCAGCGTTATTGATGAAAGACCATTTCTACTAGTTGATGAAGACTGAATTTACCTTTGGGTTTCGATCCTCGAACCTGTGGTGAGCATATCCAAATCCCATTATCAATTTGTAAAGAATCAAAGAACTGGAAATTTTCTTCCACTCATACCGGAACCTTCAATCTCACTTGGAGCTGCGTAACCCAAGGAAATAGTACGTCACCTATCAAAACTCCTCACGAGGACTCTCCCTTCCCAAGATGATTATTTGAATATAAAACTTTATAATATAACCCCACTATAATCATAAAGATGCACATGAAATTTCATATTTAACTATGCCTGGTTGATTTTGCAATACATCAGAAATGAAGTATGTAATAGAATAAGTATACTCTACATAATAATGCAAATTAAGTAATTTCATTCATTTTAAAATCAAATTAAAATAAAAATTCATTTTAAAATCAAATTAAAATAAAAATTCATTTTAAAATCAAATTAAGACCCAAAAAATAGGTTTCTTTAAGAAAGGAATGTTCAAGCAACCATACGATGGTTTATTGGTAAAACCTGGTATAATATTAAGCCAAGGCAATGATTGTTTGATAACAAAGAGAAGTATAGAATTTTTTTTTAAATGCATATAATTTGGTGTACAATATAATTAATAGTTCATGTGTAATGTAGTGTAAAATTACTTTACATAATTACAATTTTAAAGATAATTTCTTTCAACTTATATGTAAATTGTGATAATAGATTTTACCATAATTGTATTTTACTTTAGATTACATATTTAATATTATTCTCTTATAGCATAAAACATCCAAATATTTTAAATTAATCACTTTTGTAAATTGCAATAATAAATCTTACCATAGTATGAAATGTTTTACTTTAAATTACATATTTAATATTATTGTCTTATGGCATTAAACACCAAAATATTCTAAAGATTATCTCTTTCAATTGATTGTAAAATGTGATAATATACCATACCATAATATGCAATGTTTTACTTTAGATTATATATTTAATATTGTTTTTTTATGGCATAAAATATTGAAATAAGATGAAACTAAAATTAAAGAAGGTAAGAAAATAAGACACCATTCACACAATGAACACAATATGTACCTTGGGAAACCCAATATAGGAATCTCCCATCTAAAAGGTGAGGCATGTGCTATGTTCTTTTCTTCTCATTTATTAAATGCTTTTACAAAAAAGGTGCATTCATTATGGAGTTTCCATGGATTTTGTGACCAATGTGGTTGCTACAAGATCTTCCACTTCCTCTATTCTACTCCAAAATCCCATTCCTAGGTGCTCTACTCAACTATGGAAAAATAAATGATAAAATATCAATGGAACCCCTTCCTTTCCTAGTAGAGCAATATTTAACATGCCATCATAACCATTTAGGGGTAGAGTTAGGTTTTTTCCATGCCCCAGCGCTTGATTAAGGTTAGGGTTTTGAATCCTCCATAATATTCTTGAAATTATACATGTGAAAATCTCCACACATGTCAACAATGGAATATTATGTTGCATCCATTTGGTATCATGGTGGTTAACAAGATAGATCAACTTATAGGAGGCATCACTTCCTTATAAAAAATATGATTAAAATGATCTTCACATCATTGAAATCTATCGATGTGTAGAAAAATGTTGAGAGGTTTAGAACCTTGTTCACAAAGTTGACTCCAAAAATAATTGATCAAGGTCTCCAACATTCTTGAAAGCTTATGGTCCTCAAAATTGGGCCTTACAAGCCAATAGCTCCAACTCTTACACCTAGAAAGTACCAAAATAGATTACAAATTATACAAGGATCCATTCTGAATCATCATTGGTCTAAAAAATCATAGGTAAATCAATTGAATGTGCTAGAATTCCATAATTGAGTAGAGTAAAAGAATCCTATTGAACCCGACCAAAAGGATTACTATGCATTTTTCTCAAGAGGGCATTGTTGTTAGTAATTTGATACTCAGTAGTAAAATGTTTTTGGTAGCTATTAGAAAAGAGTTGGAATGCATTCTTCCAAAGAAGCTAATGTTTCTAGTGGCATTGATAAAATACATGGATTACATTAAATTCAACAACCTATTTTTTCCCCGATAGTTTTGTTGTTTTAATACCTCATTTTTTACCTTGGGATGTAAATGTGTATGTAATGATCAAATGGGTATAAGCCAAACATATTTTTTATAGAAATACCAAATATAATGCGATGATGTACACTTAATGATAATATAAAAATCCCTAATGGCTTCAAATGAAGAAGAGATGGGGGGCTATGATTCCACAAGTAGGGGAAGCAAACCAGGGATAAGGAGAGAGAACCCTAGTGATTTGTTAACCAAGTCCAAGTTATCATTAATTGTAAACCTTCGATAGTGAATTTAATCTAAAGTCCCTACACCCATGTTATGGTAATTAATTTATTTAATCATTATTTATTATCTTAAGGTAGGATTAAAGGGTGAAAAGCAGAATCCTTATAAGGAGACAGTTGGTAGGTTGAGAACATGAAAATAAAATATGGGGAATTGATTTAGTGCTTGATTCATTCCTCATTATTACAATAATTTTCCACTATCATTCTTACTGGTAGGAATTGGGGAAAAGAGAGGGGAAAATACAATTGTGTTGTTAAATTGAACTTCCATGCAAGTTGATGTAATTTCCATAGGAAATAAGAATGGATGATTATTGTGCTATTGTGAGAGAAAACTTGTCCTATAGTCGATAATCCCTTGAGTCTCAATAGTAAAATTCCCTGACTAGCATGTCCTAGAGCACTGGAGGGAAATTTGGATAGCCTGAGAGACCGCATATAGGGAAGGGAATCCCATTCTTTGTGTTGTGTAGGCTAAGGGATAAGAGTGATGGTTGATTGGGATATATGTAGAATATATTTTGCAACTAGAGAGTATCTAAGTTGTGGGATAAGGAGAATTCCTTAGAAGCTTCACCCTTGTGGAATGATATCCTAAACTGGGGTTGGCCTCTGTCATAGAAAGGATAAGTGTGACAGAGTACCTAAGGTTGGGAGGAACATCCTATATATGCAACTAGTTGGAGGACTATTTCCATACATATAAGTGTAATGACTATGTGTTGTGAAATACAAATTTAGTTTATGTTCTATTATGCATTGTATTATTGGACATTTTTTTTATGTTTTTTGTGCTTGGAATTAAATTGCATAATGATGGAATACATTGTGATAGATATGCTTGTATTGGGATTGAATTTTAAGTATTAAAGGTAGTTGTATCTTTGTTTTTCACTGCTGAAATGCTACAACTATCTAGAGAATTTGATTTGGGTATTAGAGGAGAAATTGTATGGTGAAATTGAGGTAATCCACGGCATTAGTGGTGCCATACATTATCATCAAATGCACAACTATCCGATATTTATGACTATTACTTGGCATTCTTCTCCACATGTCAGGCAATCAGATATAGTATTATTGAAGGGCTATCATGGAAGGTTTGTTTAGCGGGGATTTAGCTTGTCCACACACTTTACTCAACACTTCCCTTACGACTTTTCAATCACCTTAGGGTGAGTGTCAATTGTATTGAGTAGGAGGGTTGGTGGGCACAATTCCAAACCATCCCCGAGTTAATATTTATACATCAAAAAATAGATCTAAAAGAATATTCCTATCAGATGAACCGTTTCAAAGAATAAAAACTTCATCAATAAAAAAAGGATTCAAAGCATTCAAATTCCTTAGAGCTCATATTTATAGTAGGTCTTAGATGATACCATAGTCCCATTCCTATATTCATCTTGTTACAGTTGTGAGGGGACACTAGAATACTTTCCTTTGATAGGGAGTCTGCAAGGTACTTGAATTTTCTAAATGAACGAGTAAAGAGATATGCTTAAAGAGAGCTACAACCTCCCCGATTTTACATGCAAGATTGAAATGCTCAAACCTTTGCACACAATTTCCACCCATTATCCATCTAATAGTCAACTCAAAATCCTCATAAACTTGTAGATTGGTGAGACCTTAAATTATGTAATGCATATTTCATAAGTAGGAGAATTTCCTCCAAGGAGAACTAACTCCAAGGAGAATCACAACTACAGTTTTAGCTGCTCAAATTAGTCTCTTAACATATACCGAGTATGCTTTTTTAGGATCTCATTTTGTGCAAGTATAAAGAACCATCTCACCTCCATTTGTGTTTGGATGTTATACTAACTCACCATATCATTCCATTTCAGTACAAAGATCAATGGGAATTCCCAATATCCATTGTCCAATATTCTAATGCAGGGTGACAATATAGTGTTGTCATCACAATAGGGTGACACCATATTTATGTCACACATCATTATGCATAAATATTGATTGACCCTTCCTCACGTGTGTATATGCGGTCAATCATCATCTAAAGGAAGGATCGACCAACCCTTCCTCAACTGTGCACATGGGGTCAAGAAGCATCTAGAGGAAGGTTCGACCAACCCTTCATCATATTTGCACCTATGGTCAAACATCATCTTGGGAAATGATCAATCAACCTTCCTCAATTGTGAAATTTGGGCCAAGAACCATTGAGGGAAAGGATCAAACAACACTTACTGAAATGTGGATTTTGGGTCAAACATCATATTGAAAAAGGATTGGCTGACCATTCATCAAGGTGGACAATGGATCTAGAAGAAGGATCATCCAACCCTTTTTAAGAAAGGTAGCTAGGAAACCTATCATATAAATGAAGGATTGACCGACCATTCATGAAATATGGTAAACAGGGTTTGTATCATGTAGAGGAAATATATCATTTATTAGAAGGATTAGTTGAACCTTCCTCAAATGTGCACCTAGATTTAAGCATCATCTAGAGGTAGAATCAACCGACCCTTCCTCAAATGCGCACATGGGATCAAGCATCATATAGAGGGAGGATTGGCCAACCCTTCCTAAAATGTGCACCTAGGGTCAAGCATCATCTAGAGGGAGGATTGACCAACCCTTCCCCAAATATGAATTTAGGGTCAGTCAAATTCTGGAGGAAGAATGATTCGATTGTTATATAAATGAGGACCTATGGTCAAGCATCATCTTGGAGCCTCAAATGTGGACTTCATCCTAGGATCCATCGAGGTGAAGGATTAGTTGAACCTTACCAAAATGTGTATTTTGGGTCAAACATCATATTGAAAAATGATCGACTGACCATTCCTCAGTGTGGACAATGGATCACACATCATTTAGAATAAAGATCAATAGATCGACCCTTTTTTAGAAAGGTAACTAGGAAACTTGTCATATAGATAAAGTTTTGACTAACTATCCATGAAATATAGTAGAAAGGATTTGTATCAGCTAGAGGAAAGATATCATCTTTTAGAAGGATTGACCGAACCTTCCTAAAATTTGCACCTACGATCAAGCATCATTTAGAACGAGGATCGGTCGACCCTTCTTCAAATGTGCACCTAGTTTTAAGCATCATCTAGAGGGAGGATTGTATGACCCTTCCTCAAATGTGCACCTAGTTTCAAGAATCATCTATAGGTAGGATTGGTTGACCCTTCCTCAAACATGAATTCAAGGTCAAGCTAAATCTAGAGGAAGCATCAGTTGATTAATCATCAACGTATACCATGGTTCAAGTATCTTCTGGAAGAAGGATCGTCTGACCCTTTGTCAAATATGGTAGCTAATCAACCTATCATCTAGATGAAAGGTTGACAAACCATTCCTAAAATATGATGGATAGGAATTGTATCATAAATAGGAAGGGTCGATCCACAATTACTACAATATGATATCTAGGAAATGTATCATCTAAGAAAAGGGTCAATCGAACCTCTCTTATATGTGCATTTGGGGTCAAGCATAATCTAGAGGAATACATGGATGACCTTCTACAACTGCGGGAAATTGGGGTCAAGAATTATGTAGAGTAGGAATCGGTCGCCCCTCCTCAAATGTAGTTACCCTAAGCATCTTCCAAATGATGGATCAATAGGTCGTCAATCACTCAGTATCAAATAGAGGAAGGGTCAGTTGAGAGTTCCTCAAATGTGTAAATCAGTTCAAGCATCTTCTCGATGAAATATTGGCCAACCTTTCCCAAATTGTGGACTTCGGATTAAGCATCATTGATAGGAAGGATAATGCAACCCTTCCTAAAAAGTGGACCTCTTCTTTGATATAATATTGAAGAAGGATCGACCGTCCATTCCTCAAATGTGTACCTAAGGTCAAGAATCATCTAGAGGGAGGCTCGATTGATCATTACTCACATGATGGATTCACAGGTATATTTACACCCAAAATATGATGACTCATTTGTTTAAATTTCAACAACAATTTGTCAAAAATTTGACAAAAGAGTTTTTTTATTAAACGTCAATGTAACTTCGTTGGATATCCAACATACCCAAACATGTGTAGGTTTTTCAACAGATGTCCATTGAATAACCTACGTCTATTTTTTAGCAATCGGGTTGGCTATTCGTCGCATATCCAACACCTATGATGTTGAAAATGCAACAACTAGAACGTTGAAAATTTGACACCTCTGGTGTTAGCATATGACATCATTGTCCATTGGACTTCGTCGGATTTTGGACTACATACGTCATCGGATTTACAACATGCTTTTTTGAGCACTATTTAGTGCATGTAGGAAATCCGACGACTGTGAATGATTTAATTTTTTTTTAATAGAAATGTGGATTAGAAACTGTTTTGGGGGTAGTTATATATTATTGAGGGCTAGACCATTTTGCTTGGGGATGCATGTGAGGTTGGAATGGAAAATATTGGGCTTGACTTGAGTATTGACACTACTAGTTTTGCATTGGCCAACCTTGTTAGTTATAGGGATATCAATTGGCAGGAAGAGTATACATTTGTATATTATAACAGATAAAGTACTAAGTGTCAGAGAAGGCATAGATTCGAATCTATGCCTTCTCCGATCCTTAGTACTTTGTCGATTATAATACACAAATTTATGCTCTTCCTACCAATTGATATTCATCTAGCCAAAAAATTTGGCTAATGCAAAACTAATAGTGTTAGTACTCACCTCAAGCCCAGTCTTTTCCATTCCAACCTCAGGTGCATCGCCAAGCACAATGGTCTATCCCTCAACATTATTGGAGACTTCAAGGCCAGTAACAATAGGATTTTCTACCACCTTCACCTCAACAGACCACAACCCAACAAAATGATACTCAACAAGTGCATAAATAGCTACAAATCCTTCTCAATCAATACTGAACCGAAACAATAGAAAGATCTAATAAGTAGACAATAATGAGATGGAAGCTTACCAATAGGCAAGGACTTGTATTGATCAATAGTTAAAACTTAAATCCAATCTATCACAACAATGAATGCTCGAGAGTGAGCAATTCAATGCACTTCCTATTATTCAATAATGTGCTTATTGCTTTTTTAATTAGTGAAATCGAGTTTATGTCCAATGTGCATGTAATTCGTCAGTGACATTTATTTCTTAAATGTGTAGAGTATAATTATGATAATACACATGTATTCCAATTAACTAACCGTTGACATGGGCTTGCATATGGTGGGGTCCATAATCTATCCACGAGAATTGCTTGCAAACAAACATTTCAAATTATCTTGCTCTCCCCTTAACTTTCCTCTTATTATAATTGCTTATAAGTTATAAAAAATAGATAATCTTTGTGCATGTATTAATAGAAACATCTTTGTCTTGAGGCATGTACCCTGCCATCATTCCATTATCACTTGAGTAATCCCTCTCTCATATGGAGAATATAAGACAACTATGGTATTGAAACTATTAATGAAAAACATCAAATGAGAATCAATTTCCAAAAGTTAATTTTCATATACCTAGAAATGATCTTTTAATCATAAATATTATATGAAGGACTGCAATACTCACCAAAACAATGAGAAGCAACGGTCTACATGCAAAAACAACCAAAAGAGAGAAGCTTAGTCACTTTCTAAGATTGTAAAACAATAATCTATGATCTAGATATTAAAAATCAAATAAAAATATTGCAAAGCGGAATAAATAGCATGCAAAATAATAGCGTTGCAAATATTTGGAACTAAATTGTTTTTTTCTCATTTAGAAGAACAAATGATGCCATGTTTAAATAAGGTCATTTTAGATGTGGCACACCGACTCCACAACACATTATTAACTGAATTGTTCATGAAAGGTGGAAAAACCAACATAATGGGATGAGAGGAACATGACCATTCAAGAATTGCAAGTTCATAATAAAGGTCTTGAACATGAAGTAAAGGAATTACAAATATCCTTGAAGAAATATTAAGAGGTAGTTGTTGATTTGATTAAGAGGATTGATGTGATTGTTTATAAGAGCTTATGCCACAATGTACTTCCACTTATGCTTCATGTTACTTCCCAAAATCACACTTTAGTAATATCCAAGTCGAAAGATGATGCAAAACCCTATGGGCATTTAAAGATGCTACACATTGACGCCTTAATAATTGACCCTCTCTCTTTACACCATCTCTCCTTCTTCTCATCCCTAATTAAGACACCAATATGTTCTCTATTGCATATATGAAAAATAAGATTGGTGGAATTGGTGGAATAAAATAGTTTTTAGGGTTATAATGGTGGAAGTCAAGTAGAAAAGTGCCTTACCCTTTGGGTAATGAAGTCAATGCATCAATATGATAAAGAAGTTTGATAATGCGATGGATAAATCAACACAACTCTTTATCAAATGAACCATAAGAATTAGATCAAGTTACCACATTAATGTAAAGTTGAATCAAGAGCTCACAAGTATACCATTTCATCTTCAATAACCATTAACCAATATACTGTGGAATCATCAATGAAAGGAGAACAACTAGATAACCATCAACAAAAATTAACAACCAACAATATATTCATTACCAAATCATATTACATTAAAAGATAAAAGATAACTGGAAGTTGTCATATAAATATGTTCAAACACAAATATGCTTGGGCTAAGATCAAACACCAATATTTCCTCGAAAAATCTACAACTAAACCAATCTTCAAAGGGGCACACTTCTTTTCATACCCAACTTAGGAGTATTCTAGGGTAGAAAATATTATCAATGGCTACTCTTAAGTTGTGCAAAATGAATTGTGCACTTTCAAGGGGTAAAAACTAGATCTTTATGCAGATCACATTTCCTTGCATTGTGCAAGTGAACTCTAGAATCTATAACACATGTCAACCTTTTCCTCTGATGTACCTGTAATATGAGAAAAGGAACTAACAACTTTAGGAAGAGATGGATCCAAAAATTCACATTCTTGTTACTTACTACAGAATGTTCTCAAGTCAAATTTGTTAAAAAAGTACTTGGATTTTTTCAACCTAACTAGTCATTCTCAAGAGGATTTATAAATAAGGCATAAGGGGAGGGGGTGTTTCATTATAAAATGGAGTTAAACTAGTACACACTAATGATAAGAAAGAGAATTAATTTGATGTCTAGGGTCTAGACATGTCAACTTGTGCAAGGGATTTCGGTAGAAGTTTTTTTGATTGCTTGGGCAAGGTGGCTCTCATCCTCTTTTATAAGAAAATACAAATTAGACATTGGAGTGTTCTATGAAACCATTTCTTTCAAATGATTGTCACAGAATGGAAGTTTGGAGATGCAAATAGTTAGTAAAATTCTACTCCCATGGACATTAATTGGATGCAGGAGGTTCTCAAGGTGAATGGAGATCAATTCTTTAAAACTGAATACCCAACCTTGCTTCACACCCTAATCATTTTAAGCATCAATTATATTTGGCTTAAATTTCCTAGTCTATTTTGTCTAGTAGGTTGATTTACCATTTAGAGTATTAATGTTGTACTAACATATTTATAGTCTAGATTTCTATCTTAAAGATAGATATCCATGTGGAATTAATGAACTCACTAACCTTTCCCTTCCTTCAAAAGTGTTGGATAAAATTCTTACCTAATATTAGGGATGGCCTTGTTCCTCTTCTTTGGTAAAGTCCTTGTTTCATACATTCACCCCCCCTTGTGTGACTATGTTTTCATACAAGGATATTTAATTTAACAACATCCTTTCTCAGTAATTGAAGCTATCTTCCTATGGGAAAATAGTACCATTACTGACTTGCTAGCCATTCAACTAGTATAATTCCAACTGGTCTAGTGGTCATCACTCAATCATTTTCTAGGTCCTAAATCCAAAAAAATTAGGGAGAAATGGTGCCATAAAGCTGTTGAGATTCGATTGGAGGAAGTCAGTCAACTTAAACGAAATTGGAAGAAGGAAAGAAATCATCAAGCTTAGGTTTGAAGGTAGAGGGAAACTGGCCTTCTGAGAAGAGTACCATTTCCACATTTTGGAGATAATGTAAGCTTGGGAAAGCAACACAATCTCTCTTTAATTCTTCAATTTCATAATTTGATAGGTTGGATAATGATTCAAATGAGATCTATCTTTTAAGTTGAACAATCATTACATGGATGTTAAGGAATTTTCTACAAAATGTATTTAGAGGATTATAGGAATTTCTTCATATTATGCCACTATCATGATCATGTTAGGGTCAGGTTTTCATTGATGATTAGGTTTGAGTTTGAATTCTATCATTGTTTGTTGCACATGCTAATGATAGATTATTACTATAGAATTGCTTCCATAAATCCATATTTCAATGAGCATATAACAATGATATTAAGAAATAGTCGATAAGGTCAATCAGTGGGGAAAGTTATATTCAAATAGAAACTCCCATAGGGAAAAAATTAATACTACTAAAAAAAAAAAATTATTTCCACTGCAAAAATATACATGGCTCAAATTAGTAATGAATATCTCTATGTTGTAATGTAAAACAAGGCTTTGTTTTGGTAAAAATGGAATAAATATGTGGTTAACTCTACTCCACCAAATTGTCTTCTTTTGATGCTATTTATCGAAGCCCCTTGTAGCTTCTCTTGTCCATCACACAATTCACTTCACAAAGAACAAGGAAACTGAGATGTATGAAATTGAGGAAGGCTATAAATTCATTGCATATGTGGGTATTATTGTTCATGGATTGAAATGTTGGTTTTATGTTTTAATAGATGGAAGTATTGTGCATTTATGGATACATGTACTACACTTGGAGATCTAACTAGGAAGTAGTATCAACTTCGATGTGTCTCATCTCAATTATTTTATGTAATGGTTGGTTAGGATTGTAGGCTCTAGATGGTTTCACATAGTGCATAAATATATACTATGTATCTCACCATGTATGTAGATAAAAAAGGTAGATAAGGACACCAAAAGAAGCATAAACTACAACACAATTATGTTGTCCATGAATTTGACACAATGCTTAAATATTTTGAAATTAAAAAAAAATACTTGTTGATCCTTCCAACATAAGGTAAACATATTATTACAAAGAGTTGTCTATGTGAATCCATGTTGTTAGATATCTATGTGATCCACGTGACTTGTGATCCATGTAACTTGTGAGATGTCTATGTGGTCCATGTGACTTGTGGTTACTCATAGTACACAATATGGGGAGGGGAAGTGTAGGGTAGGGTAAGTTAGCATAGGGTGAGTCAGATTTAGGTGATGACCATTTGTCTTGGTTGGGTAGGGTAGGGTTAGGAATTGTAGTCAATTTAGGTCTAGTTAGGCTAAGTAAAGTAGGCTAGGTTAGGTTGAGTTGGTAGGGTAAGAAAATCTAGGGTAGGTTAGATTAAGATAGGTTACGTCAAATAAGGGTTGGAAGGTGAGAGAAAATTAAGGTAGGGTATGGTAGGGAAAAATGAGAATTTATAGGTTTATTACGTTAACCATGCATACTGTCAGTTGGATGAATGAAATAAACTACATAGAATAAATGATGTAAGCCACTAGAGTGCACATGAAAGGTAAATAACTAAAACAACATAGAAAAAAGACAAATTCATGAGTATTATGTACCTTTGAGTACAATTGATGCGACCTATCCATATAGGCTACTGATTAGCTGGAATTCGTAGCGCAAAGTCCTGTAGAAATAAAAAAAACCATGAAATTTTTTATTCATGATAAAGAATTTACAAAATAGACATGTATTTCAAAATTTACAAGACTCTATAATACATAAGAATAAAGTGCAATACCTTATTGAGCTCCTCTTTGTTTCAAGAGTAATTTAATATTCTCTACTGAACAGGGCCAACGACGTGAAGGTGGAAGTTCTTATGGCCCTCCCTCCCCTCACATCACTCTCAATTCCCCATACCCAATGCATGTACTTGAAACTAATTAAATTTATGTGCAAACATGTGTTTTTCATCATAAAGAAACATTTAGCATTTAGTCATTAAAATATAGAATTCATTAATTCACTCATTCATTTAGTGGAAAAAAAATACTACATGACATTTAATTATCAAAAATAATTTTTCATAATGTTTTTTTCAGACACTTATTTTCTATTTTTTTCTTCTAAGAAAATCAACAATCAACTCATCTTCTACAACTTCCTGTTCATTTCTTATGGCATATACATCTTGTTGTATTGTCTTCCTAGTCATGTACTCATGACATGGACGTTATTGCAAGGGGTCAGGATTTGCTGCAATAATGAATACATGTTATATTAATATCTTTTGTTATTGTAATTATAAGTATTTAAATAATAATATAAACATTAGAGAGGTGCTCTTTATTTGATGGGGCCACATCATGTACTTCATCTTCCTATCTAGCCTTATCTTATATAGGATGACCCTCTACATGCTCTAGAGTTGAAACATGAAAAATTACAATTAATACACCATTTGCAATGCAATATTTTAAATTGTAATCCATACTACATTTTTCGTAGCACATGAATACATTCATTACCAGGATGCAAATCATGACCTTCATTGGGTTGTTCTCCATCCTCAACATTATGTGCATCACTGATTTCTTGCTCAAAACAGACTCTGATTTCTTGCTCAAAACAGACTCAATATTATTTTATGGCCGAAATTTATAACGAATAGATTGCACAAGTAATCAATATTAAATAAACTTCATTGATTTTATTTACTTGCACACAAAATGGATTACCGGAAGACTGTGTTTTCCTAGACAAGCTTTTTTGGAGTTCAACAATGACTCCAAAGTCGTTTTGGAATCCAAGCATCAAGTCTTCCTCCGTGGACACTTCCTTGAACCAATCGGCCCGCAATTTTGCATAAGATCATGAATTTAGATTTTATGCTGCAATAAAACCAAAATTATTTGCAATTTATTATTTGCATACAATATTTCTTTTATTGATACTTACAATTCGTGTTGCCATATTTGATGAAGTTGAAAGTCCCAATTATATTATAGTATAATTTTTTATACCATAATATAATATTAGAATTAATAATAATATTTCAAATTAAATAAATTTATTTTATTATTACTTTTGTTATAATATTTTAATTAAATGTCATATTTGAAGTAACGCATTTTTTTTTATGTATTTCTCGTTTTTCGTGGGGTGGGGTACCTCAAAAGTATACATTGTTGGTACTTGTTGGATGCGGAATTTAGTTACTCATCCAACGAGGGCCCCGCTCGAAATTTGAGTAAAATGACAAGGAGATATGTTGAAAATATGAATTGAAAAAGTAGTTTTTTTAATGTCAAATATGCCATGTCAACCATTATGGTTGACTCTTTTGGTTCCTGAATTCAATGGCTCTTTTTCTTATGAGGTGGCTCGTATATTTATGAGCCCATTTTAGATCCCAAATTTGCTTTAATGTAACTAATGTGATATCAAAGTGTTAATCCAACATATTTTGAAATGAATAAATATAATAGTGTAATATAATATAGTATAATATAATTAATTAAAAAATAATTTCATTATATTTAAATGATATCATTATTTAGTTAATTATTATATTAAAATTAATTAATTGATTTTATTTCATTAATAAATTGGTTTTTAATTTCCCCATGTAATATCAATATAATATTTTTAAATAAATTATAATATTATATTATTTTTTCCCCGAAAATTATAATATTATATTATATTTGAATGATATTATTTTTTTATTAATTTTTATATTATAATTACTTAATTTTTTTAATATATATATATATATATATATATATTATAGAATTAAATGATATTATTTTTAATTGATTATTATATTATAATTATTTAAACAAAATATTTTAATAAATTAAATAATAATATTTTTATTAATACTATTTAATTTAATTATAATGAAATATTTTTAATATTCTTATATATATCGTGATTATATAATTTATTTTTAATACTATAATATTATATTATAATTCATTAATAGTATTTTTAGTTAATTATTATATTATAATTAATTAATAATAATATTTAATTATATAACTTATTTTTGGATATTATAATATAATAGTATAATTTAATCATATTATTTTTAGTTAATTATTATATGATAATTAATTAATAATAATATTTAATTAATATTATTTGTGATTACCTCTAAAGTATTAATAAAATAATATTATTTTATTAATAAAATTATTATATATTATTATAATTTAAATTAATTGTTGTCCATTGGTTGTAGCTTGAGTGGTTGGGAGGAATGTTTGTTACTCTCCCCACCCAGGTTCAATTCTTGTAAGTGACATATTGCTCTTGTTGAGCCCATATTGTAATGATTGTAATTCGTGCCACCTTGATTCTCTAGAATAGCAGGTGGTGATTTAAAAAAAAAAAAAAATCTGCTGGAAAAATTTAAATTAATTGTTGTATTATAATTAATTTAAAATTATGTTTTATTAATATTCCTTTAAATGATTTTGAAATATTATTATATATTCATATAAATTATAATATTATTTTTTATGATTTTGAAAATATATTATAATATAATATAATAAATAAATTATATTATTTTTAATTAATTACTATCTGATAAATAATTAAACAATATTAATTTATAAATATTTTGGAGATATGTTTATGCACCCACTCTTTACTAGTAACAACCACACTAATAATATTAATAAGTTTGAATACATCGATAGGTGTAAATTTGGCACATTGATAATGTTTTTCCCTATAGTATGTGTTAAATTTATGTCTATTGGTGTATTTGGACACATTACTATTATTAATGTGGTTGTTGTTGGTTTTATGTCTATTGGAAGTAGGGGAACTTAAACCGTTCAAGAGAAAGGAGAGACAAGGTATTCCTCTTATCCAACTTGAAGATGTGCTCATGGGATTATTTCTAGGTCTAGAGTTCCATTCACCAAAAGCATTCATTCGTGGAGTCTGATGGCCAGATTGGCTTGACTCTCGGCCTCTTGAGTATTGGCTCTTAACACATGAAAAAAGTCAATTATGCCGAAGAGAACGTGATTCCTTATGAATTTTTCTAAGGATGGCCGAAAGGTGGATGATCTTTAGCAAAGAATAAATCTTGTGTGTTTAATCTGAACATAATTAATGATAGCTAGATAAGTGCCATAAATTGATAATTGACATCTTTGGAATCACTATTTAGATTCACAAAATTTAAATTGGCATTTGATAGAATCAATAATCATACTTATGGAATTGAAATTCTCACTTTTGGAATTAAAAACTTCATTTGTGAGATAAGAAATCACATTTTTTGAATCGAAAATCGCACTTTTTGAATAATAAAAAACACATGTTTTGAATCGAAAGTCACACTTTTTGAATCAAAAAATGCATTTTTCAAATAAAACATTGCACTTTTTAAATCTAAAATCTCACTTTTTAGGTTTAGAATGATTGTAATTCATCACCTTTTGGAATTGGGAATTGCACTTTTTGAACCTTATTTTACACTTTAGAAAGGTTGTTTTGGGGCTTTAGAAAGCATGATTTTGTACTTTTTCAGTCAAGATTCTATTGAATATGTCCAAATTTAATGAAATTGGTGTTTTGAGCTCTATAAAGGGTTAGTTATCCTTACTAGCCTAGGTAATATCACATAACTCAGGTAAGTACAGTAAGGTCCTGAAAAGTATTGAGCTCTGCTCAAGTAGGTAAGGAGTACCTAAACTTGCTGCATACAAGGGATAACACTGCAAGAAAGGGATATTCATTGTCAACTGATATACCTATACTTTGAGTGGAATATACTAGACACCAGGGAGGAGTGGACGGAATTGCAGAGCAATACAATGAATATTGTCTTCTAAATGCTTCTTCTGATAAATTTATTGTACTAGAAAAAGGGCATTGCTTATTTAATGCGAAAATTGGGTATCTTTAATGCATAAACTAGGTAAGAATTATGAAATTCAACTTGTTTCACTATATTTGTCTAAATAAACAGGCATGTGGTGTTAGTGTAATTGACCATAGTAGATCTTTGTATCCCATTAAAGGAGCACTCAGACTATTACACCATCATAAAAAAATGCAATCACAAGTATGAAAGTACATATCAAGGGGAATCCTTCATTCAATCTGTTAAACTATTTAATCTGACAAGATGCATATTAATTAATGATACCAAGTAAAACATAATTTTGAAATGGAATTCGCATACCTTTGGTAAAAGAAGTTATGTACTACCTACTCGTAATAGGGAAGGTGAATAGACTGTCTTACACTACCTGCATAGATCCACTTGCTCCTCCTCATCTACAAGATACAATCCTGGACTTTTCATGCTTACTTGACTATCTAAACAAATTGTAAATAAATTAACACCACAAAGTTACAACCCCATTAAGAATTAATACTATATAAAAACATGCATAGAGAGAAATAGAACAATAGAGATCATAGTGTGATGAATGAAAAACATCTCTTGTGATGTTCATAATGTACATATGTACGCCTATAATGTCTAGTACCTTCTCAACCATTAAAGCTTGTATCACATCATGGTAGGAAGAATGAATTATCTGAACAACAAGAACAAAATGGTGATGATTTTTTGTAGTGAGAGAAGGGTCCTCACACGAAGTTGCGGTAATTTTTGGATGCAATCCTAATTTCATGAAACCCACGAGAGTTTAGTAAAACAAAAAGGCTCGATCATTTCTTTGAACTAGGCATGGGTGGGCTCGATCATGCCATGTCATTTTATATGCAAGATAGGAAACAAAAACGCTATCACGTTTTTTAACTACAAAATGCTCATGCATTTTGTAACTACAAAAATATCTAGTGTTTTTTCACTACAAAATGCTCTAGCATTTTATATTACATATTACTTCCTTAACCTTCTCTCTATCCATATCTCCCTAACTCTTTCTCCCCCTCCATATCTCTTCCTGTTCTCTCTATGTCTTTGCCCCACCCTCCCTCCATAAATCTCTCTCCCCCTCCATATCTCTCCCATTTTTCTCTATGTCCCTACCATCCCTCCCTTCCTCCCTCCCTCTATATCTCTCTCCATGTGTCCTCCCCCATCCACCTCTCTCTCTCTCTCTCTCTCTCTCTCTCTCTCTCTCTCTATCTGTGTGTGTGTGTGTATTCTCTCTCTCTCTCTCTCTCTCTCTCTCTCTCTCTCTCTCTCTCCTTCCATCCCTTTCCCTCTATCTCCCCCCTCTCCCTCCCTACCTCCCCCTCCCCCTCTCTCTCTCCCTCTTCACTCTCCCCCTCTCTCTCACCCCCTCTATATCTACCACCCTTTGCATCGATGTCCCTACCCCTCCCTCCCTCTATATCTCTCTATCTATGTGTCCCCCTCATCAATACCTCTCTCTCATCTGTACATGCATCTCTTTCCCTCTCTCCTCCACTCCCTCTCTCTCCCCCGCCATCTCTCTCCTTAACTCTCTCTTTCTATCCCTCCCTCCCTAATTCTCTCTCTCCCCCCCTTCCCCTCTCTCTCCCTCCATACCCACAACTCCATCCCTCACTCTCTCCTTCCCTATCCCCCCCCCCCTCCATCCCTCTATTTCATCTCTCCATCCATCTATTTCCCTCACTCCCCCCCTCCTTCCTCTCTCTCTCCCCCACCCTCTCTCTCTCTCTCTCTCCCTCCCTCTGTCCCTCCCTGCATATCCAATTCCATACCTCACTCTCTACATTCCTCCCTCTCTTTATCCCCCCTACCCCTCTCTCAATATCCCTCCTTCCCTATTCCCCCCTCTCTCTATCCCTCTCTAGTTCTCTCTACCTATCCCTCCTTCCCTATCCCTCCCTCCCTAACTATATCTCTCCATTGATATTCCTCCATTTATCTCTCTCATCTCTACATCCATCTCTTTCCCTCAATTTGTCTCCATCCATCCCTCTCTCCCCTTCCCTCCCTCTTCTTCCCCACCATATCTCTCTCACATCCTCTCTCTCTCCCCCCCCATTTCTCCCTCTCTCACACACACAACCCTCTTTCTCTATCTCTCACACATTCCCTCTCCCTCCATGTTTCTCCCTCTCTCACACAACCTCCCTCTTTCTTTATCATTCACCCCCACCTCTCTCTCACTCTCTCTCTCTCTCATATATCTTCCTCACCCTCTCTCTCTCACAAACATAGAAAGATACATTTACATGCCTTTTATCCCTCCCCCTATCTCTTTTCCTCACTATGTATCCATCGCTCCCTCACTCCCCCACCCTAACACTCTCTCTCTATATCTCCCTTAGTCTCTCCCACATTCCCTCTCCCTCCCTTCCCATCGCACCCTTCCTGTACATCCATCTATCCCCCCTATCTCCCTCCACCTTATCTTTAATCCCTCATTATCCCACCATCCATCACTCTAGCCCCCCATCTCTCTTTCCCCACCTTTCTCCCTACATCCCTCCCTCCTCCCTTCACTCTCTCTCTCCCCTTTCTTTTCCCTCAATCATTCTCCTTCCCTCACTCCATTTCCCATATCTCCCCCATTCCATCTCCCTCCCTCCCACCCTCTCAATTTCTCCCTCCCTCCCACCCTCTCAATTTCTCCCTCACTCTCTCTCTACTATAACCTCACTCTTTCTTTATCACTCACCCCTCCCCCCTCTCTCCACCACCATCTCTCTCTCTCTATCAATATCCTCCCCCCCCACTATCTCACATCATTGTTTCTTCTCTCCCTCTCTCTCTCCCCCCACCTTTGTCCCTCCATCCCTCCCCAATCATCTCTCTCTCTCTCTCTCTCTCTCTCTCTCTCCTCCCCACCTCTCTCTCACCTTATATCCCTCCCTACATATTTCTCTCACTCTGTCCCCAACTCTCCCTCACTCTCTCTCCCTCCCTCCATCTATCCCTTAATGTCCCCTCTCTCTCTCTCTCCATTTTTCTCTATAGCTCAACCTTGTCCCCCCCTCTCTATCTATGTCCCCGCAACCACCCATGTCTCCCACATACACCTTATGCCCATACCTTCATATATATTTCCCTCACTCTATCCCCATCTCTCCCCTCACTCCCTTTAATTTCCATCCTCCTCATTCCTCCCTCTCCATCCCTCAATTTATGTCCCTTCCCACATGTCATATTCCCTCTCTCTCTCTCTCATCCCCATTACCTCCATCCATTGCTTAACTCGTATTTTATGTGCTTAATATCTCTCACACGTTATGTTGTTACACAAATCTAGCACGTGATGTAACAAAACTATATCGCATTATGTTGTTACAAAATGCTAGCGCATTATGCTATTACAAAACGCTCTAGAATTTTGTAGAACAAAAACACTCCAGCATTTTGGATGACACTGAAGGCGGGAACATATATTTGAATTTATAAGTAATGCTCGAGCATTCATTATGGCCTAAAAATGTACCTATCATGCGCTCATGTGTCATATGTATTCCTATGTGTCTGCTTCAGGGTTTTCTTTGGATTTACCAAACCTATGCTATGGAGTATGGTGAACCATATCCAATTGGGCATTTCCTCCATTTTCTGAATATGTTTGTCTTTCTCCACTCATTACAGTATGCTAAACACAATCATTTTTTATGAAATTTCAGACAAAGATAACATTTTTTTCTGCAGATTCTAAATATGTATTTTTTTAATAAAATTTTAACTTTTTCTATTTTTTCCTCTTTTCCTTGTATCATGACTTCTTAACTTAAAAAACACATTGCTAGTGTTTCTTCCATATCTTTTTTCATTTATCAAGAATTTTAAAAAAAATTGCATGGTGCACTACTAGACACCAACCTCTACATGTTATAAAAAAACCATTTCGGAAACATTGCATTATGACCTTCAAAAACTGCACCCACACTTGATGTACTGTTTTTGAGGCTCATCACTTAGATAATGTAAAAACAAAAAAAAAATTAATTTTAATTTTGGAAAAATAGTGGTGCACTAGTACTACTTGTCCCCTACATGTCTACCAATTTTTGTAGCCTGAAATCATCATTTAGGCACTCAAAGGATGAACCCACAAAGGAATATACCTTATCATTTTCCAAAAAAAAAAATGTAATTGTTAGAAAATATCAAACTTGACATAGTTATGGAAATTTTCATACATAAAATTTATATATTTGGAAATGTGATTCAATTTCCTACATTTCATCTTTTTTACTCAATGTAAGATATTTTGTGTATCTCAAAAAATCCAAGTAAGTTGAGGTATTCATGTTTTTTATCTTTCTATTGCATCTAACATGCCAAAAGTGGTCTCATTAGCTTGCACTCACCCAGAAGCAAGTCCAATCCCAAGAACTCTCCTTGTAGACCCTTGCAACAAAACCCTCGTCATTTAGATCTCTTTACAACAAAACCCTCCTCATCATTATGAGCTCTCTATAATGAAACCCTTGGAGCTCTCTCTAGAGAAACCCTAACTCTCGTCATTCGCCTTCTCGTGGCCTCTCTGCAATGAAACCCTAACCCTCATCGCTCTCCTCCTCCTATCCTCTCCTTCCAAACTACTTCTCATCCAAATCAAATAAAAAGACCTCAATATACATATCCATGGCTTAAATAGAAAACCCCCCTTAGCCCCTTAATATGGGGAAATATACTTCTTTTGTATTTGTATATTTTCAAACACCCAATATGAATGCGTGTGTTAGGATATTACTTAAGCTAGTGAACCCTCGAATGGTTGAAGGAATAAAAACCCCATTGTTGGTTGGGAGAATTGAAGGCATATTTGAAAATTACAAATGGGTATTTTCTAATAGTCCCTTGGGTAGAGATTGGTAAAGGTTGAGGCAGCTTCATAATTGTGATTGTGGGTAGAGTTTTCCAAGAGGTTCAAAGAATCTGAAGAATTTAATTGTTCCAACAAGAGTTGAATATGGGTAGAAGTGTATGGGATTTAATTAAAAGAGAGTAGTAGTCGTTTGAAAAAACAACACTAATAGTGAGCTTAAGTAGAGCTATAAAATTAGAATCTACACATTAAAGAGGTGTAGGGACGACATACAGGAGGAGAGTTAAGATTGCAGTTTGCAACATAAGGAGGTTGAGTAGAAAAGAGACGAGATAAAAAAATTGAGTGCATGAAGAAATTAGTGACTAAGTTAGAATATTTAGAGGCGGCTCAAGGGATTGAGAAAACCCTTGGCCAAGATAAATCCTTGAGGGAAATAGTAGAGAAGAAAAGGACTTTGAGTGAAGAAGATGTCCTTGTTACGTGTGAATTAATTGTGGAAAGGTTGGAAGAGTTGGGGCATGCTAAGAAGACATGCCATTTTAGGGCATGAGATATGGATTTTGATAAGGAACAAAGAATAGAGAAAGACCTCATAAAACATGAGGTAGCTAGTGAAGGATATGATTAGTTTGAGGATGGTGAACTGCATTGGAGTGGAGACGAGTATTATTACTATAATGATGAAATTGTGGAATGTGCACCAAAAGAAGGTGAAAGGATAGAAGATACCTCATTGAGAAATTCAAACTCTCTCATGTATTGTGATGATGTGGTAGGGTTCAATGAGAACCATGAAGAAGATGATGATGATTGTGTTAAAACCATCAAGCATGAAATAGAGAATGAGGAACCTTTGGAGGACATGCCCATGGAAGCACTAAATTTATTTTATGACTTTGATGATTGTGCATGTGTAGGTATAGAGGAAGAAGAAACAGCCATGCTAATGTTGTTTGTGAAGAACAAAACCATGTTGTTTTTGCATGTGAAGAAGAGGACATTCATGTTGTTGACCTTGTGGTGAAATTTGATGAACTTGATGAAGACTTTGAAGGTTTGGACAACCGCTAGACAACATTCTTAATGTTGTAATTGATGTTGAAGAACATCAAGTTCAAGAAAATTTTGTAGTAGAAATAACAATTCATAAGAAAGCTCGAAAAGAGAAAACTATGCATGTGGTTGAGCAAACAAAAGAAATTGAAATTGAAAAAGAGGTAAGATATGATGAAGAAGATTCCATTAGTGAAGAAGAAATGATAGGGATCAACAAAGAGATGAAACTAATTGAGCACTCGATGAATGGATTAGACATTTAACTTAAAGGTTGAGGGCCATAAGGATGATTAGTTTATGGTTACAACAGTGGGGGGGGGGGAGTTCTGCAATGGTGATAAGGGCTACAAAGAATATTCAAGTAGATGGAAGGGAAATAGCCTTGAAATCCATAGAAGGAGAAGATAGACATATAAAGATTGCCATAGCAGGTATTTGTAAAAATGAAGGCTCTTATGTCAAAGAGAAAAAGTATGATTTTGAAGATAAAGTCCATGTCGATAATGGGCATGAAGAACATATGAAGACCATCTTAACAATAGTGGAAGAGAATGATAAGGTCGTTGTGGCTACAACAAAAGATATATTTGAAGAAAAGGGAACTTTTAAAGTTGCATGTGCTACAATTCACACTGGAAAAGAAGTGAAAAGGGAGAACATGAGGCAAAACCTTATTCTATTTAACCATTTAAGTGTTTGTCAGGTGTTTACAACAATCTCAAAGTTGCAAAAGTTGATTAGAAAAGACATTCTTATGGAGTGTCGAAGTTGCCAAGTAGCACAAGCAAAGAGAAAGGAACTAAAAGATGAAAAGCATGATGTTGAAAGCAAGAAAGACATTCTTATGGAGTGTTGAAATTTCCAAGTAGTACAAGCAAAGAGAAAGGAACTAAAAAATGAAAAGCATGATGTTGAATGCATGTCAAAAGTTGTAGGTGATGTTGATGAAGATGAATATTATGATGTTGAAGTGGATTCTAGCACTAGTACAGCATTTAAACATATTAATGGAGGACTCACCCAGATGTGGATGTGGATTCATTTAAGCTTTTAAGGAGCATATTCATGGTTTGTGGATGTGGATTCAATTAAGCTTTTAAGGGGCGTATTCATGGTTTGAGCGATTTTGGTTTTGACATAGATTGTGGAGAGGATTCGTTGTCCCATTTTTATTGGAGCTCGCTTCTTTACTCTGATAAACCATTAAAACTTTTATTAGAACTTCCACATGAATTATTAAATGGAATTTTATAGGTAAAAATCCAAGGGAGGTTGGTTATTATGAAGGGGTTTCATTTTTGTTTTGGGGAGGTTGCGAGGGAGGAGGGGGAGAAGGCCTTTGGGGAGGCAATTTGAAGGGAGAAGAGAAGAATAGAGGAAAGCGTTTGAGGAAGAGAATGAGAAATAAAAGGAAAGGAAAAATGGTAGAGAATAAAAAGAAGATAAAGAGGACGTAAATCAGAGAAGATGGATAAAGAGGAAGGAGGAGAACATAAGATAAAGATTGAGGTAAGAGAAAAACTAGGCTGTTAATTATAAGTGTATGCTATGAATTTTTTATTAGTTTATAATTGTGAATTTTTTATTAGTTTATAATGCTGAGCTTAGACTAAACGAGTACGCAAGCGAGGGTGAGAGTTGTTTTTGTAACGAGGGCTAAAAAGACATTAAACTCGGTATGAATTCTAAAATTTTAAAAGAGAAGACCCATTTGGCATCTAGGTTGTTAATGTAATTTTATAAAAATTCTGAATTTTAAAGGCAATTTTAATGCAATAAATTCCCTTTATTTGTGTTTAAGATTTTGTGAATTTTAAAGGCAATTTTAATGCAATAAATTCCTTTTATTTGTGTTTAAGATTTTGTGTGGCTAACCGTTTGATTTTCTACTTAAGAGCAGTTGTTTCTGTAGGTTTAAGCCCTTGGTTTATGTTTGTGTGTTGGAGGTTTTGATTGAATAATTGCAGGGGATTGAGGTTCCCGTTCTGTATTATATCAGTATAGATCCATTTAAAAGGGGACCTACTAAATTTCGAGAGGGATAAATGGGGATCTACTAAACTCCTAGAGGGATCAAGACTCTCAAAGATGCAAACTCTTTTTTAGACTGGAAATATTGACCAAATGTGTGATGCAATGCTTATGATTTTAATTTATCTCATTTATCTAGTTTTATATTATGTCGTTCCAAATATTTTAAATCTGATCTGAGTAGATATGTTATTTTTTATAATAATTTTTTATTTTTTATAAAAGACACGTGTCATTTATAAAATGAGCACAGAAGGAGTTACACATCTCTCCCCTACTAAACTGTAGAATACACGCAAAAACAAACACTCTGCACAACCAACCCTGGACGAGAAGCCAAGACAAAGCTTTTGTAGATCCCTCTACATAACCAAGATCCAACACCGGGCCTCTGTTGTTGAATGATCCAAGTCTGTCAAGAAAATGGGGTGTAAATGCCGCGTAGGGGTTCACTGTTGTTCAGAATCAGCGGTGCAGGGAAGTTTTGTTGGGGGCTCAACAACAAAATCTGACGTTTATATGACGAACGCAATATTTATCCTAAGAATTCTAGGATTAATCTAGTTCATTAGAATAGTGGTAGATTGTTTACTGAATCTTTCCTTGTATTATCTTTGTGGGCGTTGAAGCAAAGGAAAGCGTGTGCAGACTTCTGACTACGAAGATTGAGATAACAGGTTGTTTGTCAACAGACTCAACACCTTAAAAACGTCATCTACCCAATTCACAGTTCCTGGAAGAAAATGTACATGCTGCTTACTTTTTGCAGTTTAAGCAATATACTTCCCACAATTGATAGTAATAACTGCCAAATACCTCTGAAATTGCAAGGCTAACGCAGACATTCATCTTGGTGAACTTATAAAAAGAGCACCAAATCCAAAACAATGTTAAAGCTGGACAACGTTCAAACTTTGGTGAACTTATAAAAAAAGAACATCAATTCAAAACATTGTTAACAAAACATTGGACTGCATTCAAAATGCCCAAACTGGTGAAGTTATAAATGGAACGCCAATCCAAAATATTGTTAGAATATCAATCCAAAATGCATTGTTTCTATAGACGATTAGTATCTGATATTGAACACTTTGAATATGACATAATATTCTTCCCAGGGGATATCATGCAAACATGATACTTACATAAAAAAAGTACTAAAACTTGAGAGTAATAAGAAAATATTCATTTTTCTTGGGTAAACATGTTTTTATTTGGGAGTTCGGCTTTGTTCAATCAGTGCAGAGGAACGCTCTTCAGGACAACAGTTTCGACAGTGAGGCCCGGCCCGAATCCAAACAGAACTCCCACATCCAATCCCTCTCCAGTTGTTGAGCAACCATTCTGCTGAGAGGACTTCCTCATCTCGTCCAAGATGAAGTGCACGCAGGCGCTCGACATGTTTCCGTATTCGCTCAGTACTTGCCTCGTGGCTCTCAGTTTCTTGGGATCCAAATTCAGCTTGGCTTCCACCTGATCCAGAATGGCTGGACCTCCAGGATGGGCGATCCAGAATAATTGGTTCCAGTCCGAGATTCCGAACTGCTTGAAAGCCTCCACCAGACTCTTTTCGATGTTCTTCGAGATCAGGCCCGGGACGTCTTTCAGAAGGTGGAAGGTGAGGCCGACCTCTCTCAGGTGCCCGTCGATGGCTCCGTCGCTGTCGGGAAGAATTGTCTGTGCGGTCCACATCAGCTCGAAACAAGGCTTCTCCACTTGAGGAATGGGATCGGCTCCCACGATAAGTGCAGCTGCACCGTCGCCGAAGAGAGCTTGGCCAACCATACTGTCCAGATGAGTGTCGGAGGGGCCACGGAATGTCACAGCCGTGATTTCACTGCAGACGACCAGAACCCGAGCGCCGCGATTGTTTTCCGCCAGATCTTTAGCCACGCGGAGAACGGTGCCTCCGGCGAAGCACCCTTGTTGGTACATCATGACTCTCTTAACGCTAGGGCGGAGACCAAGAAGCTTTGTGAGCTGATAGTCGGCTCCGGGCATGTCGACTCCACTGGTAGTGCAGAAAACGACATGAGTAATCTTAGATTTGGGCTGCCCCCATTCCTTGATGGCCTTGACAGCAGCATCTTTTCCAAGCCTGGGAACCTCCACCACAACCATGTCCTGCCGTGCATCCAGCGATGGCGCCATGTACTCACAGACATTGGGATTCTCCTTGAGAATCTCCTCCGTCAAGTACATATATCTCTTGTTGATTGCCGACTTGTCGCCTGCAACACACACCAGAATCACATAAAAATTGCAGCCTCATTATACGAATATAAGCATATAAAGTTATAAACACATTTCATATCAGATAATATTACAAGCATGAAGTTAGATGTGGAAATTCTTACACATTCGCTTGAATTTCTCCTTGAGCTCTGTCATATGCTCGCTGTTGGTGATTTTGAAGTAGTAATCCGGGTAACTGCTCTGGTCAACCGCATTGGGAGGAGTGGCAGTCCCGATAGCGAGGATCGTGGCAGGGCCATCTGCTCTCTGAGCCTTCCTGAACGCCTCCAAATCCAAACCCAAATTCTGGGTCATGGTTGCTCGCTCTGCTGGTGCTGAGCTGCTCTAATAATGAAGAAGATCTGTATATTGCGATGCAGTAGCAGGCGAGCTTGCTTCCTTGAGGAATGAATCCTGAGGGGAGTGTGTATTTAGTTATAGCGCGAGGTCCAGCTACTTGCGAAGAGGAGAAGTGGTTAGATTGGAAGCACGTGGCCCCGAATTCCTTCTCGAAGGACGGATCCGTCGCCCTTTTTCGACCACAGGAGCCAAGAAAGGAAGATGGGCGGGAAGCGTTGGTTCGTAGGTGAAGGTGCGAAGAGAGGAGTAGTTAGAACGTAATGCACGTGCGTCGAGACTCCATGCTGGATGGACGAGTCGTTGCCTACCGACCAGATGAAAAGAAGATGGTCAGAATTGAATTGCACAGGGAAGCCAATAATCGAGAGAAGGCGGACTGTTCTCCTCTAACTATAAGTTTAGGAATATTTTAATACGATGCAAATGATTGAATTTCTAAAAGCATAAAACTTTACTCTTAAATTTGTAATATGTTAAGACTTTACACTTATAGTTTAATAAAAAAATTACAACTTTTAATCACTTTATTCTTAAGTGATTGAAAGTTTAATCACTTTACTCTTAAGTGATTGAAAGTTTAATCACTTTACTCTTAAGTTGTAAAAATATAATCAAATAATTTTTCTTATAACTTTTAATAATTTCACTTTAACCTTAAGTGATTGAAAGTTGTAAAAATAATTAAATAGATTAAAATGTAATTTCATTTTTAAAGTATTTATCCGACAGAGGTAAGTTGTTTATTTTGTTGTTTTTGGCATTCTTTTTATATATTTTTTTATCTGGTTTTGTTTGAAGTTTGGTTAGAAAATTAATACTTGAAGGGCATAAGGAATTGTGGCACCCTTGGTATTAATTGCCAAACAAAATTTATAATTGAAGGGTATAAGGAATTGTGGCACCCTTGGTATTAAATATAATTATTTTATAATTGAAGGGTATAAGGAATTGTGGCATCCTTAGTATTAAACATAATTATTGAGAATGTTAAGAAAATACATTTAGGCAGAAATAAATTGTTTAACATAAAAGAAAAATAAAATAAAATATATGCTTAATTAATTATCATTATAGCATTTACATATTTTATATTAAAGAAAATAGTTTATACGATTTATGAGAAAATGCGATGCATTAGAAGTTGTGTATAAAATTAAAATATGAAATATTTCATATTTTAAATTGAAAAGGAAATGACTCACTCAAAGTTCACTCACTTCACATGGATGAGCGTAAGGAACCTAGGGAACATCTAAGAGAAAATATAGGAGTATATTTTGGGAATGGGTGAGTTAAATTAAAGAAAGGTAATTTGAAATAATATAGAAAAAGGTAAATACATGTGCTCACACTAAATTAGGAAAGAGGGAAAATATTAAGGGGATAGTGAAGAGTAATTATAGGAAAATAGGTTGTAAATGATGAGTAATGTTTATTTTAATTTAAAATAAAAGAAATTACTTGTTCATGGATTGATACATGGGTGAGTGAATATTAGATAATTAGTTAATTAAATAAAAGCTAATTATGGATGGAAAGATAAGTTGCTTTAACCACAAGTTATATAAAAGGAAAACATGTGTGATAGGAAGGGGGGATTATGCACCCTAATATTGGATGGTATTCTAATGCAGAATTGGTGATTGTTCAAAAGTTTGGAAGTGATAGTAGTTGCTTGTTGGAAGTTGGAAAGCTCCACAAGTAGGTTATACTGTTGCTCACTATATTTGCTAATTGGTGATTGTTCATATAGCCCATATGTAGCGGGTGTTCCCTATGGAAGAAAGAGTAACCAATGGGAATTGGGAAGGTGATCAATCTCATGGGCATTGAACTGGCAAAGGTTGGAACTTGGAGCAAGGATCTTGTTAGATATCCACATAAAATAAATTAAGTGACACAAAATATAAGTACTTTTAAGTTATTATTATTATTATTATTAAGTATTGTTATTAGATTAAATGATTTATTTAAAGAAATTTATTAGATGTTGTATTTTATATATACGGATGCCAATGTAATTAAAGCTCTGAGAAAGTTACTACATATCGTATCAAAGCACGGTTTAATACATTAGAGTTTTGGAACTATATTGTTTCTTTTACCTTTTTAATCTTTACACATTTCTAAATATGAAGGAATTTTCAAAGCTCACTCATGAAAATTTACACCTTTTTGCTTTTAGCAAGTACTCTCAAAATCAAAATCACAAGGGTACTACTATACGTGATCCATGTGAAATACGGTTTGCTTGAAATCCATTCCATAAAAAATTCATAAAAACAAAACAAAGACAATAAAATAAACAAATAAAAGTTTAAAAATAGAGGGAATAAAGTGGAAGCTTAAATGAAGGAAAGGAAAGGAGGAATAATGGCTATCGAACTAGCAAATAAAGGAAGAAACTCGAAGGGTGTTTTTTTAACATTAAAGTCTCTTTAAGAAGGCTAGCTACAATTATTGGCTAATATAGAGGTTGTAGCACATGGACTTGGACTTGTGCACACTTTTTTATAATGAGGATTTTAGGACCCATGCTCGCCACAAGAGCCACTAGACAAAGCCTTACTAGCTATGTATTTCAATGTATGCATGAGAAAACTATATGGATGTGTAGGTTATCCTTACTCTCTCTTAGAGGAAGGCAACAGTCATTTTATACAGCACTGGAAAGACGCTGCTATTCTTAAACTACCGGCGAGATGGTGTGAAGTATGGAATGATTGGAAAACCGAGCTGGAGAAAGGATTCATTTTGTTGAACAATGAAATTGACATTTTACACTGGCAAGGGTGCGAAGAAGAAGGCACTTTTACCATGAGGGATGCTTACAAGGTGCAATGGAGTGATCGTTTCCCTAAAGATCCATGGTGGTGGAAGAAGATCTAGAAGGTCATATCGACTTATAAAAGTAAAATACTATTGTGGCATATTCTTAAGGGCAAGATCATTACCTAGGATAGTTTACAAAGACGGTTTATAGAAGGTCCTGGTTGGTGCTTTTTATGCAAAAAAGCGGAAGAGAATGCAGTGCATTTATTTTCTAGATGTCCTTTTATTCAGTAGGTATGGGCAAACCTGCGGAAAAAACTCCATTTGACGCATGTGGAAGAAGGAAAATCATTTGAACATTTTATGAAGGCATGGTTCAAGGAGCCAAGTCTAAAAAAATCAAGAGTTCTGGTATATTTGGTTCCCTGGTTTGTATGGCTTGCACGCAATCGGTCTGTTTTTGAAGATATACAGTTGCCCAGTTTTTATGTTACAGCTCAGATACTTGCGACTTATCCATTGTTTATTGAACCGGAGGGAGTGACTTGGATCAGGATACCCAAAAGCATGGTAATAGTTGCAGGGAAGTGGTGGGATATTTTGACGGGGCTTGTGCTGATAAGGTGTGTGGACTTGGAGGTATGCTGAGGATCTCGGAGATTGAGACATATAGCTTTCAAGCAAATGGTGGTTACGGATCTAACAACCGTGTTGAAGGCCTCGCTTTGAGGATATTATTAATACTAGAGATTGACAAGAAGATTGATAAGCTAAACGTGTATGGGTATTCTGAGCTTTGGATTAGATTTATGAATAAGGAAAATCGCTTCAATAATCATACACTGCAGAATTTAGGTAGCAATGTGGAAATGCAAGGCTCTATTTTCCAGAGAATAACCTTTGTTCATATTTACAAAGAACAGAACATTCAAGCAGATTATCTTTCAAAAGAAGGAATACAAATGGCAAAAGGTGCTTGCAAGATGACATCATACAAGCAGGCAGTACAGGAATCAAGTCTGATCTCTTTAACTTCAATGAACTAAAGATAATCTACAAGCATTGAATAGTTTTGTGATGGTCGAGATAAACTTTGATTACATGTAAAAGTTTGGGAGTTACATTTTTTGTATATGGTTAATATTGGCATTTGGATATTATCATGCTATTAAAGTACCTGTGGAATGTATTTTTTTGTTCTCATGATCAATGAAATACGATTTTTTCTTTGGAAATAAAAAAGGTTATCTATTACTCTCTCTTCATTCAAGTAGGAAGAAAATATTTTTTTGCTTGATTCATAGTAATCTCTCTTCTTATTCTTATTATAACCCTGACATAATCCTTAATTGGAATAGCCTGTAACAATTTGAATCCATATCTTATATCCATTTCTACAATTGTTTTTAACTGCTTACATGTTGATCTGGTGATTTTTCGATCAAGGCGGTGGGGATAAAGATGTTGGAAACTGTCTAAGAAGAAGAAGAGGCGGCGGCTGTAGAGAGCCATGTGAAAAGGGTGGAACCAAGAAGAAGTGGGATGAATACATGGAGCGAATTGGTATGTATCATGATATTCTCACCTATAATATTGAAAACCATTTATTTTGGAAAGTAATGTCATTTAAATATTTAAAAAAAAATTGAGTGATTCTAAAATACTGTGATTCATATTATTATTTTGTATAATACTGTGATTCACATTATTTTCTTAAGCTGGAAAAATATTCTAAAATTTGTATTAGTCAATATATCATTATAAGATGATGTTAGTACATCTATTGCAGCTCAGAGGGCAATGTTACTACATCAATTTCAACTCAAAGGGCCCCTAGGCTCGGCTATGAGTATGGAGACTTCGTCTGCTCTAGGGTTTTACCTTCCACAATGGAGTTCCATTCTCCCTACCTCCAAATCACTTCATTCTAGACGTTTCTCAGCAATGCCTCTTTAGCAAGTTTTTGAGTTCCTCCACATCCTTCTCTAGCCCCACAATACTTCTGGTTTGCTCAGAGCTTAAGAAATATGTATTGTTCATCTCCTTCTATAGTCTTGGTCATTCATTGCTCGAAAAATAGACATATTTCTTGATATAGAGCTCTTGACCCTTAGGGCTAGGGAAGGTAGTGTTTTTTTTTAAGTTTTGGGGTTCCTTTATCTTTTATAGACTAGTTCCTCATTCGCTTATCCTCCTTTCTTTTTCCTTTCTGAGATTGATTCAAGGGCATACTAAGAGATCCGATAACAAGCAATCTCTAGCGTCATTGAATAACTTCTCCATGTTTTTTAATGATCTGCCATTATATGGATTGAATTTGAATGTGTTGTACCTAGATTAGACTTTCCTTTAGTGTATTCATCAATTGTACTATTGGGATGATTGGAAAAACCCTCTCTCTAAGATAGATTTACATCTTTCCAACCTACTATTCCTTTTTGTTTTCCTCATTGCACAATTCTCTAGTTCCCTCCTTTTCCAATGGGATAGACTAACTAGTGATGTAGTCTGCTAACTAGTTGGCCATCCTTTTCACATTTTGGAATCAACTTTGTTGAAATGTGGCTTCATTTCTAATAACTAATCGATACTTTCTATTAGTCCCAATATAGCTTTGTTGTTGGAATATTTTATATTCCTTGGAAGGTAATAATGTCTTTGTAAATTATGTCGGAAGATATCCACAATCTTATGTAAAAGAGTAATACATTTATCCCATATTCATTATGTTGAAATATACTCTTGATATTCATTATTATATAAAGAGATGTTATTATGGGGAATTATATTATCCCACATGTAATATGTCAGAGTAATTTCTCCTCATCTCTTAGTATATAATAGAGTCAAGGGATAGTCACATCACTCATCATGATCTATACTTTGACAAGTATTGCTATATCGTATTGGGGTTATTAGCATTGCTCTCTGTAAGCTTGAGGAGATATTCTGGAGATAATATAAGACTACCTTCCCGTGGACGTAGCCCAATTGGGTGAACCACATATATCTGGTGTACTCTTTTCTCTTGTTCTCTTTCTGTTCTTATTTACTGTGACATGTTATTGTTTGCATAGATAGGTAAGCTAGTTTAGTTAGATCCATATCTCTGACATGGTATCAGAGCTTGTTGCTATGATATAGCACCTTCTATTGCTTTCAAACAATATTTTATCATTTGGGCATTGATTATTTCTTGTAAATTTGTTTTCTATCTAGTAGCCATTAGGCTTCTCTTCATATCCAGGCATATTTCTGCAGTTTTTTATTTCTAACCCTAACATTGTTGCGTAGATTTTTGCAGAAATTTGTTAAGGGTTTCTTGATGTTGTTTTTGTAGATCTATATGATTTTCTAATTCTCCTCAAGGAGATCTATGTTTCAGTTGTCAAAACGGCAATTTTCATCCAAGTTTGGTAGACTTTGTGCAGGTTTCCGTCTTCGACAGATTCGACACTGTTTTCGGCCTCATAATGCAGTCAATTGTTATCGGAATTTTTATTATAACCTGTTTTTAGAACTGGAAAAACTGTTCTGGATCCACTAATGTGGACATAACAGAATTATGGGCAAGAACGACAACTTTCATCCAAGTTTGGTAGACTTTGTGTAGGTTTCCGTCTTCAGTAGATTCAACATTGTTTTCGGCCTCATAACTCGGTCATTGCTTATCAAAATTTTTGTTATAGCCTGTTTTTGGAACTGGAAAAGTTGTTATGGATCCACTTATGTGGACAGGACAGAATTATGGGTAGGTCTGGGCACTCAATCAAAAGGGTTGTAAGTAAAAGTTTCTCTTTCCTTTACTGTTTTTTTTTCTAACTATTTTTTTGCAGATTTAGATCAATATGGTAAAGTGTTTTTTCAGTTCTCTGTTATTCACTATCTTTCTCTTGTCATTTCTAGTATTTGGGTTTCTAGTCAAAATTTCTATCATTATGACTTCCGAAATAACTTCTATTCCTGAACTTGTTGGTCCTAACTATCTTGCATGGAAGAGAAAAATGATTGATGTTCTCAGGAGTAAGAATCTATGGAGGATTGTTAATGGTGAACACACGAAACCTATTGATGCTCAAGTTTTGGCTATATGGGAAGATAAATGTGATAAAGCAAGAGGGCTCATTAGTCAAACAGTTCCAGATAGTCTTCAAGTAAATATAGAGGCAGAAGATAGCCCCGTTGAGGTATGAAAAATTCTTGCTTCCTTATTTGATAAATCTGATGATGTTTCTGCTTATTACCTTTAAAAGAAGATTTATGAGCTAGATCCTACTAACTTTGATAGAGTAGAATTATATCCTATTAACAAGAAAACAGACACTGCTCTTATAATTCTTGTAGAACAAAAATTGTCATCTTCTTTTGATATGTTCATTCAAACTATGAATAGAGCTCTTGAATTGTATTCAAATACCATGAAACCTATTTTTGATGATTTTTGTAAAGAATTGATTAATGAGCAAGAAAGGTTAATTGTTTCAGGACAACTAACACCTAATAAAGCTCTTATGGCACATAATAAGACTCCTAAGCAAAAATTTAATAATGCTAAAGGTTATAATTCACACACTTCAAATCCTACTAATAACTCTGGTAATGCTTCTAATGCACATCATGACAATAGTAAGAATAAGAAAGCGTATGATCCTTGTAAGAATTGTGGTAAAACTAATCATCCTAAAAAGAATTGCTTTAAATTGAAACATTTAAAATCTAAAGCTAAAAAGAATGGTTCTGATGAATCACAAGTAGCTTTGTGTGCTTCTGTTGTTTCTTCTAGTAATTCTTCTTCTAATGTGGAATGGATAATGGATTCTGGTGCTTCTAAACATATGACTGGTAATGCTTCTTTATTTTCATCTTATGACAATAATAAAAACACATCTCAGCAAGTATCTATAGGTGATGGTAAACAATTTTCCGTAATTGGTTCTGGTAATGTTAAGGTTGCTAATGGTCAATTGAAAGATGTTTTTCATGTTGAAAATATGCCTATCAATTTGCTTTCTATTTATCGTGCATGTCAAAAATGATTTAAATTTGAAGCTTGGCTTGATAAATATGTTCTTAAAGATATCAATCAAAATTTCAAAGTAGTTTCTTCTAGTCATGTTGATCATACTACTGGTTTATATAAATTTGTTAGTTTTAATTCAACTAAAAGACAACCTTTTTATTCCTATATTGCTCTTGTTGATGAACTAAGTAAATTATGGAATGAAAGATTAGGTCATTTGAATTATGGTAAAATGCAAATGTTTACTAAAATGATACTTGGCTTGCCTAATGTTTCGTCTACTGACAATGTTTGTGAAGGTTGTGTTCTTGGTAAACATCATAGAGAAATGTTTGATAAAGGTAAAGCTTGGCGTGCTAAAGAATCTTTGCAATTAATTCATAGTGACATTTGTGGTCCTCTTAAACTTCCTTCTATCTCCAATGCAGTTTATTTTCTTACTTTTATTGATGGCTTTAGTAAAAAATCATGGGTTTATTTTTTGAAACATAAAAGTGAAACTTTTTCTAAATTTCAAGTATTTAAATCCTTGGTTGAAAACGAATCTGGTAAAACAATTAAGATTTTAAGAACTGATAATGGGGGGAATTCATTAAGAAAGAATTTGAAGTTTTTTTATCTAAGCATGGAATTCAATATCAAAAGACTGTTCCTTACACACCTCAACAAAATGGTGTCGATGAAAAGAAAAACAAAAATTGAGTTGAAATGGCTATATGTATGCTTTATTCTAAAGGATTACATAAGAAATTTTGGGCCGAAGCCATAAGTTGTGCTAACTTTATTTTAAATAGAGTTCCTACAAAAACTGTTAGGAATGTTACCCTTGAGGAAAAATGGAATGGTAGAAAACCGGATATTAGTAACTTTAAAGTGTTTAGTTGTGAATGTTGGGCTCATATTTCTGATGAAAAACGGAAAAAAGTTAGAACCCAAGTCTCACAAGTGTATATTCATTGGTTATTCTGAGGATTCTAAGGCTTATAGGTTGTTTGATCATTCTAATCAAAGTGTCATCATTAGAAGAGATGTTCAATTTATTGAAGTCTCTCAACCACCTAAGTCTATTGAACCTCATGTTACTCTGAATATTCCGTTATCATCTGTTACTCCTATCTCGATTACTCCTTCCAGTTCTATGATTGATATTAGTTCACCTTCTTCTTCTTATTCAAGTATTCCACCTGAATGTCTCGAAGCTCCTAAACTCAGTTTTGTCCCTTCTAACCTTCCTGTTTGGGCCCAGAAAACACTTGAATATGCAGGAAGTGATATCGGAATCCCTTTCGATACTTGTAGAACTAGATCTAACTTTGCTTTTAAGACCAAAGTTTTGTCCACAGATGATCCTACCTATTATGCTCAAGCTAAGGGTAAACCTCATTGGGAACAAGCTATGACTGCTGAGTATGATTCTCCTATGAAGAACAAGACTTGGTATCTTGTTCCTCTTCCTTTGGGAAAGAATTTAGTTGGTTGTAAATGGGTTTGTAAAACTAAATTTACTGCAGAAGGATAGATTGAAAAGTATAAAGCTAGATTAGTTGCAAAAGGTTTTAATCAACTTGAAGGTATAAATTATAATGAAACTTTTGCTCATATTGCTAAAATGAATACAATAAGAACCATTTTATCGATTGCTTCATCTTATAAATGGGAAATACACCAAATGGATGTTAAAATTACTTTTTCAAATGGTGATCTTAATGAAGATATTTATATGCAACAACCTCCTAGTTTTATTAATGCTGAATCAACAAGTTTAGTATGTAAATTACACAAGTCTTTATATGGTCTTAAACAAGCACCTAGGGCTTGGTATGATAAAATTGATGCATATTTCTTGAATAATAGTTTTAAGCATTGTATATTTGACCATAACTTGTATGTTAAGCATGCTGATGATAATATCATTGTTATTGTTTTATATGTGGATGATCGTATTATCACTAGCAGCCAACATGTTCTCATTCAAAGTATGAAAAGTGACCTTCACAAGTAGTTTGAAATGACTGATCTTGGTATATTGCACTATTTCTTGGGTCTTCAAATTCGGCATCTGGAAGATGGTATTTTTCTCTCTCAACCGAAGTATGCTACATATTTATTGGCTCGTTTCCACATGAGTGATTGTAAACCTGCTCCTATGCCTTTTCAATCCGGTGTAAAGTTAACTGTTGAGTGTACTACTCCTCTTGTTGATGCTACTCTTTATCGTCAGCTTGTCGGCAATTTGATATATTTAACTCACAGCAGACCAGATCTTTCTTTCGCCGTCAGTATGGTTTCACGGTTCATGCAACAACCTCATGAAAGTCATTGGTAAGCAACAAAGAGGATTCTGAGATATTTATAGGGGATATTGTACTATGGTGTTTTTTATTCGAGCAGTACTATAGTTTTGCTTTCTGGTTTTACAAATTATGACTAGGCAGGTGATAGTTCTGATCGACGGTCAACTGCTGGTTATATATTTCAACTTGGTTCAGGTCCGATTTCTTGGTCCAACAAAAAGGTGAAGACTCTTTCTTTATCTTCGTGTGAAGCGGAGTATAGAGCAACCAAAGAAGCAACAAAAGAAGCAGTTTGGTTACGGCATGTTCTCACTGATCTTGGTATAGTTCCGAAATCGTCCACTATGTTGAAATGTGACAATTAGGGTGCAATTCAGCTTGCTTATAATACGATATATCACTCCAAGACAAAGCATCTCGATCTTGATGCTCATTACATTCGAAGTCACATTGCAGATGGTGTTCTTTCTCTTGATTATTGTCCTACTTAGTAGCAAGCAACCGATATCTTCACCAAATCCTTAACAACAGTGAAGTATGTGCATCTTCGTTCCTTACTGGGGATGAGGGAAGTTGTCATCAAGGAGGAGCAGTAATGACTCCTTCCTTCCTTAGTTAGTGGGATTTTCTCCCAACCATTATTAAGAGAGAGTGTTGGAATATTTTATATTCGTTGGAAGGTAATAATGTCTTTGTATTATGTCGAAAGATATCCACAATATTTTTTTTTTCCCAAGAAAAAAAGTGTAAAAAGATATCCACAATCTTATATAAAAGAGTAATACATTTATCCCATATTCATTATGGTAAAATATACTCTTGATATTCATTATTATATAAAGAGATGTTATTATGGAGAATTATATTATCCCACATGTAATATGTGAGAGTAATTCCTCCTCATCTCTTAGTATATAATAGAGTTAAGGGATAGTCACATCACTCATCATGATCTATGCTTTCACAAGTATTGCTATATTGTATTGAGGTTAGTGGCATTGCTCTCTGTAAGCTTGAGGAGATATTCTGGAGATAATATAATACTACCTTCCCATGGACATAGCCCAATTGGGTGAACCACATATATCTAGTGTACTCTTTTATCTTGTTCTCTTTCTGTTCTGATTTACTATGATATGTTATTGTTTGCATAGATAGGTAAGCTAGTTTTGTTAGATCCATATCTCTGACATTTGTAAATTATCGGTTCCCTTTCATTTAGATTATTTATGAGGAATTTGGACTTTCCTTTTTACTGGCTCAAATTTCCTTTGCCTTTGTCATTCTTGTAATAACTTCTTAGATTTTGGCCATATCGTTTGTTCCTTCTCTTAGCTATATGTAGGAGATCAATTCGTTCCTTGAGTCCATTGAGTATTATGTAAATTGTAATTCTATTTTCAGAAAAGGTTAATGAAATAAACCTAGCTCAGGGACCTGACGCAGTATATAAATGTCTTGAACAAATGTTAATGAATGAATGTGTGTACGTTGAATTTTTTTGTGTTTTTAAATTGTTGAGTACTCTGAGGAGTTAAAAGGATTGAAGAGCCTTAAGTTTTAAGTTGATATTCTAGTATCCTGTGTAATGCCCTGGTTTTTACAGCAGAGCACTAAGTAGATTTTCTGAGTTAATTTTCTATGTATTAAACTTTACTCAGGTGTAAGGAAGTAAATTTCCAATCTAATCTCTATTTCTGTTAAATGAAACTTAGTTTACTATCTTGTCCTTATCGACCATACATGTGTATTTTAAAATAAACTAACATATTAATATTTTCTTTTCAGCAATTTGGTCCAGCATAAGAGTATGTTTCACAGTAGTCGATCAGTAAATAGCAAGTTATATACATGTTTTAAGTACGTTAAGCATAATAATCAAATAACGTAAATAACAAGGAAATTACCTGATGCTGATGCTAGTAGACCGTAGGTTGTAGCAGGTTATGTTTTTATTCTCTTAGTTAGCCAAACGATGTGTCCACGCTACCGACTAGCTATTATCTTGCCGGCCCTTGGAAATTCCAGGATTTCCAAGCCCCCGAGCTCACAAACTGATAATCCCGAGAGCAGTATTTCCTTCGGTTCTCCAAACCTTTCTCTGTACTTCCAGCTCCTCCCTCCTTTTTCCCTTTTCTTTTCCCCCCTCTATATATCACCTCTTCTTCCTTGAGAAGACCTTGGGCTTTCTTTACCGTCTCTCCCCCCCAAACGCCCCTTCTCGAGCCCCTCAAACATTTACCCCCCCCCAAAGGTTATCCATTCGGGACAAGGTTTTTTAATTACAAGTCTATTCACCACCTTTGTATTTAATGTTATTAATGTAATTGATAAAATATTATAAAATAGTTGACCCTTTTCAACTTGGACATGGTGTGTCTTAATGGTCTACCACCTTTGTCAAGATAACTTATCTTGAGATTTAAATCCTAAGATTCGTATTGAATAATTAAATAGTAATAAACCTTTTCCCATCACATCACATTCATTTCAAAATTGTTATCCTATTATGTCTAACTTAGAAATGGAATGATCACACTCTAATGATTTATTAATCAATATTTAAATGTTACCTATATTGCAATTGTTATGATATGGATGGTAATATTATCAAAATAACATTAATTAAATAATATTATTAATTAAATCACCACAAAGTAATACTAAATGGTGAATTTAATAAAAATGTCTTTTAAATCATTTGTTTATCACATGAGTACCCTAATATCTACATAGTATAGTAGTTCTTCTAAACAAAGCACCCTTAAGGGTTTAAACAATCTTACTAATTAATTAGACAGTACCATTACCTTATTTACAACAATCCTCAGATGACAATGTGAACTGACGACACTTGTCTCAATTGTTTATCACGATGTTTACCAACAAGTAACACATAGCTTAATTGATTTGTTTTACACACCTTAAATAACTTTATATTCATTATCGGAGTTCGATCAATGCATGATTAACATAATTACTTATGACAACTTATACATTTATTCGTTAGGTTAAGTGTTTGTATATCGATACTAGTGTACACGTGCAAGGTGTGCATGCGTGGCCAGCGTATGCACAGATCACAAATGTACTATAGACAAACCCCATCCCGCCTATGCATACCTGCTAAATAATAGTAGTATTTACCCCCATGTATAAAAACAAGCATAATATACATAGTACAAGTACTTTAACATCCTCAGTTATTTATCAGTTAATTCTTTATGATTTCACATCATTATCTTTATGTTTACATTGATTTAATCAATCATGTACAAGGAAGGGTACCTACTACCACTAACTCGGGATCAAGGAATACCCAACCCTCAACAGTACTAACTAACACATCCTCCCATCATAACCTACATCCTGCATCCTCCCTATCCTTCCTCTGCTAGTACAAAAGTGGATGTCGGACTCACCGACCTGACCACATAGAACTTGAGAGCAATAGCGTCGGCTGAACAGCAGACCTATCCTCCCCTAGCAGGCATCCGACCGTCGTCATCACAACTACATGGGGAGCGTGTCTCAGCACGGCCCTCCCACGACCTCGGTCTCATGGAAACATAGGGTGGGAAACACATCCATCCCTCTCAACATACTGGGCCTACGCCCTTATCGACTCATACTTTGCTGCTATCGGGATTATCAGTTTCTGCTATCGTATCATCATTCTTGGCTTCTAAGGTTTACTGTACGAACAAGTTTTCTTTGTGTCCCATATGTCAGATCAAGTAACTGGCTATCCGGTAGCCCTTGTGTCCTATAGGTTAGTATTTGGCAAAGTACAATTTATAGAAGCATTTCCCATTAATCACCAATTGATCCATGTTATCAAAATCATTTTATTTCATGTAACCTTTTTAGTTCATCATAGATGCGTATGACATATGATACTTCAATAATTCATATAAGAAGATGGTATCCATGTACCGATTCATATATTTCACATCTTATTAATGAAAACATATAAACATATACTGTAATCGTAAAACAAAGAAATCATATGGTAATCATGACGTTGTAACCGCATAACATAGTAACATCATAATCATGGTGAAATCATTAAACAAAGTAACATCATATAATGAGGTCCATCATATCGGAATATAGTTTACTCAGTCGAGTTGAGTTCAACAGAATATATAAGAAAATAAAGTATGGTGTGTCTAATTGATAAATATGCCTAATCAAAATATGGGCGTTACATACACCCACCCTTCGGGAAAATTCGTCCCGAAGTTATGGTCAAAATAGTGAGGGAAAATCTTGACGCATGGTCTCTGCGTCCTCCCAGGTAGTAGACCCTGGGCTATACTTGTCCCATTGGACCTTAACTTGGTCCACATGGCGACTACGGAGTTGTCGAACCCTACGATCAAGTATACGTAATGGTTTGACCCTGAAGGTTCCCTCGTCCGAGACCTGCAATTCCTTCCAATGAATTTTGTGAGTCTCATCAGCTATGTAATCTCGTAATACAGAAACATGAAATACATTATGAGTTTTATGCAAGTGGGGTGGCAGCGCAAGACGATAAGCAACTGGTCCGATTTTCTCAAGAATCTCAAATGGACCTATAAAGCGAGGTGACAACTTGGTACCCTTCCCAAACCGAATGGTACTTTTATTTGGTCTGATGCAAATAAACACACGATCCCCTACTCCGTAACTCCTATCTGATCTGTGTGCGTCAGCATAAGTCTTTTTCCTATCCTGCGCTTCCTTCAACCGCTGCCTAATTTTTAACACTTGTTCCTCCATTTCCTGAATCAATTCAGGCCTGATTAAAACTCGATCCTCTAACCTGTCCCAACTGAGTGGCGTCCTGCACGGCCTCCCATACAATGCTTGATATGGCGGCATACCAATGGAGCTATGATGACTGTTGTTGTATGCAAACTCCACTAAAGGAATATATTTCTCCCACTGTGCCTGTTGATCCATAACATACATCCTAAGCATGTCCTCCATCACTTGATTCACCCTCTCTGTCTGTCCATCTGTCTCGGGGTGATAAGCTGAGCTTAAGTTCAACTGTGTCCCTAATGCTGATTGCATGCTTGGCCAAAATCTGGAGGTGAACTTAGGGTCTCTGTCAAAGATTATCTTTTTAGGAACTCCATGAAGACGTACAATCTCATTTATGAATACCCTTGCCACATCTGTCACATCATAGGTGTCTCTGACTGGAATGAAGTGAGCGCTTTTGGTCAGTTTTTCGACTACCACCAAAATAGCATTATGTCTCATAGATGTGAGTGGTAATACCACAATGAAGTCCATGGAAATGACTTCCCATTTAGTCATAGGAATATCATGCGGTTGTAGGAGACCGGTCAGGTGACGATGATCTGCCTTAACTTGTTGACACTCAAGGAACTTCGAAACAAAATCCACTACATCCATCTTCATACCTGGCCAGAAGAAGAGTTTCTTCATGTCAGTATACATCTTCTTCACCCCTGGGTGCGCACAGTAATGTGATCTATGGGCCTCTCTAAGGATTGTTTCCCTGATATCACCTTCCTTAGGAACATACATCCTTCCCTGATACTGAAACAATCCATCTTCCTCAAGATGGTACCCATCATACTTCAATTCCTGTTCCTTTCCATTCTGAATAGCTGAGGTTACCTTTAGGTACCAACTATCGCCCAATAGTTGTCATAGTACTCTTTCCCTCAAGTCAACCTTCAAGGGAATTAAGGAGAAAAGTCTTGGTCTTCGGCTTAGAGCGTCTGCCACCATATTCTCCTTTCCTTTGATGTAAGAGATACCAAAGTCATACTCACTCATGAACTCACTCCATCGCCTTTGCCTAGAGTTCAAATCCCTTTGGGTAAAGATGTACTGCAAGCTCTGATGGTCTGTTTTAAGGGTGAAGCTTCTACCAACCAGGTAGTGCCTCCATAATTTTAGTGCCAACATTACTGCTGCCAATTTCAGATCATGCGTGGCATACTGCTCCTCATGAGGTTTCAACTTTCGAGATGCATAAGCTATTACCCCGCCTTCCTGCATCAACACCGCTCCTAGTCCTTGCTTCGAGGCGTCGGTGCATACCATGAAATCTTTATCCATGTTTGGTACCCGCAAGATCGGTGCACTTGTCAACAATCTCTTTAACTCTGTAAAAGCGGCATCGCATTCACCGGTCCATTCATACCGGATTCCCTTGCGTTGCAAGGTGGTAATAGGTTTTTCAATTTTAGAAAATCCTTCCACAAACCTCCAGTAATAGCCTGCTAACCCCATGAAGCTGCGTACCTCATGAGCATTCCTTAGAATTGGCCAATCTTCAATGGCCTTTACCTTTTCCGGGTCTACGGAGATCCCTTCACCTGAGATTATGTGCCCCAAGTAGTGAATCTCTTTTTGGAAGAAGGAGCACTTTGATAATTTAACATAAAGTTTATGTTCTCTTAAGCATGTCAAGACTAACCGCAAGTGTTCCTCATGCTCCTTCTCATTCTTAGAATAGATAAGAATATCATCTAAGAAGACTTGAACAAAGCGGTCCAAGTATTTTCGGAAGACACTATTCATGAGGCTCATGAATACAGCTGGAGCATTGGTCAAACCAAATGGTACCACTACAAACTCGTAATGCCCAAATCGAGTTCGAAAGGCAGTCTTAGGAATGTCGCCTTCTTTGATCCTCAACTGGTGATACCCTGATCGTAAATCAATCTTTGAGAAGATTGACGCACCTTTCATTTGATCAAAGAGATAATCAATTCTTGGTATGGGATACCTATTCTTCACTGTGGCTTTGTTCAAATCTCTGTAATCTATGCACAGTCGCAGAGATCCATCCTTCTTCTTAACGAAGATCACTGGTGCTCCCCATGGTGAGATACTAGGTCTAATCAGTCCCAAATCTAGCAACTCCTTTAACTGGATCTGTAACTCACGGATCTCTGGAGTTGTCATTCTATAGGGAGTTTTTGAGATAGGCTCCACACTTGGTTTTAGTTCGATTGTGAAATCGAGCTCTCTTTTTGGAGGTAGTCCTGGCAATTCCTTCGGAAAGAAATCCTTGAACTCGGAAAGTACTGGGTAAGAATTCAAGGAAGGTCCTTTACTATCACTCATGGCCTCTACTACGAACAACTGACATCCTTGTCTTAGGCACCGCTTAGCTTTCATAATAGAGATGAAACGGAGGGATACCTTCCTCTTCAAGCCTTGGATTTGAATTTTCCTACCCTCGTCATCTAGGCACAACACCTTCTTTGCATAGCAGTCTATGAAATATCTATGGAATTCTAACCAATCCATGCCAATAATGAGGTCATAAGTCCCCAAATTGGTGACATAAGCATCCAACTTGGTGATGCACACTCCTAAGTCAACCTCACAACTACTCACTTTAAGACCTATTGTTTGCTTAGCTCCTGAAGCCATTTCAACCAGTTTAAAATCATCGTGCTCGTAGGCTGCCAACCCACATTTATCTAATGCAAATGGTGAAATAAAACTATCAGTTGCTCCTAGATCAAACAAAATTTTAAGTTTGACATAGTTTACTTTACCAGTGGATTCTACTACGGTAGACTGATGTTCTGCTAGGTGGTTATGAACCGCCGCATGAATCCGATGATTGTTACCCGAACTATCCATGGGTGCTTTTCCTTCCCTGTGCCTGCTGCTTGACTGACCCTTGGGACAGTCTCGCTGGAAATGAGGACCTCCACATCCCCAACAAGAGAGATTGGGAGGGGCTTGCATGTTGCTCGGAGGAATCCTCTGAGATGAGTTCCTTCCCCTAGGTCCTCTAAAACCCCTTGATCCTCTATAGGAACTTCCTTGTGTACGTCCCTAGCTTTGGTGGGTTGCGGATGATGCCTGCGAGACTGAGTTGACTGAAGTATTACCCCTCGGTGTCAACCTATTACCGTAAGGAGGAGGTCTAGATTGTCCTCCCTTGAAGTAAGGACATGACGCCTTTCCTAAAACATACTGATTGGTTCCTGTCAACTTACTACCCCCTTTTCCATCTGACATATCAGCTGCATAACGAGCATACTCAACTGCCATGGCAACTGAAGTTGGCTTTCACATCCGCACAGCAGCCCTAATCTTATAGTTAAGCCCATACACAAAACGCTCTACCTGAAAATCATCTGCCTCTAGGTAAGGAACATATTTTACTAGTTCCATAAACTGAGATTCATACTCCTCCACCGTCCTGCCTCCTTGTACCAAAGCATGGAGCGCACCTTCCTGTTCTTCCTTGTAATAATTTGGCAAATACTTCTTGTGGAACCTCTCCTCGAACAGTTTCCAAGAAGTTGTAAGAGGAGTAAGGCGCAACTGCCTCTCAAGATCTGACCACCAATTCAAAGCATCACCTTTAAGCTGAAAGACGGCCATCCTAGCCTTGGAACTAGATGTGTACTCATTCAATGCGAAGCATCTCTTCATGCTTTCCAGCCATGCCTCAGCATGCTTACCGGGTCGTCCTCCTGAAAACTCCGGAACCTTTATCTTTTGCAACTCCCTCGATGTGTCTTGAAGCGGTTCCTGCCTTGGGCCATGTGCCCTTTCAGAGTTCTCTCGACTCACCTGAGTGGTTTCCACCTCGACGGCCCTTTCCGATTGCCTGTTCATCGTGGTCATAATAGCCTCCAAAGACCTCATTATGATCTGCATTTCTGGTGTTGAGGTTGGTCGTGGCGGTGTTGGCGGTGATGATGATGGCGGAGGTGGTGGTGACGGCGGTCGACCTCGACCCCAACCTCTGCATGTTGTTACCATGATTGGTCCTGATTCATGGAGTAAAACATCACATCGTTTATTTTCTAAGGAGCGTGTTAGTTGATCTTCAAATAGATGTATTTCAGAAAAATAAGCTATAGCTCACTACGTTTTGATGAGGCCATCTGACGCTAAATCTATTAAAGATTCCTACGTAAATTCCACAGGTTCAAATTAAACTCTACGACCATTGATATTGGTCAATTAGATATTTTTAACATCAACCTTGATTTACAAATTTCAAATGAACATTCGGAATAACATTCTATTTCACATTATCCCTAATATTGATTTAATTCTAAACGTTTAGGGCTTCATCTTCATTAATCTCATAATCTTTAACCTTATTAATTTATATGTTTAATCCTTAATCTCACTATAGTTCACCTTAAAATTTTAAAATCTTATGATGAACCCTTTAATTAAAGTTTATGAGTAACTTTATACATATATTTTTTTTAAAGATTAAATTTTAATTCTTAACCAAACCTAGGTTATAACACTATATAAATATATACGAAATTTAATTAAATTTAAATAAAATAACACTAGCACTATATAATTATATACGAAAATTAAATATAAATATATACGAAATTTTGCCGAAACCTATTTTTGACCTGGTGAGTAAAGGTTTTTGTTTTTCATAAAAAAAAGGGTTTAGCTCGAGTTGGGAGCTTTATGAAGAAAAGACATTAAATAATAATATAATTTTTTTTTTTTTTTTTTTGAATAGCATGACTTAAGGTTTTCAGGGAAGCGACCGAAAATTACTACAAGCTATTTGTTACTGGTATAATTATGGGTTATGAGCGCTTGGTTCTTATTACGTGAACTTGGGCGAAATGCCAAACAAGCTTTGGTTGTTGGTATAACTATTCCAATACAATTTGTATAAGATGAAGATCTGCCACATTCCATTTTTGAGTTCGAGTGATGGCGGCAACCATAAATGGTTGTTTTCATGAAATTCGATGCAGCAAATTGGGGATATTGCAATTGTGACGACGTGGTAAAGTTCGTTTTGTTTGGAGGTTTGCAAGAGCCGTACAGGAAGATCGACAGCTCTCTAACTATCCCGCGTTGCCAACTTGCACGCGAGATAAGGATGGTTAGTGGTTGCGGTAAGAAAACCACCATCACACGTGTCTAATTTTTACTCATCCGCATATAAAAAAATGGTATGGCAACCAACTTAAAGGACCATGCGGAAACCGCCTTACGTGGCATCGAATCTACTCCCTATTTATGGAAGAAAATGAGGTTTTATTTGGCATTAGGTAGACTACGTCGACATATTTGGGCTTGGCAGCAGGTCGCGCGATTTGCCCTCGGTGCTGAGCGATAGGGCTTGGCCCATATGAAAGACTTGTGCTTGACGTTGGGGACTGCAGTGGTGCGTGCTGTTGTGTCCTGTACAGCTCTTAGTGCTGAGCTTGGGCACACCCCGATATGTCCGTGAGTGATCTTGGTTCTTGGCTCTAGCAGCGGACTTGGTGGTCCCCGTTTGACCTGGCAGGTGGCTCTCGGCATTGAGCTCGGGCTGGGCCCAATATCCTTTTACTGTTCATATGACGAGCTCGTGGTGTTGAGAGCTAGGGCTTAGCCCAATAAATTTTACTGTTTCCGTTCTGGAGCTGCGCTAGGGTTTCACCTTTTCCTATTCTCTTCATGGTCTGTTAATTCTCGGGCTGGTACCCTTGTTATTAGGGGTAAGCGTACTACGATTTGCATTTGGGTAAGGGAAGTCGAGAGGTCCGTATTTCAATTCGAAAGCCCCTCTCAATCTCTCCTTCGAACATCGATTATGTGATGTTGAAAACATATACACAGGTCAACGAGGACCTACTCAGAGAAGAATTGTCATATATATTATATATATATGTTTTTTTGAGATCCGTGATCAGTAATGCAGCTGCCTAGTCCGGCAGTGGTTAAGATTCAAGGTGGAAGAAATGGGGCCATCCGAAGTGTAGCACACGGAAGCTTTTGTAAGAGGAGCAAATGCTTCATTTAGGAAGCGTGTGCGGTATGGAGAGTGCCAAAAGAATCACGCTGTCCAGTGGCGAGGAGGGAACGGCTGCAGCCCACAATTGTCACCGAAGTTTTTCCACAAGTGGGAGGTTGAAAACGAGACATTGTGCGACTTCCATGCCACAGGGAGGTGACAAAGCGAGTTTGCCTAGCTAATTTTGACATTTTATAGTTCCCGACAATTACCCCCCCCCCCCCGTCCACTGCAGTTCCGATGAACAATTACCAACTTTTTCCAGTTATATGATTCCATAAGAGAATGAAAATGCTAAAATCGAGTGCCTAAACACTTGGATTGAAACCAGGCGACTACCAGGCGTTGAGTACCACAAGTACTAGCATCACCACCTGTGCTACCTAGGATTGACTGGGTAATTATAGAATGGTAGAATTAAGGCAACCGGGAAAGCCCAGAAGGGAGCCATCTTGAGCCCGTCGAACACGCTCAGATGCCCAAGTTGAGGCGCGCGTAGGATTCTGCTATTCCGATTTATGGGTATCGGATTCTCTGTCTCAGGTATGAAATTATTTAAGCCGCTAAACAGTAAAACGCAAATTTATTATTTCTATCTTGTCTTATTGAGGAATTTCGTCGTGATTGTTTGAATCTAGATGTGTGTACAGGGGAACAGATATATATATATATATATATATATATATATATATATATATTGTGCATAATTTCCGATGGTGATTGCCCTAGCAGTGTCAACTTCTGTGTGCACAAATATCCACTAAAATTTAGCCTTTGTTTAAGAGATTGTTGGTGGTTTAAGGAAAAAAAAAAAAGAAATTGTACATTGTTCCTAGTTTAAGCATTTGTAAATTTTAACATATTGAATCGATTGCCAGATCTTCAGATTGGATTTCGATGTAGATTTGGTTACTTAACAGACCACTATGGGAGCTTCCAAGCCTCGGCTTTGACGATTACTATAGGAACATTTGGGGATTTTGAATGTAGTAACTGTCTATATGTGCATTTGCTTATTTTCTGAGTTGTTTCAATTTATTATTTGAAAGAAGGGAAAACCTTCTTGGAAAGACTACATGTGTGTTCCTATATTGCACAGCAGGTGTGTATAATGTGCTCCCTTATTAATGCTCAAGGAAACTCAGTAAAATAAAATATTAATTTAAACATTCATATTCTAAAAATAGAATATTTTGATTTAGCTTTGAAATGGTTGGGTGGAATTCACAAGGATTAAGTCAAGGGGAAGAGGGTAATAATATTACTTCTTAAAGACATAATCGAAACCCTATTTTGAAATAGCATTTTTTTGTTATCTTTGCACAATTTTAAAGTCCTTTGTTTTGCAAGTTACTTACCTTGTTTTTTTTTGTTATATTGTGCAGGTAAATTAATGTTACAAAAATTTAGGGAAGAAGGTTTGGAAAATCTTGAACATTGATTTCAGATTTCTACATGGAGTTCTACCTAGATTTACAGATATTTTGTTTAGGGCTGCTTAGTTTCTATTTCCGGTAGGCCTCTAGGTTCGAGAGTTCGAACCACGCTATGATACCATCTGTAATGCCCTGGTTTTTACAGCAAAGCACTAAGTAGATTTTCTGAGTTAATTTTCTATGTATTAAACTTTACTCAGGTGTAAGGAAGTAAATTTCCAATCTAATCTCTATTTCTGTTAAATGAAATTTAGTTTACTGTCTTGTCCTTATCGACCATACATGCGTATTTTAAAATAAACTAACATATTAATATTTTCTTTTCAGCAATTTGTTCCAGCATAAGAGTATGTTTCACAGTAGTCGATCAGTAAATAGAAATTTATATACATGTTTTAAGTACGTTAAGCATAATAATCAAATAACGTAAATAACAAGGAAATTACCTGATGCTGATGCTAGTAGACCGTAGGTTGCAGCAGATTATATTTTTATTCTCTTAGTCAGCCAAACGATGTGCCCACCCTACCGACCAGCTATTATCTTGCTGACCCTTGGAAATTCCAGGATTTCCAAGCCCCCGAGCTCACAAACTGATAATCCCGAGAGCAGTATTTCCTTCGGTTCTCCAAACCTTTCTCTGTACTTCCAGCTCCTCCCTCCTTTTTCCCTTTTCTTTTCCCCCCTCTATATATCACCTCTTCTTCCTCGAGAAGACCTTGGGCTTTCTTTACCGTCTCTCCCCCCCAAACGCCCCTTCTCGAGCCCCTCAAACATTTACCCCCCCCCCCAAAGGTTATCCATTCGGGACAAGGTTTTTTAATTACAAGTCTATTCACCACCTTTGTATTTAATGTTATTAATGTAATTAATAAAATATTATAAAATAGTTGACCCTTTTCAACTTGGACATGGTGTGTCTTAATGGTCTACCACCTTTGTCAAGATAACTTATCTTGAGATTTAAATCCTAAGATTCGTATTGAATAATTAAATAGTAATAAACCTTTTTCCATCACATCACATTCATTCCAAAATTGTTATCCTATTATGTCTAACTTAGAAATGGAATGATCACACTCTAATGATTTATTAATCAATATTTAAATGTTACCTATATTGCAATTGTTATTATATGGATGGTAATATTATTAAAATAACATTAATTAAATAATATTATTAATTAAATCACGACAAAGTAATACTAAATGGTGAATTTAATAAAAATGTCTTTTAAATCATTTGTTTATCACATGAGTACCCTAATATCTACTTTGTATAGTCGTTCTTCTAAACAAAGCACCCTTAAGGGTTTAAACAATCTTACTAATTAATTAGACAGTACCATTACCTTATTTACAACAATCCTCAGATGACAATGTGAACTGACGACACTTGTCTCAATTGTTTATCACGATGTTTACCAACAAGTAACACATAGCTTAATTGATTTGTTTTACACACCTTAAATAACTTTATATTCATTATCGGAGTTCGATCAATGCATGATTAACATAATTACTTATGACAACTTATACATTTATTCGTTAGGTTAAGTGTTTGTATATCGATACTAGTGTACACATGCAAGGTGTGCATGCGTGGCCAGCGTATGCACAGATCACAAATGTACTATAGACAAACCCCATCCCGCCTATGCATACCTGCTAACTAATAGTAGTATTTACCCCCATGTAGAAAAACAAGCATAATATACACAGTACAAGTACTTTAACATCCTCAATTATTTATCAGTTAATTCTTTACGATTTCACATCATTATCTTTATATTTACATTGGTTTAATCAATCATGTACAAGGAAGGGTACCTACTACCACTAACTCGGGATCAAGGAATACCCAACCCTCAACAGTACTAACTAACACATCCTCCCATCATAACCTACGTCCTGCATCCTCCCTATCCTTCCTCTGCTAGTACAAAAGTGGATGTTGGACTCACCGACCTGACCACATAGAACTTGAGAGCGATAGCGTCGGCTGAACAGCGGACCTATCCTCCCCTAGCAGGCATCCGACCGTCGTCATCACAACTACATGGGGAGCGTGTCTCAGCACGACCCTCCCACGACCTCGGGTCTCATGGAAACATAGGGTGGGAAACACATCCATCCCTCTCAACATACTGGGCCTACGCCCTTATCGACTCATACTTTGCTGCTATCGGGATTATCAGTTTGTGCTATCGTATCATCATTCTTGGCTGCTAAGGTTTACTATACGAACAAGTTTTCTTTGTGTCCCATATGTCATATCAAGTAACTGGCTATCCGGTAGCCCTTGTGTCCTGTAGGTTAGTATTTTGCAAAGTACAATTTATAGAAGCATTTCCCATTGATCGCCAATTGATCCATGTTATCAAAATCATTTTATTTCATGTAACCTTTTTAGTTCATCATAGATGTGTATGACATATAATACTTCAATAATTCATATAAGAAGATGGTATCCATGTACCGATTCATATATTTCACATCTTATTAATGAAAACATATAAACATATACTGTAATCGTAAAACAAAGAAATCATATGGTAATCATGACGTCGTAACCGCATAACATAGTAACATCATAATCATGGTGAAATCATTAAACAAAGTAACATCATATAATGAGGTCCATCATATCGGAATATAGTTTACTCAGTCGAGTTGAGTTCAACAGAATATATAAGAAAATAAAGTATGGTGTGTCTAACTGATAAATATGCCTAATCAAAATATGGGCGTTACATCCTGAGTGTCCAAAGCACTAAGACTCTACCTAGTTTTCATTGTATGTGTTATCCTTCCGCAAGACTGTTCCTATTTATGGTCTGGATTAGTTCAAAAGGGGCATGTTGGTTGTGGATCCTAATTATCTCCTTGATTCATAGATCTTGTTGTGCAACTGTTTTTGTACCCCAGTTTTATTTGTTGTGTAGGTGGACTATACACTCATCCTAGCAGGGGGGCTTAGCCCCACCGCGGTGGTTCAGAAATTTTTTGGGTTGTTTTTTTGGCCAGTGGTTTATGGGCCCATGGTATTGGGTAGCGTGTGGTATTTTCCCATGGTATTCCCTCTTTAAAAGGAAGGCATTGTAATACGGTTGTGTATTGTACCGTGGAAAAAGATCTATGTGATTGTGTGAGAGAGACTGTGAAATAGTGAAGAGGAAATTGTAGCGGATGTGCTACGGGTTGTATCCCTTCATTTGTTGGATGGTATAATAAAAGGACTGGAAATTTCTTTGTGTACATAGCCCATATTGGGTGAACCATGTATATTGGTGTCTCTCTTGTATTGTGTTTATGTGTTTAATTTTTGCGTCTTATTTTATGTTATTGTTCTATGATCATGTTTTTGTAACAGGACAATATGTCTTGCTGCAACAACAACAAGCAATTGAAACCTACATTGCAAATATTACTAGATATAAGGCCAAGCCAGATCTATTGAATAAATAAAGTACTCGATGCCCCAAAAGAACAAACAATAGTCACTATGATCACCAAAGATAGGAACATAGTTACTAGGTGATCGGACATAGTTTTACACCGTCCAATCAATCAATATAATACAAAAATAGAGAGAGAATTAATACATTGGAGGAGAGGGAGGGCGTGATTATGATTCCAACAACCTTCTCCATTCACAATTTGTTCCAATGGATCTACAATGGATGACAGAAGAGGATATTTAATTGCTTGGAGCAACAACAAGTGACGGATAATGAGGATTGCAAGTGTCGTCACCACTGGCTCATTTTATTCTCTATTGATACATTGCTCATTGTATTACATAGTTGTATGGTAACCCTTACCTACAACTTGTAATTGTATTTTCCAATTTGTGGCAACACGCTACAATGATGGTTACTACCATTTCAAAAACGGGTCAGAGAAGTACTAAAATATTTCACTTTTATTGTGGTCTCTACTAGAAATTTTATGCTCGAGCATCTTATTCGACTTTTCCCATGTTATCCTTTATATGAATTTTGAACATCCTCTTCCTTTGCTTCTATAGTAAACCTTCTATCAAAAGCTCCGTCGACCGAGAAATGGCCGAGAGAAGAGGCATCCAGAAAAAAAGGCTTGAGACGAATAATCACTTGGTGCCAGATCATCAAAGAGAGAAGTGATTTGCTAAGAGAAAACTTACCATGAAGACTTTCCATTGTTGGAATAATGTCGAAATAGTCTTTGTTGTAGTGATTGGGTTGTTGATACGAATCCTCTCAAGATAGGATGAATGGTTTGAGATCCAATATTATAGGATTTGAGTATTGGTTTGTTGAGATTTATCTCACCTATATATGTAAGTAATTTCTTATGGAATAGATGATTTTTGGTGTTTATCATCTCCGTTTGTGTGAGCCTTTGGGATCTACTTCTCCACCTCTTCATCTATGTGTTATAATTTATCTTAGTATTAGATCCATGTTAAGGGTTGTGAGGCAATAGACGTGAGAACCTATGTGAGCGACGGAGTCTGTTGAGATAAGACTCAAAAGAAAATCCACATTTTCGTAGTTCCCAAAAGAGCACAATGCGACAATCAATTATTCCTCACATGATTTTATCCAGTCGCGGTCCCTTGTGGTAGGCAGTAAATGCTTAGGGTGAGATATACGTGAAAAAGAATCATAGTTTGAGGGGTGTGAGAACGTCGGTGCTTGCTAATCCTTGTTGGAATTCTGGTTGCTATCAATTGCAACTATAAGTATTTGATGTTGTGTAGTGCAATTATCATTTGTAGGAGGCATGTTCCTTCGTGTCTCAGTCTTGATCTGTTGTTGTTGCTTGGAAGAAAGACCCTGTGTAGTGTAGAATCGCTGCCAGTGTTGGAGGCATCACTCATCAGGAGGAATTGATCACCTGATTTGCAAATTCTTTTATGATACGCAGAGTTCCCGAGCGCCATCGAAAGACTGGAAGCCTTGATTGGACAATTTGACAATGGAATTGCATATCTAAATATTGAAGACGAGTTCTGAGTAAAACTATAAAGCAACAGCGTGCAATTGTTGTTGATCATTTGAGGGTTTCTTGGAGTTCTGAAAGAGCTTCCTGTGAGGAGCCGCCATTGTTAAATCCTGCGTGGAAAAGGAGACTAAACAAAGAGAGAATTGTCATTATTGTAAGATCAAGATTGAACCTGTTGGTTGATGTTCACTGTGTTGCTGCAATGAGAAGAGGTAGACCAATAAGTCATCGAAGACAGAGAACCTGAGATCGTTTCCTAAGAACAACACTGCCTGAGATTGCTAGGCATGAGGTGTGTTTTTAAACTTATGATCATTGTTGTATGTAATGTTGCATTTAAAACAATTGAATAGGTAAAGCAAGTGCATGCTTTGTGCTGATTAATCATGAACTAGTACAAAATGAGAGATAAGTGACCAGGCGACCAAACAATTTGGTTACCATAGTTTTTTTCAAGGGATAAATGACCAAAATTGATAAATTTTAAGTGAGCTAACTAAAAATGACAAAAGTAAATGACAAATTTGGTCACGAGATAAGAACTAAACTAAAAATGACCAAGATAAATGACCAATTTGGTCATGGGATAAGAACTAAACTAAAAATGACCACATAACAATTGGTCATTTTTAGTTGTGTCACTTCGATAATGGAAATTACAATTTTGACGATGAATTTGTACAATTTGCTAAAATTTAACACTTTAGATGGATTCAAAGACCCATTTCTAGGGGTTCTCTAAATCCATATATAGTGTTAAAATTTAGTAAATTATAGACCCCCTCATCTGTCACAGCTCAGCATTAATGCATGAAGCAGATTTGCACCGCTTAGTACGATAGGGTATGCTCTAAATCTCCATCCAATCTTTGTTTCTGAGTTGTTATCGTTGTTCTCTTTCCCAGCAACAACCACACCCAATTTTGGTCGACTAGCTACGAAAATACTACGATAAGTTACTTTTATCTTAATTCCAAACTCCCCAAATTTTGAAGTGTCGGAACATGACACCATAAGCAACCTTAGTGAACTTTTTTGCAAAATCATTCTGTCTACATAGTCGTGTCTATGGTAATATTCTTATCACATCTTTATCTCGTTTCCCTATTTAAGCTTTTGTATGACCCCTTCGACAGACTTTCCAAGTTGCGTCTTTTACGTCGTCATAGTCAAGTTAGTGTCGTGTCTAGGATATTGGTCATTTCTTGTTCAAAGAATCATCATGTCCTGAATTTTATACTATTTTTTAAAACTTATTGAATTGATCGCATTCATATTTTGTTTGGAAAAAATCATCACCAGTTGACCCTTTTGGCACTTAGTTGAAGTTTCGGCAAGTAAGAGCCTTTTGCATCTCATCGGTTGAAATATGCCTATTTTGTGCCTCCCGGTTAATTCGTTGATCTTATCTATGGACATCAACTCATCATGTCTATGTCTAGAATGTTAGAAATACCACCTTGGTGTTCCCTTGGAGAAAAAAAGGCCTATATTGTCCATTTATAAAAAGTAAAAAAACCCAATTTTTGCAAGTTATCTGCAACCTTTGTTTTTTATTAATGTTGGAGAAGATTGGTCGATGGAGGAACCTCCATAAATGGATTTAATTTTAAAAAGATTTTGAAAAACCTAATTTTCATGAGGAAGATGGCCTTAGGTTGCTTATAGAACACTCCGACATTAATCAAGTCATTTTAAGTTGACACAATTTCACATTGATAAACGTAATTATGACTTCACAATGGAATTTTCCCCTATCCATTAAAATGATACTTATATTTATGCAGATCTAATTTACTAATTAAAGATTTCAAATTTCAAAAGGAGATGGATTCTCACCAACAAGTTATAATAACACATCGCATGTAACCACATTAACATATAGGGGGTGAACCTCCTCTATATGCCCAATAACGCCTTTGAAGAACACACTATGGGACTCCTCATTTGTATTGTTTCCTCTTCATTTGTTGTAATATCCCGATTTTGACCCTATTGCATTAAAATTGTAAATGATGTAAATATCGTTATTTAATCATGGTGAGGAGCTCAAGTCCAAGGCCCCACCATCGATTTAGCTTTGTATGTATTGGCAATTAAAAAAAAATGCCTATGGTTCTTGTGCTGGACATGCACAATGTAAATTGATACATCATGTAAATACAATTTTTAATGAAATACCCACAACTAGCTATGCAATGCAACAAAGAGATGGGGGGCATGATTTCACAAGGAATAGGGAGGGAAATTATTCAAACCCTTGAGCCAATAGTGTTAATCCAAATTTCATTAGAAAACCCATAAACCACCAACTACCCATTTTGACTTATGCACCCAATCATTTAATTCTTCCAAGAGTTGGTTGAGGCAGTTAATACCTTGGGAATGGAGAGGTATGGAAGCCAATTTTGTGTATGGGCAAGCCATCAACTTGGGAATTCATATTTTTGCTTCTTGGGCAAGAAAACACCCACAAATTTCCCTCCCAAGCCATTATTCATGATCAGACTTCACTCTCTCACGTTTTGGAAGCTTGTTGGGCATTTCTCTCATGATGTATGCTGTAAATTCACTGGTTTTCAAGCTAAGAGTCCCATTTTTTTTTATGGCTAGACTGTGGGGAAGGGAGAGAATCCTTTGGGAAGCTCAATAGATAAGTTTTGATAGCTTGTTGTTTCCATTATTGTTGTAAAAACGTTTTTGAATTTCCACATTTGGTTTTCATTTATGGAAAAATCGTTTTTGTGAACCCAGTTGTTATCTCCTACCTCAAAAATTGTTTTTGAATGTTTCTATCAATTGTGTGATTGTTTATATGTCAATTTCGGGTGCCAACCTGTCACGGTTTTGCCCAAAATTCGTGTTGGTTCCCTGCTGCCAGTTAATGACTGTGTGAAGGCCGTTTTTGGCCCTTGAATGCCCCAGAATCATTTTCTGAATGCCCATAATCATTTTTCTGAAAACAATTTTCTCTTCCAGGATTGTTTTCCCCTTCTCCCATTTTGTTTTTGGCTACCCATGTTTTTTTGAAATTGGTAGAAACCCCATTTTGGGAATCCCATTGTAAAAACGTTTTTCTACATGCCCAGCACTTGTGATTTTGCTGTTATGTGCATCCCTATTTTGGTTTGAACCTATGAGCAAGAAAATTGGAGTGGAAGTGGACAGAATTGGCTTGATAAACCTAGTGAGGGGAGTAACCTCTCAGAATGATCAAAAGGGCTGGCTACTCTTCTACACACACCTTGGACACCACTAGAATGGAAGGTATGGCCTGAGGGACTATGTATTGGTGAAGGGAATACTTGCTTGAGTGGGGTATGTAGGCATTGTGCAGGCCAAGCTAGATAGATCTTGTAGAGGGCATCCATATCTCTGTGGTTGAGCTCACTAGCTTAGCAATTCTTCTTTTCCATTGCCTTAGCAGCCTGATAAACCCAACTGTGGATTGGCTTGGCTGATTTTGGTGTATCTTGGCTATGTGTGAGTCTGCTGTTCCCTTTTTCCTTGGAGAAGTCATGCCCAACTCGAGGGTGGAAATTGTGCTGAGAGATTGATGAGCACAATTAGCCTATGGTTGGGTGGAACGTTGCAGTTGCATAGCCAGTTGCTCAAGACTACTCTGTTTTAAGATAAGTACTCTCTTGTGTTAAATTCTGCAATGTATTTATTTAATGGCTATCATGAAAATGTGGAATGTATGTTAGATATTAAACATGATTTTTAATTCCGCTGTGTTTCTACATTATGCATATGTATATGTTTACTTCTTATCAATGAGTTTTACTTAACGGATATGGGGCTAGATGCCCGGATTTAGTGTCACGTTCTCTCCCTAGCTCGGTCTGATGGGAGGGGACTTGACAGTGTGGTATCAGAGCCATAGGCTACAACATTGGGCCTCTATGGGCCAAATATGATCATAGTTACAAGGGAACATCCCTTTCTAATCACCGCAGGTTGCAACATTGGGCCTAAACAGGCTAAAGTTGAACAGTTTGCAGAGTTTGCAGAGGAAAAGTCACCTCTTGTTGAGCAATAATCATCACAGAAAGAAAGGAAAAATTTTAAATTTTTCTAAGTGTTTTTGAAATTTTGCCTAAGGCTATAGCGGCAAAATTAATGTTAATTTTTGTGACGCAGTCAACGGGTTTAGCATTAACTTTTAAGAACGGCGGCAATTTTAACGTTAAGATCCGCGCGGGTTTAGCGTTAACTTCTGTGACACAGTGGAAAATTTATGTTAAATATCTGCGACGCGGGTGGTGGAAGTTACACTAAGTTCTGCGGTGCGTGACGACCAAAATTAGGCTAACTTTCTGTGCGTGTGGCGGCAAAAACTAGGCTAACTTTTTGCGTGCGTGACGACAAAAATTATGTTAAATTTTGCGACACCTGCGGCAAAGTTAAAGTTAATTTTGCCACGACCACGGCGAAGTCAAAGTTAATTTTGCGACGTGTGACGACAAAATTAGCGTTAAGATCCGTGCCACCCACATCAATTTTAATCTTAAGATCCGCGCCACCAACGGCAATTTTAAGCTTAATATTTGCAACACGGGCAGAGATAATTCGATAAGTCCGCCAAACGGTGAAATACAGTAGCTTTTCACTGAGATTTTCAGGTGCCGAAAATGGACAACCACCATGAAAGTTATGGGCCATAATGCACGAAATCAAAGGAATTACAAAAAAAAAACGAGGGTGCAAGCCCACTTGACCCCCGTCGTCCCCCTAAGACAGTCGTTGATTGTGAGAAAGTCTATGATGGGACAAAGTTGTCAATATAGGATTTTCCCATATAAATGCAACCAATTCATGTTATTATAATGCAGCTAACAGTTGTGTTTATAAACACATTTTGCATAATTATAGTCACATCAAAGCAACATTTCAAATAAGTGTAGTTGGAAAGTTTTGGTCTTGGTTGGGCCAAGAATATAAACATCATGGATGATGCACAGTATCCCTATGAGCCTGAGATAGATGCCATGGGAGAAAACATACATGTTGAGAATGCTGAAACAAAATCCAATGGGAGAAGAAATCGAGAGACTCCCCCAGATATTGCAGCCACCATGACGAGCCTAAGGGTGGAGTTGCAAAGTTGTAGAGAAGATAATGAAAGGATGATTAAAGCTCAGGAAGAGAAAAATTAGTTGAATACCACCATGCTGCAGAGTTTGACAGACATCCAAAGGAAAATAAACTATGGGCATCAGACATCAAATCCAGAAAGGAGTGGGAGTAGTTCAAGGAGGAATTCCTGCAAGAGGTCCAATATCTCAAGAAGAGTTTCTAGAGACAAAACCTATACTCCAGAAATCTCTTCTAGCGGATCATCTGACTCTGAGAAATCCATTGAAGGTTCAAGCTCTTCATCTCGCAAGAATAAGAGAAAGAGGCATTACAAGAACAATTCACATGGGGAATTTAAGAAGGCAAAACCTCCTACATTTGATGGAGAGGTAAAGTCTGGTCAAGAAGATGAAGCTTGGCTTCTTGGGATGAGAAAGTATTTCCAAGTCCAAGACTACTTTGGAAATATGAAGGCAAGGGTCGCCATCTTCAACTTGAAAGGACGAGCATCTATATGGTGGGAACATATTAGGCAAGTGAGGAAGATCAATGAAAGAAAGATTGTGTGGAAGCAGTTCAAGAAATACTTCAAGCAGAAGTACCTCTCTAATAGGTACTATGATGACAAGATCAAAGAGTTCCATGAGCTAAAATTGGGACAATTGATCATGGAAGAATATGCAAACAAGTTCTTGGAGCTGCTGAGGTATGTCAGGTATATTCGAGATGATAAGGTGAAAATTCAGCTTTTTCTAAGTGGGCTACCTCAGTCATATAAAGATAGAATTGAATTTGATGAGCCTCGAAATCTAGAAGAGGAAATAAGGAAGGCCAAGTATTGCTATGATCAAAACAAAAGCAAACCTGATTTCCATAAGGCATGGAAGGACAAGAAGAATGAGAAGTTTGACCAAAGGAAGAAAGGTTTCAAACCTCCTCATATTAGAAATCAACAAAGGCATCCATCACAAGTTGTGACTAAGCCAACTAGGATGATGGGAGACAAGCCAAGAGATCCAAAGGAGCCAAGAGAACCAATTCAATTTTGGGGTTGTGGAGGAGACCACATGCTTAGGAACTGTCCACATCAGAATGGGAATGAAAATCAAGTTCACAACATCCAAGGAACTGAAACTATGGGTCAAGTGGCAAGGACAATCCCTAGAATCTATGCAACATTAGACAACTGCCAGGAAGATCATCAGTCAACTGTGGTTGAAGTTGAAGGTAAGATTGCTAAGCAATCTGTTTCTATTTGGATTGATCCTGGATCTACTCACAGTTATGTCACTCCTAAAATTGTTGAGATTTGTGCTTTTAAGAAATTAAAGCATAGTAAATCTTGGTTAGTTCAACTAGCCACTGGAACCAAGAGAAAGGTTAGTGAAATTGTAGAGAAATGTCCCGTAGAGATGGACGGGCTATTCGCTTATGCAAATCTGAATGTTTTGCCACTGGGTTCCTATGATATTCTCATTGGAATGGATTGGTTAGAAGCACACAGGGTTAAACTTGACTGCTACAATAAAACTTTTGAATGCATGGATGAAGAAGGAAACCCAAGGGTTGTAAAAGGCATTCCAAAGGTGACTTCTGTTAGGCAGGTTTCAGCCATGTAGTTGAAGAAGTTCTGTAGAAAGGGTTGTCAATTGTATGCAGCCCATGTTTTGGAGGCAACAGAGAATGAAACTCTTATGTTGGAGGACTATCAAGTATTACAGAAATTCAGGGATGTTTTTCTTGATGAGATTCCTGGACTTCCTCCAAAAAGAGACATTGAATTTACAATTGAACTTGTGCCAGGAGCTACACCAGTGTCTAAGACACCCTGCAGGATGAGTACACCGGAATTGCTATAATTGAAAATGCAATTACAAGAGTTGTTGGAAAAGAAATATATCAGTCCTAAGTGTTTCACCATGGGGAGAACCTATTCTATTTGTGAAAAAGGAAGATGGAACACTTAGGTTATGTATTGACTACAGATAGTTGAACAAAGTTACTGTGAAGAACAAATACCCATTGCCCCGAATTGATGACCTTTTTGATCAAATGAGAGGAGCAAAGGTATTTTCAAAGATTGAATTAAGGTCAAGTTACCATCAGGTCAGAATCAAAGAGGAAGATATTCATAAGACAGCCTTTAGAACAAAGTATGGACACTATGAGTTTGTGGTGGTACCATTTGGTCTCACAAATGCACAAGCTACATTCATGTGTCTCATGAATAGTGTTTTTAGCAAGTATTTGGACAAGTTTGTTCTTGTTTTTCTATACGACATTCTCATCTATTCTAAAAATGAAGTAGAGCATGAAGAACATTTGAGAATAACATTGCAAATGCTAAGAGAGCATAAGCTATATGCAAAGTTGAGCAAATGTGAATTTTATAAAGATAGAATTCATTATTTGGGTCACATTATCTCAGACGAAGGAATATCTGTGGACCCTGAGAAGATTGAAGCCATTATGAATTGGCCAACTCCAAGGAATGTGACAGATGTGAGATCCTTTATGGGACTTGCTGGGCACTACCGGAGGTTCATTGAAGGATTCTCCAAGGTCGCAAACCCGATCACTTATTTGCAAAAGAAGGGGATAAAGTTTGAATGGTCACCAGGATGTGAGGAAAGTTTCCAACGGTTGAAGAATCTTCTTATGAGTGCACCAATTTTGAAAATTGCAGACCTAGAAAAAGACTTTGTGGTGTGTACCGATGCATGCAACCAAGGACTTGGAGGAGTTCTTATGTAAGACAACCACGTGGTATGCTATGAGTCAAGAAAGTTAAAGGAGCACGAGAAAAACTATGCTACTCATGATTTAGAACTTGCAGCCATAGTACATGCTTTAAAGATGTGGAGGCATTACTTAATGGGCAGGAAATTTGAGCTAAGGACAGACCATTGTGGTCTAAAATACTTATTTGATCAGCCAAATTTGAATGCCAGGCAAGCTAGATGGTTGGAATTTTTGTGTGAATTTGATTTTGAAATCAAACACATAAAAGGGAAAGAGAACAAGGTGGCTAATGCACTTAGCAGGAAAGTACATGAAATGCATTTGGCAGCGCTTAGCACTTGCCGACCAAATTTGAGGCAACAATTTGTTAACCATGTTGTTGAGGATGAAGTGTATGTGCAAATAAAGGACAAATTGCAGCAGAAAGACCTTGAAAAGAAGTATGAAGGATACCATTTGGAAGAATACAAACTTCTTACTTATAAGAATAAAGCCTATATTCCAAATGTGGCAGATTTGAGGAGGGTTGTTATGGATGAAATCCATAAAGCTCCATACTCTGGTCACCCAGGATATCAGAAAACAATTGCTACAGCAAGAAAATATTATTTTTGGCCAGGGATGAAGAAGGACATCGCTGAATACATTTCTAGATGCATGAAATGTCAGCAGTTGAAGGTTGAACACCAACACCCAGCAAGTCTATTGCATCCATTGCCAATTCCAGAATGGAAGTGGGAAGTAATTTCCATGGATTTTATTACAAGTTTGCCAATGATGGTGAGACAACATGATTCCATCATGGTGGTGGTGGACAAGTTAACAAAGGCAGCACATTTTATACCGATTATGTCCACACATAAAGCTGATGCCATTGCAAATATTTTCATGAAGAAAATTTTTAGATTACATGGATTGCCTAAGGCAATAATTTCTGACAGGGATACCAAGTTCACTTCCAATTTTTGGAAGGGTCTCTTTGCAAATTTAGGTACACAGTTGAACTTTAGTACTGTGTACCATCCTCAAATAGATGGGCAAACAGAAAGAGTAAATCAGGTTCTTGAAGACATGCTTCGCATGTGTGTTATGGACAAACCATCCAAGTGAGAGGATTATCTACACTTGGTAGAGTTTGCGTATAACAATGGGAAACAAGCATCATTGGGAATAAGTCCATATGAGGCTTTGCATGGAAGAAGGTGTAGGACACCAATGACTTGGGATAATCCAGTGAACATAATTGTACTTGGGCAAGAATTGCTTGAGGAAATGGAACAAGAGGTTGCAAAGATCAGGCAGAATTTAAAAGTAGCCCAGGATAGACAGAAAAGCTATGCAGATAAGCTTAGAGTGCATAGGGAATTTAGTGTTGGGGATCATGTGTATCTTAGAGTGAGGCCAAGGAAAAGTTCCTTGAAGCTTGGGGGTTGTGCCAAGCTATCACCTAGATATTGTGGGCCATTTGAAGTGCTTGAAAGAATAGGGCCAATTGCATATAGACTTGCATTTCCTGCTAGCACTAGAGCTCATAATGTTTTTCATGTCTCTTTGCTTAAGAAATATGTACATGATCCTAACCATGTGATTAATTGGGATGTGATCTAGGTGGAACCCGAGGGAGAGTTCCAAACCGACCCATTGCGCATCCTAGACAAGAAGGTAACATTGCTCTGGAACCAAGCCATCGGACAGGTAAAGGTGCAATGGAAGCACTACGGTCCCGATGAGGCTACATGGGAGATGGAGGATGCCATGAAATTGACATATCCATTTTTGTTCAATTTTGATGAACACTAAGGACAACAGCTAATGTAAGGGGGAGGGGAATGTAATATCCGGATTTTGACCCTATTGCATTAAAATTGTAAATGATGTAAATATCGTTATTTAATCATGGTGAGGAGCTCAAGGCCAAGGCCCCGCCATCGATTTAGCTTTGTATGTATTGGCAATTAAAAAAAAATGCCTATGGTTCTTGTGCTGGACATGCACAATGTAAATTGATACATCATGTAAATACAATTTTTAATGAAATACCCACAACTAACTATGCAATGCAACAAAGAGATGGGGGGCATGATTTCACAAGGAATAGGGAGGGAAATTATTCAAACCCTTGAGCCAATAGTGTTAATCCAAATTTCATGAGAAAACCCATAAACCACCAACTACCCATTTTGACTTATGCATCCAATCATTTAATTCTTCCAAGAGTTGGTTGAGGCAGTTAATACCTTGGGAATGGAGAGGTATGAAAGCCAATTTTGTGTATGGGCAAGCCATCAACCTGGGAATTCGTATTTTTGCTTCTTGGGCAAGAAAACACCCACGAATTTCCCTCCCAATCCACTATTCATGATCAGACTTCCCTCTCTCACGTTTTGGAAGCTTGCTGGGCATTTCTCTTATGAAGTATCCTATAAATTCACTAGTTTTTAAGCTGAGAGTCCCATTTATTTTTTATGGCTGGACTATTGGGAAGGGAGAGAATCCATTGGGAAGCTCAATAGATAAGTTTTGATAGCTTGTTGTTTCTATTATTGTTGTAAAAACGTTTTTGAATTTTCAGTTTTGCTTTTCATTTATGGAAAAATCGTTTTTGTGAACCTAGCTGTTATCTCCTACCTTAGAAATCGTTTTTGAATGTTTCTATCAATTGTGTGACTGTTTATATGTCAATTTCAGGTGCCAACCTGTCACGGTTTTGCCCAAAATTTGTGTTGGTTCCCTGCTGCCAGTTAATGACTGTGTGAAGGCCGTTTTTGGCCCTTGAATGCCCCAAAATCATTTTCTGAATGCCCATAATCGTTTTTCTGAAAACGATTTGCTCTTCCAGGGTTGTTTTCCCCTTCTCCCATTTCATTTTTGGTTGCCCATGTTTTTCTAAAATTGGTAGAAACCCCATTTTGGGAATCCCACTGTAAAAACGTTTTTCTATATGCCCAGCACTTGTGAGTTTGTTGTTATGTGCATCCCTATTTTGGTTTGAACCTGTGAGCAAGAAAATTGGAGTGGAAGTGGACAGAATTGGCTTGATAAACCTAGTGAGGGGAGTAACCTTTCAGAAAGATCAAAAGGGCTAACTACTCTTCTATGCACACCTTGGACAACACTAGAATGGAAGGTATGGCCTGAGGGACTATGTATTGGTGAAGGGAATACTTCCTTGAGTGGGGTATGTAGGCATTGTGGGTGCCAATCTAGATAGATCTTGTAGAGGGCATCCATATCTCTGTGGTTGATCTCACTAGCTTAGCAATTCTTCCTTTCCATTGCCTTAGCAGCCTGATAAACCCAACTGTGGATTGGCTTGGCTGATTTTGGTGTATCTTGGCTATGTGTGAGTTTGTTGTTCCCTTTTTCCTTGGAGAAATCATGCCCAACTCGAGGGTGGCAATTGTGCTGAGAGATTGATGAGCACAATTAGCCTATGGTTGGGTGGAACGTTGCAGTTGCATAGCCAGTTGCTCGGGACTACTCTGTTTTAAGATAAGTACTCTCTTGTGTTAAATTCTGCAATGTATTTATTTAATGGTTGTCATGAAAATATGGAATGTATGTTAGATATTAAACATGATTTTTAATTCCGTTGTGTTTCTACATTATGCATATGTATATGTTTACTTCTTATCAATGAGTTTTACTTAACGGATATGGGGCTAGATGCCCGGATTTAATGTCACGTTCTCTCCCTAGCTCGGTCTGATGGGAGGGGACTTGACATTTGTTGCTTTATTCCTTTGAATCAACTGGATGTATTCCTGAATGTGTGGCATCTCTGCCACAAACATCCCTTGAACATGCCAAATCCCCCTGATAAAGTAGAAGAGATGGATGGTGACATCATGAAGGATCAAGGAAACCACGATATGTTTTTGAGTTGTACAATAAAGTTAAAGTCCAACATGAACAACTCCAGTGAAACTGCAGCTCATGTTGGATAGGCGTCAGTAGATGCAGTTGTTGTTGTAAATTTTCCTTTATCCTCCTTCTAAGCATTCCATTTCAGCACGAGATCTCTAGGATTGAAATTGTCTTTTTAATGATAAGGAATACTTTCATCATAAAGAGTGGGAATAGGACTAGAGGAATGGTTTGTTCATTTAATTATATAACATTTTTTTATCATCATAGAAGTCATTTTGGCCATCACTAATTAACAATGTAGTGGGTGCTCGAATGCCTGGTAGGGTTTATGGGTCCTATAAATCCCACTTCCCATCTCTAAAATTCAGTGATTTTATAATATCCATTCATTGCCCAGCTCATAAACTATGTTCTCCACTAACTCGACGAATTCCAAGAAAGTGATTTAATGCATCCCATCAATTCCACCCACATGGGAGGTTATACATTTACAAACCACAAGGACAGTAAGGAGGCTATTAAAATCCCGGAAGCCATACTTTATGTAGCTAAATTAGAACCATGTAAAAGGAATCAGGTTTAGATAGTGAAGACCCTAGGGATATACTTATATGTATATATAATACCAATTAAAGAACTCTATAATATAGTTATTATATATAGTTAATATATTAATAGATTATATAGTTATTATATGTAATATATTAATATTGATCAATTAAGAAAAACCAAGAATATATAAACAATAAAACAAATATAAACAATAAAATAAATATAATAAAAAATGGACCAAATAGGAAGAAAGAATGAGCGGGAAAAAAAGCACAAAATTAACAAAGAGAATGAAACGGAAAATTGAGATAAATTATGTGAAAAATAATATTTGTAGATTCTGAGCCAATGAGATGCAAATCTGACTTTTATTTTGGATAGCGTGACAAGCCAACTCTTTTTATCACCTTCCATCACTCAGAATTTGTTGACATCTCTATCTATCTGTGTGTAAAACTGCAAACTGATCTAACCTTAAGGATACTTTGTAGATATTAAATATTACAAACCCTTGAAAGAGGACTGTAGGGGCCCAGAGCTTAAACCCTTGATAAATAACAAAATTCGTAGAGATTAAACATTCCATAATAGTGGAAGATCGCAAGAGCACATATTTTGATTTGAAGATTTTCTTGAAGATATGGCGCCTGATCCAAAAGAAGAGTTGGTGGAGAAGAACCCCATGCCTCTAGATGAGGATGGAATTGCCTTGTTCAAGACTTATGTATGTATGATTTCTTCTATGTTGCTCATACCCCTCTCCTACTTCGTTATTTCGACTCAGAGATGAATATTTTTGGGTTTATTTTTTGTGCAGGGATTGGGTCCTTATTTGACTAATAAAGACTATTATTCTAGTTCATTGAAGATCTACATCATATATTATTGTATGATGGTGCAGGTGAAAGGTAGATCTTCAACTTATGCATGCAATAGTTCAGCGTTTTGGGTTTTTTTAGTTTTAAATGAAAAACTCTGTAAATTCACTATGAAATTGCTTATTATAGCTTTAGCTTCCTCTAATTTTTTTACCAGCTCCTCAAGCCCAAGAGATAGCGCTAACTATAAATTCTTCTACCTTAGAACACCTCTGGATATTTTTCCTTAAAACATAAAACCTTGACTATGAATAGGTGCATAACTATGGATATTTTTCCTTAAAACGTAAAACCTTGACTGCGAATAAGCGTAGAACTCTGGTACTTCTTCAATAGAATACTGGAAATCACAATGGAATCCTTTGGAAAAAGACTCCACTTGGGTGTGGACATAGAACCTACATGGTTAATCCACCAAACGGTTCTAGGACTCGATCACGAATTTCTGATCATGGAAACATGCCCTGTAATAGTACTGCTTTATCCATCCTGATTTTCAACATATAAAGGGGCCAATTGCAACCATTATATTTAGGGCATACCTTTGCTAATTTTAAATTCAACTTCAACAACAGGTAGCATCCCACCCTTAACTCTCTTTCCAGCTATTATGGGGCAAGGCTATGACTTTAGTTGAGCTGTGAGCATGCTATAACCACAGGATCAATGACCCAGGTTGCAAAAGAAGGAAAGGAACATTGGGTAGAATTCCCTAAATTTGTTGATTATGGATTTGAGGAATGATATTACTAATAGAGTATTCTAATATTACTAATATTTGTAATACTCATTCTAAGATAGTATAATCTTCCTGATATAGTACATAATTTTTCTTTACCAATTACCTTTACATGGGCAATCAATTCTTGTGATTCCTAGATATGCCCGACAATCCGGTTCATATCAACTTGGAAAGCTACTCAAAATCACAGGGTTTGAGTGATCGATGCCTATTTTCATCGACCTTCCATTATGTGACAAATTTACATTTTAGGGGTGCCAAAAGGGACTTGAAGCTTCAATATTGAGACTGAAGATTCCCTACTAATGAAAATTAAACCAGTTACAATATTTATGGAGCCCCGATACATTTTCGGTGCCATGGAGCCAAACTAGTGAGCTATTACACTTTCTTCAAAGGATGAATTTGCTGCTTCCAAGCTCACCTGCCTGGCGTTGAAATTTCTTTATCAATTGATTTAAAATGGCTCCAAAATAACTTGTTTAAGCTAAGAATAATTCACTTGTTCAACAGTGCTCCGTAGGGCACTTCCTTAGCAATAGGGAGATCATCATGGAATCGACTCGGAAAAAGAGTGATCTTTTTCTTCCGGAGATATATGTTTAGTTATAAACCACGATAAAAAATAATGTGACTCATAATTTTAAGCCAATCATAGAAGGATAATCTCTTAAGAAACTTCATATCCTCCAGCTATACCATTTATACAGGGTGAGCCATCCTTCCTTGTCCTCCCCTATTAAATAACTAACCAGCAATAGATTGAATCAATCATTTTCATTAAAAGAGAACTTCTTCACATCACTTGTATTCCTATCTACTTCTCATATTCACTCTCTCTATTCTTCTAGACTCCAGAGCTCTGTTATTCTTTTTATACCCGAGCTCTACTTCTAACCTCTTCTATTCTACCATATTCATTAAAAAGAAAAAGGAACTTGGCCAGCGAAGAAAAAATATTAAATTATATCCTTGTTTGTAGCATGCTCTTCGTCCTTTATGTTGGGTTCAAGGTGGGTACCTAGGACATGTTGTTGTTGCATTGTTATACAACATAGTAACTCAGGGAACACCCCTTCTTACAAAGCCTTGTTATACTCATCTCCCTGCGAGTTTGTTGAATTAGCTGACATCACCTTCGCTGCTTATTCCGTGTATTGCTTGATTATATACTTTGTTGCTATGGAAATACCACTCGAATAAAGAGTTTCCTTGCCACAGATTAGAACTACTCCCTTTTAGCGTCCAATCAATCAGCAGATCGATCCAATCCTCAAGGGTTTTACTGTAATTATATATAAAATATGGTGGCAAACACCTTCCAGTTGCTTCTGACCATCATCGACAAGGTGCACCCATACCTTATGCATTTTGAATGAACTTATTTCATTCAATCGAAGAAGAATCTTCAGACCTTTCACGAAAGAAGACAGAGTGACAGATTTCAAGAGCACCTATAGGAATCAAGCTCACTCCGCAAGTAGCATGATAAATGCCGAAATGCACCTAGGTATAATCTGTCAACATTGTATGTGAAGGAACATTGGATCTTGATGAGATCAATGAGTAGACGGGAAACATACACAAAGCCACCAGAACCCGAGCTAAGTTCAGGAATGAAGAAGCTTTGTAAAGCTTGAGCTTTGTCAAAATTTCACAAATTAATTGGAAGTGGTATTTATTCTGTTTATTGCTTGGATTGATTACGAGTTAATTTGCTTGGATTGATTACAACTATTTATTCTGTCCATAGTCCATAGTCCACTACGATTTTATTTAAACTCACCAAAATCCCCCATTAATTATTTGCTCGGTTCTGATAAATATAGTCATGGCTTCATTTAGTTCCAGAAAAATAGGAACAATTGAGCCAAAATTTATACTCAAGATCAGGATCCCAAACATTTCAAACAAATTGCTAACAAATCTAATCACATGGAGAATTTTAAACATTATTCCATCCAAATTACTTAACAAAATCCAAATTTTGAGGAACAAACTCCTCTCATAAATATTCTTTGACCTTCTTGAGGTCAAAATGGAACTTCCAATGATTCCCTTGCATCATATGAGTATCCTTTAATTTGGATCTAGTTCTTGAAACTTCCCAAAGACTTGAATTAGGCCAAAATAATTTTGGGATGGTTATTGGCTCATTTCAAATATAATTTGTGATCTGAGTGATAGAAGTAATGAGATCTTACCACGTGATCTGTATCTTTTTTAACATCATTTGAATCTTTTAGCAATATAAGACTATTTCCATACTACTGTGGTTCAGATAGAGAAGCTTCAACGTGATACTGACATTTTATCCTATAGGTTAATGAATCTCTAATGAAACTGGACAGATAGATAACACTTCTTGTACATTAACTCTTCCTTGGGATACTTGGATTCATACCTATGCCTTGGTGGGACTAGCCCCATCAAAACATTTACCAATTCAATTTACACCTTGTAGCAAGTTGCTAAGATGTGAGAATAAAGATAGAAAGAAAACCTTTGTGTGTAAACCCTCCTTTTGAGGCTTCAATTCATTTTAAGTAACTTCTCAGCATATTAGCTTGTCTTGTAACACAATGTCTTTTTATATAAATAGTGATGGTTAGCTACTAAGTAATCTGCTCCATCAGTCTAGATAGAACTATACCCATCAAACCTATACTTTGTAAACTATACGCAGTGACCTGTTTTAAGACCCTATGCCTAGTTCAATGTGTTCACTTTTACGTGCCCGGGAGGTTAGGTTCTAGCAGTGCTGTAATGGTAGCATAATTTTGGGAAAACCCTGTATGTCCCTCAGTCACAAGACCCTTACCATTTTTTATCTAGTCATCTGGGAAACAAAAAGGAGCAAGTGCCCTTGTTACCCCTAGTGACAATCTCTAGGCTCTAGTTGAATCAAAATAGACCCACTCCTTAGACAAGGACTTATACCAGATGTTGCAGAGAGGATTAAAATATCCATACCATGCACCTGTATCTACATATGTGGGCTATTTCAAATACTATAAAAAAACATCCACTAAATCCACGAGATCGGAAGTAAGCTCACTACCTATTTGAATATGTCGGGATCATATTCCTGGGTGCCTTGCCCCAGAATAAGGTACAAAGTTCTTTGGTTTAAGAAAAATTATAGTCATCAGGTCCGATGGATCAATATGCCTCGGAGCTATAGCAAGCCCTAAAGCATTATTCATACACTATCTGCTTGCTGAAAGAGGGATTGAAGTAACTTATGGTGTTATAGAGGGTACTAATTCAGTTGTTTTCTGTCAAGTAGAAAATTGCATGCATGTCCAAAATTCCATTATGTTGCATGCTCTTGGACTTTGACCAAGGTATGCAATAGAATATTTTTTATTATTGAAGAAAATTCCATGATAAAGGAAGAATTGGAAATGCATATTGGGTGTCTTGTACTTTACCTTGCATGGGTTTCATGTAAATGCATTTGATTTCAAATTCATCAACTGCATTTTGGGTTGATAGATTTTATTGAAAAGCCCATTTTTTGTGTAATATTGTAAACTAGTATGTGATTCTCCTTCCCTTTAATTTGAGTAAGGATGCAATAGGGGTTCTTTTGACGATTTTAATTTTTTTTTAGGTTGGATCAAGGCCTCAGAGAGACACACTCATGTCCAACCTGTAGAAGGCCAATGTTCATGGGTATCTCAAGGACACCCGCAAAGGATCCTATTGGGAACCAATTGGTAGAAGGTGAACAACTAGTGAGGCATATATAAGCAAGAGCTGAATCATTGTCTCAAAATCATTCATAAAATATATTAACAACAAGTCCATTTACTACTCAACGGTGGAATTATGATTCCATGGGCATGTTGAGGTTTGTGTTATTTTACCTTTCAAATCAAACTCCTTTTATCTTGGACTGATTTGGGAATCTTGTTATGTCTGAAAAAAAGTTTTGGGGGTATCCACATAGCTCAAAGCACATTCTAATTTCATTGCATTATTGTTTTAATGGTAATTTCTATCATGTTTTATTCTAGAAATGCTCCGACTATGGACAAATACTAGAGAAGGTTCAAATTGGTACTTGAATGGTCATTAATTGATTTCACATCATTTCCTCTGTCAGTTCTTTTCCAACATTCCTTAGTTTGATCAGGTGAATAATAGAGTAGTTGATGGAGAATGATTGTATTTTCTATTCTACTCACATTGATTCAAAATGAACTTGGATCACAGGGGGTTCACTCAGTGAACTTGTTACATAGCACAATTGTTCACAGGATATTAAAGAATATCCCTAATTTCACTAAATATTGGAAAATGCCTCCTAAAGTTTTATTGTTGAACCCCCCTCCCAGTATACCTTTCCAATTAAGAAAACCCCTAGTTTCACCAGATATGGTAGGTATCCATTTTTATCAACCCATTTTTAATACTCTCTTTATATTGTATTATCAGCTTGTAACAAACAAGAGCCCTAACACATCTTAGTATAAGCAAAGAATATGCTAAATAAAATAATAGTATCCCACTGGGATTGTAGGGGCGACTGATCAATTTGTAGTGTTGGATAGTGGAAGACCCAACAGAATAGTAATGGGGAAGGAAAAATGCATAAAAGGAGACCCAGTCAACACATCAATGTAACAAAGAATTTAAAATACTGGTAGTCCAATAGTCAGTGCAATGCTTAGAAAATATGAGAATTATAGATGTTTCACACCACAGCCTGCCAATACACCAATTTTATATCATGTAAATACAAGTATATCCATAGAGTGCTCTTGTTTTCTATAAGCTTAATAAATTAAACTCCATAAAAATGCAAAATTGCAACCCTTTCGTGGATGGACTTCCATACCTTCCTATCAAAACAAACATAATTGATGTTAGAACCCAAATGAATATAGAAAAAATCCTCTTACTTTCCAATAACATCATATGATCATATGCACAGATTGGATTTGGGTCATTCACAAGATGCAATGAATTGCCTCCACTTGCTCTACATTTATTCTTGCAAGCAGGGGAATTAACAACATTTAGTTACCTTTTCTTGGATTATATCTAGTTTTTTTAATCTTTACAGGAGAGTGGAAAATATCCATTGTTAAGTTTCAAGCATGCAATAGTTATAAATATATAGAGATGGTGAAACTTATATGATACCATTTCATGGTAACGATAACATATAGCGTATGTAAATAATGATTTATATTTTCACCTATGTTCATGTTAGTTCCAATACAATATTAAGACGGGTTCCTTTATATAAGAATTAAAATTACAATTATGAGCGTGCCAAATATAACTCAATCTAACAACTATTCATAAATGGAAATGTGAAAATGTTAAAGAAGAATGAAAAAAGTTGAAAGAAATAATTAGTCAAGAAATATTGATCTAAATTTGTTGGTTCCAGTGAGCCAAGAAAGATTGATCTCACTTTTATTAGTTTTTGTGGAGCACGGTTTGATTGAAACAACCATTGAGCATTGAGTTCTCCCAATCCTCTTTCTTGTTTTTTGCAAAAGAAAAGTATATAAAGATGTTTAAGAGAAAATGCAAAGGAAGGTATGCAAATATCTAAGAGATGAAATATGTTTTTTTTTTCTTTTTATTTGTTCTACATGAATTGGCCCTTATGTGCATAAAAATAAGTTTTTTTGGGGGGGAGACATGCTTTTAGAGGATGATAGTTTTTTTTTTTTGTAACAGCCACGAAAATGTAAATCAGGCTTCATACAAAAATGAAAAAATAAGTTCAATTGTTGTGTTCAATGCAACTGACTATAAAATTTAAATCCACAAAAAAATTGTATAGGTCGATTTACGCATCTACATGGTAGATGCATGGAGGAGCACCAGAATTCAATATAAATATAGAAAACTATAGATATAGGAGTTTCTCGAACATTTCCTTCCTAGTTGGACTGCAAGTGGTATAAAATAAATAGAAAACTATGAAGGCCCCACGAGGACAATGAGTGACAAAATATGGATGGGAAAATTGCCTACATCATAAAAAAGTGAACCTCAACAATCGAATGGAGGAACATATCACATTAAATTATTCAAACAACACTAGGAATTTAAAAGGACATATCACATTTATGGATGGAGGCACAATTGACTAGGAATTTAAGAGCACATCTCATCAAGGGGAAGATCACATTTATGAATTTTATTATTTTCTTTTTTATTACCCATTTTAATGGCCATGGGACCAATGAAAGCTTAGATAAATCCAATTCATGAAGAAAAATATTCTAAAAAAAAGAATACTTTATAAGTTCAATGATTGGGAGGTATAAATCCAACCCACGATTTAGAGGTTATTCCTTAGCAGCAGTTAGGACTGACATGAGTCCATCCCATGTTTTGCAGTATGAATCTAGCCCATGATTTGGAGGTTATTCCTTAGCAAAAAATAGGACTTATATGAATCCAATCCACAATTTGGAGGTGTGAATTGAGCCTGTGATTTGTAGGTATGAATACATCCCACAATTTGGAGGTTATTCCTCAACCCACCCAAATAAAATAACCCCCAAATTTTATATTACTATGTCAAATTAAAACCCCCCTTGACCCCTTAATACGAGGCAATATATTTTTGAGGTTTTTAGGAGTATTAAAACCCCCAATATGAATGGACGTGATATGATATTGCCTCGCTATTGAACCCTCCATGACTTGGATCAACCTTTTAATAGGGTTTAAATTTTACCCCCACACACTTTCATTTTAATTGGGTAATGTAAATCTACCATTTATGGTACATTACCATCTGAAAAATTTGTTTCCAAGTGTTACTTTTACAAATTCAAGTACCTATCTCCAATGCATATACCTATGTTATAGTATCTAAATATTTATATATACAAAATGGCAGGTATTGATAATCCATACTTTTGATGATATTTTAATAGGATTCTGCAAAATTTATAGTGATAACATTACCATTAAGTAATGTGAAATTTTATTGTTAATTAATGAAAGGAATTCCTTCACTGTCTAAAACAGTTCTTGCTTTGTATAAAGGGAAACGTATATTTTTATATTCGACATATTCGGTTTGGTATTTTCCAATGTAAGCTCACTCAAATACCTTTGTAGCATCATACCTCTGTAGGTCTCATTTTGTTTGTGAATAACCTTGAGCAATAGAATTTCTTAGATAATTTGTGTTGCTTTTTCTCACATTCCCCCTTGCCAGCCATGACTCTTAGACTTCAATCATGCATCTAACCTCTTGTATTTTCCGTCATCTAACATTTTATGTTCATCTTTTATTCTTTAATCATTTTCATTAAATCTTTGAGTATTTACATGGAATTATACAGAGATTTCATGCATGAAATTTAGTGTGTGATCTAACATTGAAGAGTTAATCTTTGTTCAGCTTATAGCTTTAGCCAATTTAGATCGTGTCAAAGACAAACAAAGAAGCAAGAGTGCATTTTTTGTTGACTTAGAAAAAAATCATGTTGTTGAGGACCTCCTGAATTATCTCTCATTCCATCATGGTGCAGTAATTCAACAAGTTATTTTTCTATGAACGGTAGACCCAAATGGTCTTCCATCCTTAATATAAAACTAAAAGGATTTTGGGCATTCTGTCCGCTTCCAAGTTCAAAATCTTTTGCAAACAGAAACAAAGATTTTAGAGCTTTGACATATTAAATAAGCTTTCCATAAGCTATATGGATGGATACCATTCAGTAATCTTTCAGCCTCTCGATTTGAATTTAACGATCCTTAATATTGCTAAATCTTTTTTATTAAAATCCAAATTTGGGTTTTGTTAATGATTTTGATGTTTGTTTTTCATCTCATTTTGTTTGCAGATGAGACAAACAGTAGAGATATAAATTAAACTAGTGTAACTTGAAATTGAAAAGGAGGTAATGTTTATCATCAACTTCTCGCTACAAAATAAAATGTCTTCATCTATAATGTAGTCTGAAGTTCTTTGTCTAGATAGCAGGATACAAATAGAAAGATATCATTGCCAAAGGATGTGCGTAGTGTCCAACATCTAGAATTGGTAAGGCATGTTTGAATCTAGGTGAATGTTTCATTTAATTATAGTTTGCAGGAAAACTCGGTGGAATTTTTAGTCCATTTCTTATACAACAACTCACATATTTGTTATTGTTGGTATTGTTTTTCCAAGTCAGGGCTATGCCTTAATTGAGTATGAAACCTTTAAGGAGGCTCATGTTGCAATAACAAATCTTAATGGAGCATAATTATTGACTCAAACAATATCTGTTGATTGGGCCTTCAACAATGGTTCATTTCGACGCAAAACTGTTCATTGGAGGTTAGTGATATTTCATTTCTTGACAGTTACTGATAAAGAAACTATCATTTGATTGAAGATTTTAGTGTTTCTTAAATTTCCAGGTCACTGCATGGGGGTCATCGCTCAAGGAACTAGATGCGGTCCCCATGCATATTGATGGTCTCTATGAATAAAGGGCCCCTGCAAATGAATATAAAACCATATATAATATTTTGTTGGATCAATGGAAGAGCTCATTAATGAGACTTCAAGGGTACTAGTTCAATGGAAGAGCACCTTCCTTATAGGCAGGAGGTTGGTGGTTCAATTCCTCCATACCCTATCTACAGAAATCAATGAATATTAGCATATAAAATGACTAAAAATGACTAAATTAGTGACCAAAAAAGAGAGATAAATGACCAAAAAATGAAAGATAAATGACTAAAATTAGTATATAAATGACCAAATGGTAGTTTTTGTGGCTAATTTCTAGTCTCTTATCACGTGACAAAAAATGTGGTTATATTTAGTTTGGTCATTTATAGCTTGTCTTGCGGTCATTAATTTGGTCGTATATTTGGTCATTAATTTGGTTATATATTTGGTCATTAATTGTCAATTAATGACCAAATATATAACCAAATTAATGACCAAATATACGACCAAATTAATGACCGCAAGACAAGCTATAAATGACCAAACTAAATATGACCACATTTTGGTCGCGTGATAAGAGACCGGAAATTAGCCACTGGTGATTTCCAAATCAAAAGTGGTCATTTATATGCGGATTTTGGTCTTTTTTTGGTCACTTATCTCTCATTTTATACTAGTGATGGGTCAAGAAAGAAAGCTTAAATAGTTCCGGAGAGAACTGAAACAATTCCAAAGAAAGAATCAAGAACAACATGGAGTGTCAGCAGTTGCAGCCGACGAACCCTTGCTTGAGGATCACAATGCAGAAATGGACCAGATCATTGAAGTATTTGAATAAATAGATGGAATACTGAAAATATTAATGCATGTTCTGCCATCTTTTTCAGGTAAAAATTTTGAACGTTGGACAATTATAATGGAAGGATTACTTGGTTCAGTAGATTTATGGCATTATGTTCAAGATAGTTTTGTTGATTCTCATGATAAGGGAAGAGGTGCACTAGAATTATATCTTATTCATTCAGCACTTGATGAAAGCATTTTGTCATGTATTTTATATGAATTTGCTAAAGTACATAATGCAAAAATGTTTTGGGATATTCTAGAAATGAAGTTTAGTGTGAAGGGCAGATATATTGTTGAGTCACAGCCTAATGAACCTGCAGAAGTAGAAGATAGACAAATTATTGGTGAACCTTACTATATTGAATGCATCCATGTAGCTGCTGCAGAACAATTTGAAACTGAAATCGAAAGTGGATCGAGATACGATGAAGAAATTCTAACTAAATTTGAAAAGATTACAATCAAGAATGAAATGAAACTGATTCTTAATATGATGAATGGTGAACAAGGTTTATTATCTGCTAAATGTAATGGTGATGTCAATGCTATAAATATTGTTGAAACAATGAAATTTAAGATTGTAGTTGAAAGCATCCATGTTGATGTTGTATGTGAAGAATGGGAAATCACTAATGGTAATCTTGAAGTGAAAATTGTTGAAGTAGAAGCCTCTAATGAGGTGAAGAAGCTTCCAAATAGTAGAAGAAAAATACACAGCATAGACAATGCATATTATCTTAATTTTGAATTTACAGCTCATGATGTGAATGAACAATCCGAGGAAAATCCATGGCAGCTTAAAAACAAAAGCACCAAAGGTGATCGTGTTTCACTCACAATGATGAAAATCAAGCCAAAGGTCTAGTTGAAGCAGATTAGAAGGAGGATTGAAGAGTATAAGGTTTGGAGCCCTAAGAAAAATAAATTAAATTGTTAAATTTTTTTGCTAATTTGTAAGCCTAGCTGAGACTAAGACCAGCACGCATGTTATGTCTTGTCATTCATTATAGAAAATCGATTTTTGGTCCATTAAGGGAGGATGTTGGAATAATGTCGAAATAGTCTTTGTTGTAGTGATTGGGTTGTTGATACAAATCTTCTCAAGATAAGATGAGTGGTTTGAGATCCAATATTATAGGATTTGAGTCTTGGTTTGTTGAGATTTATCTCACCTATATATGTAAGTAATTTCTTATGGAATAGATGAGTTTTGGTGTTTATCATCTCCATGTGTGTGAGCCTTTGGGATCTGCTCCTCCACCTCTTCTCTGTGTTATAATTTATCTTCCATGCTATGTTATAATTTCCTTGAATTTTTTTCTAAGATGAAGGAAGACAATACTTTAGGCCACATCATATATGATATGGATCAACTTGCATTATTTGGTAGTTCTCACATTTGACTAGCATTGCAACATTTCTATGCAATATTAGAATTGAATGGTGTATACATGCTATCATGGACATCGATGGGGGTGGTTGTTTTGATTGTGATCTCTTCAGCTTACAAACTCACCTCTCAACTGGATACTGACATGCCATGTTGCAACAATGTAAGGATACTCACATATAAGTAAACAAACAAGAGGACATGTATGCAAGTATGAGGAGTAATTGTTTGAACTGTGCACATATTCGATGTGTTGGATATACACAACAGTAGAAAATGATGTAAATTTATTATGTTTGATGACTTCAAAATCTCTTAGGGGTACAATTATAATATACATATCTAAGGTGAGTCAAATGTTGAGTTCAAGCTGAGTTGCAATTTTTTTTCCTTGGAAAATATGAGTATTGTAATTTTACTTTCAACAACATGGTTTGTTGTTGTGATGGCTGGGTAGTAGAATTCAAATTAAAAGAGTCATTAAGCATATACTTAACACAACTTCAACGCCACATCCATAGGCATTTCCATTTGTGAATTGGTAAACCAAGCCTAACTTAATCACATTGTTTATTAAAGTCTTTGGGATTACTGGTTCTCTACTCAATAGTTCTCAGGAAATTTCTTTGTATTTTATTTTATTTCTGCAATGATGTTAATTATAAATTAGTTAGGGATTAGGTTTCTCTAGTTTATTTTGTAAGGGATTATGTTACTCTATGTTCATTTTTTTGTTGGTTGAGTATTATTTTTCTCTGTTATTCTGTTCAAGGTTGAACAATCCCAAAAGAATATTAATGAACAAGAAGTAAGACTTAATTCAACATAGGAAAGGACATTGCTGTAAGGATTATGCATTCATGGCCCCAAGGTATTAACGGATAATGGGGAGTCCCTAAAGAATATTGCTCAAAGTGTGTCAAATGGATTATTTGCATATAATTTTGAAGAATATTAATGAACAAGTAGTAGGACTTAATTCAACATAGGAAGGGACATTGCTGTAAAGATTGTGCATTCATGGCCCCAAGGTATTAACAGATAATGGGGAGGCCCTAAGATTCTTGCTCAAAGTGTGTCAATGGATTATTTGCATATGATTTTGATTTGCTTTTATTGCAATTAACGGGAATATGGCACCAAATTATTTAAGGAAAGATGTTTTATGCTTTTCTAATAAAAAGCATTCGCAGCGAAATCGGGTTAAGTGTTAAATAATAGTGTTGTGGGATCTTTATTATGAGTTATCATATGATGAAATACTGAATGCTTTGGTCAAGGCCAAAGTTGTAAAGACAAAATTAATTAATCGAAAGCATCTCAATAAGCAATTAATGATGTTTCTGTCATGCTCCCGAGAGCCAGCAAGAGATCCAATTGTATTCGACTACAACTACAATAAACCTAGGATTTTGCATATTATATTCTTTAAATTTTGTATTTTCCTATTAGGTAGTATCCAGTTAATGTTTTAAACATAGTTCCATTGAATGTTTATGCCATCCATGGGCATTACCTATTGCTTTCCTTTTTCTTTTATATTTTTTATTTCTCTGTGACATAATCGGCATATAGTGGATTTCTTGATCTAATTTTTACTCATTTTTTTCTTTCTGATAAATTTTTGAGTTGTTCGGGGTCCAAGTTTAAGCTTCGGGATAATTTCTTATATTTTCTCTGATATTTTAGAATGGTTAATATTCATAGATCCAGCTTGTTATGTGCATATGCTTTTCTTGTTAAAGAAGCTAAAGGGAAAATGTGGCAGGTAAGAATTATTACTAACATTTTGAAATAAAAGAGATGATGTAAAATAAAGGCTAATCAATTATTTATGGGTTATGAATGGCTCAAAGTGAATTATCCAAGATGAAGCGTTATGTTAAGTGAATGGTAATACTATAAATAACATGTTGAAATAAATTATGAAGTAGGAAGATTTTTTTATTCCACCATTTTCACATGATAAAGAAAGAGGTAAATAAAAATAAAAATAAAACATAGGTTGTAAATAAACTGAATTGGTGTGTGTGAGAGTGAGAGAGAGAAAGAGAGAAAAGGTTAGACTAAACAATAATAACGGGGAATTTAAAAACAAATGAGATTTTGAAGAAATGGTAAGAAGGAAAATTTATCTTGAACTTGTAATAAACCATATACAAAAATAAATAATTTTTTTAATAAAAAAAGGCAGTATGAACTCATATAAAGCACGTATCCAACCAATAATTTTGTTAGTAATTTCCCATTGGGGAGATAATACATAATATTGATGTAAAAGGAAAATGTATTTTTGATATGATGGGAGGACTAATATAATAGATATCAATATAATTAAAGACAAGGACATGTGAAAAATATTGTATCCAATGTATAGAAATATATGATGAACAATTAATGTTTTGCATTAACTTTGGGACGAATTTTTCTAGAGAGGGGGAGTATGTAATGCCCCATCTATAGATAGACTTATGCACCTAAATTAATTGAATGAAATCATTCTATATCGATTGGTGAGATGACTAAATGTCAAAGTGAGATGTTATAGTTAATGTATTTTATGCGATATATAACTAGCATTACATGATTCATTTATAAGATATATTGTAAATAGATGGGTAACTTAATATTGGCATTTATGTTATGATACATTGGACATCATGATATAGTACAATCCTACTGATGTTTTGATGAGTGTGACAGGAGGGTCATAGATTGTTCAGAACGTTGGACAATGTTAGATGGAAAAGACTCTACACAGAGTATGGTTTATACATATCATTTTATTATGATTAAATAAATTATATTGGATATTTTGATGTGTTGGCGGTTAGTGTGTAGATCCATGAGACGTGTTTTTCCAATCAAGCCTACACATGGATGACAGGGTTGTATGAAAGATATACCTAGCTCAATTGGGAGACGAGAAGTAGCATCCCTACTTCTACCTAGTAGAACTCCCTTCCATGCATGGGTTGAAAATGATGATTCATTTTACCACATAATTCATGATGTCATGGGGGTTGGATCATAGACTCGATCACTCACAAGGTAATATTGAGGGGCGTGCAATAAGGTGAAACCTTATTCCTCAATATCCAATAATAGTCTCTCAAACAAAGTAGTATATATTGTTTTCCCACCAAAGAAAAGCAATACTTGAAGGGCATAAGGAAATGTGACACCCTTGGTATTAAACATAATTATTGAGAATGCTAAGAAAATACATTTAGGCACAAATAAATTGTTGAGAATAAAGGAAAAAAATAGAAAGCATATGCTTAACTAATTATCATTATAGCATTTGCATATTTTATATTAAAGAAAATAAATTATGCAATTCATGAGAAAAAGTGATGCATTAAAATTTGTGTATGAAATTGAAATATGAAATATTTTAAATTGAAAGGGAAATGACTCACTCAAAGTTCACCCACATCACATGGAGGAGAATAAGGAACCTAAGGAACATTTAAGAGAAAATATAGGAGGATATTTTGGGAATGGATGAGTTAAATTAAAAAAGGCAATTTGAAATATTATATAAAAAGATAAATACATGTACACACTAAATTAGGAAAGAGGGAAAATATTAAAGGGACACTCCAGAGTAATTTTAGGAAAAGAGGTTCTATATGATGAGTAATGCTTGTTTTAATTTAAAATAAAAGAAATTACTTGTGCATGTAAGTGAGTATTGGATAATTAATCAGTTAAATAAAAGCTAATTATGTATGGAAAGACAAGTAGCTTGGACCACAAGTTCTATAAAATGAAAACATAGGATAGGAAGAGGGGGATTATGTACCCTAATGTTGGATGGTATTCTAATGCAATATTGGTGAAATTGTTTGAGAATTTGGAAGTGATGGTAGTTGCTTGTTGGAAGTTGGGAAGCTTCACAAGTAGGCTATACTACTACTCACTATATTTTCTAGTTGGTGATCCTTCATATAGCCCCTTTGTAGCTCTCGAGTCCCTGAGGAAGAAGAGTACTTATTGGGAATAAGTAGGGTGGTCAATCTGGTGGACATTGAATTGGAAAAGCAAGGAGCTTGGAGAAAGGATCTTGTCAATATCCACTCAATATAAATCAAGTGACATACAATACATGTACCTTAAAGTTTGTATTATTGATTATTGTTACTAAACTAAATGATTTTTTAAAGAAATTTATTGGATGTTGTCTTATATATATATATATGTGTGTGTGTGTGTGTGTGTGTGTGTGTGAATTCCAATGTATATGCGTGGTTGAGAGTGTTACTCCAAATTCCAACCACGATCAAAATCATATATTGTTTTTTAAGCTAGTGTCGCCACTTGAATCTAGTGGTTGAGTTCTACATTTTGTCTTCAATCAACATTGTACTTGCACCTTATAATTCAACACCACCAAATTGATGTATGTCAATATCCTATTGCTCATGAGACAAAGGACGGTGCAACAATATGAATGCTTAGTCTACAAATATGTACATACCTTACACCCCTCTCGATTTGAACTTGTAACTACAAAGAAGTTCCACGTGATTTTCTTAAACATCCATTATGCCCATGTGAATTGTACATTATTTGTTCAACTCTAGTTCCATATGTTTGATCCAAATTCTAGCATCAATTGGAGGTTGATTTATATCAATCTACTTGCATATGTTTCTATATGACTGTATTTTCATCTTTCCTAGATAAGTTTACAGATACTTTTCCCTCTCTCAATCACACCAATAAATGACATCATTAATATTAATCCACTTGTATATAACTCTATATAATTAATATATAAGTATGGTTTATATAATAAATTATATTGTAAGCTTCGAAGGTTAGCTAGTGGTCATGGGCCAATTATGAGATTTATCTCTTCAAAGTTAGGGAGGTCACAGGTTCAACTCTCATGATCCCCTAGGGATTATGCTCCATAACCTAGGTCGATGATTTACCCTATTTACCATCCATGAATCATAAGAACTTACTCAATAAGTTTTCTCCAAGGAGGTATTTTATTGAAATATGAAACTTTTGTGTCTTTAGAACATCATATTACTTCATTTGCGTGTCATTTTATTCAGTGTAATTATCTATTTGGAATTCTTATTGTGTCATATTGAAATCATTTTTTGTTGTATTAGTATCACGGTGACATCATTTTAGAATTGTTTCATTAATAATTTTATTATTTTGCTTAGTTTAATTATTGTTTTTTTACTGAAACGAGTATTGATTTATATTAAGAAATAGTGACTCAATCACTTGCACAATAACAAGCAGCCTTGCTGCTACAAATTTTTAAGTAGTTCAGATTTACATCTTCAAAATTATCCTTAATCGTAGAGGCTTTGACCATGAAATTTTTTTAGCAGAGAACAGTCAATACTATTAACAGAAATTGACGAGAGTAGTAAGAACTTGAAGTCGTTTCTCCATAGAGGTCTTCCAGCAGATTCCAGGACGCTACAGATTGGGTGAGCTTGCTGGAGAGTGACAATATCTTCTGAATTCCAAAAGGTATCCGGAGAAAGTGAAAGCTGGTCACCCTCGTGGAGCATACAACCTGGGTAAACAACTTTCGCTATGTTCTTTTCAAACCACTGCTTTGGAGATTGGCGATTTCTTGGCATGATTGGCATAGACCAGCACGGTGACCATCTGCCTCCATCAGTCCCTGACAAGTGGCTCATAATTCGCTGTGCTGAGAGTTAAGGAAGGGGATCTCCCCGAAGATATTCATTTACTTGGAGCTCCCATTTGCGAAGAAGAGTGGCTCTGTTGGCAGCCCCGTTAGCATTCTTATTCAGCGTCCGTAGAATGTGAAAGAAATCAATTCTTTGAAAGGATTGAGAGAGGATACATATTCTTTTCATCAGATGTGCTAGTATTGGATTTATGTTGTTGGAGGAGGAGTTCATTGTTTGGATTATTAATCAAGAGTCTCCAAATACCATAGCTTCATTGATTCCTAGAATTTCCAATTGCTTCAAACCTTGCCAGGGCTTCTGCCATGTCGTTTGTATCAGTGCCTATGCTCCATGAGTACTCAGTTTCTATCATATTCTCGGGGTTGAGGATTATCCCTCCCCCTCCTACCACCCCTGGGTTTCCTTTCGAGGCACCATCAAAGAATAAGCTATATAATTTTCTTTCTTTTCGCCAAATGTCAAACTGAGCTTGGTCCATTCGAATTTCCCATATTTCAAGTAATGGGGATTTGGGAGCGGTGGATAGTTCAGGTAGGTTGAGAGGTTTGATACAGTTGGATTCACCAGGGAGGAGACGCAATCTGATTGGAGGAATAGTAAGAGTGCAGATACATTCTCCCATGAGAATCTAGGCTTTTAGAGCGACTTGGGCTGCAGAAGTGTTGGAGTCATGAAAAATCCCGGCATTTCATTACAGCCAGATTTTCTAGATTATAAATTTGGGAAAAGTCAACCAACAATACTTAAGATGAGTTTTTTGAGAGAAGGAATAGGGAAAAAATTTGTCCCAAAGATTAATTAGAGAGAGAAATTTTTCTGGAAAAGTTGCATTCTCAAACCATGGCCCAAGCGCCAACCTCCAGACATCCTGAGCAAAGGGACAGGTCAGAATGATGTGATCTGTGGACTCTTCATTTTGACGACAGAGAGGGTAGAGAAAAGGTCCAACAAAGCCTTGTTTTTTCAATTTATCACCAGTAAGGATGTTATTATGAGCAAGGATCCATACAAACATATCACCTTAGGAAGAATTTTAAAATTCCAAATTCTGTTCCAAATGACAGGATTGGGAGGGATATTAGGAGAAGCCGAGAAAATCTGATAGCCTTGAGTTGAGGAATAAACTCCTGAGTTGGAGCCCCATCCTTTTTTTTCCTTCAGCGAGGCAGCAACAGGTGAGAGGCCTTGGAGACGTATAAGGAGAGATTCCTTTTGGCTTTCAAGGAGATCTGGGAATTCAGGAATATGCCATCTTTTCCAAGAGGCTTTGGGATTATCATTCCAGATAGAGATGTCCCATAAAGTGGTTAGACCTTGATTTTGCATCCATTGCCTAAGATTTATATTCCCAATTTCATTTATTAGGGGGGGTTCCCTAATATGGAATCATTCCAAATGTGAATTTGCTTTCCATTTCCCATAGTCCAAGTTAGATATTCTTTGAATTTTGGCAAAGCCTTGAGACGGATGGTGAAAATAGAAGATCATTTTTTAAATTTTTAACTATGGGGTATTTATCTAAGCATTTCTTTCTTGGGCCTGTAAAATATTTATTCCATAGAACCTGGTTGCTCCAGGATGGTTTTCCTACTACTATGCTCTAAAGGATCTTGGATCCCAGAGCAAGGTTTTGAAATTTGATATCTCGTAATTGAAGGCCTCCTTCTTTATATGGTTTTTGTATCTCTTGCTCGTTAACAAGAGCAAATTTCTTCCCCCTCTCATTCTTTACCCCATTCCAAATAAAGGATTTAAGAATATTTTCCAAGGCATTCAGGAATTTTAGAGGCACCAAAAGGATAGAACATTGATAGATCGGGAGGCTATTTGGAATAGATTTAATCAAGACCAATTTCCCTTCTAGGTTAAGCCAAGAGGCTCTCCAAGAACTGATTTTATTTTTTACTTTTTCCAGCAGCGGGGTCCAAACTTCCGTTTTTTTATTGGCCTTGAATATAGGAATTCCTAGATAGGTAAATGAGTCCCATTGCATTGCTCCCTCAATCTCAAGAATTCTAGAGATTTATGATAATTCCCGTGGATTGATATTCCAACTGTAGATCTAGATTTTCCCAAGGTTGATTTTACTACCAGATGCTTGACAGTAGTTATCTAATTCAAGTTTGAAATTCCGAGTTGTTTCCATACTAGCCCCTCCCAGCAGAAGGGTGTTATTCTCAAATTGAGCATGTTTGATATCTTTAGTTCCTCGAGCCATCCGTAGGCCTAACAAATCTTGATCAAGACGACTACGCTTGAGCTGGAAGCTGAGAACGACTGCATGGATAGCATAAAGAAAAGGAGAGAGCGGGAACCCTTGTCGAAGGCCCCTTGAATCTTTGAATAAATTTGTAGCTCTTCCATTAATGAGGGGAGTGATCCATGGACTGCTAATGCATGCTTTGACCCAACGAATAAATGATGAATCAAATCCAAACCTGCCCATTACCTGAAATAGAAAATCATGAAGGACTCTATCAAAGGCATTGGCTAAATCAATTTTGATCACCATACCTTTCTCACGATTGCTAAAGCTAGAGTGAATTACTTCCTGGACCAGAATAATATTGTCCCATATTTTTCATGCTTTAATAAATCCTCCTTGATTTTCAGGAATAAGTTTTGGAAAAATAGTTTTCAGTCTTGTGGCCACTACTTTTGTTATGATTTTGTAGCTGATATTACATAGGGAGATTGGATGGAAGCGATCAAAGGATGAAGCTTCTTTTTCTTTTGGAATAAGGGCCAGAAAGGTAGAGTTGGTGCTACCTCCAATTTTGTCACAATTTTGAGATTTCAGAATCATTATGAAGAGATATTTTTTAATGATATCCCAACACACCTTTATAAAATGAGCAGTGAACCCATCTGGCCCTGGTGCTTTGTCATCCTCCATAGCTTCCAGAGCTTCCTTGACTTCTTCTAACGTTACTTTCCTAGCAAGTTGCTGGTTGTATTTCCTCCTTACTTGGCTTCGGATAAGATCTATCAGATTTGGATTTTATTGTCATATCTGGTTCCTCCTCATTATAGATTAGACCAAAGTGTCAAGCTACTTCTTCCTTAATATTATCAAATTCAGAGATAATTTGATCTTGAGCTTGAATTTTTACCACAGCTTTGAATTGATTTATGGATTCATCTTGCTTATGAAAGAAGGTAGTATTCCTATCTCCTACTTGGAGCTAGAGATTCCTTGTGTTTTGTCTCCAAAATTCTTCTTCTTTCCGACAGGTAGTGAGAAAGGTTTGATGGAGAGTTGCATCCTTGTCTAATTTTTCCTTAGAAACGACAGCTTCTTCCATATTTGTTTGTTGAGCTTCAAGGGAATGTTGGGTTTCCATTATGCAGTGTATGGACGATTTCAAACCTCTTTACCAATCTTTTAGATCATTTTTTACTTTACATCTTGTTTCTTCCCATACAAAGAAAGGGGATCCTGTGACTAGAGAATCCCAGGATATTTTGACCACTTCAAAGAAATATTCATATTGAACCCAGAGAGGGATGAAGCATAATGGGATGGGACCATAATTAATATTTTTTTGAGTTCGAGTAGAATAGGTTTATGGTCTGATCCTCCAAAGGGAACACTCTTGGAGGAAGGATTCAAACCCATCAATAGGAAATAATTCAGGACCAAAAAACGGTCAAGTCTTGATGCACTATGAATAGGGCCAATACATTTGTTGGACTAGGTAAACCTTCCCTTGCCAGGCCAGATATCAACTAGATCCCAGTCCATAATGAGTTCATCAACCCATTCTCTGATCGTATCTTTGACGAATGATTCTACCCTTTTCTCGGATTGATTTAGAACTACATTAAGATCCCCAAATATAATAATATTCTCCAAAGGGAGGTCATTGGGTACCTCCCGGAGTAGAGTCCAACAAAGTTTTTTTCAGAAAATAAGGCAGGAGCATAAATATTAAAGAGACATACCTGGATGCCTAAGTCCTTGTGTAGTAGTTGGGTGTAAATCTAATGAGGTCAGGTCTTAGAGACTAGTAAATCAAACTTAGAGCTATCCCACAATGTTATGATGCCTCCAGAGGCGCCTCTAGACCTAACGGCTAAACCTCTGCCCTTTCTCCATAATTTTAGGCTAGTTTGGAGGATTGTACTTTCCTCCAATTTGGTCTCCTGGATTAGTAGAAGGTTTGGTTGTGAAGAAAGGACCATATATTTCATAGCATCTTCCTTATTTCTACTACCTAACCCTCTGCAATTCCAGGAGAGGACCTTCATTATTTACATTTTTTAGGAGTGGGACCTCCCTTGTTGGACTGCCCCTGATGTCTGGTAGGTCGTGGGTTCCTTATAAGTTTTTCTAGGGTTTGTTGGGATCCTTGTAACTTATTGTTGTATGTGGCTTGTTCCCTCCATTCTCTATTAGTTTTCCGTACCTTTCTGGATTTATTTGCATCTAATAATCATTTCCCAATTTCTCCTTCTTATGTTTTTGAATCCTCTTATTCTGAATCTTCTGTTGACTTTTCTAGATCCAGTGTCCCTTCACCCCCTCCACTTATACTAGCTGTTTCCAGAGGTTTCATGTACTACCGCATTTTCCTTTTGAGAGTTAGCAGGGTTCTCCTTCTCTTCAGTTTCAGAGACATTTTCCAATAAAGAGAAATTATTTCCACTAGGCTGAGGGCAATGATCTTTTTGGGAGAGGTAGGGGGATTTGAATTAGATTTTTTCCCCTTCTTCCGTTGATTTTGAGTGTATTTAGGGCTAGGTTTGGATTTCTTTGTATGTTTCCAGCTATCAGAAATTTCTTTTTCTTGATGGGTTTCCTGTTTAGTAGGGCAGTTTGTAAGAAAATGGCCATATTCATGGCATCCTCGGCATTTAAACAGAAACTGTTCATAGTCCAGTTTCTGGAAATGCGACCATATCTTTACTATTAGGTTGATGTCCTACAGTAATCCAGCTTCCATATCGACTTCCACATAGATACGAGCACACACATATTGATCTTTGGGCTCTTTTATAACTATGTAGCATCCCATCACATTCCCCATAGCCTTCAACGATTCTGGATTCCAGCAGTGGATCGGGAGGTTAGGCAATCAGACCCAAACTGGCATAGCTTTAAGGATGTCTGTCGCTAGATCAAATTCAAGAGTCCATCGATTCAGATAAAGTCCCTGCATCCCCATGAAGTAGGGCCCATTCCTGAATATAATATCTCGGTCTTCTTTAGAGGAGAATTTGAATACAAAAAAGCCTCTTTCCACAGAGTAAGTGACCACATTCTGGGAGATCAGAGGACGTCAGTTCCGTTGGACCTAGTTGTCAGTGGTTTTAGGCAATGGTAGTAGAGCAGTAAATTGACCGATAAGAGCATGATCTTCCATAGAAAGTGTTATCCAGATAGTTTCTTCCGACGTCAGAGCCACCATGGGGATATCTTCAAATCGTTTAACGAATATGGGAGGGCCACTTCCTTTCGGATTTGGCCCTTGGGATGAGACCAGTCATGAAAAGACTTCTACTTCCAGAGGGATATAGGAGAAGGAGGGTGGCGTGAGGCCACCCCTGGTGGGAGTCATGATACTCTGAGACCCTGAGCAGGCAAGAGAGTACCAAGATCTCGATCAACTATCTCAGGAGATTTCCCTCAGGACAAATTCTCCTACTATGTTGTTGCTCTATAATGTTTAGTTTAATTATTGTCGATTATTTATTTAATTATTATTATCAAATCAATTATTTCCAATTTAAAAAATTGTAATTATTAGTTTTATAATATTAAAATATTGATCGAATTGATGACTAGTGTAAGTCTATTTTGCAATGTACTAATCATGAGAGAAAAAAACATGTCTATATAAACACTCTCCCCCACTAACATTCATTTAATTTCACACTATGATTCGAACAAAAAACCATGTATCCATAAATGCAATTATGAAATTTGATCATACTAATAATAAATCAATTTTACATCATGGAAGTAGAAAATCATGTATATACAAACACAATGATGATAATGTAAATTAAATCATAAAATAACTATGTAATTTTTTCTCCCTCTAAACAAGTGGTATATTGCCACAATAGGGAAATGCCAACTTTATGTACAACATTACATGATAATTATATACATATATAAGGGAAATAAATGAATTTGCATCACAAGTTGATTGAATTGTTCTCAAATCCCTCTTCATCTTTTGAACACTTCATCATCCTTACATGATAATTATATACACAAATAATGGAAATAAATGAATTTGCATCATAAGTTGATTCAATTATTCTCAAATCCATCTTCATATTTTGAACATTTCATCACCCTTACTCTATAAAAACATATTAAAAGAACATGAGTTCAATCAAATAAAATAAAAATTACTAACATTTAAAGATGTAATAAAAAATATACAATTTAAATAGTAGTCAATACCCTATGTTCCCTTCCAACTACCCTCACCATATGTTTCCTTCCAACCACCCTCACCATCATCCATTAGAAGGATACAATATATTTCAATAAATGAATGAAAAATTTCGACTATATATAAACTAAAATAATAAACACATAATTAACAAGGCATGAGATGCATATCTTCCAACATTCTTTCATAACCCTTTTTTGGGGTATACTTTAAGTTTTCCACTATAAGCTCATGACTATAGTCTATTCTCTATATCCAATAAAAGAAAACCATATTTAATAATCACATATATAAGCTAGTATATTAACATAATAATATATATTGATAAACATACAAAGAACCTTCTAATCACAAACCTTTTGTCTTGACCTGAAGAGTATGTAACAATTAAATGTAACAATTAAATTATTTGTATTCATTTATAAGTAAAGATAATATTTGTTGAGTTTACTAATGCCCAATAAATGACCAAAAACGTAGGTCAATGGTACTACACGATTACATCATAGAAAGATAGCAATTCAAAAACATATTAAAATAAATAACTGCAAGCATATCAAAATCAATAATTAGAAAAACATAGTAATCATTACCTTTCCTGGCAAGGAAGGAGACTTCTAAAGAAGGTTTTTACGAAACCACCCAAAAAAATTTCCCTTCTCCATTTATAGTGGAGGTTTTTAACAAAATGAAGGGATAGAAAGTTTTAGCAAAGTTTTTTTTGTTAGTACATTTAAATTGTATTAATCTCCTGCATATTGAGTACATTGATGCACTACCATTATAGGTGCACCAAAGGTCATTATTACTATTCCATAATAAAATATTAATTTAAATCAATTTTAAACGTATTCTAATTGGTATCTAATTAGTATTTCTTAAAATAGTTAGTGCATTGTATCACTATATACAACACACCAAGTGAAATTTAGACTTTTTTTTAATACTATTAGTTTTTATTTTAAAAAATTGCATAAAGTTCTCAATTTAGTTCCATTGAATTAGCATTAGTGCATTATTGATATAAGCACGCTTGATGTCTTTCTTATTATTTTGTGATAAAACTGTGATTGGTACATCTTTAATCCATCAATACATCTATGCATTCATAAATAAGACACATTGAATAAAGTTTATCCATTTCGTTATACAATATCAAATTTATTTTTAAAATTACAAAATTCACACGGAATAAAGTTTAGCCATTTCATTATACAATATCAAATTATTTTTAAAAATTAGAAAAACTCATCGTGCACTCCAATCTATGGTGCATTGATGTGTTCGTATTATCTATGCATTGAAAAATCATATTCTAAGAGGTGTGCTTTTTAACTATATGTAAACATACATGTTCTTATATAAGACATGCTAAATAACATTTAGCCAATTTGTTATAAAATATCGATTAAATTATTTTTTTTAAATTACAAAAATTTATGAGTGAACTCCCATATAAAAAATTACAAATAATTATCAGTGGACTCCCATATAAGGAGCACTAGTGCATTTTACAAAAAATTATCAATGAAATGCCATATGAGGAGCACTAGTGCATTTTACAAAAAATTATCATTGGAATGCCATATAAGGAGCATTAGTGCATTTCCATTATCAATGTACAAATCTACCCAATGCATTTTTACACTCTAAGCACATCAGTGCATCTCGATTCTCCATGTAAGAAGCGCCAAATAATATTTAGGTATTTGGTTATTAAATATTAGTTTTATTTAAACAAATTATTAAATATAATCAATGCTCTTAATAATTTGGGTGTACATTGATGCAGAGTAACAAATGCTACATCGGCTTATAATTTTTTTAAAACTTATTGGTGCATCTTGAGAATACAAATGAACTAGTGCATCTTACTATCCGACAAACTGAGGTAAGGTAAAATAAAAAATAAAAAATAAAAAATAAAATTAGTAAACTATAATTTCATTTTCACATTTCTTGAATGCTTCTCGTTATTATCATTGGTGTTCACCATCCTTGTATGAGAACCCTATTGTTAATGTTGCATGTGAGATTTAGTTGCATAACCAAGATGCAAATCTACATTTCCTATGATTGTGGACCATCCAAGATATAAAGTCTAAAATGAAGAATATAGATCAAAGAAGTAAAACTAGTTTGCTCAATGGGAATTTCTCTATTATATTTATTGAACTCTCTCCCCATGAAAAAAATAATGGAAAAAAATAATGGATGTAATACAATTACAATGAGCTTGATTTTATGGATTAGGGAAAATTCATTGAAATCTAGGAATGAAGCAAGGGAAATAAATTCATGCAAAGGTACGTAAAATTAACTCATTGCATGTGCATGAAAGCACTAAAGTAAACATTGTTTCCACATACACCATATGAAACAACATCCCCCATAAGTGAAACTTAGTTGGGCATGTGGTGATGAAGAGACAAGTCTTGGAAAATATGAATCCATTCTAGGTACACATGTATAAAATTATCCACTCAAAGGAGTGAGCATAGGGAAAACCAATGGAAAAAAAAAACCTCAAGAGAAAAGAAACATAAGACTTATATTACTCTTGAGAAGAAGCTGGTAGCAGCCCCAACATAGCTCGTAGATGAATAAAATCGCTCTATGTGAAATATTTGGTGAATATGTTGACAATTTATTCCATAGTTAAATAGTATCTTAGTTCAATGAACTACCCATGGATGAGCTCCCAAATGAAATGCATATGAATCTCAATGAGGCTTGGTACAGTTCCAGTGAATTGGATCTTGTGATATTTGAATGGTACTTTGATTTCCGTAAAAATGACAGCTGGACAATAATATTGGATGCCAAACTCAATGAGTATGTGCTAAAGCTAGATGGACTTATAGTTGTTTCATTTATAACTCCATGATATTCTACCCATGGGGTAGATAAAGAAATAGTAGTTTGCTTCGTGCTCAACCAAAAAAAAACATGAACCAAGAGAAAAGACGTAATGTGAAGTGGATTTGTGATCAGTAGCATCACCTACCGAATCAGAACCTTTATATCCCACCAAATCAATCTCCAAAATTGTTTCATAATGAATACCAAACATATGTGTTCCTTGAATATAATGAACAATAAAATTTCATTCCTTCCAATGAAACTCATATGGTTCTTACATAAATTGCGAAAAATGCCCAAAACATATGAAATTTCACACTTGGTGTGAGTAAGATACAAGAGGCTCCCAACTAGCTCGATATGAGGTACTGCAACCAAAGGTGAAGAAAATTTTCTCATAATTTTGACACCTAAGGGAGTCATAGCTTCGAATTAGAGATATGAAATCATGAGACCAAATCAAGAGCATATTTAGATTGTTTCATGGTTATCCCAAAATCAGACTGAACTATTTCAATCCCAAGAAAATAATATATCAATCCCAAGTCACGCATTAGAAACTTTTCATGCAAAGAAGTTTTCATTGTAGTAATGGATATTGAGGAACTACTTGTCATCAAAATATGGGATCTACGTATAAGACTATGAGGAGGAGAGAATCATATTGTTGTAGAATGTAAACATTGGGATTATAATGGCGCTAGGAGAATTCAATATAGGGAAGGAAGGAATCCATATTAGCACACCAAGGCCAAGGGACATGTTTGAGGTGTAACGCCCCCTTCCATCATCAAATGCAAGGAGGGGAAACGTTAACAACACACGGGATTATCGCAGACTTAGCCCAATTATTTCTACACATAAATTCCTAACATTTTAAAACTTCTATATGCAGATTCGTTTCAATGTAAACACAACGGAATGAACATGCTAACAAGCACTCAAACAGACCGTAATTGCAATCATATCAATCACAGTAGAGGATGATTCAACACACAGAGACCCAATCTCATTCGTATGCCATACATGGATTCTATAATAATTCATTTCATTAAACATGGGCAATTTAACATATTGCAGAACACAAAATGGAATAATCTATAATCCATAGAACACTTATCTTGAGAAGATGATGTCCAACAACTGGCTACGTGAAGGCAACGTTCCTCCCAACCGTAGATCTCTATCCAGCCTATATTCCTTCAGCTGAGAGATCACCCCCGAGCTGGACTGTGTATCCACTAAGGAGGACTAGCTGGGTTCACTCACAGCCATGGCTTCAGTCAAGCATCCAAGCAGATAGAGGAGGGTAATGCTAAGTCAGTGAGCTCATCCACAGAGCTACAAGCATCTCAAGTGAGCTCAACAGTCAGGCACCCACATTACCTACCACATCCAACACAAGGAAGATCCCTTTCTCTGTTACACAGTCCCTCAGGCAACTCTTCCCCCCAGTGCTCTTCAGGATGGGCATAGAAAGGTCCAGCTGCTGATCCTTGAGATCCTAGCCTTCACTGGGTTTATCAAGCACACCCAACCTCTGCATAATCAATCCCAACTTGATTTCTCACTATTCTGCTCACCAAATACTCAAATCCGTCACTCGTTTTCTGAGCTGCAAAAACTGGGTTTTCCCATTGATTTCGGGGTAGCTAATGCTCCCAAATTCGCCCCAAGGTTTATGCTAATGGATTTCCCATTGGATTTCCCTGTCCCATGCCAAATTTGGACGTTTTTGGTCTTTCAAAATCGGGGTTCTCTCAAGGTCGCGTTTTTCTGGTTTTCCTCACTGTTGGCTCTCGTTTTTGGATGGGAATGATGCTAGGTAGTTTCCCAATGGAATGGGGTGAGAATCAAGCAACCCCCCATGAGGTTGAGTGACTTCTTGCCCAAGCAAACAGAGCCCATGCCCACCCATACGAATTTCAGAGCTGCCCATGCTCCATTGAAGCCATGGGCTGAAATCTCAACCACCTTCTTACAACAGGCATTAATGTCACCTAGGGAAGTCAATGGGTTCTCATAATGACAAATGGCAGCCTAGGGTTTAGTCCCTTAGCCCCCTCACCACTCCCTAGTGGATACACGTGGCCCCTTCTCATTCGTTGCCTCCATAGCCAGTTTTTGGTATTTTATTTCAATGTTAAATATTTACATCAATTTACAATATCCCATGGCTTAATAGCACGTGGGTAACAAAATATCAAGCGTGTCTAATTTAAATAAAATTCGAGCATAAACTAGCGGGGCCTTGGCCTTGAGCTCCATGCTAGGGAAACATACATCGTTTGTTTACAATATTTACATTAGAGCCAATATTTCCGAAGGGTTCAAAATTGGGGTATTACATGAGGCCATGTCACGTCCCCTCTCATCGATCCAATGCAAGGAAGGGAACATGACTATATATCTGGGGATCTTACAAAAACTCATCCCATTTCATTAGATTCATATGAATAAAACAAATGTGTGCAGCTGCAAATCAAAGAAAACATGCACAACGGAATTAAACTATCCACACACATTTCTCATGCATACAACATATCAATACAATCATCAAATTGAAACATTGCAGAAGTAAATACACATAAAGAATATACTCATAATGATGTAAAGTTTCCCCAAGCAACTAGCTATGTCGCTGCAACGTTCCACGCAACCATAGGTATCTTCCCAGCTTGTATTATTTCAACACTTAGAGACCACCCCCGAGTTGGGCATGATTTCTACAAGGAAATGGGGACTCTCAAGCTCAGCACAACCCAAGAAAACATCACGTCTAATCCAAGCCACTCCACAGCTGGGTTTATCAGGATAAATCTGAACCCTCTTCGTTCTTGGATGCTTGTACTCAAGCTCAAGCCAAAACAATGGATACCCATAACCCATACCCCAACATACTCTATCTACACACAACAAAATACAATCATTGGGCATGGATACACATTTTTAATAATGGAATTTAGAAACAAGATGGCCATGGGTATTTTGGGCATCTAAATGGTCAAAACGACCTCAATGAAACCCCTAATAAGGCTCCCAAGGCTCCCTTCCTCCCAACGACTTTGCAACACCAAAAATGCCCTCTTCCTAGCTAGAAAACAAGGACACACAAGAAAAGCGTGGAGGAAAAACACCCCAGATAGCTCAGATTGTGTGAGGGAGCAAGGTAATGGTGAATAATATCTTGTGGAGCAATTTTGTGGCTCATTTATTTCCCAAGAATCCAAACATGAATTTCCATGAAGGATGGCTTTCCCATACCCGAATTTGGAAAGCCACACCTCCCCATTCCCCAAGACATTAACTACTTCAACCAACTCCTGGGAGAAATGAATGATTGGGTACAAAATTCAACATTGGTAGTTGAGGGTTTTGTGGGTTCTCTCATTGACACTTGGATTGAATTGATTGGCTCCAAGGGTTTGAATATTTCCCTCCCAATTCCTTTTAAAAATCATACCCCCATCTCTTGTTGCATTGCGTAGCTGGTTGTGGGTGTTCCATTAAAATGCATATTTACATTATATTTGCAATTCCATTGTGCCTGGCTAGCACGTAAACCATATGCATCATTAAATCGATGGTGGGGCCTTGGCCTTGATCTCCTCACCATGATTTTATAACAATATTACATCATTTACATTTTAATGCAATGGGGTCAAAATCAGGATATTAAAGGCCATAAATGTATTTACGAATCCTACAAATCATGGAAGGATCCCATGAGAGCCCCAACGGTTCCTCCATGTAAATATCCTCTTCAAGATCCCCATGAAGAAAGTCAATCTTCGCATTCATCTTATGAACTTCCCAACAATGAGATATATCAATGGATAAGACAAGTCAAATTGAGTCCATCTTGGCAACTAGTACAAATGTCTCACTGTGTTCAATGTTGGAAACTTGTGCAAATCCCTTTTATATCAACATGTATTTAAACTTTGTCACCAACCCATATGCAACATTTTTTTTTGATATATCCACTTATACCAAAAAAATTTCCTTCCTTTAGGAAATGGAACCAAATCCCAAGTGTGGTTCTTGATCAAAAAGTTTTACTCCTCTTTAATAGTTGTGCCCCACTCAAGAATAAAAGAGGCCTCATGTAAATATTTTGGAATCTAGATCTATAGAGATGGAAATGAATGAATGTGGATCTTAATGGAACTATCTAAACATCTTATTGATGTCTCATGGATCCCCAACCAATATTCCCAATGCCTATAGCATATGATGTGCCCAAAGTGGTCTTATGGTTAGCAGGTCTACAATAAATTCCTCATGATTTATAACATTATCAAAAGTAGTGAATGGAGAATCTTTTTTTTTGCAACAATCAATTCAGGTGTTTTGATAGCATTATTGCTATCCATAGTATACACTTTGAAGTTGGGTATTAATGCAGAATGATAGATTCCATGAGGGTGACTCGAAGAGGCCCTCTTAAAAACAAATTCTCACAATGATCAATCGATTCACAGTAGTATTGAGAATTTGATAGCCCTTAACACCATCTAGATACCCTACAAAGATGCAAGTTTGGATTTGTGGACCCATTTCCTTGCACTTCTTTGCAAGAATTTGAAACCACGCTTGAGAAACAAACACTCTAAAGTGTTTCACTAGGGATTTATAATTAGTCCATGATTTGAAAGGAGTAATACCCTCAATGATTTATGAGGAACTCTATTTTGGATATACCATGCATAGTTAACTTGTGCCCAAAATTTTGGGGTAAGATAATTATATTGTATCATGTAATTGGTCATTTCCTTCAGAGATGTGCTCTTCTATTCTACCAGATAGTTTTTCTAAGGAATGTATGGGCCATAATATTATAGATTTATCCCTTATAAAGTGTAAAACTAATCAAATCAATTGTTTAGATACTCACCACCATTTTATATGTGCATATTTTTTATGGTATTTCATGATTGTTTCTCAGTAAGGGATCTCAAGTCTCAAAAGTATTCAAAGTCCTCTTATTTATATCAAATAAAAATGAGCTAGGTATACCTTGAATAATCGTCAATAGAGGTCAAACAATATTTGGTCCTACTCATACAAGTCTAAGGAAATGGACCCATCAAATCATTGTGCACAAGCTCCAAAACTTGTGTAGCTCTCCAAGATTTTCCTTTGTCAAATTTATCCTTAGGATTCTTGCCAATATGTAGCCTTGATATCCGCAATCTAAAAAGTGACCATTAGGAATCCCTATAAGCATGCTTTTCTTGTTGATTTCTTGGAAATAGTGGTAATTGATATGGCCAAACTACTCATGCCACAATTTGCTCACCTCATCAAAATGAGTAAGAAGAAAAACATATCAAAGAGGCTTGGGAATTTTTTTGAGAAAATATATAGTTGCGATTGATGATAAAAATTTTCCCATTGCAACTATATCACCATTCTTCATATCACTAATGCCCACATAATCTAAAGTGAACTCAACTCACCTTCTTGAACTAGAATGAGTGGTTTGGTGTTGGAATATTCACCAATACTGAGAGCGGCGTTGAATTAGTATTGAGCACTTTTTACCAATTTTATCCTTAAGAACATCATGTAACATTAATCATTAACAATGTCATTCATCATCACATAAACCATACACAGTGCACAAGTTATTTTATGTGGAAACCAAAACGGGAGAAAACCAAAGAATGATGTTCTTATATAATAACAAGATTATGTTCAATTGGCTTACTAGAACCAACTTGAAGGAAGCACTCACTCCATTATTTCTCTAGCACCCACTAGAAGGAGGCTACAACCCCCTGTATTTACCAGCACCAACTAAAAGGAGGCACCAACCCCCTATTTTTTCTAGCACTAACTAGAAGGAGGCACCAACCCACTAATTTTTCTAGCACCAACTAGAAAGAGGCACCAACCCCCTTTGTGAGCACCAACTCAACATGTTCAGGAACCAACGTGAAGGATACTTTGATCTCCTATCCTTGCCCCGTCCTGCCACCCTAGTTCTCTAGCATTAACTAGAAGGAAGCACCAAAACCTTGAGATCATATGCAGTAACTTGTCCTAGCACCACCCTGATATGAATAAGAGTATAAACTTGTAACTATCACTGTCACCATCACTATTACTATCACTGTCTCTATAATTTTCCTTGTCATTGTCTTCACATTGTCACTCTCTTCACATTGTCACTATTAGTGTATTGTCACTGTCAATATCCCTATCATTGTCTTCATGTTGTCACTGTCTTCACACAACCATTGTCTTCACATTGTCACTATCACTATCACTATCACTATCACTATCACTGTCACTATCACTATCATTGCCATTATCACTGTCATTGTCATTGTCAACATGTCAACGTGTACATGCCTCAAATATGTCCTGCAAATCTGCAAGCAACTTCTTCCAAGATAGTCTTCAAATCTACAACAAAACCCTATTATGAAAAACCAAAATATGTATTTCCACATCTTCATAAAAAAGGCTGAAATGTGTCCTTCAAATATGCAATTAAATCCTTAATGAAGAAGACTAAAACATGTTTGCAATATGGCCTTCAAATTTGTAGCAAACTAGCCCTTCAAATATACAATAAAACCTTCATAAAGAGGAACAAAATATGTCTTTCAAATATGCAATAAAACCTTCATGAAGAGGACCAAAACATATCTTCCAAATCTACAATATAAGATTCATGAAGCAATTATCCATAGACTTCATTTGTTTGCTTCTTCAAACCCTTACCATCATCATCATCATCTTCAAACCCTGGGTCATTCTAAGAGAGGAACCCTATATCATGACATTAACATCACCATAGTCCATACCAATAACATCACAATAATATGTGGCAATAACACCACCATAATCTATGCCATCACCATCATATATTCCAATATCATCATGATTTATGCCAAGATCATCACCATAATCTATGTCAATATCACCATAATCTATGCAAATATCACCATGATCTATGCCAATATAATCACCATAATCTATGGCATTATCACCATAATCTATGGAAATAACATCATCATAATATATGCAAGATCTTTACCATGATTCACCAAGAGAGAAACCTTAATACATATGCAAAATCCATACCTTTCCAAGATCATAAGATGAAGAAACAAGAGAGAAACCCTAGTCATATGCCATGTCCTTCACCAAAAGAAACTCTAGATCATGTGATCATATATCCCTTGCAACAAACTTTCCAAGAAGCTAAAAAATTCATGATCTACTTCAAGATCTACTTTCCCTCTAGTTTCATAATCTTATTTTTCTTCATAATCATTGATTTTGCTTTCAATAACTTCATCATATGCTTCTGGATGTTCTTCATTTTATGCATCTAACCTTTCCTTTTGATTGTCTTCATGTTTGTCAAAATTGCTTTTATTTGCATATGCACATCTAATGTCACAAGGGTTTGATTTATCACAACAAGAATACAACTTGCTTGATTCTACTTCCTTTACATTTTCTTCATTTGATTCATCAATAACATGTTCATTTGGGTTGTCTTCCATCTTCTTTGACGTTGTTTCTTCCTTTAGTGTATCTTCCTTTTGATCTTCTGCACATTCCTTCTTTGCTTCCTCTGTGTATTTTTCTTGTAGTTTGTCCCATAGCTCTTTAATTGATGTGAATTGTCCTATTTTGACTTTCACAATATCAGATAGTCCATCCAAGATGATATACATTTCCATTGTATTGTTCTTTCTTAACTCCTTCTTTCCTGTCGTTTTTGTTGGTCTTTTAGGGACGTTGTAACCATTCAAAACATATACCTAGATTCCACAACCTTGTTCCTATGAATATAATCTCATCATTATGCTCCAACACTCATAATTTGAACCATCAAACAATGGACATCCATTGGGAGAAAAGATATTTTCATATTCATCCATGTGTGCTCTAGAGATCTTCCTTCTAGTTGTTAGACTGTTCTGAAGGAAACTGCTATGATACCAATTGTTGGAATATTCACCAATACTGAGAGGGAGGGTGAATCAATATTGAGTGCTTTTTACCAGTTTTATCCTTAAGCACATCATGTAACATTAACAATTAAACAATTTCATTCATCATCACATAAATCATACACAGTGCACAAACAAGTTTTACATGGAAACCAAAATGGAATAAAACCAAGGAATTTTTTTCTTATATAATAACAATATTACATTCATTTGTTTTACCAACACTAACTGGAAGGAATGACCCACTCGTTGGTTTCTCTAACACCCACTAGAAGGAGGCACCAACCCCCTGATTTTCTAGCACCGACTAGAATGAGGAACCAACCCCCTTTATGAGCATCAACTCACACTTTTCATGCACCAAACTAAAGGAGACTTCGATCTCCTATCATTTTCCCATCCTGCCTCCCTATTTCTCTAGCACCAACTAGAAGGAAGCACCAACTCCCTAAGATCACAGGCATCAACATGCCCTAGCACCATCCTACCACCTTGATATGAATAAGAGTATCAACCTATCACTATCACTGTCACTGTCACCGTAACTATCATTGTCATTGTCTCTATCACTATCCTTGTCACAGTGTTCACACTGTCACTATCACTGTATTGTCATTGTCACAATCACTGTCTCTGTCATTATATTCACACTATCACTATATTCACACTGCCACTGTCGTTTTGCTGTCACTGTCACTATCACTGGAAACCAAAATGGAATAAAACCAAGGAATTTTTTTCTTATATAATAACAATATTAAATTCATTTGTTTTACCAACACCAACTTGAAGGAATGACCCACTCCCTGGTTTCTCTAACACCCACTAGAAGGAGGCACCAACCCCCTGGTTTTTCTAGCATCGACTAGAATGAGGAACCAACCCCCTTTATGAGCACTAACTCACACTTTTCATGCACCAAACTAAAGGAGACTTTTATCTCCTATCATTTTCCCATCCTGCCTCCCTATTTCTCTAGCACCAACTAGAAGGAAGCACCCACTCCCTAAGATCACAGGCATCAACATGCCCTAGCACAATCCTACCACCCTGATATGAATAAGAGTATCAACCTGTCACTATCACTATCACTGTCACCGTCACTATCATTGTCATTGTCTCTATCACTATCCTTGTCACAGTGTTCACACTGTCACTATCACTGTATTGTCATTGTCACGGTCACTTTCTCTATCATTGTATTCACACTATCACTATATTCACACTGTCACTGTCGTTGTACTGTCACTATCACTATCACTGTCACTGTCACTGTCACTATCACTGCCACTATCATTGTCGCCGTCAACATGGAAACCTGCACATGCCTCAAATATGTCCTCCAAATCTACATGCAACTTCTTCCAAAATAGTCTTCAAATATACAACAAAACCCTCTTGTGCAAAACCAAAAGATGTCTTCCACATCTTCATAAACAAGCCTGAAATGTGTCCTTCAAATATGCAATTAAATCTTTCATGGAGAATACCAAAACATGTTTGCAATATGACCTTCAAATATGCAACAAACTAGCCCTTCAAATATGCAATAAAACCTTCATAAAGAGAACCAAAACATGTCTTCCAAATCTGCAATAAAACCTTCATTAAGAGGACCAAAACATATCTTCATAATCTGCAATATAGCCTTCATGAAACAATCATCCATAGACTTCATTTTTTTGCTTCTCCAAACCCTTACCATCATCATCATCTTCAAACCCTAGCTCATTCCAAGAGAGAAACCCTATATCATGACAATAGCATCACCATATTCCATACCAATAACATCACAATAATCTATAGAAATAACATCACCATAATCTATGCCAATATCACAATGAGCTATTCCAATATCATCACCATAGTCTATGCCAGTATCACCATAATCTATGCAAATATCACCATGATTTATGCCAAGATCATCACCATAATCTTTGCCAATATCACCATAATTTATGGCAATAACATCATCATAATCTATGCAAGATATTCACCATGATCCATACCTTTTCCAAGATCACAAGATAGAAATCCTAGTCATGTGCTATGTCCTTCACAAAAATAAACCCTATATCATGTCATCACATAACGCTTACAACAAGCTTTCCAATGAGCTAAGAAGTTCGTGATTCCGACACCGCCTGAAAAAGTTATGCAAGTTTCTGTCAAGATAAAGAATTAAGATAAAAATCCTAGATCATCCTTCAAACTCTTCATAAGATCCTCCTCTAAATTTCTCTCTACTCCTTGAAAGTGTGCATAAGAGAAGAAGAGCTCCTGCAAAACAAATAATTATTTAGCTTAATTGATGTGCTATGAAGTAGAGACTTTTGTATCTCAATAGGGATGGACCTCCAATGCTACGAAAATGACTCTGTAATATGCATGTAAATTTACCAATGCCTGTGAATAACCACTTAGATTCACCTACTCAATTTTTTTACAATGAGAAATCACTATGCATAATAACATTCAAGTGGTTTTCTTAACTAAGGAGGTGTGATTATCTACCAATATCCAAGTAGGGTGTATTGATAAATCACATTGTGAATTATCCTCCCAAAACTTGATTTTTATTCAGTACTTTTTATTCTCTAGATCAACCAGAGATGCAAGAGAATAAAATGTTCGAAAGGTGGAGAATGGCTTCTATAATGAATTCCCTTTAGACAATCATCAACTTTGATACCATGTGAGATTCGTCTACATAATCAAGTTTCATATCCGTGTTTCCCATGGCTATGGATTCATGTTTCCTATGCTTATGAAACCGCCCAATATGTAAATTATCTTCTAAAAATAAGAGCGCAAATAAGATAAGTAAAATCAATTCAGCCAATGTGAATTTATATTAAATTGAACGCTCTCCCCATGGGAAAAATAACAAATACAATACAAATGTAATGAGCTTTCTTTTATGGGTTAGAGAAACATCAACTAAATATGTGCATGCCACAAATCTCTCCATAAAGCAAGGAAAATTAGGTCATGTAAAGGTAAGTAATATTAACTTGTTGCATATGCATTAAAGCATTGATTCAAGGTAAACAACAAGTGCATGTAAATAATAAGTTTGCATATGTGCATGGCACAAATCTCTCCATAAAGCAAGGAAAATTAGGTCATGTAAAGGTAAGTAATATTAACTTGTTGCATGTGCATTAAAGCATTGATTCAAGGTAAACAACAAGTGCATGTAAATAATAAGTGTGCATGTGCCATATGCACTAAGAACACACCAATGCATCTTAGTGTAAAGCGCATTGATACATCTCCATTATGGGAACACCAGTGCATTTCCATTATCATGTCATTGAAAAATATAATCTAACTAAGGTGTCTCCATTATTAGGGACATCAATAAATTCTCATTAGTTTTGTACGAGAAAACATAATATAACAGGTGTTCTTCAAACCTTAATCTCACAAGTGCATCTCCATTTAAGAAGAACTATATAAGGTTTATACAATTTGTTTAAATAAATTATAAAATCTAATCAATGCACTTAATCATTTGGTTATGCATTGATGCATACCAACAAATTCTACAATACCTTATCAATTTTTAAAAGTTTAGTTGTGCACCCTGAGCATATATACATACTCGTGCATCTTACTATCATATGCAACAAGGTAGGGTATTTTTTATGAAACTATAATTTATTTTTTACACTCTTTTAATGCTTCAAACCATACAAGCATCAATGGTCATCATCCTTTTAAAACCACCTCGTTGTCTATTCTACCATATTTCTAGATTCCTATATTCCTTTGCTTGTTAGTGGATTTAGTTCATTTTGAAATTTTACAAAATATTCCATATTTTCTTTTTTTTTCTCTAGTGGCGACTATGCCTCCTCGACAGGGAAGAGACCAACCATTTAAATTTTTAATGGTTTAAAATTTGAAATTTGTGTTTAATTTTCCTATTGATTCATTTCATTTTATTTTAAATTTCATGTGGTGCGTCATGCACAGTGCATTAAGTAAATTAGAGTGCACTATTAAAACCATTTTTTAAAATCCCATGATTTTCCAATGCCCTGTATAATATTAGAAAGCGTCATTTGTGGTGCTCCTATATATATTATAAGTGCAACATTGAGTGCAATTTTACTTGTATAAATCCCCCCTACTTGTCAGTGTTGTAGGAAATGTACAAAAGCATTGTTTCAGTGCCTATGTACATACAAAGTGCATGGTAAAGTGAATTTTAAAATATGTATTTTCTTGTCCTTACTAGTGTGTTTGTGTTAGGGTCTTACCACAACCCGCCTTTAGGAGATATCCATGCATTATATATGACCATCTCTTGGGAATAAGTTTGAGTAGTTAATGGTCAACAATCATTGTAAACAAGGTCTCTCTATTAATCAATACCCACTAGGAATTGGTACTTATTAATTATTTGACCATGTCAAGTAGTTAGGGTTTTGGATATGGGGAGCCTATTTAAAGAGTTATAAGGCTATGAAATTTTTTGTCAATAAATATTTTACTGGAGCTCCACTCAAGTGAAAGGTCTCCCTACCTCAAGAGGCCTATGAACATTGCTTCTCAAAATTATTCTCATAATATAAAGATTATTTACTGCCATATTTATCCTTCTACTATCTAATGTTTCTTGTTCTGTTCTATAAATTTTGGTTTATCGCATCTTAACCTCTTTATATCCTTTTTTTTTAAATTTTCAGGGCTAAGGAGCATCACAAGTAGTATGAAATCTATTTTCTTGAGCCAACATGCCTCCAATATTTCAAAGACTATTATAACATCTTTAAATAGCAGGAGAGATCTATAATTCAACAGGTAAACTTATGGTTGGGGAACAATACATGCATTGAGTTGGCACTTAGTCATGTTGTACCCTCGGTCGATACAATTGTTGTACATTGTTGTAACTCCTATTGTTACCCCTTCGAGTAGTATTGCATTAGACAACACTTGCACAAAGAATCTCAATTCCATGTACTCTCAAGTATATCAACACCCCCTAGGTAACCTAAAACTAGTTGCAGATCATCCAATTAGCCATCTTGTTTCTATAGTGGCACTGAGTACAACACTTGGGAAGATACTCTTTCATAATTGGGTAGTTAGGTAGTGTGGATAAGGGCACAGTTGAACCTCCTTAGTTAGTGCCCTAAGATATTGTATGGAGTACTATTGTTGGACCCTACATGTATATCCGAGATCTATAGAACCTGAAAATACCTTGTCTTCAGGACCTTGGAAATCCTTATCTCTACAACCTAACAATGAAAATTCATCAGTCTATCAAATAATTTATTGCAACAACTCGATTCTTTATGAGTGACCATGCAAAATTCCTACATCTTTTCATTTAGAAGGAACTTGGGAATTTGTATTCAACCAGGAATAATAGTCCCACCATAATAAATAAATAAATCAATAATATGGGGTGTCCTGGAAACCCTTATTTGAGACCTATCTCAAATGAATACTTTCATTGTGCTAATCATTTTGATATATATATCTCTAACAACCCTTTTTTGGTGGTCTTGGAAACCCTTATTTATGACCCATATCAACAACATCCTTGCTTTGTGTTGATCATTTTGATAAACATCTATTAAATCCAAGTTTTGGTGTGGACCTGCCACTCATACCTTTTAGCACCAATGGTATACACCCAAAACTAGAGAAACTAGTTAAACTGGGGAAACCGAAGCAACCCAGGCGACATGGAGGCAGTAGACCAAAATAATCCCTAAAACTTTCAAGCCACCCTAGATGCCATACAAGCCATGTTTCAGTCCTTACATCATTCAATGGACAAGATCAACAATGATAGAGTGAACGACAGGATAGTGATTGATTCTATAGCTCAACATGTTGGATATGTTCTGAAACACGAGGATCCCACCTACGAAGCCTTAGGCACTAAAGAACTAGCCTCTCATAGTCTTTTCCCATAAACATAGCCTCACTCCTTTGAGGATATAAATATCTATGGCATTGATTTCCAAATATTGATATGTGCAAAGTTCATGGCTATGATCCCTTGAGTTGGGTTACCCAAATGGAACATTATTTTGTACTCCATGGCATTAAAGATAATCTACACAAGCTAAAAATTGGTGTTTCATATATAAACTCCGAAAGATAGAAATGGTGGAAATTGTATAGAAATATTATCGTCATTATTTCCCATGGAGAAAATTTGTGAAGATCCTTCATGAGAATTTTTACTGTGACACTCGACACTACTTGGGTAGGTTGACCAAATTGTGCCAAACTGGCATTGTTCTAGAATATATTATAACATTTGAGCAATTGCTCATCCACACAGAAGGCCTCTCTAATAATTTTTTATAGGAATATTTCATTAGTGGCCTCAAGGAGGAAATTTGATCTGAAATGGATCAATACATAATTTATCATCTATTTTGGTGTTTTATGCGTGGAAATATTAGATGAATTGTCTTGTAGGGCCCATTTTAGGGGCAAGTCTCATTTGCATATTTGGGATCCAGTACCTTTCAGGGCCTGTTTGAGGGATTAGATAATGTTTTTTGGGGTCAAAAGTTCATCTCTTATAATATGCCCCTTTACGTGATTCTACACTCCAAATTTACCTTTCCAATAGCATAAGAATCACATCAATCAAATTCAATATGAGGAACTTATGCCCCATGTAAGTTGACTTATCCAATTGACCACCATGGTACTGAGTGGATTCCACATCAATTCTCATTTCTCACACATATGGAGCTAGTTAGTGTGGAATTTTAAGAAAATTTTAGAAGTTCCAAAACCCTAACCCGAATAGGGAATTGAAACATGCAAAAACCCTAAAGTTGACCCTAGATGGCTATTGGACTATGTTAAATATCGGGTCATTAGGATAAGAAGGGGTTCCATTCCGATGATGCTATTGTATTGCTCCATAAATTATCAACAGCAAGGATGGATATGAGAGTAGATCAAAGGATATTAGAGTAGATCAAAGGGAGTAGGAGATCCTATAGTATCCATGTAGGCAACAATGTCTAAGGTAACTCCATAGAGAGTACCTTTTCCTTTATATTTTCATTATATATAAAAGAGAAAGGCATAGTTCTCATTTATGGCTAGGTTTTTCCCCGTAGTGAGTTTTCCGAGGGTAAATCTTGTGTTGATTGTGTGGATTGTGTATTTCTTTGCTCTAGTTATTTTTCTTACAGTTCCAATTTATTTATCATTAAGTGGAAGTAAGCCAATAAAAAAGGAACTAAGTTGTAATATTCACTGTGATGGATTGTTCCAGTAGAATATCCACAATAGTTTATGGATCATATTTGGTATCAGAGAAGTTTTATTTTTGGGTTTCGTGGGTAAATGCAAGATCTAGTAGTTGGTGAAAAAATTCTTCAAACCCTAGCCATGGAAGACGAGTCTAATGAAGAAGTGTTGGGAAATTATGAGCAACGATTTACAAATCTCAAAATACAGGTCACCAATATCTCATGCAACATGTCAATCCTCAAGGTGGCTCTAGAGAGAAATTTTGGGCCTTTCAATGATTTTGGAGGCTCTAAATTAAATATTGATTAGAGGGGAAATCATAAGATAAAGGAAACCGAGAAAAGGAGTCGAGGAAAGAGCCCAAGAAAGAGAAACCGAGTTCCAATACCAATATGCATTCCCAGCCATTATTTAAAATGGAAGCAAAAGTGGATTTCAATCGCTACCAAGGTGAGATCGATGCTTTAAATTCACTACTAATTTGGATGTGAATTCCAACGTATTTTTTGACAATGATGGAAAAAATCCTTTCTATTTCTTAATTTAACCCCGACATACATCTTAATTTCGATGATCCATTATGAATGTCGAAATTTGACGTCTATACGTTGGTATAGCTTCAATGTTACATGACCATTTTTGTCTTTGAAATGGTCAACGAACCCTCTTGTTGACCTAGTCAACGTACATCAGTATTTCGAAAACCACGCACATAAAATATAATTATATAAGAACTCTTCATATCAAGCCAACAATTATGTGATGCTCTCGACATCTACAATATAATGTTCATAGTTTTGAAAAATATACCATCAACATTACAACAATTTCCTATCGATTTATATAAGTTCATTGAATAAATTATATAGTTAACAATGCCAGTATCAAACGAGGAAAGTTCGAGGACTGTTGCTAAGTTAAGGGGAGCAACTTGGTGATGTTAAATGTTGGTTCCCTTGAAAAAACTACAAGGGAATGAAAATAATAATTTTAAGGTATATACATATAAAACATTGTTGGGAATATGGGAACTTCAAAGGGGGGCATGAATTTCATCCAATGGTAAGATGTACTAGACAAATTTCTTCGTTACATGTTTAATTTTTATTCTTATTAATTTAATCTATAAGTTTTAATTTATTGTTTAATATTTTATTTATATATACTAAAAATATTCGATTGTAATTTGTAATGACAAAGACAAAGCGTCCTGGGATTTTATCGAACAATGAGCACGATGTGCCAAATTGTAGTAGAAATGTTGGTAAACAAGATGATGGAGATCATCATGGATCCAATAATGGAGATGATGAAGTTATTCCTATGGCTGAGAAAAATGATGATTTTTACATAATTCATAATGATGGGATAAATAGATTGATCAATGACACCTTTCATGCTTTGTTGATGGATGATAAATTTGATGGCTATGTTGAAGATGTACCTCTCATTGAGAAGGCATAAAAACCCTTATATGGAGAATCAAATACAAATATTCTCTCCGCAATTTTATTTTTGGTGAACTTGAAAGTGTTGAATGGTTTATCTAACCGCTTGCCTCACACAAATCCTATGGTGTGCAATATAATTCTCCATATATATTGAATACCATTTTTTTCTCTTTCTATTGTTATAAGTGTTAATTATATTGTCCAAATGATGATGCAAAATTAATGACCAATAATCATTACTTTAAATTTTTTTAATGTTTTAGATTCTTAGGTGATATTCTCCTACCATCACCAAATCATTTACCTCACACAGACTAAGAATTGCCTCTCATGATGAAAGATTTAGGAATTGAGTATGAACCCATTAGTGCATGTCCTAATGACCATATTATATATTATGGACAACATGCAACAAAGTTGGATTGCACTCAATGTGGAATTAGTATATATCAAACCAATCAAGTAAAAAATAAGGTGCCCCAAAGGTTCTTCATCATATTCCCATAATTCCACATTTCCAATGATTGTTTAGGTGCAAAACCATGGCACAATTTATAGATTATAATGCACAAAATAGAAGTGAAGATGGTGTTACGTGAATGCCTACATATCGTACTACATTTAGGGACATCAAAGAAAGATGACCATTTTTTAAAGAATAACCTCGTAATGTTATGCTTTCATTGGCAGCTAATGATTTCAATCCATTTGGGGAGATGAGATTTGTTTACACAATGTGGCCTATTTTTGTTATGAACAATAACCTTCCTCCTTGGATGTCAATAAAGATAGAGCACACAATGTTGGAAATGATTTTTCTAGGTAATTGTTCAAATTAGTTATATTGTTTTCATATACATATGATTTCCATTGTACTTAATTAGTTGTTTGTTAGATATAATAATTTATTATATGTTCAATGTAATACATGTGCGTACTTTCAAATAATTAGATAAGTACCAAGTTAAAGATATGGATGTATTTATTGAGCCTCTTATTCATGAACTTCTAAAGCTATGGGTTGGCATCACTATGTACGAAATCTCCAAACCAATACGTCAAAGACAATTTCAATTCCATGGAATACTTACATGGACAATTCGTGATACCTTGGGGCTAACACATTTTTGTGGCTATTAGTATTAAAGTATTGCACTCTAACATTATTTTAATTTTGTCAATGATTCAAACATTTTTTGAATAATTTCTTTGTATAATGCTAGTATTAACATAATTCCACATCTTGTAGGTCTTCAAACAAAGGGTAAATTTTTCTATCCAGTTTGTGGTGCTAGACTGATATATCAACACTCCAAAATCTTAGGAAAGTACATGTTTGATGAGTATAGGCACTTCCTCAATACGAATGATCATTATCGAACTACCTAGAAATATCTTTTTCATGGGAAGGAAGAGACCAGGAAAAAATCTCAAAGAATGACACATCAACTATGGAAATTGGAGTATAATAAGAATCATCATCAAGATAAGCAATTCGATTCCAAATCATGTGTAATAATGTTATACATCTTGTAATATATATAATATTCAATTATTTCTATGGTATATAATATTTAATTTTTTTCATTTATGTTCCATACAGATAATCGACACATTAATGAGCTTCCTGCACAAGGAATTAAACAATACTCCATCCAAATCAATAGGTTTCCCTACTATGAACACCTACAAGTTGCACATTTGTTTGATACAATGCATATCAGGAAGAACATTACAAAAACATTATGGAGAATCATATATGGAAGGAGTAACAAAGATAAAATCAACAAAGTTCGTAGAAACATTATGGAGTCCAATCATATAATGGGAAATTTGATTCATTATTCTAGTGATTGACAACTAGACAATATTCCATGGTTATTTACAAAGCAGGAAAGTGCTGTTGTAAACTACATCATTAAAAAAATTAAATTTCCCACTGGTTTTTCTTTGAACATAAATAATACCTTAACGAATAAAGGAGAATTTGGTGGGGTAAAAACTCATGATTGACATGCATTTATTAAGGTAAACTGGTGTATTAATCTTCCATATTTTTTCTAGAACTTGGTTGGTGTATTGAATTTATGAATAAAATAATGAGTATGTGTCCCTCTATGTTTCAATTATTCTACCTCTTTCTCTCCTAGATAGTTTTGACAACAACACAAAACAAGTTATATATGATCTTGGCAAGTAAATGAGGTAAGATCTCGAAATTTATAATAGAAATGTTAACTACACTACTGTACTAAATGTGATTTACTTGCATGGTATGCATATATGTATTATTGTATTCAATATTACTACATATTTAAGTCGCATCAACATGTTTAGGTGGTTTTCATCCAAATAAATCCATAAATAATATACAAGGTAATGGAAAAAAGAAATTCCTCAACTAATGTGTGAATTGCAAAAGTATCATCCTTTGGTATTTTTCAATGCACAATAACAATACTTCATACACCAAGTTGATGACATTGAAATATGTGGAACTATATACACAAGGTCAATGTGGATGGTGGAGAGGCACTTAAAGGCATTGAAATCTTTTATTAGACAAAGATCATGTCCTGAGGGTTCTATGGTTGAGGGATATTTGGTATATCAATACATGGTGTATATTAGTGAGTATCTTCCTGAAGTAGTATCACCACATATTAATATGCCTCGCATTTGGGAAGTTGATTCTAGGAAAAAATATGAAGGAGATTTTTTGTTGGGAAATGGTAGAACCAGGAAAGCCAAAGGTAATGAAACAATAGATCATATCAACTTATATAATATTGTATATTATATTCTTTCAATTTCCTACTTCTATAATATTATCAATTTAATTCTCCATAATTTATTAAGCTTTACTCTGAGTTCCTAATTATTCAATTGATTTTTTTGACACACAACTACTCGAGAGTGGGATGCACTACATTTATGAACTGTGAATAATCTTGACTAGATGAAGGCATGGATAGAACGGTGTAATGAATTTTATGGTAAATTACATGGTATGGAGTGTTAGATTTGACTAAAATATTTCAACAATCTAGATATATAAATCTTATGCAAAGGGAAATTGATTTAGCGAATTGATTTGAAAATAACCTCGAATTGCATGCCAAATAAATTAAACTATTAACTTGAAAAAAGGCTTTAAAAAACAAGATTTCAAGAGGTTAAAATAACTGAAGAGAAACTTAATAAAGAGCATCAAACCATGAAAATGAAAAGACAAATGATAACGAAGTTCACCCTGAATGGGCTACATATCTGGTTCCACTTACAATGTGAGACCAATCCATTAATTCTTCAAAAGATTGAAAGTACAATGAATTCTCAGAACACATTCAAAATCTACCATCCAAATGCAGAATCAAACACTTCCACTATGATCCTCTCAAAATTTTGAGAAAAACTAGTATAAACCCACATATATTCCCCGCAGGTGCTCAGGGACCCCCTCTAGCATGCAAAACAATACAACGTCTCTGCAAAACAGTTCACACAACTTCCTTGGTATTCATGTCAAGCCTTAGCACTGTACCACCTATGCAAATCGGAATTATCAACTCTAAACTCCCAAAATGTGCATAATGTGTACTGCATATTGTCCTTTCGTGGCTACAAAAACATGATTATATAGGGAGCAAACCACCCAACTACCATCTGAATTCACTAGATCAAATTTAAATATGATATTTTATATTTAGATTTGCATGGTGCCCTGGTGGTGCAGTGGTAGGGTGTTAGTACAAGTAGGAGGAGTTCATGGGTTCAATCCTGTGGACCTATCCCCCTTTAGCGCTCTATTGTAACTTGGTGTTATATATAGTAATATTGGTTTGTGGCATTTGTTATAACCCATGGCATATATATTAAACATATGTTAAATGTTACCTCCCATGGACTGTGTTTTGGTGCTTGGTTATAACACATCACATAATACATATACCATGGATGTATTAGGGGTTATGCCCTTGTTCACCCTTTTGTTTTCCAAATAACAACAAATTAAAACATAAATAATTACAATGCCATATATGGTTAAGTGACAACCACCTGGTGCAATGGAAAATAATTTTTTATAGTGCATAGGAGGTCAGGGGTTTAACCCTAGTCTACTCCACCATATTTTTAGAAAACCATACAGTAATTAAGCCAATCGGAGCTACCATGTGGAATCTCTTATTGGGCGACCTATTTCCACATAGGTGCCACATCAATCCTCTAATTGACACATTTCCATCAACCATTGGTCCATGTCATCCTGCCAACTTAGCATATATCTGCCACATGTCCATCTATGGAACTTCCACATCTACATACAGGCCACGCGTCACCCTTCTGATAGCTCCATGGGGCACCCCTTTTTCCATTTTTGCTTGTTGGATCCAAACTTCAGAACGTGATATATCGAGCATACATTGTTTGTTTAGGACGAATAAAGCATCGCCAAAAATCTATCAATGATCTCTATGTGATGGTGTGCTTCTTTTCAAAATTTGAAGACTTCATTTTGTATTGATTAAAAATATTTTCTTGGATCAAACCTCCCCACTATAAATCTTTTGGACCTCCAAAAGCAGGATTTTCTCAAAAAAAGAGTGAGGACACACTTGTCCTATGTACACCATCTAACATGCTCAATTTAGGATCACCTGGCTCATCATAACAAAGATGGAAACAACCATCATAATGTTGAAAAACTCAATCATTATATCACCTTTACATAAATTTGCATTCAATGTCAAAGATACTATCCAAACACAGTTACTAAATAGAAGCAAAATGAGACATAAAACTAAACATGTAGATGTTAAATAAAATGAATCAACAAAAGGGTTGTCCTTCTTCACAGGAGCAATAATAATCAATGGATCTGCTTCCCTGCAATCCAATATGTTTTCGTGCTTCAATACCCCATGTTGTATCTGATTTTTATCTTGAAATATCGTATTAGTATCAACCTTAACTAATTCATTTTCAAGATCACAATCTTTTACCATCATGAGAGATAAACCCTTGCTGGCATTTACTAACAACTCCATCTGCCCTATAGCAACCACAGACAAATCAGTCTTCATCTTATGAGCTCTTGCAACATATTCAATCCCATCCTTGAATAAATGGTACTTATTGTGCTCCTTGAATAAAATGGTTTTTCTATCATACAAGTATGGACTCCCTAACATAATACCGCAAATCTCTAAAGGGACTACATCCAATTCTACCTCATCTACAAAACCGAATGTGATGGCAAACTTCAATTTACATTGATGAAACACATGCAATTTTGAATATTCACAAACCCAGCTCAAAGGGTATGGTTTAGGATGAGGTTTCATTTCTAATCTCAAATTTCTAACCACTTTCTCAGAAATGAGATTCACCTGAGACCCACTATTAATAAGTGTGTCTATTTTGGTATGCTTGGAGAACACTCATATGTGAAATAATTCAGTCTTATTTCTTTCATCGGGACTCATAACAACTTTTGAAGAAGAAGCAAATGAACTACAACTAGCGGAAGAAATGTTACCTTTAAGACCCATGGCTATCACCTTAGATTCATCTCCAGATTTATATCAAATATCTTGAACAATATTCATGGTATTTATCTTACCTATCTGATGATTATCCCATTTTGGATTCAATTATGGATGTAGCTTCCAATAATGTTCTTCATCATGCCCTTATCTCTAACAATGCGAACATGAAAGCTTCACATCCTCCTTCTTCATTGTAGAAACTCGGTTCGGTTTCTCTTTCCATTTGTTCTTTCCTTCTCCCTTGGCTTTCTTCCAGTCCTCATACATTTCTTCAACCACATCCTTCATCAAATTAAAGGCCTTGAAGAAATCATCTTCAAAGTTGTAAGGACCTATTCTTATTGATGAATCCATCTCGCTTCCTTGAATGAATCTCCTCGATCCAATTTTAGGTTTTTAAGCTTCAAGCTAACCTTCATCTCGCTTGAATATAATCCTGGTTAACATTCATACTTTGCAATTCTTTGGTTAAATTTTCTCTGATACTAAACATGATATGAAAATAACCTTGAATTGCATGTGAAATAACTTAACCTATTAACTTGAAAAAGGATTTAATAAACAAGCTTTCAAGAGGTTAAAATAATTGAAGAGAAACTTAATAAAGAGCATCAAACCATGAAAATGAGAAGACAATTGATACCATAGTTCACCCTGAATGGGCTACAATTACGGGTCCACTTCCAATGTGAGCTTGATCCATTAATTCTTCAAAAGATTGAAAGTACAATGAATTATGAGAGCACATTCAGAATCGGTTGTCCAAATGTAGAATCAGAAACTGCCATTGTGATCCTCTTGAATTTTTTAGAAAAACGAGTATAAACTCGCCTATATTCCCCATAAGTGCTCATGGACCCCCTCTAACACACAAAATAGTACATCATCTCTACAAAACAATCCATACAACTTCCTCAAGATTTGTGCCAAGCCTTATTACTATACCACCTCTACAAAATAAGAATTCTCAATTCCCAACTACCAAACTACGCGTACTATGTACTGTGTATTGTCCTTTCGTGGCTCCAAAAACATGATTATATAGCGCACGGACCACCCAATTACCATCCAAATTCACTTAATCAAATTTAAATATATTTTTTATATTTATATTTGCATGGCGTGCTGGTGGCGCAGTGGTAGGGCGTTCACAGGAGGGAGGAGGTCACGAGTTCAATCATGTGGACCTATCCCCCTTTAGTGCTTTGTTGTGACTTGGTGTTATATATAGTAATGTTGGTTGGTGGCATTTATTATAACCCGTGGCATATATATTAAACATATGTTAAATGTTACCCCCATGGAATTTGTGGTTTGGTGCTTGGGAACAAGACATTACATAATACATATACCATGGGTGGATTTGGGGCTATGCCCTTGATCCCCCTTTTGTTTTCCAAATAACAACAATTTAAAACATAAATAATTACAATTCCATTTATGGTTATGTGACAACCATGTGGTGCAATGACAAAGACTTTGGTATAGTTCATATGAGATCAGTGGTTCAACCATCGTTGCCTCCAACATATTTTTGGAAAAACATACAGTAATTAGGACAAAGGGAGGTACCGCATTGCAACCTCTCATTGGGTCACCTGTTGCGATGTAGGTTCCATGTAAAGCCTCTAACTGACACATTTCCATCAAACGTTGGTCCACATCAATGTGACATCAACATACCAACTCAACATATGCCTACCACATGTCCATCTGTGGAACTGCCACATCACCATACATGCCACTTGTCACCCTTCTAATGGTTCCATGTGGCACCCCTTTTTCCCTTTTTTCTTGTTGGAGCCAAACTTTAGAACACAATATCTCAGGCATACGGTGTCCATTTGGGACAAATCAAGCATCGCTGGAAATCTATCGACAAGCTCTATGCGCTAGTGTGATTATGTTTAGAATTTAAAGACTTCATTTTATATTGATAAAAATATCCTCCTGGATCAGGAATGGTGCAAAGAATAAATAGATGATCATTACCCACATTTTTTTGCTCCATATATTAGATGTGCTAGTATTATTTGGTTCTCAAAAGTTTAAGCAACTGCTAATATAAATTTTTTTATATGCTGATATACAAAATTTTATGCTGATAAGGTCCGTTTTCGTAAGATGGAAGAAAATTTTGCAAAATTTTCAACATTGGCCCCTTCCACATGGAATCAATTAGTTTTGATCACCTAGAGTAGAAAGCATATTGCTTGTTACTTTGAATTATCCACTATCCTCGCTTTTGTTTCCCAAAATGAACATATATCATATGCTCTCCTCCTTAATAGTATCATGTTTTTTTCCCATTCTTCTATGCAATATAGGGATAAATAGGATAAGTATACCATAGAGCTTGAGAATCCTCTAGTAACCAAATTTGGTGCTTGATGCAATCGTCAACTTCTCCAAACATAGGGTTCCCTCTATGGAGGATGATACCCATTTATTACCTTAAATGGATACATTTTAGATGATGTATGGAGGAAGTGTTAAACCACAATTTTTCCAAAGTTAACCATTTAACCCATTATGATATCTTATTAGATGTAAAACAACATAGATAACCTTGTAACATTTATTCACAATCTCAATCTTCCCATCAGATTAATTAAAGTATAGTTTAGATCAAATACATCAAAATATTATTCAAGTGTCCTCCCACTTTTATGATATGTTCTCTACTCAACAGTTGATATAGATCCATTGAAAATTCAAGCAATATGAGTGATACCCATGATCATTGTTCTATGGTAATGAACCTCTTCTATGTAAACTCCTAAACAAGTCTACAATGGAAGGTAATGTTGAAATTCCATAACCATTACATGATTAATTGGGTATCAACATTTCTTGAAAATTCACCCAAGTGATACACATTACTTCCTTTTATTGAAATCATATAAAAAATAATGCAATATATAAAGACACATGTCTCATTGGTGTAAGTAGAAGTGAAACTTTGAGTTTAATATCTATTAATGGAACTTTGGGCAACAATGTGCAATGCAACATTTTGGGATTCTTCAACAACCTATTGGGATATTACAAACATATGACCAAGATGTATCTAATAGATAGTAATGGTAATAGACTAATACTATTTTGTACATAAAGATGCACGATCGACATGAAGTTTGAATTCCAAACTACTAATATTATAAATACAATGCCAACAATTGGAAAGTGGTTAGCTCATAAATAATCTTGTCATTTTGTTGTTGTTGTTACCAAAAAAGTGGATTATTGAAAAAATAATTAAGATCATAGATTAACATGTGATTAAGTTGAAAGTATGAAGCCAAACATTATGAAAAAAACTATATGTTGCCCAAATTGATGTAAATGATACCTACTTGTGAAAGATAGCGTGGATGGTTTTGAGATGTGTGGTATAAAGTTATTTTTATCAATTTCAAAAAATGAATCTAATTGTTTTTATAATGATATAGATAGAGGTATATCCCTTCAAGATATCACTAGACAAGGCTTGGAATTACTAATAAGTGATTTAAAATCATTTTTAGAAAACACATTCAATTGTTACACTATTGAATTCATCAAAAGTCTATGTAAAATAATCAAACACTACAATACCCATGTTCATGTTCTATAAAAAATGAAGTACACAAGAGTGTTACATTTTATCACAACTAGGTATAACAAACACTTACAGGAAAAACCAAAGTCACATTGACAGGTCCATATTTTTTCCACATAAATTCATTTCTAAAACTTGAAACCTTATTTTGTGGTGATTACCCTTAGTTGACTTAAATTTTAGTTAGAGCCTAGTTTATGAACATCAAAACACCTTTGCATGTTCTCCATATCCAAATTTTTCCTTTGCATAACATAAAATAACATATTCCAAAGTTATTTAAATACAAAGTTGTGTGAAGAGAAAAAAGGGATGAAGAGTACAAGTAGTTATGCCATGTTTATATCTTGGTTCATTTAAATCCATTTTCCATATGAGTTCCCATCTAAGAGGATCTTCTTAATCATCATCAACGAGAATGGAAATATTCTCAAGGATCTAGTTTGATTATGATCTCTAGCAGGTGGAATACCTTTGGGCATATACACAAACAGATTTGAATGATTGTCAATAACACTTTGGAGATCCAAGAAAACATAGGGTTTAGATGTTTGAACATCTAATGAATACAATGTGTGATTACCATACTATCCCCTTTTTAACAATTTTTTCATGTTGTTGGATATTATCACGTTAGATTGTTTCCATTTATGCCTCTAAGTTCAATTACCATTCCTTGACAATTGTGGAAGGATTATATCATATGGAATCCCATTATAGTATGCTAAGAGTAAGAAGTAATCCTCAAAGGTATGCTACAAGATGCATGTTAGTTGTGGAAAATAATATATTTTGAAAATGAAATGTAAATAAAAGAGAGAAGGCACAAAAGAATGATATTTGCACTTATCTATGCATTGACAACGACCTAATGATTTGTAAAAGAATTATCAACAACATGGACTTTCTCCATAACATTAAAATCGCTGGAAGAGGGATCAATAGGAGCCTACTTCTTAGAAGGATTGGGAGGTAGAGACCCCCCTTCTTATTACTGAATTGAGTGATCAAATTTGGGATTAAGCTCAATATTGCTTTTACTCTTAGAAAACATTTTGGTCTAAGGGAGATCATGGTCAAGCATATGAGCCTTGTAAATATTGAGATTGGTCTTATATTATGCAATGACAATGTTTAGCTTAGGATATTGATTAGTTGAATCTTATTCTTTAAATAATTATTTTCATTTTATGGATTTGCAATCATCAATATGGTATGAGTGTCACACTTATGATGATGGTGTTGACGTTGACGATGATGTTGTTGTTTATGATGACGATGACGATGACAATGATGACCATCTCTATGATGATGATGATGGCCATGATGATGACTGAGAATATGGTGATGTATTCTTCAACATCATCATCGACATCATCATCATCACTAACATTGTCATCATCACGGACATCATTAAATGTTTAATTTAAATTTAAATTTATTTTTGTGTATGTGTGTATATAAACATAAATATATAATAGTTCATTGCAAAAGTTTATAATATGAATTTATATATAAACATAAATACATAATAGTTCATTGCAAAAGTCTATAATATTAATTTATATTATATATATTAAAAAAAAAATTAAATAAAAAATAAACATAAAACAACAAATTAACTTACCCCGACCCCTATTGCGCACTGACCAAAATTCATACTCGTAATGAATTCACTTACCCCTTCCTCCCTATCCTCCCTTACTCCCACTCATGAACACTAGTATGCTGCAGGCAGTGAGACTCACGCAAAGCAAAGCAGTCGTGGTGATTACGTAGAGATGTCGAAGGGAGAAAGAAGGAAAAGACCCTAATCACATGAGCAGAGCATGGAGATAACCCATGCCTCCAAAACATGTGATTGATATATCTCTTCTCATCTTTCTAGATATGCATTTTAGACCTAGATATGCATTTCATACCTCCTATAAAAATCACCCTAAATAATTATGGCGAGTTAACAAACCCCCTCTTGAGCTCGATTCTTGAGTTAACTAAGAAGTGATGGAAATGTCGGTTTAGGACTTGGTACCTTCCCTTCCTTGCTTGATGTCGATTTAGGGCTTGATACGCTCTGTTTTCTTGAATGGAAATTCCCATTAATATTAGCAAGGAAGTGCCTATGAACCCTTTATTTCCTACTATAAATTTGATGTTCTAATTTCAAATTTCTAGATTTAGCTACGACATTCCTACTGTAGCTATGATGTTCCTACTATAGCTATGATGTTCTTGTGCCAAGTTAGAAGCTTGAGAATCCAAAATACCACCATGCCCTTTTTCTTTGTAAGTGCTAGAGTATAGTAGCTAGGCCTAGATAGAGAGTTTATTGTTTTGTATTTTAGAAAACACTCTTAGTGTGGGTGTTGAGCTTAGTTTTTCTCTAGTATCTCTGTGGTTTCAAAAGTTAGTATTTTTAGTCATGCAAATGATGGGTTATACCAAGGAATGGTGCAGACAAATTAAAATGTATCCTTTCCTATCAACACTAATTAGCCTTATTGTCACATTTTGACTTATTTCCCTTTAGAAATTATGAAAATGTTCATATTTTTTTAGTTTCACAAAATAGTACCCACATAACAGAACTCATATTTGAAATGATGGAAGTGACATCACCACTCGATACAATTTCCAATTTTGGGGATGCTTAACTCCTGTGTGCAATTCCATAACATCGGATCTCCAAAAATTGTATAAGAAATTCAAATGAGCTAATGTGTAATTGTTGGAATAATTAAATCCATTGTCTATGTCATATTAATACATTAGTAGCATTAATTAATCATTTTATGATTAATTACTATGTATTAGACTAGATAGTTGGCATATGAGTCATTGTGTGGACCACAAGCATCATTGTGCGGACCACAAGCATCATCGTGCGGACCACAAGTTTCCTAAAACCACTAGAGACTATTTCTGGATGTCTTAAAATAAATTCTGGCTATTTTTAGACAATTCTGAGTTAGATTGGCGCACATGCTGCTTTTACTGCTTTTTACTACTTTTTGGGTGAAAGGCAAAAGCTAGTTGTCTAGGGAAACTAGTTTTTGGACCACTAATCCTCCATGATTTTTCTTCCTTCCATTTTTGGGATTTGTCATGTTTTTTCATCATACATCACTATCTGATCACTAAATCAAAAATTTGTGAGCCTTTGGTGTGACTTGGAGAACACAATTGCCACCTAGGGGGGATTTGTATTATTTTAGTAAGATATCTTTTGTGTGAATTCGAATGGAATCCTTATGAATTCGAATATATGATGTAAATTTATATATTGATAGCCATTTAATTTCCCAAGGTTGGCTGATGTATGATTATTCATTTGAGTAATACAGTTTGTATCTTCTATGAGTAAGTTTCAGTGTTCTTGACTAGTTGTGTGAGATATTTTGTGAGAGTGTGTAATTCCTTGATCAGATTTTGGTGTGAACTAAATTTCACATGGTATCAAATCTATCAAGCTATTCCTTTCTCCTTCTATTTTCTTACAAGATCCAACTAGTCTCAAGGAGGGCGCAGTAATTCACCCACAGGGTACATTCTATCATCCAAAGGGAACAACTGAGCATCCAGGAACACACCCAAATCACTCCAAAAGTTATTTCAGAGCTTCCATGGATCGGTAACATCAGATCATCCTCACTCCATTCGATTATTTTTACTGGAAAGCGCAAATGTAGATAATGTTAAGGAGCAAAGGCCTCTATAGGGTGACTATGGCAACTGAACCAGAGCCAACCTCTGCAATTGAGAAATCAAAGTGGCATAATCGAAGAGATGAAGCCTATGGCTTACTGTGTCTCACTACATCCAGGGATCTTCTATTCCATATTGATGGTATTACCTATCCCAATGAAGTTTGGCTAAAGCTTCAAGAATTGTTTGGAAAGACTGATGAATTAAGAGGCCACCAACTGGATAATGAACTAGTTTCATTGAGTCCACAAAAATTTGATAACCTCCAAGATTTATTCTCCAAATTCAAATCACTTTTTCTACAGTTGAAGCAATGTGGTATTGATAAAAAATATGAGCAACTAATCTTGGCCATTCTCTCTAAGCTTGGCCCTGATTACTCAGTCTTTGTTTCGACCTTCCACTCCACAAGGAAGGAAGTTAAAAATTGGAAGAGCCCCATGCTCTCAGAATTCATGGACTCTCTTACACAGGAGCAAGACAAGTTAGTCTTGATGGGAGCCATCAAAAATACATCAAAAGACCATTGTATGAATGCTGGAGATTCAAAGAGTTCGAAAGGGAAGAAGAAGGGCAATTTCAAGAAGCCCATTGATCAGAGGAAGGACAAGCAAAAATTCCATGAAGAGTCCTCTAATTTCAAGAGAAATCCAAACAAGAAGACTAAGAGGACAAAGTGCAATTATTGCAGCAAGGGATTTCATCCCGAAATCTCTTGCATGAAGAAGACCATTGATCAAATGGCTCAACTCCTGGAGAAAGCCAACATTCCTCTTCCTGAAAGCACAAGGAGAAAGGATGGAGGACAAAACTCTGAAGATAAGGAGCGAGTACATGCATTGATGGAAATCACATCAAGGCCTACATCATTCAGCATTGACTCAAGAGCTTCAAGGCACATGGTGTCCACAAGAGAAAGCTTATCATCTCTTGACTCTTCCAGTGGCCCAAACATTATATTGGGTGATGATTTTGAAACTTAAAGAAAAGGTAAAGGCAACATTGATATAGATTTTGGTACATTCAGTAATGTTTTATATGTTCCAGGACTTGTTGGTAACCTTTTGTCAGTATACCATATGACTCACACAGGATCACCCAAAAAAGAGATCTTTACACCTAATGATGTTGAGATATGTGAAATGTCTATAGGCCGAACTGTTGCATTAGGCACTACTGACCATAGCTCTATAATCTACAAATTTTCTCATTTTGTGCCATTGCCCTCACCTTCTTCTCTTTTAACCCATGCCAATGGGTCAAGAAAATTATGGTATGAAAGATTCATCCATGTGAACTATAAATATCTTTCCCAACTTCATGAGAAATAAATGGTCATAGGGCTTCCCAATATCAAATTTTCCAAAGGTGTTTGTCAAAGTTGCATCATAGGAAAACACCCTAAGCATAAGTATGGGAGATCCAAAACTGATTGAACCTTTGCACCCTTGGATCTTATTCATAGTGACATATCAGATCCATTTCCCCATGAGTCCTTGAACCATGCCAAATACATCCTTACATTCATAGATGAATTTTCCACGTATTGTTGGATCTATTTCATCAAGTTAAAGTTTAAAGTTTTTGGTCTGTTCAAGCTTTTCAAGGCCTCAGTTGAGAACCAGTTTGGTAGACATATCAATATTATCAGATCTAATAATGGTGGGGAGTAAATCGAATCTTAGTTTCAGCAATTTTGTGCCTCTTTAGGCATTCAGATGCAACACTCAGTTCCATATACACCTCAACAAAATGGTGTTGCTGAGAGGAAGAACAAATCATTGAAGGAAATGGACACATGTATGCTTGAGGAAAATTATTTATCTCCAAGGATTTGGGGTGAGTCAATAAATTGCACCACATACATTCAAAATAGAGTGCCTCACAAATATCTCAAAGGAATCACTCCTTTTGAGGCTTGGACTGGGCACAAACCTAATATTTCTCATTTTAGGATCTTTGGCTCCAAGGCTTGGGCTAGGATTCAACTTGAGAAGAGGAGGGCTATGCATCCCCAAATCCAAACTTGCCTTTTTGTTGGCTATTTAGAGGAATCCAAAGGCTATAAGTTTCTGAATGTGGCTACTAAAAAATCCTTCACTGAAAGAAGTGTTCAATTCGAAGAAGATCCCTCTCAGAATGTTGAGATTGGAGAACCATCTTCACCACCAACTGAAGAAGTAAGTGATGTTGCTCTTGAATTTTTTTATTCTGATATTTCTAATGATGAGGACCATTTTATTACATATCCTAATTCACCAAAAAATCCTAAATGGGATGTTAAGACTTTGCAATCAACATGTGAACTAGTGGGAAATCCTCAGGACATAAGGAGGACTAGATCACAGTTTGAGACTACTCTCAATGTGAATGATCCTTACTTGTCTGAGAGATGTTATATGATGGTGGATTCTGATCCTTAGACATATGAGGAAGCCTCACATGACCCAATATATATGGAAGGCTTCCATGGATGAGGAGTTTCAGTCATTGCAGAAGAATGAAACATGGGAGCTAGTCAAGCTCCCCCCGGGCAGAAAATTGGTAAGGTGTAAGTGGATCTACAAAACCAAGTGTGCAATTGATGGTATAGAAGTGAAATATAAGGCTGGTATGGTGGCAAAGGGATTCTCCGAATTCCAAGGCCTTGACTACAATGAGACTTTTGCACCAGTTGCACAAAAGGATTAGATAAGACTAGTTCTGGCAATTTCTGCACCCAAGCGCTGGGAAGTGCACCACATGGATGTCAAGAGTGCATTCCTCCACGGGGACCTTGAGGAGGAGATATATATGCATCACAAAAAAGGGTATGCATCTGATCCTAACTATGTGTGCAGGTTGAGGAAGTCCTTATATGGGCTTAAGCAATCCCCCAGGGCTTGGTATGCCAAAATGGACAACTTTCTCTTGTCACAATCTTATGTGAGATGCAAATATGATCCTAATGTTTACATGAATTTGATTGATGGTTCAATTCTGATTATAGTGTTGTATGTTGATTATCTACTAATCATAGGTAGCTCTACTAATCAAATAGCTTCTTTAAATACTTCTTTGCATCAAGCTTTTTTCATGAGTGACTTGGGAATTCTTAAGCAGTTTTTGGGGCTTGAGATTTCTCAAACAGAGAATGGAGATAAGTTATATCAGTCCAAATATGAATCTGAATTGCTAAATAAGTTCAATATGGCTGATTTCAAGCCTTAAAAGACTCCTTTCCTTTCAGGAGTTAGACTTGAAGAAGCAGAATCTAGACCTTTGGCTGACAACACCTTATATAGGCAGCTTGTTGGTAGCTTGTTATACTTGACTCATACTCGAACTGATCTTGCATATGTTGTGAGTGTGGCATAAATATACATGGAGTAGCCACATGAGCTCCATTGGAGGGCTGCAAAAAGAATCTTGCATTATGTGCAGGGCACCAAGACTGATGGGATTCACTATGTTGTAGATTCTAGCCTTGATCTTCTTAGCTTTACTGACTCAGATTGGGCTGGTGATAGCCTTGACAAAAAATCCATATCTAGATTTGTATTCATGCTTGGAGGTGGTCCTGTTTTCTGGTCTATCAAGAAACATAGTGTAATTGCACTATCTTCAACAGAGGCCAAGTACGGAGGAGCAGTGAATGCTACTACTCAGTGTGTGTGGTTGCAGGGTATTCTTTCAAAGTTTGAGATTGCCTTTAGTACTCCTACTGTCATCTTTTGTGACAATCAGAGTGCTATAAGGGTCTCAAGTGATCCAGTACAGAGATAGAGGACCAAGCATATTTAGATCCATATGCACTAAATCAGGAGTTTAGTGCATGACCAGATCATTGATTTGCAGTATTTCCCAATAGGTGAGCAAACTGCAGACATCTTCACCAAAGCTTTTACTGAGAAGACTTTCAGCTATCTGAGATCACTGCTTGGGATGGTTGAACATGTGGTGGAGTGAAGGATTGATCAGCAATCTTTCAATTTTGATGATGTCCATTTTTTAGGGAAGGTTTTTCCCATGAGGTTTTCCTTATTTCCTTTGTTTTGTGGACCAGGCAGTATTGTATAGAGTGACCATGTCTTGTTACCGGGCTCTAGTTTTTATTTCTGATTTTTAGCACATAAATTCAAACTTATGGAGGGGGTGTTGGAATAATTAAATCCATTGTCTATGTCATATTAATACATTAGTAGCATTAATTAATCTTTTATGATTAATTACTATGTATTAGACTAGATAGTTGGAAAATGAGTCATTGTGTGGACCACAAGTTTCCTAAAACCACTAGGGACTATTTCTGGATGTCTCAAAATAGATTCTAGCTATTTTTAGACAATTCTGAGTTAGATTGGCGCACATGCTGCTTTTACTGCTTTTTACCAGTTTTTGGGTGAAAGGTAAAAGCTACTTGTCTAGGGAAACTGTTCTTTGGAACACTCATTCTCCATGATGTTTCTTCCTTCCATTTTTTGTATTTGGCATGTTTTTTCATCATACATCACTATCTGATCACTAAATCATAAATTTGTGAGTCTTTGGTGTGACTTGGAGAACACACTTGCCACCTAGGGGGGATTTGCATTGTTTTAGCAAGTCAGCTTTTGTGTGAATTCGAATGGCATCCTTATGTATTTGAATCTTTGATGTAAAGTTATATATTGAAATCCATTTAATTTCCCAAGGTTGGTTGATGTATGATTATTCATTTGAGTAATACAGTTTGTATCTTCTGTGAGTAAATTTCAGTGTTCTTGACTAGTTGTGTGAGATATTTTGTGAGAGTGTGTAATTTCTTGATCAGATCTTGTTTTGACCTAAATTTCACAGTAATCCCTAGGGAAATAGCTATTTTATGAATAAACAAGGTCGTTATCTAGAGAATTTTTTTACTTTAACTTCTCGAGTACAAGTGGTATTTTCAAGGGACACCATGATCCCAACCTTGTAGGCATATCCAAAGTATTCATTTATAGAATAAAATATCCTTCCAATAAAATATGATCAACCTTGCAGCCAAATATAATCTATTTATTTGCTACAAGATAAGTGGAATACTGAAAATAATCATATTGTAATCTTCCCAGGAATCCACATAAGAACACAACACACCATTGAAATAATGAAATTGGTTAGCATCGCTAACCATTATTTCTCATTCATCAATTTTGGATATGAATGTATTTGTTGTGTGGCAGTCACCACATGCAAGTTATTAAAAATATGTATGGTTGTACCAATTGCAGTTGTTTTAAGCCCAAAATTAATAACTACCTTATCATTATGGTGGAATATAGATTTATCCTTTCCCTCATTCTCCATGTCATGCAACATAAATTTTGAGTTGGGCATGTTCCCCACCTCCATATTTTTAGGAAAGGAATTCAATATCAACCCTCATCAACTAAAATTGTTTGGGTCCATGCACAAATAACACTAATAAATGTAGTGTGGTCTAGACTAATGCATGTTTGTAGAATTTGTTGAAAAACTAAGACATATTTACCATACTTATGTTAAGCATATCTAGTGCTAATAGAATCCCATGAAACTGAATCTAACTCAATAATTATGTGGAACATATGGCATACATATCTATGGCTATGCATTTGGCATAAATAGTAATAATGGCATTACCCACAAGAGCATAGGGCTCGAATCTATATTCGATAATGCAACTTTCAACCTAATTACCATATTCCATATCTACCAAGCTATCACTAGATCCTAGATCTTAAGCAATGGTGATTCAATATAGATTAATGCATTTGAATGAAAAATTTATAAAGCCTCTTCACCATACCCATGTTGGAAATATGCTAGAATCATCATATTACATGATACAACCTTTTTTCTCATACACTGTCAAATAGGTGATGTGCATAATCGACTTTCCCATATTTGGCATATCTTGTAATTATTGTAGTCCATGGTATTACATCATGAACAACCGTTTTGTGAAAAAGGATATGTTTTCCATCTTATATACTCCCAAATATTGCTTACATTTTAACCAGGACCATGTTTTATTAATATATGCACAAGGAATGTTTTAGGACCCTTCACTAACATGGCATAACATAGAAGCATCAACTGGGGAGTAAAAACACCAAGAATTTTGTAAGGTATTCGCCTCATCCAAAAATTAGGAGGGGTTTTTCTTTATATAGAGGTTAGCTCAACTTCATTTACAATAAGATAATATTTGTTTTCCTAGATCCACTAATTTATCCAAGAACGATGATAAAATAATCATGGAGTCTTCTAGATCCGCACTTTCCTCCAAGGAAAAAAATGCAATAATGATATGTCATAACCAACTTAAGTAACAATTCAAACAATAATAAAATATGAAGGTTGTTATATACAAATATGTGTGCAAATGGATTCCATAAGATAAACACTCCTTTCTTCCAGTGTATCAACCATGCATCAACCTTTATAGGTGGCACATGTGACCTCCAAGGTGGACCTTCATTGATAATGCATGAACATTTGTGGACATGAATCTACAAGAGTGGGATGAATTCCCTTATCTAGGGTTTAAAACCATCAAATATGCTCCAAAGTGTAACAAACCCTAGCCCCAATAAGGTGGATGTCTTTCTCCTTGTATTCTTTCTCCAAGGGCTAACAAACTCTCCATCCAAGGGAAAATAATAAAACCTCTCAACCTCATCAACAACCTTCCAATAATAAGTGGTTATCATATCATTTTTTCTCTAGTTATTCATAGTAAAATAATGGCAACACTCTAGATCCACAATTTAAGGAATAATGAGTATTTGAATTTGGCTACTAGGGATCTTGAGAATGTGTTTAAAAGGATGGAAATTTTAGTACATTGAATCTATTCAACAACTTCTCTCCATCTGATATCTTACCAACTAAGAAACCCCATAACAATGTTACTGAAGAGCCCTCCACATCCACCCTTCCTCCAACTAGGTCATGACCAAGGACTAAGTGGGATATATCTACTCTTTGGAATGCTATTCCACTCCTTTCTCCTAAAAGAGAATTAGTACAACAATGAAAGCCCCTTGTTTCACAAACTTTGTCTCCAAGGATGGTGCATATTCTACTACTTACACTCAAACAAAAGACTTTCTAGAATGGAAGGATTTTATAGCTACCGAATAGGATACCCTAATGAAAAATTAGAGTTGGGACCTAGTCCACTTACTCAAGCGCAATAATCTGGTTGGTTGCAAATCGGTTTATAAAACAAAGTACAATCTAGATAGAAACCCCTAGAATCTAGGGGTATAACAACTCAATTACAAATCACACGTGCCTTCTTTTTGTAACATAGCTTATAATTTTATACATTATAAAATAAAAAGAACAAATTATCTAATGAAAAACCCCAAAATTCCAAGAACATAATTTTTTTTCTAAAAACCAAAAAGGGGAAAGAAAGTGATTTTTTTGTATCATCACCATGTTTTGCACCATGCTACATCTTATCACCAGTTTAGTTATTTTTTAGTGTTGTCCTTGTTTGGAACATATGTATTATGTCACATTTCCCTTTCCTTTGTAGGTACCATTGTATATTGAGTCCCATCTCACACCATCTAACCAACTTTGTCACCATAGCCCTAAAGTCTCTCTCATCCCATCTGTTATCGGTCAAATCAGCACTTCTTCATCTGTGATCACATTGCCTTGTCAGTCACACAAAAGGACACTATGGATAGAAGAGATTACTTGACCTTAGATGACTTAGAGTTGAGCCTTGCAGTTTTTTCCTCAAAACATATTTCTCCTGCCTATTTTAGAGCATAACCACGACTCTTATGCTTTCCAACACGTGGGTTAGATGCAGGTTTCTACACTGAAAACCCACGGGTATATTTTGAAAAGTTGCACCCGCTAGCGACAAGTTAGGATAGTCGCAAGTCACTCGCAGGTTGTCCTATGTCATAGTCGTGGGTATCTTAAGAAATCTCGAAAAAATATATAAAAACATTAACTATGGATTAGTTTTGGGAGTTATTCCAAATTCCTCAACTACCTATGCCAACCACCCTTCAAACTTATCCTCCTACCCTTGCCATAAATACAAGGGGAGGGACTTGGAGAAGGGGAGCCAAATTTGGGTAATGTAATGCTGGAGGAATTCTTACTCAAGAGAGAGGAGAAGGAACCCAGGGTCTGGTTATGATGGTGCTAGTTGCAGATAGGTATAATTTATGTACTTGATTCATGCATTAATAAAGATCATATATTCTTCCTTTCCCAAATATGATTTGTTCATGTATGATTCAAATCTGATTACAATTTGATGTTTTATGTTATTACAAATATCAATCCTTTTGTTTGTAGTCAAATTGGTTTGAGGAAGGTTTAAAGTTGTTTTGCAGGTTGTTGCATTGAAAAGAAAGGAAGAGAAAGGCTTAGATCAACTTCTGAATAAGGTACGCATCCTTCTAACCCTAATAGCTTTACTTAGTAATTGTATTCGTAGAACATTGTATGTATGTCTTTTTACATCAGTATGTTGGTAGTCTCTCCCCTGCTATATGATACTTTCCCTAACAATAGAACTGGTGAATCCACTAGGGATTTCCTATTTTCTTATTTGGGGATTCTGGAGGGTCTCTTCTTTCAGTTTTTATCAATGTGTTAGGTCTCTGTGAAGGTTTTGGGACATTTTCTATCCTTTTTGCTTGACTCTTTTATGGTCTGGTCTACAGTTTGCTTTATTTTTTTTAACTCTTATCCGAGCATACTCGTGAGTCTGTTATACTTACAGTTGTGGTTATTACCATGCACCCCCGAGTTTCCCCTTACTATACCCACGGGTCACCCATGTGCTTCTGTTGTTACAGTCGCAGTTTTTCCTAGGAAAACTTGTTTTTCAAACCCTAAAGAAAAAACAAGTTTCGAACTGACTCATGTGGTTCATTCGAACTCACGAGTACAACTGAACCCCCTAGAGAAACACATCTCATTTATCAAACTCAACCGGTTCAGGAAGCTATTGAGGTTAAATATTTTCCTACTGAAGAGTTCCTGAGACCCTTCAAACCTCCACTAACTAGACCTAACGACCCTTTATTAGAAAGAGTTGTCTCGTTAGGGATCCCTGAGTTGAGTGTATATAGGTTTACACTTGGTTTTTCTATGGATAACACAAGGGATGGATCGGGAGTGCCTCATACTCCCACTTCAGCTATTATTCTAGGAGGTCTATCTCCTCCTCGTCTAAACACATCCACACCAAGCTCGCTACAGTTTACTTCTGCTCTGAGCACCTCCTTCAATTTAAGTTTTGGTTCTTCAGGTTTGTCTAGTGCTCAAGGTGTGACGACATCTATGCCTTTTTGTAAGGTTCGTCGGGTTGAGGAAGTTTTTTTTTTTTTTTTTTTTTTTTTTTTTTTTTTTAACCTCGAAAGGTATGCCGAATACATCCCTTTGTCATGACTATGTTCTTGACATTTAAAACATGCTTAAATAAATCGATCACCTATACAGTTCGAGTTCACATATTAACAACTAATATTATTTATCAAAAGACATAGTAAGACATTAACAACTTTCATTTAAAGCAAACAATAAAGTGCCAAATCAACAATTCCATTAATTATCCTAGCAATGTACTATTAAGCACTGAAGACAGATATATATATATATATATATATATATATCGCATTTTGAATTTAAAACTTATTTAAAATAACGCCAATCCAATTTCCATTATTTCCAGCTATACGCTAAATATCAATTAAACAATCTAGAAGTTCATTTGCAGTCACAGTAACGAGGATAGAGCCGCTTGTTGGCGTGGAAATCCATTCTTCCTCAACCGACATAAAAATAAAAGAATTACAATGTTGTAAAGGATATTCAGTAATTCCAAGTTTAAAATATAATCCGAACCAAACCATGGTTGCTCCCTTAGCTGACTTACTGCTCGTATTATCCATGATAGAGAAGATATATATAAGCATTCAAGCAACTACTGTTATGCCCCAAAGGTACTACATACACCAAATAGGGAATCAGCTCCTGGAGCCATCCTTTCCAATCCTTACACGCAGTGAAATATTTCTTTATATAACTATATAAAAGAAAACACAGGAGTAACCACATCTCAAGCATCGATCTTAGCAGATCGGCAAGAATGAGATAAGCTCAGGACTTTCAGGATGCGACAACACAGGGGAAACTGCCTCTCAAATAGCTCGAAGCATAACCTACAATTCATATTTTTATGGAGAAATGAATAGAGGGAAAATGCCATAAGACAGTTAAATCTTCGACCTGATGCAGAGAATAAATTGAAAGATCAGGGTTTCAATTAATGGATTCGCATATGGTGTCCTCCCTTTAACCTGGGCGTTGGGAAGATTTGAGAGTTAATTAATTCGACCTCAGATACAGAGTTGTTTCGATGAATAAACACAGACAGATTACAACAAATAACACGGTATATGACATTTCATTCTACAATACAAAAATCAGAGATCCCAATTTGAATCAAAACGATTTCATTGTACAATAGCACACAAAAGAGATCCACAACCTGGAACAAACATTTTCATTCTACAATAATATGAGAAACAGAAGTCCAACTGGGGTCAAGCGTTTTAACATCATATAAAACTACCATCAACCAGAGCTACTGAAATCGCAGAGCTCACCATGAGTATGCAGTAATCCAGCAATTTAAACATTATAAAAAATTGAGCACCAAACAGGGTTACTGCACTCGCAGACCTAACCATGATTTTCATGGTAGCCAGGTGTGCAGTGATCAGGCGATTTAAAAAAAAACCAACAGCAAACGGAATTGTGAATCGCAATTCCTCACCCAATCTGGCAAACAGAGGTTAGCAGTGTATATAAAAATACCAAGTAGTAGATCGCATTACCTTATCCGATCTGGAAACAGAAATTAGTAAATAGTCTATATAGAAATACAGAGTTGTACATCGTCCAGCAAATTAGCCATTCTCCATCAGACAATATATTTGACTCTGGATCCTCTTCCTGAAAGACTCTCCCTTTCTCTCTGGCCGAAATCCACACAGTGATACCGTAAAACTCGAATCATACAGAAGTTTAGCATTGACCTAAATTGAAATTCTAGTATATACTCGACACGTTACTTCTGGGGATAACAAGTTCAATACATAGCTGACATGGAACAATAAATATATGTTATCGTTTATCACCTAAGGTTAGTCAAATTTATAAAGAAAGAACAAGACACATAGGAATAAGAAGCTAAGGTTAACGCTTCCCATTTCACTCTCGATACAAACATAGTGGCGACCAACTCTAGCTACGTGGAAGGTTCCTTCAAGAATTTCGGGTGAAGTAGCTATCAATCGCGGATCCTTCGCGTATCCATCGCTTAATGGTGTTAAGGTACATATCACCAGTTGAGTTAATGTGATGTCTCGCTGGAGTTAGAATGTCAATCTCCAGATCGAATCTCTCATACGGTTTAGCAGAGTTAGAGTCGATCTCCAGATTGAAGCTTATTTTAAGGATTGACAGATTCTGGATCTAACTCAAATCTCCAGATCGAAACTGGTTTACAGATTGGCAGAGTTTAAATAAACTAGGATTTCTTCACAATAAGATACAGAATGGGAATCATCTAATGGATCGGGCCACGATTTAATACGGAGTTTGATTTCTTGCTTATACTGGGCAAAGTTACTCTATACACAGGTTACTTGATACACACGATCGGAAACCTACACAGCGCACACAAATTGTATGGATAGGGTCGATGTATATACAGAAAAATAAACCGAGGTATAAAACTCCACAGCTCTGTCAGATCCAGAGAATCAGACGCACTATACAAAAGCAGAAGGAAATCAAAGGCGTAACCCACGATCTCACAAACAGTCTCCTAAAACTAATATGCATACCAGGATTGATTGTTTGAAGTCGATCTGAACAATAAGACAAATCATAAAAATTAAGACAGAAAAAAAATCCAGCTGAATGTTTAGACTGATCACCGAAATGCAATATCAGACATTCGATATGAATAAAGCTTATTACTAAAATTTATAAAACAGAGAAATCGATAGTATCAATACTATTCACAGAAATTCCATGGCAGAGAGCTGATCTGAATAATAATGAAATTAATAAAATCGATCTTGACAATTTTAAACGATCTACTGAAAATAGGTGTCAGAAAAGCAATCTAATTATTTTAAAGTGATCCATGAATTTCAAATAACAGAAATACAAGTCCATATATTTTAAAGATTGCATATCAACACAGAAAATAAATTATTTCTCATAAACTGTTAGTCAACACAGAAATAAAATATAAATGATTTAAGTAAATAAAAACCTGTGGACCAATGGCTGCTTCGGTTGGAGGTGAAATTCCTCGAATGTCACAACCCTCATGGATCGTTCAAAATACAGCTAAAATTTTATTCGAAAGATTTCAACAAATAACTACAAATAAATAAATTGCAAGAGTTACCTCTCCGGTCACTGAAGTTCTGCAGAAAATGTTGGAGTTGATCCTCATTGATCTATTCCTTGAATCCTCGATCCTTCACCGATGGACACCTCGGTAAACCACCCAACCACTCTGGAAGTACTCTTCTTCCTTCCAGACCCCCGAGCTAGTCGGGCCGTAGAGTTCACACACGTATTTCAGAAATTCAGCTTGGGCTTCCCTTCCCACCAGTATTTCTAAGCCAAACCCTTAGATAGCAGCAAGTTTTTGAGGCATTCGAAAATTACGACAATCGTCCAAATTATGGGCCCTTTACCCATTCCTTAAGCCTTCCTTATAAAGGGAAATCTCCTGCGACACATGTCGCTTCATGCATAATAAAATATTTTTAATAATTTATTTAATTAAAACACTCACCCATCCAAGTGTCAGTTTCTCTGGGAAGTGCACCTACATCCCTAAGTTTGCTCTAGTTTGTCCCCCAGATAGTTTAATCAACTCCTAGCTTTTAGTTGACTAGGTGTCTAATCTATTTTGCTCCCAAATAATAATTTCTATTATTTTAAATGCTCAACAAAATATAACTATTCATGTGCAAATGTCTTAGCTATTGTTATGCATTTGCTAAGTAATAATCTAGAGTTATTCTCCTAAGTTTTTATGCAGTTTAATTTAACAATCAAACTCACTAGGATCTCGACGCCGCGCCATTGGGCTTCTGGTTCCTTAATTTTAAATTCCCTGACATGGCACCACTCCATTGGGTCCAATCATCCATGGTTTTCATTCCTTGGCATGGTACCGCATCGTTGGGTCCTTGCGTCCATTCTTTCCGTTCTCGACAGGGTACTGCATCGTTGGGCCCTTCTGCCACCATCTTTCCGTTTTGACTTGCGGGAATTCTTGTAGGGATTTTAGGAATCGTTACCATCCATCCTCTGTCTACATGCTATCTAGGGACTAATGGCGCTGAGGAGTGAGTCCGTCCTCACTGCGCGCCCCTCAACCCGTACGTGACCAGCTCCGTCGTGGCCCACCTCGTACGCCTTCACGCATTCCTCTTGAGCAAGCAGATCAGTGCTTATCTGCTCATGCGTGGTATTCTCGTCGGGAGTCGACATCGTCGTCGTTCCCCATGTGTGTGATTTACCCGTACTCTACGACCCTTCACATTCCTTTGTGTGTCCATTGGTGAACCGTCTCACTTGTTTCTACACACACTTCTCACAACAAATTATTAGTAGCACTGTCCTCAATAATCATCATCTGATCTCTGAATCTAGTATTGTTAAACATTTATGATTCATTCAACTTCTTATTCATCTAATCAATTATACATTTCGTCGACAATTACATAATCACTGTACAGCTAGTCGTTAAGCATTATCCATCAACATAGTTTTCCATAGTCATAGCTAATCGTTTAACATATGCAATTATTCATTTACATCAACGGTTCCGATACACATACTAAAAAAATAAGGCAAAAAGATTATTTAATTAATGTTTCAATCGGCCGGGTCACTCAGCAGGTGCCCTCAATGTCTACAAAAGTCTAGGGGCATTACATACACCCCTACTTATTTAAAACTTCGTCCCGAAGTTCAGAATAAAAATGGAAAACTACGACGCATCTCAGTTGCGTCGTCCCAAGTCGCAGAGCTTGGACTATAGCTGTCCCACTGCACTTTGACTTGATCAATCACACGGTGCCTAAGCTGCCGTGTTCACTGGTCTAAAATCTGGATCGGTTCGGCCATCACGGCCCCGTCGTCCGTTATCTGCACATTACTCAAGTCAATCATATGTGAAGTATCGGGAACATAGTGGCGCAATACAGAAACATGAAAAACATTATGAATTCTACTTAATGATGACGGTAAGTCAAGACGATAGGCGACCGGTCCTATCCGTTCTGAAATTCTAAAGGGTCCTACAAACCTAGGTGACAACTTGGCTCCCTTTCCAAACTTTATAGAACTCTTCTGTGGTCTTACCCGTAGAAATACCCTATCCCCAATTTCGTAGTTACGATCAGTCCTGTGTGCATCCGCATAGCTCTTCTGGCGATCCTGTGCTTCCTTTAGTCTAGCACGAATCGTGACCATCTGGTCTTCCATCTCTTGTATTACTTCAGGACCAAGTAATGTCCTATCCTCTAGTATATCCCAACTTATGGGAGTCCTACAAGGTCTCCCATAGAGAAATTCAAAAGGAGCCATCTGAATAGAACTCTGATAACTGTTGTTGTATGCAAATTCTACTAAGGGTAGATATTCTTCCCACTTCTTCTGTTGATCCATTACATACATTCTCAGCATGTCCTCCAATACTTGGTTCACTCTTTCTGTTTGTCCATCCGTTTCAGGGTGGTAGGCGGTGCTAAAGTTAAGTTGAGTACCAAGAGCTTCTTGAAAGCTTATCCAAAACCTTCCAATAAATACTGATCCTCTATCAGAAATTATTTTCTTTGGAATTCCATGTAGTCTTACTACTTCATTAATGAAGACTCGGGCTATCTCTGGAGCTTGATACGTGTTCTTAATCGGTAGGAAATGTGCACTCTTGGTAAGAGTGTCAACGACCACAAAAATTGTGTCATGTCTCCTGTTGGTTAAGGGTAAACCAACTATAAAATCCATAGAAATAACCTCCCATTTTGATTCTGGGATTGCATGTGGTTGTAGTAATCCGGCTGGGTGTCGATGTTCCGCCTTTACCATCTGGCATTCCATACACCTCGCCACAAAACTTACCACATCCCTCTTCATGCCATGCCAAAAGAACAAAGGTTTCAAATCTGCGTACATCTTTTTTATTCCAGGATGTGCTCTATAGACGGCTCGGTGAGCCTCAGACAGTATTAAACCTCGAATTTCTTCATTATCAGGAACATACATGCGACGGTTATACCGTAATAAGCCATACATGTCCAAAGAGTACCCTTCAAACTTGGGTATCCTCATCTGTTCATTTTCCAACGCAGCTTTTACTTCATTATACCATGTGTCCTTCTGTTGTAATGTCAAGATCTTTTCTCTTAAGTTGGTCTTTAATGGTATGATAGAGAATATCCTAGGTCTACGACTAAGTGCATCTGCCACTTTGTTTAAGGTCCCTTTCACATAAGTTATGTCGAAGTCGTACTCACTGAGCACTTCCGACCATCTTCTCTGTCTAGCATTAAGGTCGCTTTGAGTGAAGATGTGTTGTAACCCACAATGGTCAGTCTTTAATTCAAACTTTCTCCCTACCAGATAGTGTCTCCATAACCTCAAAGCATGCATCACTGCATTCATCTCCATATCATGGGTCGCATAGTTCTCTTCATGCGGTCTAAGTCTTCTGGATGTGTACGCAATTACTCTTCCATCTTGCATCAATACACAACCAACACCATCCTTTGAAGCATCCGTGCATACCAAGAAATATTTATCCATATCGGGAACTTTGAGGATCGGTGCCGTAGTTAGTAATTCTTTTAATTTAGCAAAGGCCTCTTCGCATTTCTCCGTCCAAATAAAAGGGCGGTTCTTCTTTTGCAATTCAGTAATAGGTCCCGCTACTCTAGAGAAGCCTTCCACAAAACGTCTATAATACCCGGCAAGCCCCATAAAGCTTCGTACCTCATGTACATTTGTGGGTGCCGGCCAATCCCAAATGGCTTCAATCTTGGCTGGATCTACAGCTATCCCTTCGCCGGATATGATGTGTCCAAGATAATGAATCTCCTTCTGGAAGAACGAACACTTTGATAATTTTCCATAAAGGTGATTGTCTCTCAAACACTTTAGGACTATCCTCAGGTGTTCCTCATGTTCTTCCAGTGTTCTTGAATAAATCAGAATGTCGTCTAAGAACACCTGTACAAATTTGTCAAGGTGTTGTTGAAACACACCGTTCATTAGGTTCATAAATACACTGGGTGCATTTGTTAAGCCAAAAGGTACTACGACAAATTCGTAGTGTCCAAATCTAGTTTTAAATGCTGTCTTGGGGATATCTTCATCCTTGATCCTCAACTGGTGGTATCCCGACCTTAGGTCGATTTTTGAGAATACCGTCGCACCCTTCATCTGGTCAAAGAGGTCATTTATTCTGGGTAGGGGATACTGATTTCTTACGGTCGCCTTGTTCAATTGACGGTAGTCAATGCACAAGCGCCAAGAACCATCCTTCTTCTTCACAAAAATAACAGGTGCTCCCCAAGGAGACACGCTAGGTCTGATCAGTCCTAAATCTAATAACTCTTGTAGTTGAATTTGCAATTCCTTCAATTCTAGTACAGACATTCGGTAAGGAGTCCTAGCTATGGGTTCGGTTCCAGGTTTCAGTTCTATGGTGAAATCCAGTTCACGTTGTGGTGGTAGGCCAGGTAATGCGTCAGGAAACACATCCATGAATTCTGAGAACAAGGGATGATTAATTACTTCTACCTTATCTCCTTCCTTGTTCATTGCAATCACTGCATACAGTTGGCACCCTTTCCTCATGCTTTTCTTAAGTTACATGGCCGATATCATTCTCAAGGAAACCTTCTTCTTCTTCCCTGTTATCATTCTCTTGTAACCTTCATCGTCGATGAAAGTTAGTTCCTTACTTCGGCAATCCATCACCGCCGAGTGTGCTTCCAGCCAATCCATCCCCAGGATTAGATCATATGTACCCAATTCCGTAACATAAAAGGATATTCTAGAAGAACATACTCCTAGGTCAACTTCACAGCTCTCTACCTTAAGACTCACACTCTGGACACTACCGGATGCCATCTCGACAGTGTCGAAATCATCTTGACTTATTGCCATCATTTTATTATTTTCTACAACTTTTAAGGAAATAAAACTTTCAGTAGCTCCAGGGTCTATAAGCAAGGAAAATACATTACCATGTATCTTACCAATAGTCTCGAGGATGGTGGACTGATGTTCAGCTTGGCGGTTGTTGATGGCAGCGTGTATACGATGCGCCCGTCCTAAATCGGCTGCGGTAGTTTGTCGCGGTGCTTGGGTTCTTTGGTTTCCCCGGTCCTGCTGAGGACATTCGCTTTGGAAGTGTGCCCCCCCACACCTCCAACATCCTGCTTTGGGACCTCTTGTTTTGTTTCTAGTAGGTGCATCATTTCTTCTTGGTCCAAACTGCGCTGGTTTTGCGAAAGGCTTTGCATGATCATTCCGTGGTGGTGGTCGGTATGGTGTTCTGTCATCTCTGTTAGACCCTCCGTTGAAAGGTCTCCTTCCAAAATTCTTATTCCCATACTGATGTTTGGGTGTATGCGAAGGTTGACTTCCTCGGTCTGTACTCGAAAAGTTCTTATTCTGAAGTATCTTGCCGGGAAGCTCTTCTTCCGCTATGAGGGCCTTCTAGACCGCATCGTGCAAAGTAGAAGGTGTCAGAATACGAACCTTGTCTCGTATGACTGGGTTTAATCCGTAGATGAACTTATTGACTTTTAATTTCTTCGTGGCAACATGGGGTGCATATCTTAGTAACTCCATAAAACGGATTTCGTACTCTTGTACTGTCCGTAGTCCTTGTTTTAGTGCATGGAAATCATTCAGCTGTCGCTCAATGAATTCGTCTGATAGGTAATGCTGACGGAAATGTTCATCGAACAATTCCCACGATATCTCCTCAAGCTCTAGACCTAGCTGAGGTCGCAAGGTCTTCCACCAAAGAAGGGCTTCCCCCTTCAGTTGTAGTATTGCCATCCGTACCTTCATGTTAGACGTGTAGTCTCTCAAATAAAAACACATGGCCATGTTTTCTAGCCATGCCTCAGCGGTAGTCCCCTCAGTGGAACCCCAAAATTCAGGAAACTTCACCTTTTCTAACTCTCGGTGTATGTTGACCGGAGGTGGCGCCTGTGGTACAGCAGTGACTTGAGAACCAACGTTCTCGCGGTCAAGTCGTGTCATCAATGCTTCTGTCATTCTGTGGTAGTTCCTCATCATTGTCATGACCTCGTCCGCAGGTAGGTTAATGGTTTCCTCCACTCTCGGAGGGTTATTCACAGGGGTTGTTGGGGTTGACGGGCGTGCAGCTCGTCCTCGTCCCCTTCCGACTCTACCCTGGCGAGTTCTTCGATCCATGACGAAGTCTGTTCAGATGTAAAAATAAAATTTATTAGTCAACTAAACATCATAAATTGTTTCGCGCGGAATTATCTAGGTCCGAACTAAGTTCGACCTTGCTTTGATACCAAATGTAAGGTTCGTCGGGTTGAGGAAGTTTTTTTTTTTTTTTTTTTAACCTCGAAAGGTATGCCGAATACATCCCTTTGTCATGACTATGTTCTTGACATTTAAAACATGCTTAAATAAATCGATCACCTATACAGTTCGAGTTCACATATTAACAACTAATATTATTTATCAAAAGACATAGTAAGACATTAACAACTTTCATTTAAAGCAAACAATAAAGTGCCAAATCAACAATTCCATTAATTATCCTAGCAATGTACTATTAAGCACTGAAGACAGATATATATATATATATATATATATATCGCATTTTGAATTTAAAACTTATTTAAAATCACGCCAATCCAATTTCCATTATTTCCAGCTATACGCTAAATATCAATTAAACAATCTAGAAGTTCATTTGCAGTCACAGTAACGAGTATAGAGCCGCTTGTTGGCGTGGAAATCCATTCTTCCTCAACCGACATAAAAATAAAAGAATTACAATGTTGTAAAGGATATTCAGTAATTCCAAGTTTAAAATATAATCCGAACCAAACCATGGTTGCGCCCTTAGCTGACTTACCGCTCGTATTATCCATGATAGAGAAGATATATATAAGCATTCAAGCAACTACTGTTATGCCCCAAAGGTACTACATACACCAAATAGGGAATCAGCTCCTGGAGCCATCCTTTCCAATCCTTACACGCAGTGAAATATTTCTTTATATAACTATATAAAAGAAAACACAGGAGTAACCGCATCTCAAGCATCGATCTTAGCAGATCGGCAAGAATGAGATAAGGTCAGGACTTTCAGGATGCGACAACACAGGGGAAACTGCCTCTCAAATAGATTGAAGCATAACCTACAATTCATATTTTTATGGAGAAATGAATAGAGGGAAAACGCCATAAGACAGTTAAATTTTCGACATGATGCAAAGAATAATTTGAAAGTTCAGAGTTTAATTAATGGAACCGAATTTTCTGGAAACGCCGAGATGTTCAAGACTCAAGGATCTATTCCCATTTCACATTATAATTCCATAAGACAATTAAATCTTCGACCTGATGCAGAGAATAAATTGAAAGATCAGGGTTTCAATTAATGGATTCGCATATGGTGTCCTCCCTTTAACCTGGGCGTTGGGAAGATTTGAGAGTTAATTAATTCGACCTCAGATACAGAGTTGTTTCGATGAATAAACACAGACAGATTACAACAAATAACACGGTATATGACATTTCATTCTACAATACAAAAATCAGAGATCCCAATTTGAATCAAAACGATTTCATTGTACAATAGCACACAAAAGAGATCCACAACCTGGAACAAACATTTTCATTCTACAATAATATGAGAAACAGAAGTCCAACTGGGGTCAAGCATTTTAACATCATATAAAACTAACATCAACCAGAGCTACTGAAATCGCAGAGCTCACCACGAGTATGCAGTAATCCAGCAATTTAAACATTATAAAAAATTGAGCACCAAACAGGGTTACTGCACTCGCAGACCTAACCACGATTTTCATGGTAGCTAGGTGTGCAGTGATCAGGCGATTTAAAAAAAATCAACAGCAAACGGAATTGTGAATCGCAATTCCTCACCCAATCTGGCAAATAGAGGTTAGCAGTGTATATAAAAATACCGAGTAGTAGATCGCATTACCTTATCCGATCTGGAAACAGAAATTAGTAAATAGTCTATATAGAAATACAGAGTTGTACATCATCCAGCAAATTAGCCATTCTCCATCAGACAATATATTTGACTCTGGCTCCTCTTCCTGAAAGACTCTCCCTTTCTCTCTGGCCGAAATCCACACAGTGATACCGTAAAACTCGAATCATACAGAAGTTTAGCATTGACATAAATTGAAATTCTAGTATATACTCGACACGCTACTTCTGGGGATAACAAGTTCAATACATAGCTGACATGGAACAATAAATATATGTTATCGTTTATCACCTAAGGTTAGTCGAATTTATAAAGAAATAACAAGACACATAAGCATAAGAAGCTAAGGTTAATGCTTCCCATTTCACTCTCGATACAAACATAGTGGCGACCAACTCTAGCTACGTGGAAGGTTCCTTCAAGAATTTCGGGTGAAGTAGCTATCAATCGCGGATCCTTCGCGTATCCATCGCTTAATGGTGTTAAGGTACATATCACCAGTTGAGTTAATGTGATGTCTCGCTGGAGTTAGAATGTCAATCTCCAGATCGAATCTCTCATATGGTTTAGCAGAGTTAGAGTCGATCTCCAGATTGAAGCTCATTTTAAGGATTGACAGATTCTGGATCTAACTCAAATCTCCAGATCGAAACTGGTTTACAGATTGGCAGAGTTTAAATAAACTAGGATTTCTTCACAATAAGATACGGAATGGGAATCATCTAATGGATCGGGCCACGATTTAATACGGAGTTTGATTTCTTGCTTATACTGGGCAAAGTTACTCTATACACAGGTTACTCGATACACACGATCGGAAACCTACACAGCACACACAAATTGTATGGATAGGGTCGATGTATATACAGAAAAATAAACCGAGGTATAAAACTCCACAGCTCTGTCAGATCCAGAGAATCAGACGCACTATACAAAAGCAGAAGGAAATCGAAGGCGTAACCCACGATCTCACAAACAGTCTCCTAAAACTAATATGCATACCAGGATTGATTGTTTGAAGTCGATCTGAACAATAAGACAAATCATAAAAATTAAGACAGAAAAAAAATCCAGCTGAATGTTTAGACTGATCATCGAAATGCAATATCAGACATTCGATATGAATAAAGCTTATTACTAAAATTTATAAAACAGAGAAATCGATAGTATCAATACTATTCACAGAAATTCCATGGCAGAGAGCTGATCTGAATAATAATGAAATTAATAAAATCGATCTTGACAATTTTAAACGATCTACTGAAAATAGGTGTCAGAAAAGCAATCTAATTATTTTAAAGTGATTCATGAATTTCAAATAACAGAAATACAAGTTCATATATTTCAGAGATTGCATATCAACACAGAAAATAAATTATTTCTCATAAACTGTTAGTCAACACAGAAATAAAATATAAATGATTTAAGTAAATAAAAACCTGTGGACCAATGGCTGCTTCGGTTGGAGGTGAAATTCCTCGAATGTCACAACCCTCATGGATCGTTCAAAATACAGCTAAAATTTTATTCGAAAGATTTCAACAAATAACTACAAATAAATAAATTGCAAGAGTTACCTCACCGGTCGCTGAAGTTCTGCAGAAAATGTTGGAGTTGATCCTCACTGATCTATTCCTTGAATCCTCGATCCTTCACCGATGGACACCTCGGTAAACCACCCAACCACTCTGGAAGTACTCTTCTTCCTTCCAGACCCCCGAGCTAGTCGGGCCGTAGAGTTCACACACGTATTTCAGAAATTCAGCTTGGGCTTCCCTTCCCACCAGGATTTCTAAGCCAAACCCTTAGATAGCAGCAAGTTTTTGAGGCATTCGAAAATTACGACAATCGTCCAAATTATGGGCCCTTTACCCATTCCTTAAGCCTTCCTTATAAAGGGAAATCTCCTGCGACACATGTCGCTTCATGCATAGTAAAATATTTTTAATAATTTATTTAATTAAAACACTCACCCATCCAAGTGTCAGTTTCTCTGGGAAGTGCACCTACATCCCTAAGTTTGCTCTAGTTTGTCCCCCAGATAGTTTAATCAACTCCTAGCTTTTAGTTGACTAGGTGTCTAATCTATTTTGCTCCCAAATAATAATTTCTATTATTTTAAATGCTCAACAAAATATAACTATTCATGTGCAAATGTCTTAGCTATTGTTACGCATTTGCTAAGTAATAATCTAGAGTTATTCTCCTAAGTTTTTATGCAGTTTAATTTAACAATCAAACTCACTAGGATCTCGACGCCGCGCCGTTGGGCTTCTGGTTCCTTAATTTTAAATTCCCTAACATGGCACCACTCCGTCGGGTCCAATCATCCATGGTTTTCATTCCTTGGCATGGTACCGCATCGTTGGGTCCTTGCGTCCATTCTTTCCGTTCTCGACAGGGTACCGCATCGTTGGGCCCTTCTGCCACCATCTTTCCGTTTTGACTTGCGGGAATTCTTGTAGGGATTTTAGGAATCGTTACCATCCATCCTCCGTCTACATGCTATCTAGGGACTAATTGCGCTGAGGAGTGAGTCCATCCTCACTGTGCGCCCCTCAACCCGTACGTGACCAGCTCCGTCGTGGCCCACCTTGTACGCCTTCACGCATTCCTCTTGAGCAAGCGGATCAGTGCTTATCTGCTCATGCGTGGTATTCTCGTCGGGAGTCGACATCGTCGTCGTTCCCCATGTGTGTGATTTACCCGTACTCTACGACCCTTCACATTCTTTTGTGTGTCCATTGGTGAACCGTCTCACTTGTTTCTACACACACTTCTCACAACAAATTATTAGTAGCACTGTCCTCAATAATCATCATCTGATCTCTGAATCTAGTATTGTTAAACATTTATGATTCATTCAACTTCTTATTCATATAATCAATTATACATTTCGTCGACAATTACATAATCACTGTACAGCTAGTCGTTAAGCATTATCCATCAACATAGTTTTCCATAGTCATAGCTAATCGTTTAACATATGCAATTATTCATTTACATCAACAGTTCCGATACACATACTAAAAAAATAAGGCAAAAAGATTATTTAATTAATGTTTCAATCGGCCGGGTCACTCAGCAGGTGCCCTCAATGTCTACAAAAGTCTAGGGGCACTACACTTTTGTATCCTCCATTGGCCCATCTAGTGTTCCTTTTTCAGGGATACCCTCGGTGTCTTTCACATCTTCCCCGTTTGTTCATCAATTCCAATTTAACCCCACTTCTTCTACTTTTAATCAAGGATTTCCTTGAATTGGAGGACACATTGATCCTTCTACACCATTTGTAGGCTCAATGCCTGCCTTCTCTACTGCATCTATGCTAGGTTATAACCCCTTCACAGGTTTTAATGCAAATTCTTCCAATGTACAAACCTCTCATGTACACGTAGGGAATACTCCCTTTTCACTATTTGGTGGAATGGGAAGTAACAATTATACCAACACTCCATTTGGAGGTACTTATAGTCAGCTGTAGTGGATGGCACCACGAGGAAGTAATCCATTAGCCTGTGGTTGGAGCAACTTTGAGAATGTTTCTTATTCACAACCGATGGTTGGGGGCAACCCAAACCAACCTTATAGGATCCAAGTTTTGGGTGGTTCCCCTTTCCAAACTCCTCCACATCACATGCCATCGGCGTGACCTCACTTGTCGTTTATGGAAAATTTAAATTTTCCAGACCTTTCAAAATTGATGAATGATCTGGTGCGTCACAACCCTACTTGGCTTCCGACCCCAACCAAACTTCCTTCGGACATTCCAAAATTTGAAGGTAATACTAGTGAAGATCCTGGAAATCATGTTACAACTTTTCATCGCCGGTGCTCCTCGAACTCGTTAAACGATGATTCTATTCGATTGAGGCTCTTTTAGAGAACCTTAACGAGTGTAGCAGCTAAATGGTACATCGAATTTCCTATTGTAGCATACGACAATTTTTGGGATTTAGCAACATTCATTTTGAATCACTTCCAACTTCCCATCCGGTATGATGTTGACATGGATCTTCTCTCTACATTTAGACAGAACAAATCCACCCATCTTTCTGATCACATTCAGGAGTGGCGAAGACGGAAGCGACTCATCAAAGCTGAGATTCCCCCAGAGTTTCTTTTGGAGTGGTATTTAAAATCACTGCTCCCTTACGTCTTTAAAGATGTTTCAACTTCTAGGGTAACCTCTGAAGAGGAATCATAAAGGGATAACAAGACTTAGACCACCACTCACAAGCAGTCAAAAACCTAAAATCAACCGAAAAACTTTCCAGATAAAAAAAACTGCGGTGTCAAATTGACTCACGTGGTTCATTCAAACTCACAGGTACAAATGAACCCCCTAGAGAAACACATCTCATTTCTCAAACTCAACCGGTTCAGGAAACTATTGAGGTTGAATATTTTCCTACTAAAGAGTTCTTGAGACCCTTCAAACCTCCACTAATTGGATCTAACGACCCTTTATTAGAAAGAGTTGTCTTGTTAGGGATCCCTGAGTTGAGTGTATATAGGTTTGCACCTGGTTTTTTTATGGATAACACAGGGAATGGATTGGGAGTGCCTCATACTCCCACTTCAGCTATTATTACAGGAGGTCTATCTCCTCCTCGTCTAAACACATCCACACCAAGCTCACTACAGTTTACTTCTACTCCAAGCACCTCCTTGAGTTTCAATTTTGGTTCTTCAGGTTTGTCTAGTGCTCAAGGTGTGACGACATCTATGCCTTTTGTATCCTCCATTGGCTCATCTAGTGTTCCTTTTTTCAGGGATACCCTCGGTATCTTTCACATCTTCCCCCTTTGTTCATCAATTCTAATTTAACCCCACTTCTTCTCCTTTTAATCAAGGATTTCCTTGGATTGGAGGACACATTGATCCTTCTACACCATTTGTAGGCTCAATTCCTACCTCGTCTAATGCATCTATGCTAGGTTATAACCCCTTCACAGGTTTTAATGCAAATTCTTCCAATGTACAAACCTCTAATGTACATGTAGGGAATACTCCCTTTTCACTATTTGATGGAATGGGAAGTAACAATTATACCAACACTCCATTTGGAGGTACTTATACTCAGTTGCAGTGGATGGCACCACAAGGAAGTAATCCATTCGCCTATGGCTGGAGCAACTTTGAGAATGTTTCTTATTCACAACCGATGGTTGGGGGAAACCCAAAACAACCTTACAGGATCCAATTTTCAGGTGGTTCCCCTTACCAAACTCCTCCACATCACATGTCATCGGCGTGACCTCACTTGTCGTTTATGGAAAATTTAAATTTGCCAGACCTTTCAAAACTGATGAGTGATCTGGTGCGTCACAACCCTACTTGGCCTCCGGCCCCAACCAAACTTCCATCGGACATTCCAAAATTTGAAGGTAAGATTGGTGAAGATCTTGGAAATCATGTTACAACTTTTCATTGCCAGTGCTCCTTGAACTCATTAAACGATGAATCTATTCGATTGAGGCTCTTTTAGAGAACCTTAACAAGTGTAGTATCTAAATGGTACATCGAATTTCCTGTTGCAGCATATGACAATTTTTGGGATTTAGCGACATTCATTTTGAATCACTTCCAACTTCCCATCCGGTATGATTTCGACACAGATCTTCTCTCTACATTTAGACAGAACAAAGCCACCCATCTTTCTGATCACATTCAGGAGTGGAAAAGATGGAAGCAATTCATCAAAGATGAGATTCCCCCAGAGTTTCTTTTGGAGTGGTATTTAAAATCACTGCTCCCTTACGTCTCTAAAGATGTTTCAACTTCTGGGGTAACCTCTGAAGAGGAAGCAATTTTAAGGACCCAACAACTCGACCTAGTCTACACTCAATCTAGGATCCTTTACAAGATTATACCTGATGCACCTAGGTCTAATATAGATCTCGGTAAGCCCAAACCTGGACCTCATACAGATGGCATTATTGGTCCAGCTGACTCATCCGCACTGGAGGCTTTAATGAAACAAGTGCATGCACTTTCCATGAAGCAGTTTGTGGTGGAAGCAACTATGGTTGCATCCTCCCCTTCACAAATAGAATCTTTACAAAATATGTAGACAAATCAAAAGGGTCCTCGGCAACCAAAGAAAAAGGATAAGAAAGAGGAGGGGAACCAACAAAAACCCAAGAACACTGAAAATGCCAAGGAGGGAAAAAGAGACAAAAAGAAGGTAAAGTTTCCTTGAAAACTTTGTAAGGACAACCACCTCACTCACCAATTCCCTCTCATCGAATAATCCCAGAAGCTATTGCAGGAAAAGAAACCGGTTGTCCTGAAGGACCCTTTTCCCAAAGGACAAGGCCCAGCTTCTGGCAGCTCTAATACTGGGGCCACTCATTGTGCCACATCAACTGATCATTCTTATATCAACATGGTTAACTCACACACTCTACTACAGATGAGAGCCAGGAATTAAAACCCAGATATGCAGCAAAAAGATAAAGAGGATAATGAGTCATATGTTCCTCTCCACATCGAGAGACCAACAGATCCTTTGCCGAAGATACCAAAAGGTGTCTATAAATGGGCTATGCACAACCATAATGCGCAGGCTGCTCCAAACTACTCCGTTGTAGAGGACCTATCCCAAATGCCATGTGCTATGTCTGCCCTAGAAGTCTTGCAAAGATTCCCTTCTCAGAGGAATGCAATTCTAGCGGCAATAGGTAGCATGGACTCATCAAGTATGCTTGCTAGATTTGATATGTCCAATATCAAACCCTGGTTTCCCTATCACATAGCCTTCCAGATCGAAGTAGTCCATGGTTCAAAGACTATTGGACAAATGGTGGTAGATGAAGGTGCGTCGACGTGCTTAATTTCTATATCCTATTGGAGAGCCTTGGGTTCTCCTAAGTTAGCTCCTTCGAGTACACTACTTACTGCGTTTGATAGAAAATCTTGTCATCTGCATGGAGTCTTGCTATCATTTGAGATTCAACTCGCCCGTAAAGTAGTGTCAGTGGAGGTAGAAGTTGTGGATGCTTCTATCGACTACAATCTGTTGTTGGGAAGAATTTAGGTGTACATTATGCAAGCCATACACTCATCCATTTTCTGAGTGCTCATGTTCCCTCATGAAGGTAAGATCGTCACAATCGATCAACAATCCTTCACTCGAAAAAACAACACAACTCCATCGGATTCAAACATCCCCTAGATTGATCAAGCTCATCTGCCCAGTGAGATATTAGGAGTAGGTATGTATTCATATTTTATGATTTTTGAAATGATAATCACCCAATTGGAGTTTTATATTTTCACAACGCCTCTAGCATTTCATCATCCCTCCATTAGCTATAATAATTTCAAAGTTGGGCATCGAGTGTATATAACAGTGGATATCCTCAGCCAATCATTGGTGAATAAATTTTTGGGTTCTGCCACTATCAACCAAAAATACTACTTTGTGATGCTTGATGTAACCCCGAAGTTTCAATGTTTGTGGGGATGAAATACCAGATAAAGTGTGATACGAGATGACTAGTTCTTCTTGATGGACTTCAACTTTTACGTCTTCTCGTATGGGAGGATTTTCTTCATTAGCCTCAAGCATAGGGGTATATTATGTAATGATGTCCTCAGAATTGGTAGTAGCTATCACATCAATGTGGAATAACTTTTGTTCTTTACATTTAAGACCTAGAGCATACTTTTCATCACAATTATAGTAGAGTCCTCGTCTTTTTCGGTCTTCCCTTTCTGATGGAGACAACTTTTGTACCTTCTAGGTACAAAAAGGAACTATGCTCAAGGAATTGACTTGTGTAGGGAATCAGTGAGGAATGAAATAGGGTTTGTTGGTTTGTGCATTGATCACTATCTCTGATTCTAGATCCCTTTGCAATGCCCACAACCAAGTAGTAGAAAGTCGCATTCTGACTTGTGATTCAATTTCCTCCTTGAGGCCACTAATGAAACATTCTTTATAGAAAGAATCTGTTCAGTTCTTTGTATGGATGGCTAATTTATCAAAGGATAAAATAAAGTCTGTGACTTACCCTATTTGGCGTAACTTGGTAAGTCACTCCAAATAGTGAGGATCTCACTCATAACACTCATGCCAAGAGATTTAACAAATAAAATCCAATCAATGTATTTCCCATAGGAATTTTTATGCCACTGCCACCATTGCCATCTTTCTGGATCCAAAAAAAAGATCCCCACCTTAAGTCTCATCATGGAATATGCCAAATACCATGAAGAGAAAAGTAATGTTCCATTTGAGTAACCCATCTTGATGGGTTAGAACAATCAAACTTGTTTAAGTCTACTATAGGAAAATTATTCCAGGTGTTATTATCCATAGAGTGTGGTTTATGGCTATGAGGTCCAAATGGAGGTAGATGCTAGCTAAATAGTCCCAAATGAGTATTTTCTCCATCGTGTGGCTCATTGTGCTTTGAATTTCCACGTTCTTCTACATTTGTGGTTCTAACTATCAAATTTGTCAACTTCTCATCCAACTTCTTCTCCCAACGGTCTAATTTTGTATCCAACATTTGTTCCCATGTCTAATCCCAACTATTGATGTTCTGTTGAATATGTCCACTAAGATCTGTGTATTTAGATTCCCGTTTTTCCAACCATTGGTAGTATAAATGGTGGCCTTATTGTTTGGGGTGTTGGTTTGATTTAGTTTATATTTTTCCACCATATGTGGGATCTATCAAATCCAAAGGATGAGACTCCTGCAACTATAAAATTTATACACTTATGGTGTGTACTTCACACCCCAATATATTACTAGTTGTATAAAAAAATTATACTATGATTATTCCAACATATTATCAGGTGTTTCCACTTTCCAATGGCTTTTGAATCAAGTAAATCAAACCTTCCATTCAAAACTTTATGCAAATTTAAAATAAAATACATTTTTAAAACCTAATTTGGAGACTGTTTTGATGGCTGACCTTCCAAATGAGGTATATCTATAATTTCGATCCTTGTGAGTCTGAAACTTTGCCATGTAGTATATTGATATATCTTCTTTGCAATGCCATAAGTCTGACCTAATTTTGATGTGCCAATAAAAAGTTATGGCACGTTTTCCAACACTCGCTATTTTTTTCCCTTTCAGGAAGGTGACATGTACAGACTTCCACATGTCCAATGTTTCATATATGAATCTGAAATTTCTACCACAAACACTAAAATCTATCTTATTTCTTATAAAAAAGGTCTTACACAATTTGGATCTCACATATTCCAAATATAATATTTTTCCTCAGAACACATGTTTAAGACTAGTTTTTTGGACTAGTCAGTAACCCTAAATTCCACAAGGTATAGATCTGAACCTGTAATATTCAATATCTGAAGCTCGTGCCATTGATAGTTTGGTTTGTCTTATACTTATACTCCATGTTTTGCTATCTGATACCTCCTAGAAAAAAATTATAGAAAAAATTCCAAGATGACTTGTTTGAAGAGCCAACCCTATAAAATTATTCCCTTTTGGCCGAAGAAAGAGCTTTGATACCACTTGTAATATGCCTAAACACAAAAAAATTGTAGGAAATATAGAAAATACAAGAAGAATAGATGAAATAGATGACAATGTTCACTTACCTCTTTAAGGGGTCAACCTCCAAGAGCACTAACTCCAAATACAATGACAATTTTTAACTTCAAATCAACATATCATACTATTCTATATATAGTACTTCAATAGCCCAATTCTAACTAATCGTGGTCCCTCTATTAAGGAGGGTAGACCACATCAGGACCTTTAATCAATAAGGAAGGCCCTTTTACATTAAAAAACTAACCACTAACTAACTAATGGGCCTTATGGCCTTGTACATAGATAATGTATGAGGGTTAGGGTAGGACCCTAATACTGACTTTTGTCTCTATGAAAGAATATATCGCATTTATCCATCATCTATACATGGTTTCGAGCTATTTTCCATGGATGGAATAAAGGTTCAAGATGGCGAGGTAACTAAATTGATGGAATATGTCAGATTGTGTTACAATTATGGAGTTTGGATCAAGCTTACACAATTTATGGAAAGCATGCATAGATATGCAGTTTCTGCCAAGTATATTAAAATAAAAGACTCTAATAAAAATAAAGGAGTAACTATATATATTGATGGAAGACCAAAAATTTCTGAAAATATTGCAGGGTTTATAAATAGTACACAACTAGGGACAACTAGAAACCCTCCCAATTACAACTTTGAGGCACATGAAGGAAACTGCACAGTGGTATGTGCAATAAAAACAATACCACCAGGGGAGGGGTCCCTAATAGATAATTGTTTGAATTGAATATTAGAAGTGTCAAACCCTACAATCATTGGGGTAAGTAAATTTTATTCTTTACATATCGAACTGATGAAGTGTTTCATTCTCTACATAACTCCTTTTACATATGTTGTAAATAATATTATTTTGAATGTTTTGGTAGGATGATCGTGGGAAGGAACCTACGCATACTGTATAGCCTCTTATAAAATCCTAGCTCATTTTGATTTCTTATATTTATTTAAATTTTTTAAATTTTTCTAAAATTAATGTATAATAAACTTTATGTGCTATATGTGGGAAAGGCTCTACCCATGATCCAAATGTAGGTGATGATGGTGACATATTTCTTGATGATACAAACCCACGAGAAAGTATATGTAAGCTTGTATGGAAGATGAATCAAGAATTGTTTTCATTGTTTGATTCTAACTCACTTGAACAACTGTAGAGGAAGAATGTTTTGGTCAATAGACTAAGGTGGTTTCGAGTAAGATATATGTACATTTGTCAATTTTATCATGTTCAATATTTTATATTTAGATTGAATTTTGTATTAACCTAAAACAAAAAAATGAAATTTTTTGGCACAAGAGTATCAAATGTTTCTTCAACAAATTGAGCCTCATCATCCCGGTCTTGGAAGCAGCCACACAACACAAGAGGATATGCTAGAACATGCCCCCACCACCACCAGTAACATATCCATGATATTATGTCCATCCCTGAATCTTGTTCACATTGTGTTGTCTTCTCCCATAATGACTACTAGTATGACACATGTATTGGATACTCTCGTATCAACTTCTACTCACTCGTATGAAACCCTTGCTCATGGAACACGTGCTCCCCATAAAGTTGTTGGTGGAGGTGTTGTCCCCATTCCTATTTCAGGTGAAGCGTTTGAATAAGCAGTCTGTGTTAATAGTAGTGGGACACTACCCATTAAAGTTATCATGGACGAAAACCTAGTGCCATTGAAGCTACAAAAACTCCCAGGTAACCAACAATGAATCTATATTCCATAGCGTTATATAATTTTAGTAATTTTTAATCAATTATAATATTATTGGTTTGATAGGAAATAATATGTTTTGGGATTTCCTACAAGAGAAGGATTTATATATTTTTGGGCCAACCATTCCTACCAAATAAAACCAGCAACCTTCTCATTTGAAGAAAGAGCTTCTAGATTACATGGTTGGTCTATTTGGAGATATTTTTAACCAATCACAAGTTACAATTATTACAAGTAAATATTTGTAAATTATAAGAGACACATATAGAGTTAATCTATAAAAAACCCTAGGTATGATCGACCTCCTATTATTCTTGAGAGAGTATAGAAATATCTCCAAGAGGATGCAAAGGAAAAAGGTATGAGAAGACAAGGAAAGACACCTCCAGATAGAGGAAGGTATTTAACTTAGTATGATATTTTTGTAAAGTTCAACATAAAATTAAAATTGCATTATCTGATGTCCTTAAATATCCTTGTAGGATTAAATATGCATTCAAGGCCACCCAGGCTAGGTTAGAGAAGCACTTCCAACACAAACTTGGACAAGGTGGATACTTGAAATTGTATGCTCGATTTGTAAGTATGAAAATGGTTTTAACCTCATATTACTCAACAAGATGCAACTTGTTCATTATTGACATGTTTTGTATCGTTAGGGGAGTGTCATGAAATGAGTGCCCACGAAAGAAGAAAAGAAACCCGAATTCAAATGTGGGTTTCAATTTGTGCTTTAATGTGTCCAAGATGGGGGGGAAACTTGAAGACCAAACAAATGTTAGTTTTGCAAATGATATTTATTCTTAGCATCATTTCCAAAAAGAAAAGGATGTTTTCTACAAAATCAAAAACCTGAAATTCAATGTTTTCACTTTAATAATGTAGGAGAGAGAAAGCAGTGTTGATGTTGGAGTAGATCCACAGCCTTGTGAAAATACTATGATTGTATAATTATCATATTTATGAGATATTGAATTTTAAGATTACAATTTGTATAATTACAACTTTCATTTTGATTTAAGGGCAGAGGCTACAAGTGAAGAAAGAAGGAGAGAAGAAGAGGTGAATGCGCCTCAAACCATGGCCTCTCCACATAAAGAAGGTAATACACATTGATTTAATATGAATTAACACTAAAAAATTATTAAATGTTCATTTAATATTAACAATGAACATTTATTATGAATATTAATTATATATCTTTTAACTTTTTATAGTGGATATTGATGACCGGAGACGTATGTTGCGTTCCCATGTTAGGAAACATGAATCAATAGAGCTGGACCAACACCATCCACTAAACACAATAGAGGACGATGTGCCTCTTATGAATTTGTTTAAGGATAAGAAATCCCATAGAAATTGATGTATAATGAACATTTTTGGCATAACACATTTTGTACTTGATTTTTTATAATGAACTTTGTTGATATAATATATTTGGTACTATTTTGTAAATGATCTTTCTTATAGAATCTACATGTTTAATTATTTGATGTTAATTTAATTTCGTTTGCACTAATAAATAAATGGGCTATGGGGAATTGAGAGTGATGTGAAGGGGGGGAGGGGCCAGATGAGCTTCCACTTTCACACAATTGTCCTTGTTAAGTAGAGAACTAATTATTCTCAAAACCAAGTGAAGCTCAAGCAATTATGTACTTTTTCATCTTCCATTTTTAATTTTATTAATAAGTTAAAAAAAAATAGTTGTTTCTTTATTTTTAACTAAATTTTATGTTTCTAGTATAGATTTTTTGCTAACTATACATATTATGTGTCTGTGTGCATATGATACATTTTGATGTTCCAAAAATGTTGTAGACCTTATGTACTATGGTCACTAGCTCTATATATGTTTGGATGATTTAGGTATTGAGAATTTCTATTGAATATTTTCTCATTCAAAATTTTAGTTATTTCTTTATTTTTAACTAAATTTATGTATCTAGTATATAATTTTAGCATAATATACATCTTATGTGACCTTGTGTAGATGATACATTTTGATGTTCCAACAGTGTTGTATACCTTATGAACTATGATCATCGGCTCTATGGATGTTTGGATGATATAGGTATTGAGAATTTCTATTGAATATTTTCACGTTAAAGATTCTAGTTTTTTCTTTATTTTAAATTGAATATTATGTTTCTAGTATATATTTTTAGGCTCTACCGTCTATCTAGACAGTGCCAAAAATGTCTACCAAAAGTGTTTCAAATTTATTCCAAAGACGCAAGTTCATAATCTGAAAAATGTTAGATTTGGACCACAAGGACTCAAGGAGATGAACTATCACTTCTCAAGTGCTTTAGTCACACAATGTTTCATGGAAAATTCAAATGAACACCATGAGAGTGACCTCCAATGCTCAATTATAAACTTGCTTCAATAAATTGTCATGAAATAACTTGGAAGGAAGGATGGAGACAGATCAAGAATGAGAAGACTAAAGAATGCCAATAAAAAAAGCATCTCTAACCTCTCCATTTTTTATATAGTGAGCATGTGAGTGTACATAGAATTTCTTTAAATATAATGAGTGAAAATCATAAGAATAGAATGAAGGTACCCTTATTTTTGCATAATAAAATAAGGATAGACAAATATTTCCAATACAAGACACTCCATATGAGGTGCATCAGTGGGATACCAATAGTAAATGAAATCTATTTAAAATTTCCACCAGTGCCTCCAATATAAATCCTCCAGTGTGGGCACCCTCATGTGCTAACAATAACTTGTGTGAAAGGGCTAGAATAGCTTGTAGGTGGAGCACTTCCTTTTTGTAAATTTGGTATTATAGATGGGTTGAAGATACTCCCCAATTCTGCACATTCTTAATGATGATATAAGCACTAATAATAGGCACAAAGCACACTAAGAAATATCCCATGTGGTGGTTGAGAAAAACCATTATAGAAGCACATAAGACTCAATATGGCACTTTAACTCTTGTATATAACTTCTCAAGAATTGCACCTTGAATCATTGTATACAAGCTTGCAATTCCTATCTAATAGTGGTGAATTTTAATGCAAAAGGTAACTATTTTCCTTCATAACAACAACAACCTATAGCTAGTAACGACTACCTCAAATCAATAGGTGTAACACCCTCAATGGATGTCCCAACAATCTTTAAAATCCGTATAGTATAAAGCATGGATGTTTTTCTATATGTATTCATTTTTTTCATGCATAAATGCTTAAAAACTACAGGGTATAAATCCTTTTTCTCTTACTTTCTTTTGCAAGAAACTATAGTCTTGTCCTGGTAATTGTCATATTCCAAAATTTAGTTTATCATTAACATTTTCCTAAAGTTTGGGTTGTGCTTGTACTTTGAGTTTGGTCTTGACTCTAACTTAGTGTCAATAGTATTGTGTCTCTACATTGGTATGTAAATTAGAATTGTAGCTTCTAAATCATGAACACCATATATAGGGATTCTACAAATGTCTTGGCTTTGTATCCAATGATTTGACTCCCCATTTGTTGTCCAGTATTAGTTGGATGCTAGATAACATTCTAGCTTTTTTAATTTTGAAATTATAGAAAACACTCTCTTAGTTGTGAAAGTCTTACATTTGGTAGCTTTGAAAGTCTTACAATTTGGTTTCTTATGAATTCAAGGAAAAACCAACCAAACTTGTATAACTTGTTGATGGAAACGATACCACCCATATTTAACTTCAGGGAAATCCCCAATCAATGAAGTAACTAATATTATTAGATATCTCAACAACTATATTGGATTGTATGCAAGTAAATTGTGACACTGTATCATGTATGTGTTCATTTGATATTTTTTGTCACTTACTAGTTGGTATCGTTGTAGGGGAAGGATTATTTTTATGTACTTGCTTGTACAATATTATGGTCAAATATTGACTACTATTAACTGCCCTTGTAAACATAAAGATTGGATTTATTGCTTAGGTTGCACCCGTCCTTTGGAATCTTAGTGTCCAAGACAATCTAGATTTTATCCAAGGTTGAAAATTAGAGGACATGGAACCTTCAAAGGTGATAGATGTATCATCCTTGTGGGAAAATACATGCATTTTAAGAGAAATTGTAAGATATTGTTGGATATGCACCAACAACTAATGTGTAAGTAATGAGAATAAGATCACTTATCATTCTCATTACTTACAGATAAGTTGTTGGATCTATACCAGTAAATTATGTGTAAGTAATGAGAATGGGAGGTGTCATGTTCACATTACTTACACATTAGTCGTTGTTTAATATCCAACAATACCCTACAACTTCTCTTATTAGAATGCATGCACTTTCCCTTAAGGACGATACATCGATCACCTTTGTTGGTTCCATGTCCTCTAAATTCCAACTATGAATAAAATCTGGATCATCTTGGACACTAAGCTTCCAAAGGACATATGCAACTTGAGCAATAAATCCAATCTTGATGTCTACGAGGAGAATTCAATAATAATCAATATTTAATCATAGGACATACGTCAAAATTCCGACTTCCTAGCGACATTAGTGCAATTATACCAAAGAACTATGCTGTCGATCAATCCTCTCCATTAGGACGTCCTACCAATGTATGTGCAACTATATCGATGAAATATGTTTTTGTCCCCTTGTCAATCTTATGACATCATAGTGACATACATGCAAATTTATTAATGAAGCGTATTGTTGGAAGTTCGTCGCAATTATGATGTAAAGGCAACATATCCTCAAAGTATGGATAAAGATGATATGTCAGAATAGTGTGGGAATTTCAATGTCCCACAACCTCACAGGGACTATTTTTCGACATTACCAGTTTTAAAAATGGTAGTAGCACGTCGAAATGATGTCCTTCAATCGTCGGAAGAATGACGTCTCTGAGAATATTTTCTACTACAACGTAATTGGCATGCATGTTGTAGCACTTCCATAATAATGACATTGTAGGTGGAAGTCGTATTATCGACGAGAAATTTGTGACGTTCCTAATCCATAGTTTTTTCATGTTGGTACATCAAACGGGTTGTCGGCTAGTTCTTGTAAAATCGCCCTAGTAGTGATTTGAATCATTGGTTACAACAATTAGATGTCTATTTTATGTCTATTTTAGTATCCATCAAATAGATAAGAAGTAGAAATTTTCATTTATTCGACTAAAATTAGAGAGCCATGCATTAATTTGGTGGGAAATCCATACAAAGGAATTTAGGCTAGAGAGTGATCCACTAGTAACTAAGTGGGAGCATTTCAAAACCATTATTAAGTCCCATTTCTACCCTATCGAGTATGTAAAGGACCAGCAGATCCATTGGCATTACTTCAAGCAAAGGTAAGGGCATAGTGTGCACAAGTACACCATCAAATTCATGAATATGGCTATCATGTTGGGTATCTCACCTAGGATTCCATATGTACTCCTCAAGTATTTTGGGTTTATACATGGTCATTTATGAAAGCAAGTGATGTTCTTCAAGCTAAGGACAATTGATGAGGCCTATGTGCAATCCCAATACCTGGAAAATATAGGCCATAAGAAAGGGTAGACAAGTGGTTCTAAACAGAAGGAGAACTAAGAGGCTTCCAAGCAAGGGAAGAAGAATCAGAAGGGAAAATATAAGAATACTATAGCCATGAAAAAATAGTGAAAGGATCCAAAAAATCAATGTAATAATTGCAACATTGATGGTCACATTAAAGACAGGTGTTGGAATCTAAATCTAGAGCTAAACCCCAAGAATTGTAATAAGGATGCCAAGAAGAAGAACATGATATCCATGGATTCAAGCAACCAAGTGGAGAGAAGCTCAAATGTATATGATAATATTGTTTGCACTATAGTGTAGGAGGAGGTGAACCTTAGTAGCCTTCATCCCAATGAAGAGAAGAAGATGATGAAACTCTTCCACATCAAGATTTAGGTCAAAAAGAGAAAGGTCGGGTCTCTATTTGATTCCAGTTCACAAGCCAATATCATAGTAGAATATCTAGTATGTAAGCTTGGATTGGAATTACATGATCATCCTAGCCCCTACCCATTGGGATGGGTAAATAAGGATGCAGAACTTAGGGTAATAAAATAGTGCAAGATTAAATTTTCCATAAGTGTAGATTATATTGATGAAATGGAGGTAGATGTAGTACCCCTTAATGTATGTGGTGTAGTGTTTGGAGTCCCCTACATGTATAAGAGGGATGTTGCCCTTCATGAGGAGATCAAACCAATACTACTTGATCAAGGATGGGAAATATTTCATCATCAATGTGCACAAAGGTAAATCGAATACCTCTTTGGTAAGTTCCAACTGAGCGAAGAAGTTGATTAGTTCAAGCAAAAAAAAATGTTTCTTTTGTTAAAATGTATTCAGCAAGAAGGTGAATCAGTAGAAGTGAAGGAATCTCTGGAGGAACGTGCCAAAGAGAAAAAACATCAGTTGGAGAATATTTTGTATGCATGCAAAGAAGTGTTCCAAGAGCCTAGATGGAAATCTCATAAGAGGGAAGTGAAGCATGAGATACAACTATTTCTAGATTCTCAATTTTTTAACATCAAATTGTATAGACAACCCGTTCTTGAAGCAGAAGAAGTGAAGAAGTAGTTGTAGCAATGAATGGAGTAGGAAGTAATCTGACCAATCACCTCTCTATGTTGTAGTGATATGCATGTTATCAATCTACATTGACTACCTCCCAAAAAATATACACATATGTTCTTTCCTTGTTGATTTATGTTTCCTTCTTCTTCCCCCTACCATTACTAAAGAACACCTTATGTATGTGCGTATGTGTGTGTACACACACACAAACAGAGAATTTTTATGTTCACACTAACTCCTCCCTACATAGAGAATTTTTGTGTTCACACTAACTCCGTCATATGCTCACACTAACTCTGTCATGCTCCCTCTTTTGATGACTAGTCTCAAAGTAATTCCAAATATGTGGCACCTTGTATTTTTAGTGCAAGAAACACAACCATTCAAATACATGGAATTTTAAATAGCCTACACAATGGTATAACTAATGTAATGTTGATCCATTCATATATTTTTCTCCTTCAAAATATTGTAAAATAACTTAAACTAATGTTGTATAAAATGGAAATTGTGGTACAAATTATCACTTATGTAGAAGTGATACTCCTTCAATATTACCCTCCCTTTTCTCGGTGTTGCTACTTGGACCATGCTTATCTATGATATGGACCATTATGTTGATTTTCAATTTTGCACTAAGTGATAATGTTAGATTTGAATCCAATTTCGGTACTAGAGAGTGTACTTTAAAACAAATCCACCATTGATAATGTAGTACCAAATATAATGTGTATTTTCATATTCTAAATTGGTTTTCTTTCTATTGAGTCACATGCACATGTTATTGATATTGTTGGGTATTTTCCAAGAATTCCTTGATGAAATTATAAACTCATTCTTGATGGTACAAAAATTAAGACATAAATTAATTATTACATTAAATCCCATGTAAAATTTCTAATTGCAATTTCAATGAAAATATTCCCTCTAAGGACACATCACTAACCCGTGATGTCATCAATTGTATATCCTTTATTTATTTCACATTGTCAAGTTCATAAGTGACATTTGAAGCTATGCATTCAAACTACCATCCTTCCAAATTCATGCTCTTGAATCTCATCAACATTAGCTCAATAATTCCATTCCACTATACGTGAGGCATGTCTCATATAAGCAAGTTTTTTCATAATATCTTTATCACTCTATCCTTGTACACATGATGTTATGAATAAAGACTCCTAATGATGTTTGTGGTAGTATTATCAAGTTTTCCTGCATAATGTTAATATTCAAAACATAACGGATGTATATATGGATGTCATAATAATAAGAAAAATCTATGTGATATATGAATTTTGTTTACTCTAACGTACCAAGGGATTCATATTTTGAAATATATTTAATCCAAGTTCAATACCTTGTGCTTGTTTTTTAATCGCTTGGATAGTGTTTATGTCATGTCAATAAAGTGTTTAATATGTTCTTTACATTTCCTAGAACATATTATCAATTTTAGAACATCCTTGAAGTTGGAAGAAGGCCTAGTGTTCTTGTGCCAAAAAATTTGCACTAGTCTCTTCACTACTTCAACTTTATGTGGAAATAAGGTATTTTACAAAAGAAGGGCCAAAATTTGTTTAGCATGTTTTATTAAGACATTATTTTCTAATACAATACTTTCTAAGGGTTTCGACATTGAGTTTAACAAGTGATTCATGCTTGAGAAAACAACATTTTTTGTAATCTTGTAAACAAATTATTGCAATAATACATGTTGACCCAATACACTACGCTATTTCAAATGATTATTACTACCAAGTGTATGAAAATAATACACAAGGCAATATGATTACTTGTTTCAAAACATATTTATGCCTTAAAATTTCTAATAAAAACCAAACTCCTAATTCTTAACATGGAAATAAATCATTGTCATTAAGATGCATTAATTTTTTATTAAAAATATACTTTATAATTGGGTACAACTAATAAAGAATAGTTCATTTAGATATATTACCTTTACAGGATGATAGGGAAATTTCATCCATATGAATACAATTAGGATTTATTTTGTGCATGTTTCTCTATTGAGGTAAGGAAGGTGGACATGTAATTTGCTAGTTATCACCACTATGTTGTTACATTTTATGTTGTTTCAACAACCATATTCAACAAGGTATCTCACAGTATCCCAATAATATGATTAAATGAAATTCAAATATCATATTAGCCATCATATTTGAGATGGGAGGGACTCTCCTAACCACTTTGATGGGAAACCCCAACATGTCTACTAAAGCACAGTATATGGAAATTACATTATTACATGAGGAATATTCCATACTTATTTATAACTACCATAGTTACTTTAACCCTAATCCACCACTAGTTGACATTACTGAATGGATAACATAATGGGCCTTTATTAATGACTAGGAATTTTGAAATTAATTAGTCACCATGCATCTACTATCGTCAACTCTAAGGGACCCCTCATTATTTATTACATTACTAGGGTGGGTCATAACATTTCCACCCCCTTCCAAAATGGTTTTCCAGAATTATTACATTGAACAAATTTAATAGGTACATCCATAAGCTAGGGTACTATATACTAGCATTAGCCTTTACTTCTAATTGGTGAAACATGAAAGCATCATTTTGTAGAGTGTGATGAATGGGATGAGTAAGAAAAATGAACAAATAGAGTTGAATGGTTGGATTCATTGTTGATAGAACAATTCCTAATGCATCAAACATGTCAACTATGATGGGATGCATGTGTGGAACCTATATGAATTTAAGAACAAGCATTGATCAAATTGGATCATCTATGGTGGACTCAGGGGAACTAGGTTTCTTTCATCCTTGTAGCATTCCTTTGTTGAAGTTGATTTTGATTATGTTGTCTCATGATTGAAAAAAAAAGAGAAGACACACTTATTAATGTTTTTTGTATCCAATGAACCACAAGTAGTTTTTCATTACATATTACGTCAAGGATTATGTGAAATTGGTTCTCCTAAGTCATTTTTGCAACTTGTATTAGATAGTCTTGATTATTGTCTTCATATCCCATAGAATACTCAAGGAATATTTCTTTAGGGGTTTATTCTACATATGTTTCTCATAACCTTAGACATCCCTTAATGATAGGGGATAATATATCAAAATTCAATGAATTTATTTTTTCCACTAAGGTTTGGGATTGATTAGAACCACATTTTAAAACTTTTGTAACTATTGCAACACTACTTAGAATGCCTATAATGATGCCAACTCAAATATTGTATCAATGATATGCATGAAATGGTAGTGGTGTGAATCCAATATTGTTCATAAGTAGAGACAAAATCATGCCAAAAGAATGGGTTCTGAATTTTGACAAAAGGAAATAAAATATTTATCAGTTCAATAAATTGAGGGCATATATCCCTCAATATTCATCAGAATCTGTATTATGACCCCAATTTGGAAATTGCATCAAATATTTTCTTGCAATGGCACTAGTATAGGTGCAATATGGTTTCAAACAAAGAGAAAATTATGTTGCAAGATATTAGTTTGATTGATCTCCTTTTTCCATTAGGGTTTTGAATTTGCAACTTGAAATGGTGGTACCTCCCTTGATACTTCTCAAAATCACTATTATAACTCCAATTAGAAAATGGAAAAACAACTTTGCTTCTAATGGCATTGGTGTGACTATAATATAGTTTCCCAACAATGTGAAAATTTCACCATAAAATAACTTACAAAAATAAATAAAAAGACTTCTTCCACTTTACTTGCATCACTACATTGATACCACCCATTATGTTACTTCAATAACCATATCATACATAATCCCAATAATATGATGAAATGGAGTAAAAATATTGCATTAGACATTATTCAAGAGAGGGGGCGCTCTCCTAACCACTTTGAGAGGCAAGATCGAATGCAAATTCCAAAGAAAAATAGATAAAAAAAACTACATGATTACATAAGACTCCATACTTATTTATTGGTACCCTAGATACCTTAACTCGTATCCACCACTAGTGGACCCTATTTAATGATTAACATGGTGAGATTTATTTAATAATGTAGTGGGGATTTATTAATGGCTAAGCCACTTTACATTAATTATCCACCATATATTTATTGACCTTAACTCAATTGACCCTTAGGTATTTATTACATTACTAGGATCAGTCATAACATCACAATTTTCGAAGATTTTGTAGCCTTGCAATCCCTTCCTAGTCTAAATTGGGAGGAAATTAGACATGCGGTTGGTCGTCAATCATTAGTATTCCAACGTATATCCATTGTTCATCAACATGTTGACCATGTAGTCAAATGGGTGTTCTCTTGTTGTGCTCAATATTGGGCTGATTGGCTCTATGATAAGGAAGGTTATATCACAACTGATGTCATTAGACTTGGGAAGGCATAAGAGATTTGGAGTGAGTGTGATTTATCAAAATTTGTCTCATAGTATAGACATCCTTGAGCCAATACTCTAGAATCCATTGGAGGTGGTTTAAATCAATTGAGCAGTTTTTTATTGATGCTTGAATTTGCATGGTCAAATTAAGCATCACAACCGTAAAACCATAAAAAGTCTAAAAATTCTCTAAATTTCAACGTGCTCATGATATGAGGTTGTTGGAATGTGACCAGCCTTATTTGAATCCATTTGACATACCTTCTTCTTCATCACTACCCGATCAAGAGCTTCAATTGTTTATTGTTCTTCAGATCATCCTCCAATGCCATCGAAGTTCCCGAGTCGTGTTGGGTTTTACTAATTGCTTTAAACCCTAACCAAGATCTACTCTTATGCAAGAAATTAAACTTAATGCACAGCGGAACTTAGAAATTAAGTTTAATGCACAGCGGAACTTAGAAATTAAGTTTAATGCACAGCGGAACTTACTTTCCATCTTCAAAGGTCGCGGACAGCTTCTGGTCTTGACTTGAGTTGTTGGCTCTCGAATCCTTCCAAGAACTTGCAATCCTTTTCTCTGGAGAGTATCCTGTCTTCAATGGAGCAGACAATTTTTCTGGATGATTGCAAGCCTTGGAGACTCAGCCCTTTTATAGCAGTGCCAAAGAAAAAGATTCTAATCCTAGGGCTGCTGAAATTTAGCTAATACTTTGGAAACAAGTCCAAAAGAAATCTGGAGTTTCCGATTTTATAAAAAACTTCAAATCGGGAAACTTCAGAAAAAAAAACTGAAATAAATCAGAATAAATTCTGATTTCCTTATTTAGCTCAATTTATTACTGCTATTATTTTAATCAACTATAATCGGTCCATTAACAATTATAATTGATTAACATTATTCTATATGTATTTGTATCCAAAACCTTATTTAAATACGTATAATGCCATGACTTAATTAATCACATTGTTTGGCATGTTTTAATCATTACATAGATGTAATCTTTCGACAGTATTTGATATCATAATCATAATGCACGTATGTCCAACTTAATTATTGTAGTTAGACGTCTCTAAATCCAACAATCTCCCACATGGACAAGTGCAACCTTTTGATTATATATCCTTAACTTTATTGCATGCAACTTTTCTGTCTTTCTTATCGTATTTCTTAAACAATTCCGTCCATCAATTATGCTAACAAAGGACTTAAGCAGCACTTGTCACATTTATTCGCAACTAAACCGACATAAATCACGCTGCCAACATAACTGAATGACATGAATCTGATTTGGACATATAGTTTAGAAATTACACGCAAGTGTGATTATACGTGCCTATTTCTAATTGAGTCACCTTTACTTTACTGTATGAGGTCAAAAATTAAACTTTAAAGAAAGAAATAATGAAACCGAAACTGAATGCAACTTGTATATATCATCAAAATTGTTTACAATTGCATTACATAGAACATCAAAAACAAAACTTAAAACATATTCAGACTCCCACATTTTCTAACTATCCTAAATAGATATTACACCCATACGGGCAACATGTTCGTGAAACTTTTTGGGTGGTAATCCTTTAGTAAGAGGATCAGCAATCATGGAGTCTATACCTATGTGTTCTATACATAATTCATTATTCTGCACTCTCTCTTTTACAACCAAAAATTTAATATCGATGTACTTTGACTTTGACGAACTTCGGTTGTTGGTTGCGTATAACATTGCTGAATTGTTGTCACATAATAATTTGAGTGGTTTCTGAATAGAATCCACAATTTTCAGACTTGTGACGAAGTTCTTCAGCCATACGCCATGATTAGATGCTTCATAGCATGCAACAAATTCAGCTGCCATAGTGGAGGAGGCCACCAATGACTGTTTAGCGCTCTTCCATGACACGGCACTGCCTGCCATCATAAAGATGTATCCTGATGTTGACTTCATGTTGTCGACACATCCTCCAAAATCAGAATCAGTATATTCAATGACCTCGAGCTGTTCCGATCTCCGATACGTGAGCATAAAGTCCCTTGTTCTCTTTAGATATCTCAACACTCGCTTGGCTGCCTTCCAGTGTTCCATACCTGGGTTACTCAAATATCTCCCTAGCATTCCAGTGATGAACGCAATATCTGGACGCGTGCATACTTGTGCATACATGATGCTACCCACGGCTGAGGCATAGGGAATATCTTTCATGATGTTTTTATCTAAGTCAGTTTGGGGACATTGTTTTAGACTAAACTTATCTCCTTTTGATACAGGGGTATCTCCTGGTTTGCTGTTTTCCATGCCAAATCTTGTTAGAATCTTATCGATATAGTTCCTCTGGGATAACCTTAGAATACCTTGAGATCTATCTCTAAGTATTTCAATCCCTAGAACAAATGATGCATCACCAAGATCTTTCATTTCAAAGTTCTTAAATAAAAAATTCTTAGTTTGATGCAACATGTCCTTATCGTTACTGGCAAGCAATATGTCATCTACATATAAAACCAAGAAAATAAATTTACTCCCACAGAACTTAAGGTATATGCATTCGTCTACTATGTTAGACTCAAAACCAAATGAGCTAACAATTTTGTGAAATTTTTGATACCATTGTCGAGATGCTTGTTTTAGCCCATAGATAGATTTCTTAAGTCTGCAAACCATAGACCCTGCATCACCTGATACAAAGTTCTCTGGCTGCTTCATATAGATCGTTTCATCAATGTCACCATTGAGAAACGCCGTCTTTACATCCATCTGATGAAGTTCTAAATCATAATGTGCTACAAGCGCCAATATAATCCTTAAAGAGTCTTTCGATGAAACTGGAGAGAAGGTCTCTTTATAATAAATGCCTTCTTTCTGTGTGAAACCTTTCGCAACAAGACGTGCCTTGTATTTTTCAACATTGCCTTTAGAATCCCGCTTAGTCTTAAATATCCATTTGCAACCAACGGGTTTCTTGTCTTTAGGCAACGGAACGATATCCCAAACGTCATTGTCATACATAGATTTCATCTCTTCATTCATGGCATTAATCCACTTTTGAGAGTTAGAGCTTTCCACAGCTTGTTTGATATTAACAAGATCATTTTCAAACATGCCAATGTCAAACTCATGTTCTTGAAGATATGCATAATCCTTAGATTGTGTAGATCTTTTCTCTCTAGTAGATCTCCTAATTGGCACAGGTACTAGATTTTCTTGAGGTTCATTTACAACTTGATCTTCAACAGGAGGAGGAACATCATTATCAATTTCTGAATCTCCCACAGGCCCTAGGCCATCAACATTTGTCATGTCAATGTCAGGGTTTGGGTTGGGTTCAGGTCCATTTGTGTTCTCTATTCCATGTTGAGTTTCTAACTGAGTTATTTGTGATGATGAAGTTTGCATATTGTCAGAAGATGTATTTCTAAACGCAATCGGAATTTGAACAAAACCAGGACTTTGGTCCATAGTCTCATTTCTAAACGTAATCGGAATTTGAACAAAACCAGGACTTTGGTCCATAGTCTCATTCGCATTCGTCTCTTCTTCTTCAAAAATACTATCTTTTGTCATATCTCCCCCCACAAACTCATTATCCTCAAAAAATTTCGCACTTCCTGACTCGAAAACTGTATGTTCTGTTGGATTATAGAATTTGTATCCCCTAGATCGTTCAGAATAGCCTATAAAGTAACAACTAATGGTCCTTTCGTCCAGTTTCTTTTCATTTGGCTTATAAGGCCTAGCTTCACATGGACATCCCCAAACTCTCAAATGATTCAAGCTAGGCTTGCGCCCAACCCATAACTCGTAAGGGGTCTTGTTAGCTGCTTTAGTAGGCACTCTATTAAGTATGTATGCTGCAGTCTTTAAGGCTTCTCCCCACAAATTCTCAGGTAGAGTTGTACGAGCAATCATACTTCTCACCATGTCTTTAAGGGTGTGATTTCGCCATTCAGCAACACCATTCATTGCAGGCGAACCTGGCAACGTATACTGAGGCACAATTCCGCATTCCTCTAAGTATTTTGCAAACGTTGTTCTCCTGATCCATCATAACGACCGTAGTATTCACCACCACGATCAGAACGAATGGACTTTATACGTTTGTTAAGTTGTAACTCAACTTCCGTTTTGAACTTTATGAACACGTCTAATGCTTCCACCTTTTCTTTTATTAAGTAAATATGACCATATCTTGAATAATCATCTATGAATGTGATAAAGTAACGGTGACCATTTCTTGTAGCTTTTGAAAAAGGACCACAGATATCCGTATGAATTAATTCTAAGACATCATTACACCTTTTTGCATCATACTTACGTTTATTAGTTTGTTTTCCCTTTATACAATTCACACAATCACTTAAGTTTGTAAAATCTAAAGGTTGGAGAATATCATTAGACACAAGACGTTCTATCCTTTTCATAGAGATATGTCCTAATCGCTTGTGCCATAATGTTGGAGATTTCTCGCAAGTTAATTTACGTTTTCTATTATCTACATGCAGTGCCTCTGAATGTGAAGTGTCTATATCTAGAAAATAAAGATTATCATAAGAAGACAAGATACCAGAAGCAAGAAGCTTAGAATTTTGACACAAACTGAATTTTCCATTACCAAATGAACATACATAACCATTTTTGTCCAAATAAGATATAGAAATTAGGTTCCTTCTGAAAGATGGAACCACTAAAGCATCAAAACTTAAATAAAATCCTGTCTTACATAATAATCTAAATTTTCCTATGCTTTTCACTTCTACTTTGTTGCCATTTCCTACGTAAACGTAGCGCTCCGCCTCATTTGGCTTGCGATGGCTTAGGCAACCCTGCATCGACATACTGATGTTAGTCGTTGCACCTGAATCTATCCACCAAGTATATCTAGATACAGAACTTAAATTAACTTCAGAACAAACTAAAGCAAGAGACATATCAGCCTTCTCTTAGGGAGTTTCTTCACCCTCTTTATTGGGCTTGGGGCGATCAAATCTCAGTGCAGTGTCCAATTGCATGATCCCTAAGACTAATTTGAGCTTTTCTTCCCACTGTTTGAAATTGTTCCCCATGAGGGGCTTAATTTAACTTAGATTTGACATTATGTTTAGATCTGAAAATTGAAGAACAAAAGGAAAAATTAGATATTATGCATCACGATTTGATTTTTAATCATAATTCTAAAATCCATCTAAAAGCCCAAATTAAATTATGTGCTCCATTGAATCTTTTAGCCAAAACACCACTCAATAATGAAAAACACCTTTGGGCGCAATCATTACCTTATTGTCTTTTCCACCTTTGGGCTAGATTGACATATCCATTTGCTAACTACCAGGCCAGTCAAGTGGGGAAGGCAGGTCATTGACGGACCTGGTGCGCCAAGCCCCAAATGCTTTTCTAGATATTGCCAGCATATGTGTGTTGCAACTTATTTGTTATATATCACCCTTATGCACCAAACAACTTAGCAGGTGCCAACCCTCCTTTGGGAAAGCTAACACCCACGTCCATTGAGCTTGTCATGAGTCATCCTTGCAATCGTCTTACACAAAGCGGTTCGTTTTGCGAACATCAATGCTTGACTCATGCGAAAACAACACATGTATAAAACGCCTTTAGTTAGATTCCAAAATTATGCCTAAAATCATCAATCTTAACAGTTGAAAATCCAAAGTATTAAAATCATTTTCTGGCCATACAAGAATTACCAAAACGTTTTTAATCTTCCCAAGGGAAAATACAGAGTACTAAAAAAAAACATTTTCCAGCCGTAAGAGAAATTCCAAACGTTTTTCATATTCCAATGGGAAAATACAGAGAGTAAAACAAATCATTTTCCAACCAACATACAGATGCTAAATGTATTCACTCCAACAAATGAGCGAGACAGAAAATGAAGACAGAGAATGCCCAAAACGCCTTCATGTCAATTCTTTAACACTAGATTTCTGGAACGTCACTAAATAATCAACACAGATTTTACAGAGATCGCGATTCAAAGGTTATAATCTGGAAGTTGAAAACGTCATACTCTGGAAATGGGAATGCTATGAAATTACAATCAAACGCTAAGATTTAGATTCAAATCAAAACGACATGATCCAGGTTTTAGACGAGTTGTTGTAAAAGGAAGATGCAGACCGAAATCTGCGATTTCTCTTTCAGTAGACGCATGCTAAGTAAATTAGGTCAAAACAATCCGTACGGATCGCACTCTCCAGGGTATTGTCTTTTTAACCTTTGTCAAAAGAAGGGTATAGATTGCACCACCGGTCTGATCAAAAGAAAATACAGAGTGTACATTTACTTAAATCTCAGAGACCATAGTATACATATCAAGGTATATAAAACAAAACAATGCATATAATATAGGGTTATAAGGAACGGAACCCCCCCCCGATCTGTATGCACATAGAGATCTCACTCAAAACTGGGCGTTACCCGATCATACAGTGGTCCATAACATTATAAAATGTTGAATCCAACAAAGGATAAAATACGGTGTCTCTCTGTACATACAGAGCATTCAAAAAAGAATTAATGCCGTCACTGGGACATACAGAGCATGAAAAACGAAATTATGCCATCATTGGAACATACAGAGCACAAAAAAAACGAATTTATGCTATCACTGGAGCATACAGAGCACAAAAAAAATGAATTTATGCTATCACTGGAGCATACAAAGCATGAAAAACGAGTTTGTGCCATCGCTGGAACATACAGAGATATGCAAAGGCGTTTTTCATTTCAATGGACAATACTGTGAATAAAAAAGTTTTCCAAAACCATTCGGTGGAGAAATAGAGATATCCCCAATCGTTGGAAGCATGTAAAAGACAAAGGTCCCTCTGAATCGATGGCAGCCTTCAGAGTATTTTCCATAGAAGCATTCAACATACAGAGCAAAAAAAAACGTTTTTCATCCAACAAGTGAAGAATACGCCCGATGCAAAAACGTTTTTCAAAACCAAGAAGAATGCAGAGCATTATACAGAGAATATAAATTCTTTTTAACTCACATGCAACAATCCCGAATGCCCCAAAACATTTTGCATCCACCAATTACATACAGAGGTGAGAAATAAAATTCGATCTCCAGCCAGCATTTACACTAAAACGCATCTCATACTCAGGGGGTCACATGCAGCAATTCTTACATAAGGGAGGCTCTGATACCAATTGTTGGGTTTTACTAATTGCTTTAAACCCTAACCAAGATCTACTCTTATGCAAGAAATTAAACTTAATGCACAGCGGAACTTAGAAATTAAGTTTAATGCACAGCGGAACTTAGAAATTAAGTTTAATGCACAGCGGAACTTACTTTCCATCTTCAAAGGTCGCGGACAGCTTCTGGTCTTGACTTGAGTTGTTGGCTCTCGAATCCTTCCAAGAACTTGCAATCCTTTTCTCTGGAGAGTATCCTGTCTTCAATGGAGCAGACAATTTTTCTGGATGATTGCAAGCCTTGGAGACTCAGCCCTTTTATAGCAGTGCCAAAGAAAAAGATTCTAATCCTAGGGCTGCTGAAATTTAGCTAATACTTTGGAAACAAGTCCAAAAGAAATCTGGAGTTTCCGATTTTATAAAAAACTTCAAATCGGGAAACTTCAGAAAAAAAAACTGAAATAAATCAGAATAAATTCTGATTTCCTTATTTAGCTCAATTTATTACTGCTATTATTTTAATCAACTATAATCGGTCCATTAACAATTATAATTGATTAACATTATTCTATATGTATTTGTATCCAAAACCTTATTTAAATACGTATAATGCCATGACTTAATTAATCACATTGTTTGGCATGTTTTAATCATTACATAGATGTAATCTTTCGACAGTATTTGATATCATAATCATAATGCACGTATGTCCAACTTAATTATTGTAGTTAGACGTCTCTAAATCCAACAAGTCGGCCTCTCATACTCTTACATACTTGCCATATTTGTTATGATACTATGTTCCTTTTAACCTTTCACCAATACTATAGGTGTATAGAATGTTGTTCTTTCCATAGGATTTATGATACTATATTCCTTTATATCTTTCACCATTATTGTAGGTTCCCAGAATGTTGTTACAAGTCTCCCAATGATGAATTTTCAAGGCTTAGAACGCTATTTATTATTATTTTACTGTTGTGTGGAGACTCGACAATACCTAGAAACATAGTTTCATTGTTTTTTGCTCATAATTAACCTTCACATTGTTGATAGAAGACTGATCATTATGGAAGCTAATTAATGAATTGTAGTTGCAAGATGCTACAAGTCTTCCATGACGAAATTAGGGTTGTTGTATACACTACCACAGGTTACTCCACACACACATATATTTGTTGGAGGGGTTGTTTTTTAATTAGGTATTGTTTTTAAATGCTTATAAATACTATGTTATTTTCAATTCAAAATCATGTTATGGAGATGGTTATGGAAATTGTGCCTTTGGGTTTTTGGAATTTTGTCTTTCCTTTCATTTTTTCTTTCTATGTTGTTTGATATTATTTTAAATGTTAATAAATTCTCTTTTGAGTTCTAATTCATATTAATGTTGGAAATGATGCAACATATGGTGTTAGTCCTAAACAAGGTGGATATGATGTGCCTTGAGGTGGTGGTTCACATGTAATTTTTTAATTTGTTAATATTGTTTTTTTGTGTGGTTTTGTCTAAGATTTCAATTGGAATCATTTATAAATGCATATAAATTCTATTTAGAATTTAGAATCCTGCTATGGAGATGGCTATGAGAATTCTCATTTGTGTCTTTGGGTTTGTGGAATGTTGTTTCCTTTTATATAGTTTGTCTATGTTGTTTAATATTAATTTAAATACTTGTAACTTTTATTTAGAATTCAAATGCATATTAATGTTGGGAGTGCTACAACTTGTGGTGTAGGCCATGTTGTTGGCCAAAGTGGATATGATGTGCTTTGGGGTGGTGTCCATAGGTGATCTTTTATTTTGTAAATCTTGTTTTGTTTTTTTTGTGGGGTTTGTTTGTGTTTGGTTTGATATCATTTTTCAAATATTATAAATATTATTAAATTTTCATTTAGAAGCCTATTACACCTAAAAATTCTATCTGGACCTGTTGTTGGTTGTCATAGATATGATACACCTTTAGGTTGTGGTTCATAAATGTGGTATTTTATTTCACAAATCTTATTTTACATTTTTTGTTTGTATTTTCAGTATTTTTTTACTTGAGTTCAAATGAATTCCTTTAGATGTTGGTTTCCCATTCAAATGGAAATCCTTATGGACCTATACCTGTTAGAAAAAAAAGGATCGCAGAGCAATAACAATAAACAGAAATGCAAATATAATCACACATACACATTACAAGAGAGACCAATATATCATGGTTCACCCAATATGGGCTACGTCCACACTGAAATTGCCAGTTCTTATTATTATACCATCCAGCAAAGTGAAGGGATACAACCTACAACACAACCGCTGCACTTCCTCTTCACTGTCTCACAGTCTCTCTTACGATCTTAGAGATCTTTACAATGCATAATACCTAATACATCTACCCTATCCATGTTACAATGTCTTTCTTTTATAGGGGAAATACAATGGGAAAATACCATGGACCCGTAAACTGTTGACGAAAACAACCCCAAATTTTTTTCTCAGGGGCGTTGCCCCCAAACCCCAAGGCTGGCGAATGAGTGTACAATCCTCTAAGGTACACAGCTGAGACAATATCATCTATAAGACTGGAAGATCTAGATCCACAACCAACAATACCCACCCCTAGTCAAGAAAGTTATGGCATGCATCAAAGTGGTACCACTTATGCTAAGAGATGAGCTAGATTGAGCTTTTGTTAATTTATAATGTTTTTCTCTTAAAACCAATAAAATGATTTGAAATTAAGAAGTATTAAATAAGATTATATTAGGAATTATGTAAATTTAATACTTTAATTCATAAGTGGCATGGTTGACTATTTTGATATAAAATCTTCCTTTACTAAGTGACTTGAGTATGTGTTTGTGCTCTATCATTAAGAAATATATATTTTCCTTATGGGCCTTATCTGTTCCATTGAGAACCATTTGTTTTATATCCTTTTCTTCTTAACCCATAAACTTCTCATATAAATGCTAATTCTAGATTTAATGCAAATAATACATGGAATTGGATCTAATATTTAATTTTTAGTTATACCAAAATTTGCAAAGTTCGTGAATCATATGTTCTAAATATTTGATAAAGTTTTATTGACGATTACCATAGTTAATTGTTTCTAGCATTTGAGCATACAAAACTATGTTCATATTTGCAATTACGTAGAAAATGTAATTTGATAGTAAGTGGTTGATTGCAAGGAACACTTAGTGATATTCAAATAAATAACATATAATAAATCATTACATGTGATCTTCAATTTGAGGGGTTTTCTATATGATTTTTTATTTGTATATTCACAGTAGGTTTAATATTAAAATAAGATGACATATAATAAATCACATCATGTGAGGGGTTTTTTTGGAATTCAAAAGTATGGATGGTCATTTTTATAGATGGTAGTTGGATGTTTATAGAAGAATTTATTTTATCTATAGTAGTTGGAATCTTATACATGATTTAGGAGGAAGTTAGAGCTTTTGCTTTATGTTTATCCACATGTCACCATACTTTCAAAATTATGTGCTTATAGATAGGGCTAGTCATCAGTAAACTTATGAGTGATAGTGTTTTATTTTGTGCAATAATTTCTTTCATAGTTATTAACTATCAAGGATAGGTATATATATTAATTAACTTCACATTTTAGAAATTTCATGTATTCCATGAAAAATGGAGCATTCACTTTAAAATTATGCAACACAATTTTTAAGTAATCCCAATGGAGTTGTTGTTGTGTATTTTGGACATTAGAATATATGACAGTTTCCATAAGAGTTGGATTCTAGGGTTATTGGGGGACCATGCCATGGTTTATTTAAGTATTTGTCTAGTCTTATTAATATATTCTCTATAAAGGGTGATAATTAGAGAAGATAACATGCTCTATTACAACTATGTTATTTTATGTTTGAGAAGTTCACTAGTATTGTCCATTATTCTATTTGTCTTTTAAGAAATAATGGATTTCCCTTATGTAGCATGGTTTTTGTATCACAAAATACTAGATCAAGTGGAAAAAATATGTACATGTTTCAAATGTTGAATATCTTGGGATTATTGTTCAATTGCAATTTCTGATTGTAATATATATTGTCGTACATTAAGGTGGTTACGTAAGTGCACTTCAATCTTATTCAAGGGGCTTGGGTCCCCTGTCTAGTGCAGGATAGGGTATTCTTGTTTTATTATTTTTTCAAAAACATGGGGACAAATGTCAAAAAATAGTTTCCATCATTCTGTCGATGCCAACCTACAACAGAAATTCGTTGATGGCATGGAAAAATCGTCGAACACTTGCTGCAAACGTTAGAAAATTTTTGTAAACATACCAACGGAAGGTGGTTGGGAAACCAATGGTTAGGCCAAGGTGTCGGTCAACTGACGCTTAGGCCAAGGTGTTCCTACAACATGGTTTAGATCAATCGACGGAATCGTGTCGGTCCATTGACGATTAGGCCATGGTGTACCAACGGTACATGTGTGACTATCCTAAGAGTTAGCCAATGGGACATCAAAGTATTGACCATGTTCCATTGCTACACTAAGGCCAAGGAAATGGTAGACCAATTCCTTGGCCTCAGTGTACCAACACATTTGCCTCGATGTACTAACGGATGGTCATTGGTGTCACGATGATGAAACGTCATACATTCAACAGATAAGCATGTTTTAGGCCAAGGCCTTTTAGTTGATACGCGCCACGATAAGTGTCAATATTTAGACAAAAACGAGAGGCGTCTGACTACCAACGGTTTCCCAACCAACAATTGTGGTGCCCTAGGTTCATCGGTTGTGCTACGAAAATGCGTCTTACAACTGACGGTCACCATCGAAAAATGGAACCATTTTTTCTTGTGTCAGGAACAACTTTTACTAATAAAACAATTTTAAAAATCTAACTTGATGTCAGAATTGGAATGACCTCTATTAAAATCCTATGATTTTCATATCTTGATGGAATATAAATAATCATGGCATCCATTATGCTCAAAATATTTGAGGTCGTGACTAAGGGATACTTATATTTTTCCATACTTAACCTTCGTTTTTCTCTTACTTTGATGATTTTTTCAAGAGTTTGTGCTCTCCTCAAATAATTTGCTTTATCAATTATGCAATCTCCCCATCTTCACAAAGATTGACAATAAGAACTAGACAAAATTTGGCCTTTCAATAACATAATAGATTAAAAATTGTTTGTTACAATATTTCCATGGCATATGTATGCTATTATGCGGAGTTTATTATTATTTTTTTCTAGAAGATTGAGGTTGTGCTTTGTGCATATTTACATTTTGAAAGATAACAAGCATGCTTGAATAACTCATGTGTATTATGTTAGAAATGATATCTCTTATTCCTTATAAGATATTTAATATTAATTCTTGGAACCTTTAACCCAAATAATATATAACCTATAAATATTAATCCCTAACCCATAAAATGTACAACCCCTAACCCATAAAGTTATTACATTATAATCTTTGTAACTACTAACTCATTTAATATCTCATCTCTAACCTCTAAGTCCTATAACCACAATCATCCCTAGCCTTAATAACCCTTAGCCTCAATGACATTATGAATATTCTTGGGGTCAAATACCAAGAACCACACCTAGAACCATGACACAAAACATTATAGGAAATGATTGTCCTCTAATCATGAATTTCATCAACATTAGTAGGTATTACAAATGAGGAATCTATCTTGAGATTTTTTGCATCATCACGGGATAAAAACAGGAACCTTAGGATCTAAAAAATTATTCATGGACCCAGGATCTATAAACAAGGCCTTGAACCACCAAAAAGGTCATCCTTAAAGGATATTATTTCACCTTTGGATGGCATATCGATGACATTGTGAGGCTTGTGCACTACTTGTGGGTATAAAGGCTTTGACCATGGTCAAGGAGGGTAAAAAGGTACCTCATGCTCTATATGGAACTTCTTAATTTCAATAAATATGATTAGGTCCTCATATCACCACACAAGACATTTCTCATGATCAAGGGGGGTAAATAAGGGCCTCAGGACCTAAACAAATATTCTTAGGCTCATGTGCTATGAACAAGGCCTCAAAATACAATGCAATCCCTCTCTGGGATATATTTTCCCTTCAAATGGGAGAGGATCAATGGATGGGTCTCATGACCTTGACCATAGAAGAAAAAAAAGTTCCTTAGGAACTATATGAAGCTTCTAATTCTCAAGAACCATGGAGGATTCCTTGTACCACAACACAAGACCTCTATGCACAATATTTGATCATTGAGTGGGAATATGGACATCACTAGTAGTTTTTTCACACCAATAATGGCTCTCAAATAATTTATCATGATTGGGTGGGGGTGGGGAGTAACAAGGGAACTATATAACAAAAAATATTGTTAGGCTCAACCACCATGAACAGGGCCTAAAACCATCGCACATATCCTCTCAATGAGATATTTATCCTTAGAGAGGGATCCATTAGGAGATTTTACACACTAGAGATTGGTGTTTAGGCCTTAACCATGGTGTGAGAAGGAAAATAGGTTCCTTATGCCCTAGATCAATTTTATTGAGCTCAAGCACTCTATATGAGTCCATAATGTTCAAAGTCCAATTGAGAAGTGAATCAATAGTGAAACTTAATTTTTATCTTTAATGAAACCAATAAATAAATTCAATTTTTTATTTTAAGATAAGGATAAGATGTTCAGAGTCCAATTGGGAAATGAATAAATAGTAGAACTTAGGACTTGAATCATTCTATAAAATTTAGGACTTCAATCATATTCTCGAGATTAGCAATTTTTAAAATAAAATAAAATAAAACTTAAGGAACTGAATATGATTAGGAATTTTTAAAATAAAATAAAATAAAACTCAACGAACTAATTGTAACTCACAATCATTATTGTTGGCATTAAAAAATTAACATGTTATTGAACTTTGTTTAACATGAAAGTCTCTTATGTAAAAAAACTTTTATTAAACGTATTATCATGAGTAGCAATTAATTATTCAATCTCTTGTAGTTCTTTGAAAAATGGTTCAAATTCTCATCATAGCCTTTTCTTTATGAAATGATATGTTTGATGCCAATTAGATAGGATGGATAGACCACACCTTTTCGTTATAGGGAATAAGGTAAACCAAAAGTATAAAAAATAACAATAGTGATTTTAGGAACCAAACATGACACACGGAATAAACTCATAGGATCTGAAAGTGACTTCCACATCTTCGATCCTTCTCCCAAAAAAGTCATTCTATTTTTTTTAAAATTTTATTTTACAATATACACAACAGATTGATTGAACAAAATTGAATCTGTAGAGAAAAATTCAAAAACAATTATAGATTGTTGTGTAGAGTGGAATGTGTCTTTCGTCTTATCTTCCTCTCTTATTTTTGTCAGTTTTCACGGCAGTGAGTTTAGTTCTCTTTTTCACATCAAGAGAACATGAAGAAAACCAAACTTAACGATTAATAGCTATTATTTATAAACCATAGATTTATGTAGAGATTCATCAATTAACTTAGCAAGCATTTCAAGCTTGAGGAAATCTCTAGAGTAGATTGGTATTGGAATCATATGCTTCAAAATCCCTATGTTAACATAAATTGGTAGCTTACCCCTATCTTCTACATATATTTTGTACTGACAAGTCACAAATTCAATAAATATTATAAATGTCTTTCCATTTATTTTTGCTCCAGTGGATCAACTTTTAGAATTTGTCTATAAATATTCTTATAAGTGTTTTTGGTATTTTTATATTATAATTTGTAGTTATTATATATGAATTTTGATTTGGTGTGATTTGGTATTAGTCAAACTTGTGTTAGAATCCATGCTAAATTATTGAATGTATTTTTCTTAGGTTACAAAAGGGGTCTTGAAACATATTAGAAGGTTATGTTTTAGATTCATTCAATCAAGGATTAAAGGCAAAAAAGGATTGTTTGTAGTGAAATGGAAGAAGTTGACTACTCCTAAGGATCGAGGGGGATGGGAATTGAGGAACATTTCTCTTTTCTCTAAAGCATTGGCTACTAAAGGCATGTGGAGACTAATTCAAAATTAGGATCTTTGGTATAAGGTGGTCCATAGGAAATACATTCATCCTAAATCATTGAAGGAATGGTTGAGGAGCCCTACAAAAAAATTCAGACAATGTATCTACAATTTGGAAGGCATTGGTAGTTTTTTTTCCCTTAGTGGGTAATGCGCTAGTATGAAAAATTGGAAGGGGGTCCAACTTTCATGTGGGCTTGGATCCATGGGTAGGATGTGGAGGAAAATTTAGACTTCATATAATATTTAATTTCCAAGCTATACGAATTGTTACATTGTCACATGTGGCATACCACATCAACATGATTATTTGGCAACATAACTAGATGATTGGAAGAGAGTTGAGTTTCCATGCTACAAACAATGAGATCGAGGAGAATTATACTAAAATATATATGTACCAACCTAGTAAGGTTAAAGGATAAGGAATAATTTATTCATCTCGTCAAAACATCCAAATGGTTTTTACACTCCAAAGGAAGGTTATCATGTTTGAATCTCATAAGGTGAAATGGAACCATCAAAATGGTAGTGGAGGGAGATATGGAATTTTAAATTACCTTCCAGAGCTGGAATATTCGTGTGTATGATTCTAAACAATAAGGCCCCTACTTGGGACATACTCCAAAAGAGGTATTTTACAAGACATGATTGGTGCACTCTATGCAATAGACATGTGGAGACAAATTTTCATTTGATCATGAGTTGTCCCTTTTCGCGCCAAGTTTGGGTTGAGCTATCACGTCTTATTGGGTTGGAAGGATTATGGTATGGGCATTCCATTAAAGAGGGTTTGAAGAGGTGGTGTGATCATGTAGACACAAAAAATATAGAGTTTTTTCACTTATTGTGGCATGTAGCATATGGTTGGCTAGGACTTCTATCATCTTCGAGGATAAACAGGTACATCCATTGGTTTTCACAGTACAGGGAATTAATATTATGAGCTTTTTTAAGAAATAAAATAATGTTAAAGTTCCTAGAGTGATGATGGAGGAGATTATTGAAAAAAGTAGTGCATGGGTCCTACTTGGGAAATACTCCAACTGAGGTATTTTTCAGGACCTGGGTGGTGCACTCTATGTAATAGACATGAGGAGACAAATTTTCATTTGATCATGAGTTGTCCCTTTTCGCAACAAGTTTGGGTTGAGCTACCATGTCTTATTAGGTTGACCAGATTATGGTCTGAGGGTTCCATTAAAGAGGGTTTGAAGAAGTGGTGTGATCATGCAAACACCAAAATTCTAGATCTTTTCCACTTATTATAGAATGGGGCATAGGGTTGGCCATGATTTCTATAATATTTGAGGACAAAATGGTACATCCATTGGTTGTAGAAAAATAGGGAATTGATATTATGAGCCCTTTTAAGAAACAAGATAATGTTGAAATTCCTAGAGTAATAATGGAGGAGATTATTGACAAGAGCAGGACATGGGCCTGTTTCAATGGACCCTCACAAGGGGAACCTAAAATAGGAGATTCTAGAGGAATTATACATCTTTCATAGAATCATCTGTTAATTTCAAAGATGGGATTGGTCAAGGATATAACATTATCTCAAAGCTATGGTACTTAAGGTTGCTTATTACATTGGCAGTCGAATACGAACAAACTTTTTTGCATGTTCTCGTTGACTCGATGTTGGTGATCAAGTGGATAAATGGAGAATATATTATGAGGAACCACCATCTACAACCTCTTCTAAATGAAACAATTGTTTGGAAAATTATTTCCATATTTTATCCTTTAAACACCTTTTAAGAGAAAGGAACCAGAAGGAGGCAGATACTTTATATAAGGCCTACGGCTCCCTCAGGAGGAGTTGTTCATGTTGGAGGTTAAAAATGGCATCAGTAATTTCAACATGCATCTTTTCTTTAGCTTTAGTAGTCTTAATTTGGATAATTCTTGTTATGTTCTCATATACAAATTATTGTGTTTTTTTATATATAACATCTTGTAGAGATGAAATTTTTAAGAGGATTTTTGGAACTTGTAGGGTGATAAGCTATGTAGACATGATATATGATGTATTGGTGATTGTAACCTACACCCATGTTTACTTCACGCTTTGAGGAGAAGTATGATATGGAGTATAACACTTTATGTCTCAAATTGTGTGCAACTAAAATATTTTTTATTTGAATGCTTTTAATGCATCAAACAAATAAAATCATATTTTTTTTCAAAAATGATATAAATAATATTTTGTTAATAATTATTTTTTTCAAATATTTAAATATAAACAAAATACATTTTTCTGAAAAATCATATAAATAATTTTTTGTTAATATCTATTTTCAAATATTTAAAATACTTTTTATATCATGATATTATTTATTAAAAAAACATTTTAATAAAAATTAAATATTAACTTTTAAGAATAATATTTGTATTTATATTTAAAAATAATAACCAATTAATATTAAAACACTTTTTATAATTGAATTGAAATAAGAAAAAAAATGACCTCTCACAAAAAAATTCTTTTAAATTTGAAATGAAAGGGTCTTTAATAGGTTGGCCTAATGGAATTAAATCTAATTGGAAAGGTAAGGATAAGCCATATTTTTTCAATGCTTTGTCATTGTGATAAATTAAATATCAAATTAATTTTCTTTTAATATTTGAAATATAAGGGATCTTAATAAGTTAACTAGCTAAAACAAAACAAAATTTCAATGTATTAGATTGTTCATACATGTTTGAACATTTTATCTCCATTGTACAAAGTATTTGAAGAACATGATATAAATTAAAGGAATTTGAATTTTACATGAAACATACATGTTTATTATGACTTCTAATTATAAATAATAATTTTAATTATATTTTAATAACTTTTAATTTTTATATAATTATTATAGATTTATTTTAAACTTGAGTATTCAATTTTTTGAGGTGTAATTTTTTTTACCCTAAATTTTTATATGTTCACAAAAATTTACATCTCGAGAAAGTTGATCTCTTTAGGTACTTGATAAGCAGAGGGTATGGATATAAGATGACTTTAATTTTTTATTTTATACACCCAGATATATTTTTTTTAATTACTTTTAGTTTGGTTTAATGCAAAAAGAGAAGAAAGATATTTTCCTAGGTGTAATTTTTTTTAACTCAATAAATTTCATCCATCCCTTGCTTGATAGATTCGTATTTAAATATTAATTTTTTTATTTTATAAGTCAATATAGGTTTGTTAATTACTTTTCATAAAAAAATTATTTATGGGTTTATATGAATTTTTTTAATTACTTGTTTGTTTTAATTTTTGATAATGCAAAAAAGCAATACATTAAAAAATTAAAAACTTAAAAATCTAAATTATACTATCATATAAGAAAGCTAATATAACTGTTTTTTAAATAATTTATGTAAAACACATCAACTCCTCTCAATGATATTTATCATTTTATATGGATGATATCTAATATCACTACATCATATATATAAACTAAATATAATTCATATTTAACAACATATATATATTTCAACATAGGGTGGGGGATTCCAGATTTTTATAAAATGATGGTCAGATTTCAAGGATGCTGGAATATGCTTTGTTGTGTTTATGCATCATTGTAGCCAAGCAACTTCAGCAGTATTTGTACAGAAGAATATAGATGACAATGCACCTATAACAATTCATGACTTGCGTCAAAAACTAATTGATTTGTCAAACAATAAGTTGGCCGAGCATATCATACATTTTGGTTCTTCCCTCAGAGGTACAAGGTTGTATTGGTCAAAGTGTCGTTCTGAACTCACTGACATGATCAGTCAGTTGGGTTGTCCAACATTATTTTTTACTTTGAGTGCAGCTGACACAAAGTGGCTTGACTTACATAATCTGATGCCAATAAATACACACTTTGCTTCCTTAAATGAACATCATAGAAGAATTCAAAATGTTATCCAATACCCCCATATTGTAGCAATGTTTATCCACCAAAGGTTTACTATCTTTCGTGAAGAAGTCATCCAAAAACTTTTTGGAGCAAAAGATTTATGGTACAGGTATGTTTTGTTACCTTTATCTTATATAGATTGACTTGAAATTAAATGCACCATTTGAAATATATTTACTTTATCGTTTCTTTGTTTAGGTATGAATGGCAACATAGAGGCTCGGCCCACATGCATGGTTTCCTATGGTTGGAAGGGGCGCCTAACATGGATTTTTTAGATTGGTTGAACTCATCTGTTGTGGATGATGCAAAGGTTTTCTTCGATAGATATGTAATTGCATGGAATCCACATGATGTTCACCAAAGGAACATATTTGTTCCTCGAAGCATAAATGATGATCCTTGTTTGTTGAACATGAGACAAATCCTCTATTCCAATCCTTCAAACGATTACGAGCACTTATTGAATCGTGTCTAAAGACATACAAAGTGCAGCTTAGATTCTTGTTTGAGAAAAAAAGGGTATATACTCACCTGTCGCTACAATGCCCCATGGGAGGTTCGCAATGAATCTACATTATTCATAGATGACAAAGGTCGAAAAAAATATGAGCCTGCACATAATGATGATAGGGATAATGTTCATAACGTTGATCTTCTTGCAATGTGGTGTGCTAATGTTGATTGTCAACCTGTGCTTTGTACACATGTTGTGTTGAAGTATATTGGTAAATATGCTTCAAAATCAGAAAAGAGGTCTGAAAGTTATCAAGACATGTTGACGAGAATTACAGATTCATCTATCTCTGAAGATCCAGATTTGTGTGCATACAGAAGAATCCTTGTTGAGACGATTGTTGAGCGTCACATTGGAGCTCAAGAAACATGCCATATGTTGCTAAAGCTACCTCTTGTGATTTGTAGTCGAAAGTTTTTTTCCTTACCTGTTGGTAAGAAGGTATTCTAGAAAATGTCTACAGATGGTCTTCAGTGTTCATCTCAGAACACATTTTTTCATATATATCAACAACAACCAAATTTTCTTTAACATTTGTCAATTATAGAAACAACAAGATCTTGGTCCTTTGATGCCAAACGTAAGAATGATCAGTGGAAACCTAGGGATGTGCATGCCATTGTTCGAGTTTGGCCAAGATTTTACTCTACTCCTAGTGAGGATTCAAATGAGTTTGAAACCTTCTGCTTCACTGAGTTACTTTTGTACAAGTTGTTCTGCAACATCTCCACAGATATAGGGTTTTCAAGTGAAATGGTCATTGAAAATTGGAGGAATTTTCGATATCAACCATGGCATGTTAATCAGCACCCTTTGCCATCTAATCATGTTGAAGAAGAAGAAGAGGATTCCCATGGGAAAGCAGTCAATGATGATGACGAATTTGAAGAATGGCAGCTTTTATCTCGATTAGTTCCTACAAACGATGTCGAGGTTTCTGACCTTCAAACTCTTGGTAGAAGGGACTTTGATTTGTGTTTTAATTGGGAGGAAATAACAACTTAAAATCCTGTTGCAAAAGAGGCTGTGGAATTTATAAGGAATGCTCAATCAAGGGGTATTGTTGGTGACCGTTATGATAATACATTTACCTCTCCCTCTTCCCTCTCAGCAAAACAAAGACTTGATTTTGACATAATTTTACGACATTCAGTTGAATATGGAAATTGTGAACCTCTCCAAATGATTATTCAAGGAACTGTTGGCACTGGAAAGTCTTACCTTATTCACTATATTTTTCATGCTCTTTCTGCTTCAACATCTACTGGAAAAAGTCCATTGCTTTTGCTTGCTCCGACAAGAGCAACTGCTTTTAATATTCATGCAAAGACAATACACTCAGCTTTAAAAATTCCTATCAAAGATATGAAAGCACTACAAGGCCAATCTCTAGCAATATTTCAAGAATAAATGAGGGATATTCGTTATGTTTTGATTGATGAAATGAGCTTCATAGGACCAAGTTTTTTCATGCAGATAGATTCTCGATTGTGAGAAGCATTTCCTGAGAATAAATCTATTCCTTTTAGTGGCAGATCAATCATTCTTGTTGGTGACATTTGTCAATTGCCTCTTGTCAAAGATAAGCCTTTGTATGCAGGTAATACAGCGGGAAAGTTTTGCAATATTGTTGTCACTTTGGATATAGTATTCCGATAGAAAGGTGATGATCCTAAACAAACATCTTTTCGGAGGCTGTTAACTAACATAAGAAATGCAGAACCGCTTCTTGATGATTGGGACCTTCTTATGTCGCGGGTTGATTCCAAGTTAGATCCAACATAAAGGATTTTATTTGATTCAGCAATTCATTTGTTTGCAAAAAATAATTTGGTCATCCTACATAATAGGCTCATGCTAAAATATTTAAATTCTCCAATTGCACGATGTGTTGCTGAGCATACAAGGCATAAGGAAATTGTTGATACCGACGATGATCAATTAGACCGGGAAGTCCTCTTGTGCCTGGGTCAGCGTGTCATGTTGACATGTAACTTGTGGGTTGAAGCTGGATTAGTGAATGGTGCACTTGTTTGCATTCAAAATATTTTCTATATGCCTGGCACAAAACCTCCTCTCCTTCCAATGTACACTATTGTTCTTTTCAATAAGTACATTGGTCCTCCATTTGATAGAAGTAATCCAAAAGTTGTACCAATAGCACTTGTTATTAGAGGAAATCGTAAGAAAATTCCACTGGAGATGGCATGGGCCCTTACTATACACAAATCATAGGGTTTGACTTTAGAACGAGCCACAATTGATATCGGGAACACATAGAGCCAAGGGTTGACCTTCACAGCCATATCAAGAGTTAGATCATTAGATGTCTTGCGCATATCAACTCCTTTCTCTTTTGAGTGTTTTTTGAAGATTAAAAATGGTGCATTTGTAACAATTAGGAAGAAAGAAGAGCAACGCTTGAACTCATTGTCATTGTAACATCCCTTAAATAAATTTGCATTCATCGTATCATGTATGTATTTTCTTTTTGTTATTGTCGTTTCAAGTTACTATTCCTAATTTTATCTTTTCATAGCTTTTGTAATACCTTTCTTTCCTTTATTTTAGCCTTATTTTAATGAAATGAACATCTTATTTCATATTGTTTTTTTTTTCTTTGTTTAGTTGTATCTTTGTTCAATACTAACCACTTACATTTAAATTGTTTCTCATACTATATCTACATTTAAATTGTTTCTCATACTTTATCATCTTATTTAATGTAAATGTTCCATACTTTCCAATTATTAATTTTTTGTTTTTTTTCTTAACTATATCGGGAAAATTCTTAGTTTAATAACTGCTTGATTCCATATTCAATGTTTTTTTTACATATCTCCATACTTTCCTTTCTCTTTTTAGCGTTTTGACAAGATGAAAAATAACGCATTTATTACAATTAGGAAGAAAGAAGAGAAACGATTGAACTCAATATCATTGTAACACCCTATATAGGAATTCTCATTGAGCATACAATGCATGTTTTTTTTCATGTTATTGTCATTTCACATTCCTTAATTTTGTTCTTTTATTTGTAGCTTCGTTCGCTATTAACCATTGACATTTTAATTATTTCTCCTACTATATGTTCTTTCTAAATGGATAGATCCAATTTCAGATTTTTTCTATTGCTTTTTATTATGTTGTTTAAATATTTTGGGACATTTTTAGGTTTAGAACCACTTGATGCTATATTTTATAATATGTTTAACCTTTTTTATGATTCCAAATGATTGAAGTGAGCCTCTCAAATTATATTTTGGTATGTCTATTGTTGTATCCAACAATGTCGTAGCAATTACAAACATATCATTATTTTATTGTTGGTTAGGAAACTTGCATGGTTTTTCCAAACATTACTTGTATTAAGGATTTTCAATACTTATTTGCAGAAATGATAAACTTTTTTTATGTACTAATAGTAAAAAAAAATTGTTGACCACTACAGTTATGGATAATGCACATGCTTCAAAATCTATCTCTGCTCTTGATGATATAAGGCAGCAAGAATCTTTCATTACCTACTTTAAAAATAAGATGAGTACATGAAATGGCTTCCAATGCCACTTGTTTGATGATCTTCTATTCTTATCAAATATTAAGGAAATAGTTCAAGATTTTTTTCATGTTTCTGAAAGAGAGGCAGGTAGAAAGCTTCGACAAGAATGGTTGCAACGCCAAAGGGGTCATCATGTGACTGTTGATCTAAATTGGTGCTCCGCATGGAATAAATATGGTTGCAGATTTGATTATCGAGAGAGATTAACAAGATATAGGTATGTGTAAATTACTTTTGAATATTTTCTTTAATAATACCTTTTACCATATTTTGTTTTTATAATACCTTATACCATATTTTGTTTTTACTACTACATGGTTTTTTTCATGTAGATTCACTGAAAATACATCTTCTTCTAAATTTCATTGGGCTTTGTATGAATTAAGCAAGCATGAACAATTTATTCTTAGTATACATCAAACTGTCTCTACATTGATTGAAGTTGAATGTCACATTTTCTGCTATACACTACAATTCTTTTCTATGATGAGGGAATCACTCTTCCATATTGAACGTATTTGTCAAAACTATGGGGTTGATGTAAATTGGCCTTGTATATGTCATGGATGTAGCATATAGATATTTATAAAAAAAAAGGATCAATTTGAGAGAATTGAATATATCTTGTCTATTTTTTTATACGAAATTGTGTTATTTACATATCCATATTGGTTTTCCTATTGTAAGTTCAATATATTTCTATTGTACTATGAAGGGACTTATGTATACATATTATATTTCTTAATGCTTACAATAATAATTTGAATTATGTTGGATTTCAGTAATGATGTTATTTTTCAAATATGGTTTTTTAATATAAAATTCCTCATAATGATGTTAACATATTTGAAAGTGGCATTCTTAATTTCGGCTTTCCAACTTCTCTTCTTACTCATGTTTTATAATTTGAATTAACTATTTCTTAAATAGATATTGTCACAGTCATGTCTTAGTTAATGTTGTTATCTCGATACTCTTTTTCAATACTTGAAATACAGTTATGTTAAATTTCATGTAAGCATGTTATAATCATTATTTGTTTACTTTAAAATAACTTGCAATGTTATTATTTGAATGCCATAATATTCCATTACACTCAACTCATTCTATTTATTACTTATGTGTAACATCAAAAAATGACATAATATTAAACTAATCAATTTACATTGCAAAAATGGTAAAAGAACAATATAATATGACATAATATAATATTAAAGTTATCAAAAAATAACATAACACATAACACATATCTAAAACCAACACAACATAATGCATTACACATAACACATATCCAAAAGTAACATAACATATATCGAATACTACTATTTCAACATACAAGTACTTTAAATAATTCACGTACCTTTCTTCTAGTTACTTTTTCTTTATAAGTACCTTAATAATTCATGTATCCTTATTACAAGCTCGAAAATCACTTGCAATATTATTATTTGAATGCCATAATATTCCACTACACTCAACTCATTCTATTTATTACTTATGTGTAACATCAAAAGACGCATAATATTAAACTGATCAATTTACATTACAAAAGTGGTAAAAGAACAATATAATATGACATAATATAATATTAAAGTTATCGAATACTACTATTTCAACATACAAGTACTTTAAATAATTCAAGTAGCTTTCTTCTACTTACTTTTTCTTTATAAGTACCTTAATAATTCATGTATCGTTATTACAAGCTCAAAAATAACTTGCAATATTATTATTTGAATGTCATAATATTCCATTACACTCAACTCATTCTATTTATTGCTTATGTGTAACATCAAAAGACAACATAATATTAAAGTGATCAATTTACATTACAAAAGTGGTAAAAGAACAATATAATATGACATACTATAATATTAAAGTTATCAAAAACTAACATAACACATAACACATATCTAAAACCAACACAACATAATGCATTACACATAACACATATCAAAAAGTAACATAACACATATCGAATAGTACTATTTCAACATACAAGTACTTTAAATAATTCAAGTACCTTTCTTCTACTTACTTTTTCTTTATAAGTACCTTAATCATTCATGTATCCTTATTACAAGATCAAAAATAACTTGCAATATTATTATTTGAATGCCATAATAATCCATTACACTCAACTCATTCTATTTATTACTTATGTGTAACATCAAAAGACGACATTGTAGGGACCCCCGTTTGTGGGGTCGTCCCTAAAACTAATATGAAACTCATCAACATAATATCACACAGATTAGAACATATCAAAGATAGAAAACTGAATTATAGTAAACAAATTTACCTTAAGAAGATACAAGTGGAACCTCATACCTGTCATTCGTCGGTCGATCCCGCTATCGGAGGAGTAGTCGTCGTCAATCCGATCCATCTAGCCCATTGTCGTCCTCATCTTTCATAGGATCCCTCCAGAAAAATCTCGTATAACCATAGGCAAAGCAACCGTTAGCTCCGCCACCAACCATAGGCTCATGCTTTCAGTCGCATGGCCTCCCCCGAGCTTCGGGTCGTAGAGCTCACACACGTTTTTTAGAAATTTATCTTGGGTTTCCCCTCCCCCCCAGGATTTATTATCCAGACCCTTTAAATAGCAGCAAGTCTTTGAGGCACTCGAAAATTACGACAATCGTCCAAATTATGGGCCCCTTTTCCCCTTCCCAATGTCTTCCTTATAAAGGAAAACCTCCTGCGACACATGTTGCTTCATGCACAATTATATAATTATTTTTAAAAATTTTAAAAGAAAACATTCACCCATCCAAGTGTCAGCTTTTCTAGGAGGTGCACCTAAATCCCTAGGTTTCCTCAAGTCTGCCCCCCAGATACTTTAGTTAACTCCTAGCTTTTAGTTGACTAGGTGTCTAATCTTAGGATTCTATTTTGCTCCTAAATAATGATTTCTATTATTTTAAATGCTCAACAAAAATAACTATTCATGTGCAAATGCCTAAAATATTTTTATGCATTTGCTAAGTAATAATCTAGAGTTAATCTTATAAGTTTTTATGCAGTTAAATTTAACAATCAAATTCACTAGGATCACGGTGCCGCGCCGTTGGGCTCCTGGTTCCTTAATTTTAATTCCCTGACATGGCACCACTCCGTCGGGTCCAGTCATCTATGGTTTCCATTCCTTGGCATGGTACCGCATCGTTGGGTCCTTGCGTCCATTCTTTTCGTTCTCGACAGGGTACCGCATCATCGAGCCCTTCTGCCACCATCTTTCCGTTTTGACTTACGGGAACTCTTGTAGGGATTTTAGGAATCGTTACCATCCATCCTCCGTCTACATGCTATCTAGGGACTAAGGGCGCTGAGGAGTGAGTCCGTTCTCACTGTGCGCCCCTCAACTCATACGTGACCAGCTCCGTCGTGGCCTACCTCGTACGCCCTCACGCATTCCTCTTGAGCAAGCGGGTCAGTGCTTATCTGCTCATGCGTGGTATTCTTGTCGGAAGTTGACATCGTCATCGCTCCCCCTGTGTGTGATTTACCCGTACTCTACGACCCTTCATATTCCTTTGTGTGTCCTTCGGTGAACTGTTTCACCTGTCGCTACACACATTTCTCACAAACATATATCATTATTTTATTGATTTACAATCAATCGTAATCATAAATATACTCAAAATAAAATCAAAGGATTATTTTATGAATGTTTCAAACAGTCGGGTCACTAAGCAAGTGCCCTCAATGTCTACAGTAGTCTAGGGGCACTACATACACCCCTACTTATTTAGAACTTCGTCCCGAAGTTCAGAATAAATGCGGAAAGCTATGACGCATCTCAGTTGCGTCCTCCCAAGTCACAAAGCTAGGACTGTAGCTGTCCTACAATACTTTGACTTGACCAATCAAGGCTAATCATTTAAGCAAGAACTGATCAATCAATTATCCCAGTCCACACATATAATTCAATTCATTAATTCATTTATCAACTATAGTCATGCACATCATCAGGTGATTCTCCCTTATTAAGACAAATCCTAACTCGAAGGGCCACTTTATTGAAGTCTGTTCCGTCGGGTCACTTGACAACTGCTCTTAAAGTCCATAGTCATTTTAGAGGCATTACATACACCCCCTCTTGTATAGAACTTCGTCCTGAAGTTTAAATTTTGTTCTCACCCTTACGACACGAGGCTTAACTTTTAATTTTCTATTCTCATCTTCTTGTCATTTTCTTCTATTTTTCTCCAATTATCAAGGCTTTAAGCACTAGTGACTCTAATTGTAAGTTTTCTTTTTCATCCAACCTGGTTCCAATACATCCTTATGAACTCAATCATAACAAGTGTATTGTAAATCCAATAATGCCTTCATAATTGTCAATACCAACCTAGATCTGCGAAGGTCTACGATATCCAAACTTATTTACAAGCTATACAGCATCAATAGACACCCATTAGTTAGCAAATCACCATCAAGCAAGATTCCAAATATATTTGGTCATCATTCCCTCTAAGACGAGAAGGTAAACATCAAACATATTCTATCAATCGAAGATGGGTAAGACATGATCACATTTTTAACAAATCAAGAGAGAGAGACCCTCAAATATTTCAAAACCAATTTCCATAAGGTTACTTCCAAAAGCCCCTAAATGTTGGTTCTCAAATTGAAAGGATTCCTAGGGTTGGAACTTAACGGTTTAGTCAGACATATTAAAATTTATCTCTTAGTCCTTTCATCAATATCATTACTCCAGATTATCAGATCCTTACCTCAATTCATCATTCATGTTGTCATAAGACCACTTTGTTAGTTTCATCAATTCATACTATGTTCGTTTTCTCATCCTCATCAAGTTCTATCTCGGGCTAGTCGTATTTTCATGAAGGGTTGACTAGGTCCTCAGGTTAGCTGCATTACTTTTGATTCATTGTGTCAATCTTCTCCATGCTTCATTTTACATATGTCGTCTTCATTTGGTCTTTTCGGCGGACTTTCCTAATGGAGAATTCTTCTTTTACTATTGTCCCGATCACGTCGAGTTGTACTTTTTCGTCAACATTTTCATGCTAGAAAATCAATTTCATTGGGCTTAGTTCATTGTTCTAGTTACATAGATATCTCGCTTTTCAAATTTTAAGTTTGTTTCACTTCCTCGACAATTTGTCGAATTGTCGACAAGTATGTGCATTTACGATATTGTAATCTTCTTCCCCTATTTATCATAATTATCCACAATCTAAGTTAATATACCCATGCTTCAAGTATTAATACTTCTCATACATAATCAAAATATCTACAATATATCTCAGTACCGTACAACAAGACTCTCACGATACAAAGGTCAACAACCATAGTCAACCATAAACAACCATATTCAACCATAGTCAACAACCAACCATAGTCAACCATAAACAACTGAAGGTCAACAAAAGGTCAAGTAACGTCAACTAAATTCAATGAAAGGTCAACTAAAGTCGACAAAAGGTCAACTAAGGTCACCTAATGTCAACCATAGTAAACTAAAGGATAAACTAAGTCTATTAACTTAAACCATGGTAACTCAAACTCAATCAAAGTCATCCATGGTCAGACAAATTCAACCATGGTAAAACAAAGTCAACCATGGTAAAACAAAGTCAACCATAGTCAACCAAAGTAAACCATAGTTAACTAGAGTCAACCATTGTCAACTAAAGTCAACCATGGTGTTATCCCTAAAGTTGAACCTGACTGCTAGGGTCAAGCTTAAGGAAATCTTAGATGGTAGATATCAGACATCTACTCAGTAATTTTTATGATGTTCTTGGTGGTAGATGAAGGTATGAGTTAAGTTGGATAATTAAAAACAAAAAACAGGGATGATATAAAATTCCAATATATAAATAGAAACAAAAATATGACTGTGATCATAAACCTACAAATGTAAGAGCTCAGATGTCATTTTATAATTGGGGCATAGTTGTATACTATTCAGAAGAATCACAACATGAAATTTAGACCATGTATAGACAAAATACTGATAGCATATACTTCATAGATTAAAACGAGACAGGCTCAAAGATCATATTTTACTTCATAAACAGTCACTTCATAAGAAACTTCATACATGCCTGCAAACTGGTTCAAAGTCTGATTTTCCATAACCTTCTCATCCCTCAGCTGGAACTCACCACACAATTTTCCCAATACCTTCTAACCAATATATAACATTACATTCCTTCTAGCCTTGAGAGCCTTACATCTCCTTAATTTAGCAAAAAGATAACATCTAATCTGATATTGGGCCAGCTGTAGCTAAATTTGAGCAACACCAAATCTGAGATCCATTTTAATAGTCCTATTCTTGACATACGAACTGTATCCACTGCTTAACACCTATGAGCTCGGGTAGATTGGTGATGACTGGTTTTTAGCATTGTCACTTGAATACTTTCTAATGAAAATTAGTTTTGGAAGGCCGATGACACTTGGACACTCCCTTTTGAATTTAATGCGAACACTTAGAAATGAGATATCCCATATGAAATTGTTGGAGATAAATCCTATCAACAACCTAGAAACAATATCGAATCAATTGCAAATCTAAATTTGCTTCTTTGGAAATTCTTCTGACAGCCACATGTTCATTGGATACTCTGAAACTGATTATGTTATTATATTTGGAACTGATTTGGTTGCTCAATTGGTGGTTCAAAATAAGAGATCTCATTTTGACTGCAAACAATCCAGTAATGTGGCACTATTTTGAAGGATTCAAATGTAGAAAAAATTGCACAACTGATACCCTGGCACTTGAAAACGCCCAACGTTTGGCATCTAGCTACTTAATATTTGGACTCGGGCTCCAACTTTTCAATGATAGCTGTACACATAATAGCTTTGGACTTGAATCTTTCCCTTATCATTCTGAGCAATCTTGCGCCCAATCTCTTTTCTTTCACAGTTAATTGGTTGCAATGAATGTCACATTTGCAACATGAAATTTGTGATGACTAGATAGTTCTGGGATGCATTCTCCTTTGGCATTATTTAAAATAGAAACCAAGCTAACTGTCAATTGAAACACAAGCAGCGTATCCATGTTTTCATGGAAGCTTACCATCAGCACATTGAAGATTTATTTTTGACCTTTGGTTCATTGTATTTCAGAAGTAGTTCTCCCCTCCATCGGCATTCCTCTACCACTTGGGAAAATCTCTCTATTGCTGGGCATTTTATGGCACTAGGCACCTGGGCGTTCTTCTTGACATTGGGCGTTTATGTAATATGACACCATTGATAATTGCATTTGATTTCTCATATTCACTACAACTTTGATGTTTTTACAAAGGCATTCATGATAAACCAGCTACGTATTCATCCTTCATCTAATATTTCTTACAAAGCAGCAAGTGAACTCTAATCATATTTTATAAGCAATTGACAGTAGATTCCTTTAAACACTCCAAGAAGGTGTGTTATTTATGCAAACCCTGCATATTTCAAAACATTTCAAAAGTATCTCCACTACTGGCAGCAAGAAAGAACACTTAGCCTCCTCGGTGTCGGGACTTTGGCACTCAACCCCTCTTTTTCCAAATTTTAAAACCATTACAAATAATAATTTTGCTGGAGTAAATCTGGAGATAACACATGGTAAAAAAAAGTCAACCACGATCAACCAAAGTCAACCATGGTCAATTAAAGTCAACCATGGTCAACCTAAGTCAACCATGATTAACGAAAGTCAACCATGGTCAACATTGTAAACCATGGTAAAATATAGTCAACCATGGATAACTAAAATCAACCATTCTCAACCATAGTTAACCAATGGTTAGCCATGAACAACCAAAGTTAACCATGGTCAACCATTGTCAAACATAGTCAACCATCAGAAACCATGTTCAACCATAGCCAACCATAGTAAACCATGGTCAACTAAAGTCAAACCATGGTAAATCAAAGTCAACCATGGTTAGCCAAAGTGACCCATGCTCAACCATGGTCAACCATCATCAACCATGGAAAACCATCGACAAGTCAACCAAATCCAATCATGGCCAAGCAAAGTCAACCATAGGAAACAAAACACAATAATGGTCAACCATGCTCAACAAAAGATCAACTAAATTCAACCATGGTAAACCAAATTCAACCATGGTAAACCAAAAGTCAACCATTATCATCCAAAGTCAACCATGGTTGACCAATGTCAATCATGGTCAACCATAAACAACCATAAACAACCATGCTCAACCATGCTCAACCATAGTGAGATACAAAGAGAAATTAGTCAACCATAGTGAACCATGGTTACATGGTTGACCATGGTTACCAATATTATTAATATTAATATTATTTTAAAATTTGTTATTTTGTAACAATATTAATAATTTACAATTTATTATTATTGTTATTATTATTTACAATTATTATTATTATTATTATTATTATTATAAAGAATAATAAAAAATTAAGAATATAAATTATAATTATTATTAATATTATTCTTATTCTTATTCTTATTATAATTATAATTATATTTTTAATTATAATTGTCAATCTTCATTATAAATTATTTTTATTTATTATTTTTTTCTTATTTAAATATATATTATATTTTCTTATTTATAATAATAAAAATAAAAAGAATAAAAAATTTCTTATTTTCTTTTTTTTTAAATAATATTTATAATAATAATAATAATAATAATTATAATTTAAAAATAATAATAATTAATTATTAAAAATAATAAAAATAAAAATAATTAATTATAATTAAAATAATTAATTATTAATTATTAATTAAAATAATTGTAAATAAAAATAAAAAAATATAGTTATAACAACCATAAATGAAAATACTTTATAATGAGAATTGCAAACTTTTATAATAATAGTAATTTTTTTTAATAATAGTAATAATAATAAAAATAATAATATATTATTTATTATTATTATTATTATAAAACTTATGCCAAATTGCGATGTAGTGTTTACTCCTAATGTCAAGCAAGTTTTTCTTTGCGGTACCTTTTCAGATAGCAAAAGCGGTACTCACATAAACGATTCCTCCCCTATGATTTTGAGTCGTGTTATTGAGAGAAAAGCATTCAAAGTACGATATTTCTCCCTATGTACAAACGATATTTCTCCCTATGTGTATTTTGATCCATTTTACCCCTAAAAAGGTGATTTTACTAGGATCATGCTCAACTAAAAGAAGAGGAGATGGTTCCCTAGCCTACTCGAGAATAAAAAATAAGATCTCTAAAGTTACTGAAGAGGGTTCTTCAGCGCGCAAGCTACAGAACCATAGATGTTTAGGATTATCCTAAGCGGGAGGAGTAGATTACCCCACCAGGGTTCGAGGTATACATTGTTTAAGATAAATAATTTGTAAGAATTAACACTGCTGAGTGAGTGTGTTCAACTTGTGAGAATAAGTCGCCTAAATTAGATATTTGTAGTATTTCTCAACTGTACCTTCTATTTTTCTATGAATGATACCAATATTTCTATGTGAGCAGGTTATTAATTAACAACTGAAACTTATTATTAGTTGACCTTTTTGTCACTTTCCAAAAGGTGGACTTGAACCAGTAAGCAACAAGTTCAGCCCAAGTAGATAAGATCTTAGGAGTAAAATAAAAGAACTCAACGGCAAGGAGAGGAGCAACGCATGCCCCTCTATCTATTAAATCAAGGAGGGAGCGGGCGAGATGCCCAATTCCTTGCGTGGCGGAGTTAAATGTGGGAGTATAGGAGCTGCAGGTTTGTCAGCCAAAGGAGGCTATGGGTGGCAGGAGCTAAATGAACGCACTCATTAGTCGTCTAGAGTAGCGGAACTAACGGATGCTCAGGTATGTACGCGCGATTTGTCAATAACCTAGACAACTGCTTGCTTAGATTTCTGTGAAGTTTGCCAGCGGCGATGACGATGGAGGCTGGGAAAACGTATGTTCTAATCGTCATCTGGGAAAACATATGTTCTAAGCTTCTTGGTGGGAGACGGGAACAACAATTGCAATGGCCCCATGATCGTTGAAGCGTTCACAGGGTGGGAGACTTTTCAGTTTCCTTACGAATCGCAGGGCATCGGGGGCTTCAAGTTGGGAAAGATCACTTTCACTGCGACTTCTCCCAGATCTCGCATTGCTTTTTTTCAACACGTACTATCACATGAGGAGCGATGACTTTAGCTCCTTGTGCGGGACTATGGTAGACGATTTCAAGCTTTTTTTCAACACGTACTATCACATGAGGAGCGATGACTTTAGCTCCTTGTGCGGGACTATGGTAGACGATTTCAAGCTCTTCTCTCTTTAGATTAACTCTGCAATATTTTCATCAAAGTCTCTGTTATAGTTTTCCTAATTCTGTCTACCTTTCTGATTTGAAAATCCAGATGTGGCCTGCAGAATATCTACTATAATATAGGCGAGATATATGCACATGGACTTCTTCTTTCTTCATTTATTTTGGAAGTAGAACAATAATATTTCGGATTTATTTCATATTTAGTTTCATGTCACAATGGAAATTTTATTTATCCCCAATCTCGTTCTTCGGCGGCGTGGAAACCCAATCATAATGCTGTACATCAACCATGCACAATATCACCCAATTTAAACTCTTTAAGACACAATGTGATATAAATCAATGACACGGAAAACATGGTTATGTAAATCGATGTATCCTTCATTAACAAACTATATAATAAATAATTGCATCGTTCATTAAAAAAAATATAATAACAATTGCTTAACAAATTGTAATTAGCACTTAATTGCAATTGACATTCATGTATAATACTGTCAAGGAAAGGTTTTTAACAAATTGTAATTAGCACTTAATTGTAATTGATATTCATGTATAATACTGTCAAGGAAAGGTTTTGGGTGGGAAATTGTATGGCGGTCCAATTTTAAGATTAATTTGATTTAACATCATCCAAATTATTTTCTATATGATAAAACTTGGTTTTTTTTATTGTAAACCGATGTACATACTTACAAAATTATCAAAATTACGTATCCATACAAACTTAGTCATGCTTGATAACCAACTTCCAACATAATGAAGTAAGATTGCTAAAAGGCTACTAAAATCCAACAGCTTGAACAAAGAATAGTAAAGGGTTACAAGTTTAACTTAGTAGATAATTGGGCAACTTTTTCTAACCCTAATTCCCAGGATTACAAGAAGAAGAAAAGAAATCACGGTCCAATTTTAAGATTAATTTGATTTAACATCATCCAAATTATTTTCTATATGATAGAACTTTGTTTTTTTTTTTTTTAAACGGATCTACATACTCACACAATTATTCAAATTAAGGATCCATAAACTTAGACATGCTTGATAACCAAATTTCAACATAATGAAGGAAGATTGCTAAAAGACTACTAAAATCCAGCAGCTTGAACAAAGAATAGTAAAGGGTTACAAGTTTAACTTAGTAGGTAATTGGGCAACTTTTTGGAACCCTAATTACCAAGATTACAAGAAAAGAAAAGATTAATTTGATTTAATATGCCTATTTTTTAAAAGTTTTATAAATAAAGTTGGTTGAGACATGTTGATATTCAGAAAATATCGAAATATGAGCCAGCTTTCATATATATATATATATATATAATTAAAAATTAAAAATTAAAAAAATAGAAACTTAGGGATGTTTATAATGTTTTTAAGTAAATAAGTTTTGAGATATAAATCACGTGGTAATAATAATAATAATAATAATAATAGACTTTATAAAAACATGCATTTATTAAAATTAAATGTTGAAATAACAACAATAATAAAGATAGAGTTAATAAATCATGCATATTTGATTTTCAAAAAAGTTGATTATAAAAAATTATATAATATATTGTGGATTTTAATAAAGTATGAGTTTATAAGTCAAATTTTCAAATAACAACAATAATAATTAATAAGATAGACCTAATAAAGCATGCATAGGACATTTAAAAAGTTGATTATAGAAAATTATATAATATATTGTGGATTTTAATAAAGTATGAGTTTATAAGTCAAATTTTCAAATAAAAACAATAATAATTAATAAGATAGACCTAATAAAGCATGCATAGGACATTTAAAAAGTTGATTATAGAAAATTATATAATATATTGTGGATTTTAATAAAGTATGAGTTTATAAGTCAAATTTTCAAATAACAACAATAATAATTAATAAGATAGACCTAATAAAGCATGTATAGGACATTATATAATATATTGTGGAAGTTTATAGAAATTTCCTGCTTAGGATGAATATGTGGTGTTACATTATTAAGTTTTGAAACTATAAATTAAAGGTCTTATGAAATGTAAATCTATGGTGTTAGATTATCAAATTTTGAAACTAAAAGTTAAAATTTTAATGACAATGTTTTTCTAAGTTGAAACATGCAATGTCCTTATGAATAATCAAATTAGTAGATTTATTATAATAAATTAATAGTAATAATATCTTATCCTCAAAATATTAATAAATTAATATGATTTAATTATTTAATTAATCAATGCAAAGTGTTAGTTGTGGATATTGATATACAATATTTTATTTTACATAATTAGTACATATTATGTTGATATAACCAAATCATAAAATTCAATATAATCACTCTTGCATAGTTGATGATTTTGATTGATATTGTAATGTTTATTTTAAAAAAATTATACATTGAAGAATATTAAAGTATAAAGTTATAATAATAAATTAATAAATAGTTATAATAACTTATTCTCAAAATATTAATAAATTAATATGATTTAATTATTTAATTAATAAATTCAAAGTGTTAGTTGTGAATATTGATATATAATGTTTTATTTTAGATAATTAGTAGATATGGTGTTAATATAGCCAAAGTTTTATTTCACATAATTAGTACATATTATGTTAGTATAACTAAATAATAAAATTCAATATAATCACTCTTGCATAGTTCATAAATGTTAATGTGTTTTAGATTTTAAGTTATATATAATTAGATATAAAATATAAAAAATTTGACATCAATTGCATCATGGGATATCAATTTTGATTGATATTGTAATGTTTATTTTAAAAAATTTATACATTCAAAAATATTTAAGCACACATTTATCTTCAAAATATTAATAAATTAATATGGTATAATTATTTTATAATCACTCGTCCATAGGCCATGAATGATAATGTGTTTTAGATTTTAAGGTATATATATTTGATATAAAATATACAAAATTTGACATGAATTACTTGGGATATCAATTTTGATTTCATAAAATTCAATAACATCACTCTTGTATAGGTCATGAATGTTAAGTGTTTTATATATATATATATATATATATATATATGAAATACATGGGATATCAATTTTGGTTGATATTGTAATGCTTATTTTTAAAAAATTATACATTGAGGAATATTGAAAAACAAAGTTATAATAAAAAATATTATCTTCAAAATATTAATAAATTAATATGGCTTAATTATTTAATTAATAAATTTAAAATGTTAGTTGTTGATATTGATATACATATTAATATTATTAATATGCAGTAATATATGGTTTAACAATGCAATATGGTTATGTTGGCTTAGGACATAATCAATTGTTTTTAGGTTAGCTTGTGGCATTTCTCCATGTTAATGCCACAATCTGAAATTCAATTTTTAATGTTCCTAGAAGGTTTTGAAAGGGTTTTGTCACATACTATATGGTTATGTTAGCTTGGGACATAATCAATTGTTACGTCACATTTAAGGTTTTGTCGCACTGTGGCATTCATCAAGTTTTACGTTGGATTGTGACATTCCTCCATGTTCATGTCACAATATGAAATTCAATTTTTTAATGTTCTTAGAAGGTTTTGCAAGGGTTTTGTCACATACTATATGGCTATGTCAACTTGGGACATTAATCAATTGCTATGTCACATTTTAGATTTTGCCGCATTGGGACGTTCATCAAGTTTTACATTGGATTGTGACAATCCTCTGTGGTTATGTTACAATATGAAATTAAAAATTTTAATGTTCCTATAAGGTTTTGCAATGGTTTTATCATATGCTTTAGGGCTATGTCACCTTGGGACATTAATCAATTGTTATGTCGCATTTTAGGTTTTGTTGCATTGTAACGTTGAACAAATTTTAGGTTGGATTGTGACATTCCTCCATGTTCATGCCACACTATGAAATTTAGGTTTTTAATGTTCCTAGAAGGTTTTTCAAGGGTTTTGTCACATACTCTATGGTTATGCTTGCTTGGGACATAATCAATTGCTATGTCACATTTTAGGGTTTGTCACATTATGACGTTCATCAAGTTTTACGTTGGATTGTGACATTCCTCCATGTTTATCTCACAATATGAAATTTAATTTTTTAATGTTCCTAGAAGGTTTTGCAAGGGTTTTGTCTCATATTATAGCGTTATGTCGACTTGGGACATCAATCAATTGTTATGTCACAGTTTAGGTTATGTCACATTGTGACATTCATTAAGCTTTAGCCACATTGTTATGTTCATCAAGTTTTATGTTGGACTGCAACATTCCTCTATGTTCATCAAGGTTTATGTCGCATTGTGATGTTTATCAAGGGTTATGCTGCATTGTGACGTTCATTAAGGGTTATGTCGCATTGCGACAATGCCCAATATGTGACACAACTCAAGATGCGACATACACACAATGTGAAATTTGACGTTCATTAAGGTTTGTGCCGCATTGTGATGTTTATCAAGGCTTATGTTTCATTGTCGCATTCATCAAGGGTTATGTCGCATTGCGACAATGCCCAAGATGTGAAATTTGACGTTCAGCAAGGTTTATGTCGCATTGTGATGTTTATGAAGGGTTATGTTGATTTGTGGCAATCATCAAGGGTTAGATGTGACATATTCACAATGTGAAATTTGATGTTCAACAAGGTTTATGTGGCATTGTGATGTTTATCAAGGGTTACGTTGCATTGTGGCTTCATCAAGGGTTATGTTGCATTGCGACAATACCCAATATGTGACACATATGCTGACACAACCAAAGATGCGACATATTGACAATGTGAAATTTGACGTTCATTAAGGTTTGTGTCACATTGTTATGTTTATCAAAGCTTGTGTTGCATTGTGGCATTCATCAAGGGTTATGTCACATTGCGACAATGCCCCAGATGTGAAATTTGACATTCATCAAGGTTTATGTCGCATAGTGATGTTTATTAAGGGTTATAATACGTTGTGGCATTCATCAAGGGTTAGATGTGACATATTCACAATGTAAAATTTGGCGTACATCAAGGTTTATGTCGCATTGTGATGTTTATCAAGAGTTACTTTGCATTGTGGCATTCATCAAGGGTTATGTCGCATTGCAACAATGCCCAAAATGTGACACATATGTCGACACAACCCAAGATGCAACATATTCACAATGCAAAATTTGACGTTAATTAAGGTTTGTGTCGCATTGTGATGCTTATCAAGGCTTACGTTGCATTGTGGTGTTCATCAAGGGTTATGTCGCATTGCGACAATTCCCAAGATGTGAAATTTGACGTTCATCAAGGTTTATGTCACATTGTGATGTTTATCAAAGGCTATGTTGCATTGTGGCATTCATCAAGAGTTAGATGCGACATATTCACAATGTGAAATTTGACATTCATCAAGGTTTATGTCGGATTATGATGTTTATCAAGGGTTACATTGCATTGTGGTGTTCATCAAGGGTTATGTCGCACTGCGACAATGCCTAATTTGTGACACATATGCCGACACAACCCAAGATGCGACATATACACAATGTGAAATTTGACGTTCATTAAGGTTTTTGTCACATTGTGATGTTTATCAAGGCTTATGTTGCATTGTGGTGTTTATCAAGGGTTATGTCACATTGCGACAATGCCCGAGATGTGAAATTTGACGTTCATCAAGGTTTATGTCGCATTGTGATGTTTATTAAGGGTTATGTTGCATTGTGTCATTCATCAAGGGTTAGATGCGACATATTCAGAATGTGAAATTTGGCGTTCATCAAGGTTTATGTCGCATTGTGATATTTATCAAGGGTTACTTTGCATTGTGGCGTCCATCAAGGGTAATGTCGCATGCGACAATGCGCGATATGTGACACATATTTCGACACAACCCAAGATGCAACATATTCACAATGCAAAATTTGACGTTCATTAAGGTTTGTGTTGCATTGTGATGTTTATCAAGGCTTATGTTGCATTGTGGCGTTCATCAAGGGTTATGCCACATTGCGACAATGTCCAAGATGTGAAATTTGACGTTCATGTTAATGTATTTGTAACTTCAAAAGATATTCTTCTATGTATTACACTTGTACTTTATTATATTCATGATGGAGATGTATTATTCCTCCAATCAGAAGTGTCGTCATTTGTATTTGTAAGTGTCGCAAGTGTTGCAAGTGTCGCAACTTATATTTGATGGGTTATTAGACCACCAGTGTGGGGTCGGCCCTACTTGTGTCATGTGAGTGGGTTATTAGAATTCCTTAGGAAGTTCGCCCAGCTAGAATTAAAGGCAGGTCAAGTTGTGTATAAATAGAGAGTGAGTGTGTCTCATTCTATTCATTCACTCACTCATCCAACTCGCATTAGTTGAGAGAGGAGTGCGCACAAGTGGAGGAGGAGTAGCTGCTGGAGTTATCTATCTTTGGGTTTGATCAGTGTGATCTTGTATTGTGGATTATTCTATCTCTGAGGAAGTTGCGGGGTTTTTCACCTTCTTGGTTTTCCCCGAGGAAACTCTGTGTCTCTTATGTTTATGATTGTTATGCTGTGCTTGTTATTTTCTTAGTAGGATCCTAGATAATGTTTGAATGCATTTATAAAAAAATTAACAGTTCATCAAGGTTTATGTCGCATTGTGATGTTTATCAAGGGTTATGTTGCATTGTGGATTCATCAAGGGTAGGATGCGACATATTCACAATCTGAAATTTGACGTTCATTAAGGTTTATGTCACATTGTGATGTTTATCAAGGGTTACGTTGCATTATGGCATTCATCAAGGGTTATGACGCATTGTGACAATGCCCAATCTGTGACACATATGCCGACACAACCCAAGATGCGACATATTCACAATGTGAAATTTGACGTTCATTAAGGTTTGTGTCACATTGTGATGTTTATCAAGGCTTATGTTGCATTGTGGCGTTTATCACGGGTTATGTCGCATTGCGACAATGCCCGAGATGTGAAATTTGACATTCATCAAGGTTTATGTCGCATTGTGATGTTTATCAAGGGTTATGTTGCATTGTGGCATTCGTCAAGGGTTAGATGCGACATATTCACAATGTGAAATTTGACATTCATCAAGGTTTATGTAGCATTGTGATGTTTATCAAGGCTATGTTGCGTTGTGGCATTCATCAAGGGTTAGATGCGACATATTCACAATGTGAAATTTGACGTTCATCAAGGTTTATGTCGCATTGTGAGCGTGTTGAGCCAACGGGCGAGGGGACGTCTAGATGAATCTTCTTGAATGTGCCATTAACAACGAGAGAAGGAAAGCATCCAGGCGAGGTAATGCATGTAAGCATGGTGCCACATCGTGGGATCCCATGCCAAGGAACCTCCAACATGTGCCGCCCAGTTGTCGTGATGGAACCCGCATCTGGGGATAATATATTATATTGTTATAATATTCTTCATCGTTATTTTAATACTATTATTTATCATCAACCTATATTAATTGCTTTAATTAAATTATAATATAGTACTCTAATTTAATGAAATTATTTTTTAATTAATTATTATATTAGAATTGATTTAAATATCATATTTAATTAAATTATAATATATTTAATATCTCTATCTATCAAGTATGTATACTATAATATAATTATATTATAGTCAAATAATAATATTTTGAATTAAGTAATATTATTTTATTACTATATTGATTATAATATTTTAGTTAAATACTATCTTCTTATCACAATATAATATAATATAATATAATTAAAAGTAATATCATTATATTTAAAAATAATATTATTATTTAATTAATTATTGAATTACAATTAATTAAGTAATTATTATATTTTTTAATAATTTTTTTATGTTATATCATTTATTAATTTTATTTATTTAAATATAATTAGATAATAGTTTTTATAATATATTATTATATTATAAATAATTAAATTATTTTATTTTATTAAAAATTATTATAAAAAATATTATTAACATGTCAAATATATCTTAATGTTAATAAATATCTCAAAAATATATAAAAATATTACACATATATCCAATATTAATAAATTAATGATGTTAATTAATTATGATATAATAATTAATTAATTAAATAACGAATAATTAATTAATATTATAATTCACTAAATTATTTTATAATTATTTTGTTTAATTACTTATTATAAAATAATAGTAGTATTTAATTAATAATATTGTTTAATTAAACAATATTATTAATCAAACAATTAAAATATATTTCATTAAAATATTTAAATAATATTAATCTATTAATATTTTTAATTAAATAATCATTAATTAACTAATATTATTATTAACTAAATGACTATAATATGAATTAAATAATTTTAGAATTATTATGTTTAATTAAATATTGTATTCTAATAATATTGTTTAATTAAACAATTAAATTACGTATTTCATTAAAATTATTAAACAATATTATTCTATTAATATTTCGGAGATATGTGCATGCACCCAATCCTTACTAGCAACAACCACATTAATAATTATTAATGTGTTCAAATAGGCAAGGAATAAATTGGGCACATACTTTTCATATTAATGTTTTTTCCTATAGTATGTGTCCCATTTAAGCATTATTCGAACACATTAATAATTATTAATGTGGTTGTTGCTAGTTGCGCAGAGAGGCGCTATACAAACCAGTATGAGGAAGATCTTGTGAGTCCAGTGTTTGTCAAGTAACAAAATAATAACCAAATAATAAAAGTAAAATATTGTAATGTCGGCCATTAATAAAATAAAATAAATAAAATATGTGTTGACTGAAAATAAAAAAAATTATGAAAAGTAATAAAAAAAATTGATCTTTGTTTATAAAATAAAATCTTAAAACCTGGATGTATAAATTAAATAAATAAAAATACATCTCAAAAAATTGGATAAATAAAAAGACATCTCAAGAAATTGGATTGTTATAAATTGATGATCAGATTTCAAGATTGATGATCAGATTTCAAGGATGGATGCTGGAATATGCTTTATGGTGTTTATGAATAGAGCATTTAGATGTGTTGAATTAAATTGGATGCATGTTTATATCGAATAGTTTGTCATGGTTATTAAAAAAATTAGGGTTAATTCAATGGACTGTTTAATTACATCTCTTTTATCCCGGTGGTTTGATCCAATCCAATCCACGGTTTTGTAATCATGGCAAAATACAAATAATTCACCCACATTCCAGGTGGTTTGATAGTACAATCCATGGTTTTACATCAATTTAATTGAATATCACTTCGGTCTTCGTATGGCAACATATTTTAATTAAATAATTTAAAGGATAATTGAATGGTTTTAGGGTTATTCCAAAGGATTAGCAATCCATTCCAATCGATTAGCGATCCAGGTATAGTAGCAGATCCATAGCAGCAGACGAAGAGGGGTACAGTTGATTTTAATGGGCAACAGGATACTTCATTTCTTGTTATTCTTTTGCTTGAATTTATGTTGTAGGATATCTACAGGATCTTAGGCGGAGGCCTGTTTTGGCTAGACCATCTAGCTGTTGATTTTAAAGGGCAACACGATGCTTTATGCTTGAATTTATGTTGTATGAATCGTCTCAATTTCAAATAAGACGTGAATTTGGGAAACGTTCACAGAACGGTTCACCATTCTTTATTTGAAAAGAGTTGAATGTTGAATATAAGATCTAAAACTTCTAAGTCTATCTATGCCGAAATACATATGGTACGTATCAACCGTTGAGGCTTGTTTGTTTTACATTCTGAGATTGTCGACCTTGTTAATTTATCAAAATCTATGTTTCTTGCTTTCAGTATTTAAACGCAAATGAAGGTTCTGTTTCTTGCTTTCAGTATTTAAATGCAAATCAAGGTCCTGTTTCTTGCTTTCAGTATTAAGGTGCTGCTTCTTGCTTTCAGTATTTAAATGCAAATCAAGGTCCTGTTTCTTGCTGGAGATTAAGTCTTACGGACATTTGACACATTTATTTAAGTGAGTAGTGTATCTTGTGAGGATCAATCTAGAGAAGCGATATAGAGAACATATGCACACAATCTACAACATAAGGTCAATAATATCCATAATATGACAACGTTACTCCACTTAATAGTTAACTTAATATTTAAATCATTTATAGTTTTATTCACATGTTTTAGTGTACAGATTTTAAATATACATTATATATTTAAATCATATATGTTTGTATTTACATGTTTTATTTGTCATTAATTACTTATATATCCAAATTTATATGGCTAATAATTTAATAATATTAACATTAAAATTTTATATTTATATTAATCTTTTTGTAGAAGTTTTTATTAATAAAAGAGAGGAGAAATCCTTAGCATTCACAGATACATAACAGCATAACAAGGATTCTTGCCTGAAAGTCCAAAAAGAGCTAGATATAGCTATGCCATGGTTCAAGCTTCTACGTCTAAAATTTAGCCTCTAAAACTATAGTCCTAAGATTATATTGTCTTACAAACTGTCTTAACAAAATTACAAAAAAAAAATTTATTATGCCAAACTATCAAAGAAACCATGGAACCTGCTCTTGCTTGATCTGTGGAGGAGCAACTAATGAAGTTTCTGCCTCCTCCTTCTCCTTTATATTATTTTTGAGCTCGGTAATTTATTTTTCAAGCGTTGCCACTTTGGCCTTCAAATCCTCAACTTTGTCCTGTTATTGGTCCATTCTATTTGCAAGCGGGTCCAATTGTAACTAGAAATTCATTTTCTCCTCCATTCTCTACTGGTCTTCCTCCTCTTGCCACTCTTCACAGCATAGTTCCTTGCTGCTCCCATCTTGCTCCACCCAGTCCACCCACTCATCCTACACACGCTTGAGTAGAGTTTACGAACCCCACATTTCACGCAGCATAAGGGCTCATGATCCTCCTCTTCCCTCTTCATTATCACCTTATGTTAGCCTTCCCTCCTCCTGATTTTTTCAATACAGGGCGTAATCCAAAACATGAATTGAAGGTATTCGAAACTAAATGAGATCATTCCCAGTTATATTATGGATCACGCCCACTGTGTGTACCATTATTACCATTTATGGTTTTCCTTGCCAATGATTTTCCAGCAAACGAGATCTTGTACCTAGAAACAATTCCCCGAGATCGGTGACAATGTCCATGACCTGAATGCTCGTGAGAGAAGATGAAGGAATTAATGAGAGATCGCCAATTGACATTCCCAATAACCAAAATCATTGTCTCATACTAGTGTAAGGTTGACTTCCGTATGTTGTTAATGGTTCAAGATGGGAATGAAATAATGCCATAGGAGGCTGCCACCCCAACGCTGGTAGCGAACATGAACTCCATGTGTCTTAGCCTCAGTTTCATGATGTCAACACGTGGGATGAGGCTATCCAAGCCTTTAGTCCAATGCTTAAAGAGATAAATAGGGTTGTTATGTCCCCAACCACCCTTGGGAGAATTAAACTTAAAGAATTTCCACATATTGAATCTCTCCACCTTGAGATTGAAATTTACCTTCGGTTTGGGTTGTTGCTTGATTAGCCAAGGAATCAGCTTGGGAATTATGCCCACGGAGAATATGGAAGAATTCTACTGAGCAGATAGACTCCAGATTCCTCCAAATTCTCAGTTGAATTCTTGCTAAATCAATGTTCTGAAGAGGAGAACGATATTTGGCAGCGCGAATTATAGTACATGAGTCACCAAGTATTACAACTTCAGAGATCCTTTTCTCCAAAATCACCTTGGTTCCCATCCATAGTGCTAACATTTCTGCCTGATTATTTGATTCCACACCAAGAATCCAAGAGAACGCTTCAACGATGCTCCCTCCAGGGTAAAAAAGAACCCCACCGGCAAGTGTCGCCCTGACCAAGACTCCAAGAGAATGCTTCAACGATGCTCCTTAACATTAATGTTTAATATTAATATTTAATGAACTATATATTAATGTTTAACATTAATGTTAACATAGCACATGGGGGTAGAGCAATTGATAATGAGTAAATGAGATGAGAAGTTGTAAATGGAAGGTCACAAGTTCAAATCCCCATGGGTACTAGCTTAGAAAAAAACAGTAATGTTAACATCAAAATTAAAGTTTAATATTAATGTTTAGCATTAATAATGTTTAATATAAATATAAATGTTTAATATTATATTGCTAATTAGTTCTATATTGAAATCTTTATCACAAATATTTAATAATGTTAACATTAATGTTTAATATTTACGCTAATGTTTAGCATTAGTGTTTAATATTAATACAAATTTTTAGTAATGTTTAATACAAACGTTAAATAATATGCTACAATGCAACCACTAGTCAACATTGGATTGAAGTTAACCTTGCATAAAATTCAACCATGGATTGAAGTCAAATATGGATTGAAGTCCACCTTGGATGGAAGTCATATTTGCGTAAAAGTCAACTATGGATTGAAGTCAACCTTGGATTGGGTCAACCTTGCTTAAAAATAAATTATGGATTGAAGTCAACCTTTCTTAAGAGTCGACTATGGATTGAAGTCAACCATTGTTCGAAGTCAGTCAACCACTTTAAATTAAAAATGCAGTTGTGGATTCAAGACAATAGATAGTTCAAAGTCAACATTGGATTGAATTCATTAGTGTTAATATTATTAATGGATTCAAGTCAACCATTGGATTGAATTCATTAATTTTAATATTATTAATGGATTCAAGTCAACCATTGGATTGAAGTCAACCATGGCTTGAATTCAACCTTGGATTGAAGTTACCCATAGATTGAAGTCAACCATTGGATTGAATTCAACCTTGGATTGAAGTCAGAAATGGATTGAAGTCAACCTTGGATCAAAGTCAACCTTGGATAAAAGTCACCCATGGATTGAGGTCAACCTTGGATTGAAGTTAAGCTTGATTAAAAGTCAATTATGCATTGAAGTCAATCTTAGATTTAAGTTGGCCTTGTATTGAAGTCAACCTTAAACTATGGATTAAATTCAACCATGGATTGAAGTCAACCTGGGATTGAATTCAACTATGGATTGAATTTAATCTTGGATTAAAGTCAACCTTACGTTGAAGTTGGCCTTGTGTAAAAGTAAACTATGGATTGAAGTCAACCTTAGATAGAAATCAACATTACTTAAAAGTCAACTGTGGATTGAAGTCAAATTTGTTTAAAAGTCAACTGTGGATTGAATTCTGCCATGGTTCAAAGTCAATCAACCACTTTTTAAAATGTGGTTCTTGATTAAAGTCAACCATGGTTCAAAGTCAACCTTAGATTGAAGTCAACCATGGATTGAAATCATTAATGTTAAAATTATTAATGGATTCAATTCAACTATTGGATTGAAGTCAACCATGGCTTGAATTCAACCTTGGATTGAAGTCACCCATGGATTGAAGTCAACCTTGGATCAAATTCCCCATGGATTGAGGTCACCCATGAATTAATGTTAACCTTGGATTGAGATCAACCTTGGATGGAATTCAATGTTGGATTGAAGTCAGCCATGGATTGAATTCAACCTTGGATTGAAGTCAAGCTTGATTAAAAGTCAACTATGGATTGAAGTCAATCTTAGATTTAAGCTAACCTTGGATTGAAGTCAACCTTAAACTATGGATTGAATTCAACTATGGATTAAATTCAACCTTGGATTGAAGTCGACCATGGATTAAATTCAACCTATGATTGAAGTCAACTATGCATTGAAGTCAATCTTGGATAAAATTCAACCTTAGATTGAAGTCTCCCTTGTGTAAAAGTAAACTATGGATTGAAGTAAACCTTAGATTGAAGTCAACCTTGGATTGAAGTTATCCTTGCTTAAAATTCAACTATGGATTGAAGTCAACCTTGGATTGGAGTTAGTCTTACTTGAAAGTCAACCATGGATTGAAGTCAACCTTGCTTAAAAGTCAACTATGGATTGAATTCTACCAAAGTTCAAAGTTAATTGAAACCACTTTTAAAAATGTGGTTCTTGATTGAAGTCAACCATGGTTCAAAGTTAACATTGGATTAAATTCAACCATTGATTGAAGTCAACTTTGGATTGAAGTCATTAATGTTAATATTATTAAGGGACTGAATTCAACCATTGGAGTAAAGTCATCCATGCATTGAAGTTAACTTTGGATTAAAGTCAACCTTGGATTGCTATCAACGTTGGATTGAAGTCAACGTTCGATTCAAGTCACCCTTGGATTGAAGCCAACCTTGTATTGAAGTCAGATATGGATTGAATTCATTTGTGGATTGAAGTCAATATTATATTGAAGGAAACTATGTTTTAAGGTCAACCTTGGATTGAAGTTAATCTTGTGAAAAAGTCAACTATGGATTGAAGTCAACCTTGGATTGAAGTCAATTATGGATTTAATTCAACCATGTATTGAAGTCAACCTTGGATTAAAGTCAACCTTGCTTAAAATTCAACAATGGATTGAAGTCAACATGGATTGAAGCCAACCTTGGATTGAAGTCAACCTTTCTTAAAAGCCAATTATGGATTTATGTCAGCATTGGATTGGAGTTAGCCTTGCGTAAAAGTCAACATTGTTTAAAACTCAATTATGGATTAATTTCTACCATGGTTCAAAGTCAATCATCTACTTTTAAAAATTTGGTTATGGGATGAATTCAACCATGGTTCAAAGTCAACCTTCGATTGAACTCAACCATTGATTGAAGTCAACCAGTAGGGAAATTTTGAGGTCTAAAATGGGCCTCTTAAGAGATATAATAAAATATTACAAATTAGGCATTTTTGGGGGGGGTTATATTCACAAGTCACATTTTACACTACAATCAATCAATGTAACTATAGTTAAGTTAAATTGAAAGTATATCTAAAATAAAATCAATAAAAAAATCATTATTTGATATGACCAAAAGTATTACTCTTGAATACATAAATTGTTTTTGAATATAATACTATGAATGTACTCATAAAGTAAAAAGTAATATACCCATAAAGTAAAAAGTAATGTACTCATAAAGTAAAAAATAATGTACTTATAAGATAAAATAAAGTATATTATTTTGAATTTTGAAATATAACTTATTCAATATTCAAAATATGATTATAATAACACTTTGAATTTTGAATTTTAAACATAAATTAAATTTATATGAATAAATTGTTATTTCTTTTAAAATATATATTAATTATATAAATTTAACTTATATTCATTAAAAAGGGTAAGTGGTAGCAGGATTGGATCCCTGGACCCATGTATTCCCCTAGCACAAAACAAAAAAAACTTATATTCATTAAAAATAAAAATCAATCATATACTCATATAAATCCAACTTATATTCCAATATTTATAAAATATGTTGACTAACTATAATATAAATCTAGCTTAAATTTATTAAAACTGATATATCTACATTATTTAAATATATTTACATAAATGTCTACATTATTTAAATATATTTTTATTTCTAAAATACTTAAGTAACTTATATATATGTATTGATATTACATATATATAATTTAGATAACCAAGTATTTATTTTATGTATTCATTTAATAATCACACAATTATTTTTCATTTCTTTTCATTTATATCTTTTACAAATTTATTTTTCTTTTTTTATTATTATTTTGTATCTCATAAAACTTATCTCATTTATATTAATATTCTTAAATTTAAAATTATATATTATAAAAATAGTAATTATTCCACATATATCGTATATTTATGGATTGAAAATTATATATCATATACTAAAATAAAATAATATATTCATGGATTACGTCTTCATAAGAATCATGTTTTCATAACATAAGGTCTAAAAAAGTTTAAATCCCAAATGTTTTGAAAGTTTAATACCGATCCATTACAAAGGGTAAATCATCTTTCAATCCTCCATCCAAATCTGATTCTTCCTATATTCATATAGATGACACAAATCCTTCAGAAAATTGGTAGTTGCCTCAGATCTTGCCTAAAGAAGTCTATCGTCTTCCTTGGTGGCATGTCACTGCAGCCACACAAATTAAGGTGTCAAGTATCGATGTTTCGTTTAGTGGTAAAGATGAACCTGTACATATCAATCTTCTTGATAAGTGTCAGATAGATTGGGCTAAGGCTCAAAAGTTTAAATATGTGCACCTCGGTGCTGTAAAGCTTGGTTTAGGTCCGTTAGTTAGACCTCGTCTTCAAGTCTCTAGTATGTGTGTAGTAGTTGATACACGTCATAGGAATTTCATTGATGCAGTTATCAGTGGTTTTACTACTCCGCTTCATGATGGCCCAGCCTTTGGAACAATATATCTGAAGTTTTTTGTCAGTCTTGATGATCCATATATTTATGATCCTCTCAAAGCCTATGTCTTAACTAAAGGGTTTAATATGGATACTAGATCCCATATTATCCAGTCAAAAGGTGGTGTTGTAGTTCGTTTTGGTAACGATACTCTCCCAGTTCTCAGATCTACTATGCATCAGAGTTCAACGCATCACAGCGTGGTGGAAAGAGAGAAATCTAAACACGCCACACCCATAACCTTTGATTGGATAGGAATTAAATATCCAAAGTAATGGGAAATTAGATATTCTGAATTGAGAAATAATGATAGAATAGCTTCTGCATATAATGCTAAGCCTTTGCTGTTTGATGAAGCTACAAGTTCATTCAGACTCCCCGATGAGCAGCCGACCCGTAGATTTCATCCTCCTCTTATTAGGTCTGTTTCTACTGCATCCTATGAGAATGTTAGGCGTCAAGCCATTTCTAATTCTGTAAATTCTTCTGATCCTTCCCCTTCTCAACCTTCATTCTCTAGTCTTTCTGATTTTGAACATCGTGGCCAACATGCTGACTGTCAAGCATGTAAGAAAATAATACAACCTCTCCAGCACCAAAATAAACAAAAGGATTATCCTTCCTTGGGAATGTTTTCCCTTCCCAGAAGTGGTACTAGTATAGAAGTTGTCCAAGGCGGAAATAGGTCTTTTCTCCCTGGTAGAAATCTCCCTGAAACATTTTTCCAACAACTCTCCCAAGATGGCCAAACTAAAAGAGAATTTTTGTTGAGCAAATCCTCTGCTCCTGATTAGCAGGTCTCAGATGAGATCAAACTTGCAAATTGGGGAAACTTGCAACAAATTCATTCTGCTAGAAATGTTGATGATATGGCTCAAGATATTCTGATCTTGAAATCTCAAATAGCAAAACAAAGACAGCAAATAAATGATGTGGAAACTAAACTTGCTCTGCTGAATCATCTCTTGCATGATTCAACAAAGATTAAGATAGCTATAACTGAAGCTTCAGCAAAGCTTGAAAGAAGGCTAAGTGTCCTAGAAGATATCTGTGAGAAAACAGATAATCTAAAGAAAAAGTCTTATGTGGTTCCAGACCATGTAATTGCCCTAGCAGCAAAAGGACATAAACCCCAGCATCATAAGAGTCAATCCTTAAGTCAGTTTTCTGTTTTAGAAACTGGAAAGCCAGTTTGGGAATTTGGAGAGAGTGATGCTGAGAAAGCTGAAGTAGAAGAATGGATTTGTGAATTTAAAAAGTTCAAAACAGTCTTAGATCCTAAGCACATGGTTAGTCTTAATGCACTGGAAATTGGTTTTCACAATCGAGATGATGAATCTTCAACTCGAGGATAGCCTCCCCAACACCCTACCTTTGATACACATATGCCTGATGTCAATGCATCAGTTGCTACTATCCCGAGAATCCATTATGGCATAAACTCCATGAATAATCCTCTGTCTCAAATGCCTGAGCAACCAGTGTTGAACATCCAGTGTCAAACAAGAGAAGATATAAAAAAGGACATACAGTTGCTAGGTCAATGGATTCTGTACAAAAAAAAACAGGAAAATAACCTCACAGGGAAACAATTGGGAACTCAGCTAGTTGCAGGTCTGTCTGGTCTTGCATATGATTGGTGGCGATGGTTGCCACAAGAATCTCGCAATGAAATGCTTGTTGCAGATGATGCATATGATCAGATTCTAAAAGCCCTAAGTAGAGAGTTCTATGGTCATGAAGATGGTGAAGATTATGACCATCTTGATTCACTTTTTATGTCAACCAGACTGTGTAATTTAAGTAAAAGTGAAGAGTATTTCTGTTATATGCAAAAATTCTTGATTTCCTCTAGTAAATCTAGAAATCCAGCCTATTTGAAGCATTACCTTAGAATCTTTCCAGGACATGTTCCTGATGCAGTTCAGCAAGCTCTAAAAGACAAACAAGATAGAACTTAGAAGTTTATCACTAGCCCAGTTGCATGTGCATATTCTTGAAACATGGCAAGAGCATTGTTTAGAGCGCAGGGTTAGTAAAGATTTTAAGAGACACCAAAAGATGTATTCTGCTTCTATCTACAAAAATGTTGCAGGAATACCCAATTGGAGTTGTGGTGCTCATAATCGTGGACATTTGAAAGAATCCTATAATTGTCACAAGAAAAAGAAGAAAGGATTCTATTCCTCTAGCCCAAGGTATCATCCTGATAAGGCTTATAAACATAAGTCAAAACATGGTTATAAGTCTTATAAAAAGCATAAGTCTTAGTTCAAAAATCCCAGGTTTGTTAAAAGAAGAACTTAGAAAGGAAAGAGGGATGTTTGTTTCATATGTGGAAAACCTAGTCATTGGGCAGGTAAATGTCCAGAAAGAAAGTCTCGTCCAAGGCTTCTAGCCTTGTGTTCCATCCTAGATCCGCACTGGTGGGATCTATTTGAAGTCTCTGCTAATTCTCCTCTTCCTTCAGGAGAAGTTATTTTTTTCGATGAGTCTGATTCTAATAGTGACTCTGAGTATTCTAATTCTGCTGCTTTAGCGAAATCCGCCCCTGTCTATGATAGTGATTCCTCCTCCAATGCTAGCTCAGATACCCAGGAAGCAAATTTAGGGGGGTGTATGCTGCTTGAGTTTGATTTTTCCCTGAATATGTTTTCAGTTAATCTAGTTTATTCCATTGAAAAACACTTAGCTGAAATTGATTTATAGTTAACAACAGTGCCTATCTATTAGTATATCCAAAGACAAGATCTCAGAGAAGAAAAGGCAAGATTATTAAGTCTTTTGGAAAAATAAAAAGATGTCAAGGGTAAAGGAAATATAAGCTCTCCTCAAATGGTTACCAAGTATAATCCTGCTGAGCTCTACAGAGATTACCCTGATGACCATGATAACAGACAAAACCATGGAAGGGATAGAGAAAAACTCTTAAGGCTATAGATCAAAGATAAGCAGAAAGAATTTGAAAAAGCTTGTCAGAGAAATTGAAGAATTGAAAGGCATGGTGAAAGTCTTGGTTGCAGAAAAAGACCAATCCTCTGATGATGACCTATCTAAACATTTAGAGCAAGCTTTGTCAAACCTTGAGAGAAAGGAAGACTCTCCTCTGTCTACTCCTCCTCATTCACCTAGTTCTCCTCAGTCTCAAGTCCCTAGTCTTTTAGCTGGTTTTCAAGGTCCAAAATTGTTTATTCATGTTTTGTTTTGTGCTCCTGAGTATGTACCATATAGTTTGCATTGTTTGATTGATTCTGGTTGTCAGTTGAATCTAGCAAAGGGATATGCCCTTCCTCCTTTCTATTGGGAAAAATTTAAAGACTATGGTTCAGCAATAGAAGGTACTCTCGTTTCTCTTGCTGGTAAAGTAGAAGATTTCCCAATTAAGATTGATGATTTTTCTAGTTCCATTTCTTTGTACAGACTTGATAGTTTGAAAGAAGACTGTGTTCTAGGTTCTGAATTCCTTAAACGGATGAGTCCTTTTTCTATAGACACAACAAAGATTTTATTTTCCTGTACTATAAATTCAAAATCTGTTGTGTGTCTGTTAACCTTCAACCCTGTATATAAATGTAAGTCTTCTGTTGATTCAGTCCCAGTCAAGTCCCCAAAGATTGGTGATCTTCATAAAATGGATCGTTGTATAGCTTACGCAAATGCTCATAAAGAAAAAAGCTCTAGCCTCCATTAAATATCAGTTGATAAAAAATTGTTGCTCTGAAAGCCCAAATGCATTCTGGACTAGAGAAAAATATTTTGTATCTTTACCATATGACCCTCTACAACAAATAAAGCCCATGAAAGCCTCTTCCAGGCTTATGTCTCCCTTTGAAAGAGAGTTTTGTGCAAATGAGATTAAATATCTTCTTAATAAAGGTCTAATTGAACCATCCAAGAGTCCTTGGTTATGTCGTGCTTTTGTTGTGAATAAGCACTCTGAACAAAAGAGAGGTAAGCCAAGACTAGTTGTAAATTATAAGGCTCTCAATGCAGTTTTGCAGAAAGTTCGTTATCCTCTTCCAGATAAAGCCAGCCTGTTGCAGAGAATTGCAAGTTGTACAATCTTCAGTAAGTTTGATTTAAAATCTGGATTTTATCAAATAGGGATTTATGCAAAAGATCGGTATAAAACTGCATTTGTGATTCCCCATGGCCAATATCAGTGGAAAGTCCTTCCATTTGGCATTAATAATGCTCCTTCATAGTTTCATAAAAGAATGGAAGATATATTCAGAGACATTCCATGGTTGTTAGTCTTTATTGATGATATTTTGATTTGTTCTAAGAATCTGCAAGATCACTTAAAACATCTTCAGAAGTTTTATGATCTGGTATTCAAACATGGTTTAGTCTTATCTAAGTCCAAAATGGAGATAGGTAAATATGAAATGGATTTCCTTGGATTCAAGATCCAGAAAGGTCAGGTTGTTTTGCAGAAACATGTTTTAAGCTCTTTTCAACATTTTCTTTATCAGATTTTGGATAAGACTCAATTGCAGAGATTCTTAGGTTGTTTGAATTATATTTGTCCATTTTACAGAGGGCAAGCCTCAGACATTCATGTGCTGCAGCAAAGGTTCAAAAAGAATCCACCCAAATGATCTTATGAGATGTCTTTGACTATTAAGAAGATCAAAGCCAAAGTCCATGATCTGCCTTCTCTTTTCCTGCCACAAGGATCAGGCAAGTTGATTATAGAAACAGATGGCTCTGCTACCACTTGGGGTGGTGTGTTACTTGAAGAAATCTCTGGAAAAGAGAACATCTGTGGTTATGGCTCGGGTTCCTTCGAATCAGTCGAACTCAATTACCCCAACAGCCATAAAGAAATCCTTGTTGTGAAGAAAACTGTCCAACACTTCATTTTGTTTTTAAAACCAGTCAAGTTTGTAATCAGGGCAGATTTAAAGATTATGCCTGGTATCTTTAAAAATGAAAGTTTAATGGCTGAAAATAGCAGTAGGATATTAAAATGGTTTATATGGTTGTCTAACTTTGATTTTGAGATTATATATAAACCAGGGTATCTCAGTTGTCTTGCTGACATGTTAACTCGTGAGACAGTGCAGCAGTCTCAGCCAGCTACATTAAATATGTTTTTGGTGGGTGCCTCAAGCTCGGACACAAACAAAGTTAAAGCTCCAGTTCATCAGCTTCCACAACCGCCAAGAAATGCCCTTTTCCTCAAGCCCTAGGATGATTCCATTCCAGAAAAAGACAGAAAACAGTTGCTTGATTATGCCCAAAGGCATGAAGATGAGAGATATCTTGATCTCACCCTTATCAAGCAAATTCAATCGAGTCCCCTAAAATTGCATATAATGGAACGATGGGAAAGGACTGCATTTAGAGGTTTTAGCAGTGCTCGTGAAAAGCTGAAACGTTGCAAAGAACTCTAGATCGACTGCAATGATGAAAAAGGTGGTCCAGTGTGGTACGTGGACATCGGCGAAGGTAACTTGACATGGACAAGTTACAACCTGATATTGCAGTTCTACCGCAAAGAAAGTTTAGTGGTTATCTGCGAAGATCCAGGTAATATTAGGAATAAATCTTGGTCAGGATGGACCAAGATACTTTTGGATAAGTTCTGCCCAAGAGTAGATTGGACGAACAGGCGTGCCAACTTCATTCTGCATCTGCAAGCAGATATGCAGGTGTTCGATCAAAATAATTTATGGTTTAAGTTTCTCCTCAGGCATCAAGGTGGAAGATACACATGACTCGAACACTGTGTGTTTGTGAACCAGTAGTATATCAAATGGGATTCCAATGGTAACCGTATTGATACCAAAATCTATTCAAGAACTCTGCCTCTAGATTTTCGTGTTGAGTCTATGTTTGAAAGTGATTTCCTATGCGAAGCCAATCAAATTTTCTTTGGATCTAACATTGAACGATGTTTAGGACCATGGCTTTATCCTCCTCCACCGCCAGAATTTGATGCTCCTTACTTCGATGATTCACAAGATATTGATTCCATCATTGCTTCCCGTGAGCTTGAAGATTTCCTTGCAAATGAAGATTTTGATTGTTCGTGTGGTGGACAACCTATTGGCCCTCCCGGAAATGAATCCTTATTTTGTGTTTGTCGCTCTAGAGATGATTGATGTACATATTTTTTTTATGTCATTTATTGAAAGTCGTGGTGGGCCGGTAATAATAGCATCCACTTTGTACTCTAAAGGTTGTCGGGATTCTGTCTCCTGCTAGTGTCAGTCTGGCCCCATTACTTTATGTTGTCGGCCATTGCTTTAGTGTCAAGTTCGGGTCCCCATATGGCGTAGCCTCCAAGGGACGAGATAATGATGGTGTGGTCCCACCATCACCCCAGATTCCCTCCTTTACGACCTATTAGTGCCAGTTTTGTGTTACCGGTTGACTGGCTAGTGTGCTATATAAGAGAGGTCTGACTCTCATTTCATTCATTCGGAGTTGATTCTGCGAACGTTCCAGTAGTTGGAGCTCTGCAAGTGTCTAGGAGTCTAGAGCCGAAGGTGTATGCTCTGCGAATTGCCTTAGTGGTATAATATCGCATCAGAATCCCAAGATCGTTCTGCAGTCTGTAATGTCTGTCTGTTAGTGTGTTAGTGGCTATATCTCAGTGCCTCCAGGAAGCCTGCAGGACGTTCTAGTGGTACTGGTTCGAATTGCCAAATGAGCCTGAGACGTTGTAGCTAAACACACTTAGTTTTGCAGTGATGAGCTTCGCCCTCTGAAGCCGATCTGCGAGTCTGTAATGAAGCTTCTGCATGCTTCAATAAAATTTTGATGCTTTAAAGAGGAATTGTTGTCATGAAAGTTTAAAAAAGTCGATCTCTGGCGTGCTTGGTATCAGAGCAGGACGTTCCAGTGGTACTGGTTTGAATTGCTAAATGAGCCTGAGTTGTTGTAGCTAGACACACTTAGTTTTACAGTGATGAGCTTCGCCCTCCGAAGCCGATCTGCGAGTCTGTAATGAAGCTTATGCATACTTCAATAAAATTCTGATGCTTTAAAGAGGAATTACTGTCATCAAAGTTTCAAAAGTCAATCTCTGGAGTGCTTGGTATCAGAGCCAGAACAAGCTATTTTCTGGTATAATCTTTACTATTGCTGATGTGTATGAATGAATGTTTCCTATATCTACTAAATCTGTTGTGAAATTCAGTTTTATATTGTTGGCTATTACATTCTACAACTAAATCCTGTAGACAGTGGAAATGACCATTGAGCGAATTGCAAGGCATAAGAGGGTGAAAGTTGGCTTGTCCGAATTCATAGAGTCAGTTGAACTGAGGTAGGCGTTGAGAGAGTCCTCAGAGTTACCAGAAACCATTAGTAGTGAGCACTCATCCTCATTTTAGTTATGGACCTTGCAATGGATTCAGTTGAGCTCACCCATATAAAATGTGAGTCTGCAAATGACACTGAAGTTTCTATTACAGAGCGTAAATCATCTTTCAATCCTCCATCCACATCTGATTCTTCCAATATTCATATAGATCACGCAAATCCTTCAGAAAATTGGAAGTTGCCTCAGATCTTGCCTAAAGAAGTCTATCTTCTTCCTTGGTGGCATGTCACTACAGCCACACAGATTAAGGTGTCAAGTATCGATGTTTTTTTTAGTGGTAAAGATGAACCTGTACATATCAATCTTCTTGATAAGTGTCAGATAGATTGGGCTAAGGCTCAAAAGTTTAAATATGTGTACCTCAGTGCTGTAAAGCATGGTTTAGGTCCGTTAGTCATACCTCATCTTCAAGTCTCTAGTATGTGTGTAGTAGTTGATACACGTCATAGGAGATTCGTTGATGTAGTTATCGGTGGTTTTACTGCTCCACTTCATGATGGCCCAGCTTTTGGAACAATATATCCGAAGTTTTTTGTCAGTCTTGATGATCCATATATTTATGATCTTCTCAAAGACTATGTCTTACCTAAAGGGTTTAATATGGATACTGGATCCCATATTATCCAGTTAAAAGGTGGTGTTGTAGTTCGTTTTGGTAACGATACTCTCCTAGCTCTCAAAGTTCAATGCATCACATCGTGGTGGAAAGAGAGAAATCTAAACACGCCACCCCCATAACCTTTGATTGGATAGGAATTAAATATCCAAAGCAATGGGAAATTAAATATTCTGAATTGAGAAATAATGATAGAATAGCTTCTGCATATAATGTTAAGCCTTTGTTGTTTGATGAAGCTACCAGTTCATTCAGAGTCCCCGATGAGTAGCCGACCCGTAGATTTCAACCTCCTCTTATTTGGTCTGTTTCTACTGCATCCTATGACAATGCTAGGCGTCAATCCATTTCTAATTCTGTAAATTCTTCTGATCCTTCCCCTTCTCAACCTTCATTCTCTAGTCTTTCTGATTTTGAACACCGTGGCCAACATGCTGACTATCAAGCATGTAAGAAAATAATACAACGTCTCCAGCACCAAAATAAACAAAAGGATTATCCTTCCTTTGGAATGTTTTCCCTTCCCAGAAGTGGTACTAGTATAGAAGTTGTCCAAGGCGGAAATAGGTCTTTTCTTCCTGGTAGAAATCTCCCTGAAACACCTTTCCGATAATTCTCCCAAGATGGCCAAACTAAAAGAGAATTTTTGCTGAGCAAATCCTCTGCTCTTGATCAGCAGGTCTTAGATGAGATCAAACTTGCAAATTGGGGAAACTTGCAACAAATTCATTCTGCTAGAAATGTTGATGATATGGCGATATTCTGATCTTGAAATCTCAAATAGAAAAACAAAGACAACAAATAAATGATGTGGAAACTAAACTTGGTCTGTTGAATCATCTCTTGCATGATTCAACAGAGATTAAGATAGCTATAAATGAAGCTTCAGAAAAGCTTGAAAGAAGGCTAAGTATCCTAGAAGATATCTGTTAGAAAACAAATAATCTAAAGAAAAAGTCTTATGTGGTTCCAGACCATGTAATTTCCCTAGCAGCAAAAGGACATAAACCCCGACATCATAAGAGTCAGTCCTTAAGTCAGTTTTCTATTTTAGAAACTGAAAAGCCAGTTTGGGACTTTGGAGAGAGTGATGCTGAGAAAGCTGAAGTAGAAGAATGGATCTGTGAATTTAAAAAGTTCAAACTAGTCTTAGATCCTAAGCCCATGGTTAGTCTTAATGCACTGGAAATTGGTTTTCATAATCAAGATGTTGAATCTTCAAATCGAGGACAGCCTCCCCAACATCCTACCTTTGATACACATATGCCTGATGTCAATGCATCAGTTACTACTATCCCGAGAATCCATTATGGCATAAACTCCATGAATAATCTTCTGTCTCAAATGCCTGAGCAACCAGTGTTGAACATCCAGTGTCAAACAAGAAAAGATATAAAAAAGGCCATATAGTTGCTAGGTCAATGAATTCTATACAAAAAATAGCAGGACAATAACCTCACAGCGCAACAGTTGGGAACTCAGCTAGTTGAAGGTCTGTCTGGTCTTGCATATGATTGGTGGCGATGGTTGCCATAAGAATCTCGCAATGAAATGCTTGCTGCAGATGATCAGATTCTAAAAGCCCTAGGTAGAGATTTCTATGGTCCTAAAGATGGTGAAGATTATGACCATCTTGCTTCACTTTTTATGTCAGCCAGATTGTGTAATTTAAGTAAAAGTGAAGAGTATTTCCGTTATATGCAAAAATTGTTGATTTCCTCTGGTAAATCTAGAAATATAGCTTATTTGAAGCATTACCTTAGAAGCTTTCCAAGACATGTTCCTGATGCAGTTGAGCAAGCTCTAAAAGACAAAAAGATAGAGTTTAGAAGTTTATCACTAGCCCAGTTGCATGCGCATATTCTTGAAACATGGCAAGAGCATTGTTTAGAGTGCAGGGTTAGTAAAGATTTTAAGAGACACCAAAAGATGTATTATGTTTCTTTCTGCAAAGATGTTGCAGGAATGCCCGATTGGGGTTGTGGTGCTCATAATCGTGGACATTTGAAAGAATCCTGTAACTGTCACAAGAAAAAGAAGAAAGGATTCTATTCCTCTAGCCCAAGGTATCATCCTGATAAGCCTTATAAACATAAGTCAAAACATGGTTATAAGTCCTATAAAAAGCATAAGTCTTAGTTCAAAAATAGCAGGTTTGTTAAAAGAAGAACTGAGAAAGGAATGAGGGATGTTTGTTTCACATGTGGAAAACCTAGTCATTGGGTAGGTAAATGTCCAGAAAGAAAGTCTCGTCCAAGGCTTGCAGCCTTGTGTTCCATCCTAGATCCACACTGGTGGGATCTATTTGAAGTCTCTGCTAATTCTCATCTTCCTTCAAGAGAAGTTATTTATTTCGATGAGTCTAATTCTGATAGTGAATCTGAGTATTTTGATTCTGCTACTTTAGCGAAATTTGCCCCTGTCTATGATAGTTATTATTCCTCCATCGCTAGCTCAGATACCCAGGAAGCAAATTTAGGGGGGTGTACGTTTCCTAAGTTTGATTTTTCCCTGAATATGTTTTCAGTTAATCCAGTTTATTCCATTGAAAAACAGTTAGCTGAAATTGATTTACAGTTAACAACAGTGCCTGTCTATCAATATATCCAAAGATAAGATCTCAGAGCAGAAAAGGAAAGATTATTAAGCCTTTTGGAAAAACAGAAATATGTCAAGGGTAAAGGAAAGATAAGCTCTCCTCAAATGGTTACAAAGTATAATCCTGTTGAGCTCTACAGAGATTACCCTGATGACCATGATGACAGACAGAACCATAGAAGGGATAGAGAAAAACTCTTAAGGCTACAAATCAAAGATAAGCAGAAAGAATTGAAAAAGCTTGTCAGAGAAATTGAAGAATTGAAAGACATGGTGAAAGTCTTGGTTGCAGAAAAAGACCAATCCTCTGATGATGAACTATCTAAACATTTAATGCAAGCTTTTTCAAACCTTGAGAGAAAGGAAGAGTCTCCTCCGTCTACTCCTCCTCATTCACCCAGTTCTCCTCAGTCTCAAGTCCCTAGTCTTTTAGGTGGTTTTCAAGGTCCAAAATTGTTTATTCAAGTTTTGTTTTGTGCTCCTAAGTATGTACCATATAGTTTGCATTGTTTGATTGATTCCGGTTGTCAGTTTAATCTAGCAAAGGGATCTTCCCTTCCTCCTTTCTATTGGGAAAAATGTAAAGACTATGGTTCAGCAATAGAAGGTACTCCCATTTCTCTCACTGGTAATGTAGAAGATTTCCCAATTAAGATTGATGATTGTTCTAGTTCCATTTCTTTGTACAAACTTGATCATTTGAAAGAAGACTGTGTTTTAGGTTATGAATTCCTTAAACGGATGAGTCATTTTTCTATAGACACGGCAAAGATGTTATTTTCCTGTACTATAAATTCAAAATCTGTTGTGTGTCTGTTAACCTTCAACCCTATATCTAAATGTAATTCTTATGTTGAGTCAGTCCCAGTCAAGTCCCCAAAGATTGGTGATCTGCATAAAATGGATCGTTGTATAGATTATGCAGATGCTCATAAAGAAAAAAATCTAGCCTCCATTACAGAGTAGTTGATAAATAATTGTTGCTCTGAAAGCCCAAATGCATTCTGGACTAGAGAAAAATATTTTGTCTCTTTGCCATATGACCCTCTACAACAAACAAAGCCCATGAAAGCCTCTGCCAGGCTTATGTCTCCTTCTGAAAGAGAGTTTTGAGCAAAGGATATTAAAGATCTTCTCAATAAAGGTCTAATTGAACCATGCAAGAGTCCCTGGTCATGTCGTGCTTTTGTTGTGAATAAGCACTCTGAACAAAAGAGAGGTAAGCCAAGACTAGTTAAAAATTATAAGCCTCTCAATGCAGTTTTGCAGAAAGTTCGTTATCCTCTTCTAGATAAAGCCAACCTATTGCAGATAATTGTAGGTTGTACAATCTTCAGTAAGTTCGATTTAAAATATGGATTTTATCAAATAGGGATCGATGCAAAAGATCGGTATAAAACTGCATTTGTGGTTTCCCATGGCCAATATCAGTGGAAAGTCCTTCCATTTGGCATTAATTATGCTCCTTCAGAGTTTCAGAAAAGAATGGAAGATATATTCAGAGACATTCCATGGTTGTTAGTCTTTATTGATGATATTTTGATTTGTTCTAAGAATCTGCAAGATCACTTACAACATCTTCAAAAATTTTATGATCTGGTATTCAAACATGGTTTAGTCTTATCTAATTCCAAAATGGAGATAGGTAAATCTGAAATGGATTTCCTTGGATTCAAGATCCAAAAAGATCAGGTTGTTTTGCAGAAACATGTTCTAAGCTCTTTTGAAGATTTTCCTGATCATATTTTGGATAAGACTCAATTGCAGAGATTCTTAGGTTGTTTGAATTATATTCGACCATTTTACAAAGGGCAAGCCTCAGACATTCATGTGCTGTAGCAAAGGTTGAAAAAGAGTACGCCCAAATGGTCTGATGAGATGTCTTTGGCTGTTAAGAATATCAAAGCCAAAGTCCATGATCTACCTGCTCTTTTCCTGCCACAAGGATCAATCAAGTTGATTATAGAAATAGATGCCTCTGCTACCACTTGGGGTGGTGTTTTACTTGAAGAATCTATGGAAAAGATAACATCTGTGGTTATGGCTCGTGTTCCTTCAAATCAGCCGAACTCAATTACCCCAGCAGCCATAAAGAAATCCTTGTTGTGAAGAAAACTATCCAACACTTCATTTTGTTTTTAAAACCAGTCAAGTTTGTAATCAGGACAGATTTAAATATTATGCCTGGTATCTTTAAAAATGAAAGTTTAATGGCTGAAAATAATAGTAGGATATTAAAATGATTTATATGGTTGTCTAACTTTGATTTTGAGATTGTATATAAACAAGGGTATCTCAATTGTCTCGCTGACATGTTAACTCATGAGACAGTGCAACAGTCTCAGCCAGCTGCATTAAATATGTTTTCGGCAGGTGCCTCAAGCTTGGACACAGACAAAGGTAAAGCTCCAGTTCAGCAGCTTCCATAGCCGCCAAGAAATGCCCTTTTCCTCAAGCCCTGGGATGATTCCATTCCAAAAAAAGACAGAAAGCAGTTGCTTGATTATGCCCAAAGGCATGAAGCTGAGAGATATCTTGATCTCACCCTTATCAAACAAATTCAATCAAGTACCCTAAAATTGCATATAATGGAACGATGGGAAAGGACTGCATTTAGAGGTTTTATGAGTGCTCATGAAAAGTTGAAACGTTGCAAAGAACTCTGGATCGACTGCAACGATGAAGAATGTGGTCCAGTGTGGTACATGGACATCGGCGAAGGTAACTTGACATGGACAAGTTACAACCTAATATTGCAATTCTACTGCGAAGAAATGTCAGTGGTTATCTGCAAAGATCCAGATAATATTAGGAATAAATCTTGGTCAGGATGGACTGAGATACTTTTGGATAAGTTCTGCCCAAGAGTAGATTGGACGAACATGCGTGCCAACTTCATTCTGCATCTGCAAGCAGATATGCAGGTGGCCGATCAAAATAATTTATGGTTTAATTTTCTTCTTAGGCATCAAGGTGGAAGATACACAAGACTCGAACACTGTGTGTTTGTGAACCAGAAGTATATCAAACGGGATTCCAATGGTAACCGTATTGATACCAAAATCTATTCAAGAACTCTGCCTCTGGATTTTCATGTTGAGTCTATGTTTGAAAGTGATTTCCTATGCGAAGCCAATCAAATTCTCTTTGGATCTGACGTTGAACGATGTTTTGGACCATGGCTTTATCCTCCTCCACCGCCAGAAGTTGATGCTCCTTACTTCGATGATTCACAAGATATTGATTCCATCATTGCTGCCCGTGAGCTTGAAGATTTCCTTGCAGATGAATATTTCGATTGTCCATGTGGTGGACAACCTGTTGGCCCTTCGGGAAATGAATCCTTATTTTGTGTTTGTCGCTCTAGAGATGATTGATGTACATGTTTTCATTATGTCATTTATTTAAAGCCGTGGTGGGCAGGTAATAATAGCATCCACTTTGTACTCTAAAGGTTGTCAAGATTCTGTCTCCCGCTAGTGTCAGTCTGGCCCCATTACTTTATGTTGTCGACCATTGCTTTAGTGTCATGTCCGGGTTCCCATATGGCATAGCCTCCAAGGGACGAGATAATGATGGTGTGGTCCCACCATCACAGCAGATTCCCTCCTTTACGACCTGTTAGTGCCAGTTTTGTGTTACCAGTTGACTGGCTAGTGTGCTATATAAGAGAGGTCTGAATCTCATTTCATTCATTTGGAGTTGAGTCTGCGAGCGTTCTAGTAGTTGGAGCTCTGCAAGTGTCTAGCAGTCTAGAGCCGAAGGTGTATGCTATGGGAATTGCCTTAGTGGTATAATATCGCATTAGAAGCCCAAGCTCATTCTGCAGTCTGTAATGTCTGTTAGTTAGGGTGTTAGTGGTTATATCTCAGTGCCCCCAGGACGTTCCAGTGGTACTGGTTCAAATTGCTAAATGAACCTGAGACGTTGTAGCTAGAAACACTTAGTTTTGTAGTGATGAGCTTCATTATCCGAAGCCGATCTGCGAGTCTGTAATGATGCTTCTGCATACTTCAATAAAATTCTCAAGCTTTAAAGAGGAATTGCTGTCATCAAAGTTTCAAAAGTCGATCTCTGGCGTGCTATCAGAGCTAGAACAAGCTATTTTCTAGTATAATCTTTACTATTTCTTATGTGTATGAATGAATGTTTCCTATATCTACTAAATTTGTTGTGAAATTCAGTTTTAAATTGTTGGCTATTACATTCTACAACTAAATCTTGTAGACGATGGAAATGACCATTGAGCGAATTGCAAGGCATAAGCGGGTGTAATTTGGCTTGTCCGAAGTCATAGAGGCAGTTGAGCTAAGGTAGGCATTGGGTAAGACCTCAGAGTTACCAGAAACCATTAGTAGTGAGTACTCATCATCATTTTAGTTATGGACCCTGCAATGGATTTAGTTGAGCTCACCCATATAGAATGTGAGTCTACAAATGACACTAAAGTTTCTATTACAGAGCGTAAATCATCTTTCAATCCTCCATCCACATTTGATTCTTCCTATATTCATATAGATGACACAAATCTTTCAGAAAATTGGCAGTTGCCTCAGATCTTGCCTAAAGAAGTCTATCATCTTCCTTGGTGGCATGTCACTGCAGCCACATAGATTAAGGTGTCAAGTATCGATGTTTCGTTTAGTGGTAAAGATGAACCTGTACATATCAATCTTCTTGATAAGTGTCAGATAGATTGGGCTAAGGCTCAAAAGTCTAAATATGTGCACCTTGGTGCTGTAAAGCTTGGTTTAGGTCCATTAGTCAGACCTCGTCTTCAAGTCTCTAGTATGTGTGTAGTAGTTGATACACGTCATAGGAATTTTGTTGATGTTGTTATTGGTGGTTTTACTGCTCCGCTTCATGATGGCCCAGCCTTTGGAACAATATATCCGAAGTTTTATGTCAATCTTGATGATACATATATTTATGATCTTCTCAAAGCCTATGTCTTACCTAAAGAGTTTAATATGGATACTGGATCCCATATTATCAAGTTAAAAGGTGGTGTTGTAGTTCGTTTTGGTAATGATACTCTCCCAGCTCTCAGATCTGTTGTGCATCAGAGTTCAACGCATCACAGCGTGGTGGAAAGAGATAAATCTAAACATGCCACACCCATAACCTTTGATTGGACAGGAATTAAATATCCAAAGCAATGGGAAATTAGATATTCTGAATTGAGAAAAAATGATAGAATAGCTTATGCATATAATGCTAAGCCTTTGCTGTTTGATGAAGCTACCAGTTCATTCAGAGTCCCCGATGAGCAGTCGACCCGTAGAATTCAGCCTCCTCTTATTAGGTCTGTTTCTACTGCATCCTATGAGAATGCTAGGCGTCAAGCCATTTCTAATTCTGTAAATTCTTCTGATCCTTCCCCTTCTAAACCTTCATTCTCCGGTCTTTCTGATTTTGAACACCATCGCCAACATGCTGACTATCAAGCACGTAAGAAAATAATATAACGTCTCCAACACAAAAATAAACTAAAGGATTATCCTTCCTTGGGAATGTTTTCCCTTCCCAGAAGTGGAACTGGTATATAAGTTGTCCAAGGCGGAAATAGGTCTTTTCTCCCTGGTAGAAATCTCCCTGAAACACCTTTCCGACAATTCTCCCGAGATGGCCAAACTAAAAGAGAAATTTTTTCGAGCAAATCCTCTGCTCATTATCAGCAGGTCTCAGATGAGATCAAACTTGCAAATTGGGGAAACTTGCAACAAATTCATTCTACTAGAAATGTTGATGATATGGCTCAAGATATTCTGATCTTGAAATCTCAAATAGCAGAACAAAGACAACAAATAAATGATGTGGAAACTAAAATTGGCCTACCGAATCATCTCTTGCATGATTCAATAGAGATTAAGATAGCTATAAATGAAGCTTCAGCAAAGCTTGAAAGAAGGCTAAGTGTCCTAGAAGATATTTGTCAGAAAACAGATAATCTAAAGAAAAAGTCTTATGTGGTTCCAGACAATGTAATTGCCCTAGCAACAAAAGGACATAAACCCCAGCATCATAAGAGCTAGTCCTTAAGTAAGTTTTCTATTAAGAAACTGAAAAGCCAGTTTGGGACTTTGGAGAGAGTGATGCTGAGAAAGCTAAAGTAGAAGAATGGATCTGTGAATTTAAAAAGTTCAAACCAGTCTTAGATCCTAAGCACATGGTTAGTCTTAATGCACTGGAAATTGGTTTTCACAATCGATATGTTGAATCTTCAAATCGAGGATAGCCTCCCCGGCATCCTACCTTTGATACACATATGCCTGATGTCAATGCATCAGTTGCTACTATCCCGAGAATCCATTATGGCATAAACTCCATGAATAATCTTCTGTCTCAAATGCCTGAGCAACCAGTGTTGAACATCCAGTGTCAAACAAGAGAAGATATAAAAAAGGCCATACAGTGGCTAGGTCAATGGATTCTATACAAAAAACAACAGGACAATAACCTCACAATGCAACAATTGGGAACTCAGCTAGTTGTAGGTCTGTCTAGTCTTGCATATGATTGGTGGCGATGGTTGCCACAAGAATCTCGCAATGAAATGCTTGTTGCATATGATGCAGATGATCAGATTCTAAAATCCCTAGGTAGAGAGTTCTATGGTCCTGAAGATGGTGAAGATTATAACCATCTTGCTTCACTTTTTATGCAGCCAGATTGTGTGATTTAAGTAAAAGTGAAGAGTATTTCTGTTATATGCAAAAATTGTTGATTTCCTCTGGTAAATCTAGAAATCCAGCTTATTTGAAGCATTACCTTAGAAGCTTTCCAGGATATGTTCCTGATGCACTTGAGAAAGCTCTAAAAGACAAAAAGATAGAGCTTAGAAGTTTATCACTAGCCCAGTTGCATGCGCATATTCTTGAAACATGGCAAGAGAATTGTTTAGAGCGCAGGGTTAGTAAAGATTTTAAGAGACACCAAAAGATGTGTTCTGCTTCTTTCTGCAAAGATGTTGTAGGAATGCCCGATTGGGGTTGTGGTGCTCATAATTGTGGACATTTGAAAGAATCCTGTAATTCTCACAAGAAAAAGAAGAAAGGATTTTATTCCTCTAGCCCAAGGTATCATCCTGATAAGCCTTATAAACATAAGTCAAAACATGGTTATAAATCCGATAAAAAGCATAAGTCGCAGTTCAAAAATCGCAGGTTTGTTAAAAGAAGAACTGAGAAAGGAAAGAGGGATGTTTGTTTCATATGTGTGAAACCTGGTCATTGGGCAGGTAAATGTCCAGAAAGAAAGTCTTGTCCAAGGATTGCAGCCTTGTGTTCCAGCCTAGATCCGCACTAATGGGATCTATTTGAAGTCTATGTTGATTCTCCTCTTCCTTCAGAAGAATTTATTTTTTTGGATGAGTCTGATTCTGATAGTGACTCTGAGTATTATGATTCTGCTTCTTTAGCGAAATTTTCCCCTGTCTATGATAGTGATTCTTCCTCCAGTGCTAGCTCAGATACCCAGGAAGCAAATTTAGGGGGGTGTACGCTGCCTGAGTTTGATTTTTCCCTGAATATGTTTTCAGTTAATCCAGTTTATTCCATTGAAAAATAGTTAGCTTAAATTGATTTACAGTTAACAACAGTTCCTGTCTATCAGTATATCCAAAGACAAGATCTCAGAGCAGAAAAGGCAAGATTATTAAGTCTTTTGGAAAAACACAAAGATGTCAAGGGTAAAGGAAAGATAAGCTCTCCTCAAATGGTTACAAACTATAATCCTGCTGAGCTCTATAGAGATTACCCTGATGACCATGATGACAGATAGAACCATAGAAGGGATAGAGAAAAACTCTTGAGGCTACAGATCAAAGATAAGCAAAAAGAATTGAAAAAGCTTGTCAGAGAAATTGAAGAATTGAAAGACATGGTGAAAGTCTTGGTTGCAGAAAAAGACCAATCCTCTAATGATGACCTATCTAAACATTTAGAGAAAGATTTGTCAAACCTTGAGAGAAAGGAAGACTCTCCTCCGTCTACTCCTCCTCATTCACCCAGTTCTCCTCAGTCTCAAGTCCCTAGCCTTTTAGGTGGTTTTCAAGGTCCAAAATTGTTTATTCAAGTTTTGTTTAGTGCTCCTGAGTATGTACCATATAGTTTGCATTGTTTGATTGATTCCGGATGTCATTTCAATCTAGCAAAGGGATCTGCCCTTCCTCCTTTCTATTGGGAAAAATGTAAAGACTATGGTTCAACAATAGAAGGTACTCCTATTTCTCTTGCTGGTAAAGTAGAAGATTTCACAATTAAGATTGTTGATTGTTCTAGTTCCATTTCTTTGTACAGACTTGATAGTTTGAAAGAAGACTATGTTTTAGGTTTTGAATTCCTTAAACGGATGAGTCCTTTTTCTATAGACACAGCAAAGATGTTATTTGCCTCTACTATAAATTCAAAATCTATTGTGTATGTTAACCTTCAACCCTGTATATAAATGTAAGTCTTCTGTTGAGTCAGTCCCAGTCAAGTCCCCAAAGATTGGTGATCTGCATAAAATGGATCGTTGTATAGCTTATGCAGATGCTCATAAAGAAAAAACTATAGCCTCCATTACAGAGCAGTTGATAAAAAATTGTTGCTCTGAAAGCCCAAATGCATTCTGGACTAGAGAGAAATATTTTGTCTCTTTGCCATATGACCCTCTACAACAAATAAAGCCCATGAAAGCCTCTGCCAGGCTTATGTCTCCTTCTGAAAGAGATTTTTGTGCAAAGGATATTAAAGATCTTCTCAATAAAGGTCTAACTGAACCATCCAAGAGTCCCTGGTCACGTCGTGCTTTTGTTGTGAATAAGCACTCTGAACAAAAGAGAGGTAAGCTGAGACTAGTTGTAAATTATAAGCCTCTCAATGCAGTTTTGCAGAAAGTTCGTTATCCTCTTCCAGATAAAGCCAGCCTGTTGCAGAGAATTGCAGGTTGTACAATCTTCAATAAGTTCGATTTAAAATATGGATTTTATCAAATAGGGATCGATGCAAAAGATCGGTATAAAACTGCATTTGTGGTTCCCCATGGCCAATATCAGTGGAATGTCCTTCCATTTGGCATTAATAATGCTCCTTCAGAGTTTTAGAAAAGAATGGAAGATATGTTCAAAGACACTTAATGGTTGTTAGTCTTTATTGATGATATTTTGATTTGTTCTAAGAATCTGCAAGATCACTTAACACATCTTCAGAAGTTTTATGATCTAGTATTCAAACATGGTTTAGTCTTATCTGAGTCCAAAATGGAGATAGGTAAATCTGAAATGAATTTCCTTGGATTCAAGATCCAGAAAGGTCGGGTTGTTTTGCAGAAACATGTTTTAATCTCTTTTGAACATTTTCCTGATCATATTTTGGATAAGACTCAATTGCAGAGATTCTTAGGTTGTTTGAATTATATTCAACCATTTTACAGAGGGCAAGCCTCAGGCATTCATGTGCTGCAGCAAAGGTTGAAAAAGAATCCGCCCAAATGGTCTGATGAGATGTCTTTGGATATTAAGAAGTTCAAAGCCAAAGTCCATGATTTTCCTGCTCTTTTCCTGCCACAAGGATCAGGCAAGTTGATTATAGAAACGGATGCCTATGATACCACTTGGGGTGGTGTGTTACTTGAAGAAATCTTTGGAAAAGAGAACATCTGTGGTTATGGCTCGAGTTCCTTCAAATCAGCTGAACTCAATTACCCTAGCAGCCATAAAGAAATCCTTGCTGTGAAGAAAACTATCCAACACTTCATTTTGTTTCTAAAACCAGTCAAGTTTGTAATCAGGACAGATTTAAAGATTATGCCTGGTATCTTTAAAAATGAAAGTTTAATGGCTGAAAATAGCAGTAGGATATTAAAATGATTTATATGGTTGTCTAATTTTGATTTTGAGATTGTATATAAACCAGGGTATCTCAATTGTCTTGCTGACATGTTAACTCGTGAGACAGTGCAGCAGTCTCAGCCGGCTGCATTAAATATGTTTTTGACAGGTGCCTCAAGCTCATACAAGGACAAAGGTAAAGCTCCAGTTCAGTAGCTTCCACAGCCGCCAAGAAATGCCATTTTCCTCAAGCCCTGGGATGATTCCATTCCAAAAAAAGACAGAAAGCAGTTGCTTGATTATGCCCAAAGGCATGAAGCTGAGAGATATCTTGATGTCACCCTTATCAAGCAAATTCAATCGAGTCCCCTAAAATTGCATATAATGGAACGATTGGAAAGGACTGCATTTAGAGGTTTCAGGAGTGCTCGTGAAAAGCTGAAACGTTGCAAAGAACTCTGGATCGACTGCAATGATGAAGAAGGTGGTCCAGTGTGGTACGTGGACATCGGCAAAGGTGACTTGACATGGACAAGTTACAACATGATATTGCAGTTCTACCGCGAAGAAAGGTTAGTGGTTATCTGCGGAGATCCAGATAATCTTAGGAATAAATCTTGGTCAGGATGGACCGAGATACTTTTGGATAAGTTCTTCCCAAGAGTAGATTGGACGAACAGGCATGCCAACTTCATTCTGCATCTACAAGCAGATATGCAGGTGGCCGATCAAAATAATTTATGGTTTAAGTTTCTTCTCAGGCATCAAGGTGGAAGATACACAAGACTCGAACACTGTGTGTTTGTGAACCAGAAGTATATCAAACGGGATTCCAATGGTAACCGTATCGATACCAAACTCTATTCAAGAACTCTACCTATGGATTTTCGTGTTGAGTCTATGTTTGAAAGTGATTTCCTGTGCAAAGCCAATCAGATTCTCTTTGGATCTAATGTTGAACGGTGTTTTGGACCATGGCTTTATCCTCCTCCACCGCCAGAAGTTGATGCTCCTTACTTCGATGATTCACAAGATATTGATTCCATCATTGTTGCCCGTGAGCTTGAATATTTCCTTGTAGATGAATATTCTGATTGTCCGTGTGGTGGACAACCTGTTGGCCCTCCGGGAAATGAATCCTTATTTTGTGTTTGTCGCTCTGGAGATGATTGATGTACATATTTTCTTTATGTCATTTATTGAAATACGTGGTGGGCCGGTAATAATAGCATCCACTTTGTACTCTAAAGGTTGTTGGGATTCTGTCTCCCGCTAGTGTCAGTCTGGCCCCATTACTTTATGCTGTCGGCCTTTGCTTTAGTGTCATGTCTGGGTCCCCATATGGCGTAGCCTCCAAGGGACGAGATAATGATGGTGTGGTCCAACCATCACCCCGGATTCCCTCCTTTACAACCTATTAGTTTCGGTTTTGTGTTACCGGTTGACTGGCTAGTGTGCTATATAAGAGAGGTCTGACTCTCATTTCATTCATTCGGAGTTGAGTCTGTGAGCGTTCCAGTAGTTGGAGCTCTGCAAGTGTCTAGGAGTCTAGAGCCGAAGTTGCATGCGCTGCGAATTTCTGTAGTGGTATAATATCGCATTAGAATCCCAAGCTCGTTCTGCAGTCTGTAATGTATGTCTATTAGGGTGTTAGTGGCTATATCTCAGTGCCTCCAGGAAGCCTTTAGGACGTTCCAGTGGTACTGGTTCGAATTGCTAAATGAGCCTGAGACGTTGTAGCTAGACACACTTAGTTTTGCAGTGATGAGCTTCGTCCTCCAAAGCCGATTTGCGAGTCTATAATGAAGCTTCTGCATACTTCAATAAAATTTTGATGCTTTAAAGAGGAATTGCTGTCATCAAAGTTTCAAAAAGTCGATCTCTGGCGTGCTATCAGAGCCAGAACAAGCTATTTTCTGGTATAATCTTTACTATTTCTTATGTGTATGAATGAATGTTTCCTATATCTACTAAATCTGTTGTGAAATTCAGTTTTATATTGTTGGCTATTACATTCTACAACTAAATCCTGTAGACGGTGGAAATGACCGTTGAGCGAATTGCAAGGCATAAGAGGGTGTAAGTTGGGTTGTCCGAAATCATAGAGGTAGTTGAGCCAAGGTAGGCATTGGGTAAGTCCTCAGAGTTACCAGAAACCATCAGTAGTGAGCACTCATCCTCATTTTAGTTATGGACCCTGCAATGGATTCAATTGAGCTCACCTATATAGAATGTGAGTCTGCAAATGACACTGAAGTTTCTATTACATAGCGTAAATCATCTTTCAATCCTCCGTCCACATATGATTCTTCCTATATTCATATAGATGACACAAATCCTTCAAAAAATTGGCAGTTGCCTCAGATATTTCCTAAAGAAGTCTATCGTCTTCCTTGGTGGAATGTCACTGCAACCACACAGATTAAGGTGTCAAGTATTGATGTTTCGTTTAGTGGTAAAGATGAACCTATACATATCAATCTTCTTGATAAGTGTCAGATAGATTGGGTTAAGGCTCAAAAGTTTAAATATGTGCACCTCGGTGCTGTAAAGCTTGCTTTAGGTCCATTACTGAGACCTCGTCTTCAAGTCTCTAGTATGTTTGTAGTAGTTGACACATGTCATAGGAATTTCGCTGATGCAGTTATCGGTGGTTTTACTGCTCCGCTTCATGATGGCCCAGCCTTTGGAACAATATATCTGAAGTTTTTTGTGAGTCTTGATGATCCATATATTTATGGTCTTCTCAAAGCCTATGTCTTACCTAAAGGATTTAATATGGATACTGGATCCCATATTATCCAGTTAAAAGGTGGTGTTGTAGTTCGTTTTGGTAACGATACTCTCCCAGCTCTCAGATCTGTTGTCAAACATTAAGGTAGAATGGTATGTATTCAATAAGGTTTTTAAAGTTGAAAAGAATTTTAAATTATATATTATATACATATTTTTATTTTAGTTGAATAGTACGTATTTTTACATAAGGTTTTAAAACTTTATCAATATATTGCATATTATTATAAATTATACATTATCATTATATTGTAAATTTATCTATATATATTATAATTTATTTAAATAAAGTTTTAAAAGTATATATTATATAATGTAAATTATTTATATGATTTTGAATAGAAATTTTAATTTTTTTAGTATTAATAATTTATTATTTAAAGATATATCTTATATATCAAAAAGTAATTTTATAGTTTTGATTGTGAATAAAGCTTTCATTTTTTTTGTATTGGTAATTTATTTATTTTATATTGAAACATAAAGAGTATCTTTTTTTCTAAGTACTTTAAGGTACTTCAGTACATTTATATTATATTCAAAAGTAATCTAAGAGTACTATTTTCATTATGAGTACTTTACTTACAACATTGATATGGTTAACTATGGGTTTTCATTCACTATTTAGAATTTGACAAATAAGCATTTTTAACTCAACCAATGCCACCTCAACTATTATAGATGATGTCATTATCTAGAATGTGATTGGTTCTTTAAAAGTTGATTTTTATAGCACATTTCTTGTTTTGAGGCCCATTTTTTACCTCAAAATTCCCCTAATGCATGGATTATAGTCATTAAGTCAATATTATTAATGGGTTGAAGTCAACCTTATATTAAAGTCAACATTGAATTGAAGTCAACCTTGGATTGAATTGAATTCAAACTTGGATTGAAGTCAATTTTTAAGTCAACCTTAGATTGAAGAGAACATTGAAGTCAACCTTTGATTAAAGGTAACCTTGGATTGAAGTCAACCTTAGATTGAAGTAAGCCTTAGATTATAGTCATCCTTGGATTGAAGTCAACCTTAAATTGAAGTAAACATTGGAGTGTAGTCAACCTTGAATTGATGTCAACCTTGGATTGAAGTTAACCTTGAATTGACGTCAACCTTGAATTGAAGTGCACCTTGAAGTCAACCTTGGATTGAAGTCAAATTTGAATTGAAGTCAATCTTGGATTGAATTCAACCTTAAGTTGAATTCAACATTGGATTAAAGTCAACCTTTAAGTGAACTTAGATTAAAGGAACCCATGGATTGAATTCAACCTTGGATTGAAGCCAACATTTGATTGAAGTGAAACTTGGATTGAAGTCAACCTCGGCTTAGAGTTAACCTTAGTGAACTCAACATTGCTTAAAAGGAAGCTATGGATTGTAATCAACATTGGATTGAATTCAACCTTACATTGAAACCAACTACGAATTGAAGTCAACCATGGATTGAAGTCAACCTTGGATTGAAGTAAACCTTAGATTGTAGTAAACCTTGGATTGAAGTCAACCTTGAATTGACGTCGACCTTGGATTGAAGTACACCTTGAAGTCGACCTTGGATTGAATTCGACATTAAATTGAAGTAAACCTTGGATTGTATTCTACCATGGAATGAAGTCAACCTCGGCTTAGAGTTAACCTTGGTGAAGTCAAGCTTTTTTAAAAGGAAACTATGGATTGTAATCAACCTTGGATTGAAGTCAACCTTACATTGAATCTAACCATGGATTGAATTCAACCTTGGATTGAAGTCAACTATGAATTGAATAAAACCATAGATTGAAGTCACCTTACCTAAAATTCAACTATGGATTCAAGTCAACTTTGGATTGAAGTCAACTATGGATTGAAGTAAACCTTGATTCAAAGTCAACTATGGATTGAAGTCAACATTTTTTCAAATTTAACTATGGATTAAATTCAACCATGTTTTAAAGTCAACCTTAGATTGTAGCCAACCTTTAATTGAGTTCGATCTTGATTAAAAATCAATTATGGATTGAACTCAACCTTAGATTGAATTCAACCTTGGTCTAATAGCCGTATCAAAAAATATCGGTGCTACTCCATTGGTTCTACCTAGAGTTATGGATATAAGATATGAAATACATCCCATTCCTTTTTTTTATATATAAAACAAATAGAATGGCGACAATATATCCGGTTCTATAAAATGAGTTCGGAGTATTACATAATTTATAAAAAAAATGGTGAATATATATATGTTATACTTGCGTAGACTTGTTGATAAAGTTACAAATAGTTTTATGTAAGTAATTGTTGCCTAGAGTTTGGGTGTTATTAAAACCATGGTAAAGAACATATGTATATACGACGACACTTTAGAATGTAGATTGTGTGAGGTGAAAAAAATGGTCATAAAATTTGGATGGAATTCTCATGGAGTACATTTTATATCTAAAGAAATATAAAAATGTTGGTTTATATATATATATATGATTTTTGTATAGAGTCAAAATAATAAATGTTGATTTCACATAAATTGTTTATATAATAAAAGTTAGTTCTGTGTTAGTTATACAAATTATTTGTAGTTTTTAGTTTTTGGATAATTTAATAAAGAGAAATATAAATTATCATTATCTTATCTATAAAAATATTATAAAAATATTAAAATAATGATTTTAATATTTTAGAAATGTTACAATATATATTATTTGTAATATTTATTTAGTGTAAATTTGTAATGTAAGAGTATTAAAATTGCTATGAGCAGCAATGGTCTCTATAAAGTAAACATTTATAGTAATGTTTTTTAAAGTTAAATAATTATTTAATAAAAAATTATATATTATGAAAAAATATATTTTATAAAGTACAATTAAAAAATATAATAAAAAATATATTATGATGGAAATAATTATTCAATAAAAAAATATATAATAGATCAAATAAAAAATATATTATGATGGAAATAATTACTTAATAAACAATTATATATTTCAACAATTAAAAAAATATATATATATATATAAAATTAAAATATATATATATATATATATATAATTAAAATATATATATATAAAATAAAAAATATATTATGATGAAATAATTATTTAATAAATTTTTATAAAATTTATATATTAAGAAAAAGTATATCTCTAAAACCACAATAAAAGTTTCATGAAATAATTATGCAATAAAGTTTAAATAGTTAATAATATGATAAATAAAATAAAATAAAAATATGTTATAATGGAAATAATTATTTAATAAAAATTTATAAACATTATATATTAATAAAAAGTATACTTGGAAAATGACAATAAATAAATAAAATAAAAGATATATTATAATGGAAACATAATTATTTAATAAAAATTGCAAGAAATATTTATGCAATAAAAGTTTAATTAGTTATAATTAATTTAAATATCATTATGGATACAATAAAGAAAATTATATATATTTTATAATAAATAAAATAAAAGTATATTATGATTGAAATAATTATTAAACTATTTAAACATAATGTGATATAAAACTTGATCTCATTAGAACTTTTATTTCGAAAAAATGAAAGTTCTAATCCATTCATCAAAATAAAAGTTTAATTGGTTAATAATATATAAACTAATAATAATAAGAAATCCAATTTTATAATTAATTTAAATATCATTATAGATACAATAAAGAAAAGTATATATATTTTATAATAAATATCAAGAAATATTATATCATATGGTTTCTCAAACAAGAATATTAACAAATACCATGTAAGCATTTATTCATTGCTCCAATATTGTTGAACTAATGAAAAGGTGAAGTTTTATTGATAGTGAAATATAATTAGTAAAATTTAAGCATTTTAAAATATCATGCTTGCTAAAATAAACATTTATATTTTACTTTCTCTATTGCATTTCTTACAAATACACCATCACAGGAAACATTAGAAGAATGAAATATTCTTGACTTCTTCTCTTCCTTTTCAGTAGTGTTACAATGTGAAATTTGACATTCATTAAGGTTTGTGTCGCATTGTGATGCTTATCAAGACTTATGTTGCTTTGTGGCAATCATCAAGGGTTATGTCGCATTGCGACAATGCCCAAGATGTGAAATTTGACGTTCATCAAAGTTTATGTTGCATTGTGGTGTTTATCAAGGGTTACATTGCATTGTGGCATTCATCAAGGGTTATGTCGCATTGCGACAATGCTCAATATGTGACACATATGGTGACACAACCCAAGATGTGACATATTCACAATGTGAAATTTGACGTTCATTAAGGTTTGTGTCGCATTGTGATGCTTATCAAGGCTTATGTTGCATTGTGGCATTCATCAAGGATTAGATGCAACATATTCACAATGTGAAATTTGACGTTCATCAAGGTTTATGTCGCATTGTAATGTTTATCAAGGGTTGCGTTGCATTGTGGCATTCATCAAGGGTTATGTCGCATTGCAACAATGCCCATGATGTGAAATTTGGCGTTCATCAAGGTTTATGTCGCAATGTGATGTTTATCAAGGGCTATGTTGCATTGTGGCCTTAATCAGGGTTAGATGCAACATATTCACAATGTGAAATTTGACATTCATCAAGGTTTATGTCGCATTGTGATGTTTATCAAGGGTTACGTTGCATTATGGAGTTCATCGAGGGTTATGTCACATTGCGACAATGCCCAAGATGTGAAATTTGACATTCATTAAGTTTTATCTCGCATTGTGGTGTTTATCAAGGGTTACATTGCATTGTGGCATTCATCAAGGGTTATGTCGCATTGCGACAATGCTCAATATGTGACACATATGGAGACACAACCCAAGATGCGACATATTCACCATGTGAAATTTGACGTTTATTAAGGTTTGTGTCGCAGTGTGATGCTTATCAAGGCTTATGTTGCATTGTGGCATTCATCAAGGGTTATGTCGCATTGCAACAATTCCCAAGATGTGAAATTTGATGCTCATCAAGGTTTGTGTCGCATTGCGATGTTTATCTAGGGCTATGTTGCATTGTGGTGTTCATCAAGGGTTATATCGCATCGTGACAATGCTCAATATGTGACACATATGGCGACACAACCCAAGATGCGACATATTCACAATGTGAAATTTGACGTTCATTAAGGTTTGTGTCACATTATGATGCTTATCAAGCCTTATGTTTCATTGTGGTGTTCAACAAGGGTTATGTCGCATTGCGACAATGCCTACGATGTGAAATTTGACATTAATCAAGGATTATGTCGCATTGTGGTGTTTATCAAGAGTTACGTTGCATTGTGGCATTCATCAAGGGTTATGTTGCATTGCGACAATGCCCAATATGTGACACATATTCTGACACAACCCAAAATGTGACATATTCACAATGTGAAATTTGACGTTCATTAAGGTTTGCATTATGGCGTTCATCAAGAGTTATGTCACATTGCGACAATGCCCAAGATATGAAATTTGACGTTCATCAAATTTTATGTCACATTGTGATGTTTATCAAGGCTTATGTTGCATTGTGGAATTTATCAAGGGTTAGATGTGACATATTCACAATGTGAAATTTGACATTCATCAAGGTTTATGTCGCATTGTGATGTTTATCAAGGGTTACATTGCATTGTGGCATTCATCAAGGGTTATGTCGCATTGCGATAATGCCCATGATGTGAAATTTGACGTTCATCAAGGTTTATGTTGCATTGTGATGTTTATAAAGGGTTATGATGCATTGTGGCATTCATCAAGGGTTAGATGTGACATATTCACAATGTGAAATTTGACGTTCATCAAGGTTTATGTTGCATTGTGATGTTTATCAAGGGAAGCGAATTGGGCCTTTTTTCAAAAAATAAATTCGCTAATTGGTCATTTTTAGTCTCTAATATTGCCTAGATTGACATAAAATATGTTTTTTTATCATATTATTTGCTAAAATTTACAAGTTTCAGTAGTAAATTATATGTTTCATATTTAATATTCGCCTACCAATCTATATTTATATTTTTTTCAATCCAAAATAATCGCCTAGAATACTATACTTAAGTATACTTTTATAATCCTTAAAAAATACCCTGATCAAGGGTCACGTTGCATTGTGGCGTTCATCAAGGGTTATGTCACATTGCGACAATGCCCAATATGTGACAGATATGCCAACACAACCCAAGATGCGATATATTCAAAATGTGAAATTTGACATTCATTAAGGTTTGTGTCACATTGTGATGTTTATCAAGGGTTATGTTGCATTGTGGCATTTATCAAGGGTTAGTGTCACATTGTGATGTTTATTCAATATTTATGTTGCATTGTGGCGTTCACCAAGGGTTATGTCGCATTGCAACAATGCCCAAGATGTGAAATTTGATGCTCATCAAGGTTAATGTCACATTGTGATGTTTATCAAGGGTTATGTTGCATTGTGGCATTCATCAAGGGTTAGATGCGACATATTCACAATGTGAAATTTGACGTTCATCAAGGTTTATGTCGCATTGTGAGCGTGTCCAACCAACGAGTGAAGGGATGTCCAAATGAAGCTTCTTGAATGTGCCATTAACACCGAGAGAAGGAAGGAATCCAGGAGGGTTAATGCATGTAATGCATGATGCCACCTTGTGGGCTCCCATGTCGAGGAACCTCCAACTCATGCTGCCCAATTGTCGTGGTGGCACCCACATCCGGAGATATTTAATTAATTATTGAATTACAATTAATTAAGTAATTATTATATTTTAATTATTGAATTAGAATTAATTAAATAATTATTATATTAATTTTATTTTATAATATATTATTATATTATAAATAATTAAATTATTTTATTTAATTAAAAATTATTATAAAAAACATTATTAAAACATGTCAAATATATCATAATGTTAATAAATATCTCCAAAATATATCAGAATATTACACATATCTCCAATATTAATAAATTGATAATGTTAATTAATTATAATATAATAATTAATTATTTAAATAACAGATAATTATTTAATATATTATTAATTATTTAATTGTTTAATATTAATATTAACTAAATAATAATATTAATTAATATTATCATTCTCTAAATTATTTTGTTTAATTACTTATTATAAAATAATAGTAGTGTTTAATTAATAATATTGTTTAAATAAATAATATTGTTAATCAAACAATTAAAACATGGATTTCATTAAAATCATTAAAAATATTAATCTATTACTATTTTTAATTACATAATCATTAATTAATTCATATTATTATTAACTAAATGAATTAAATTATTTTTATAATTATTATGTTTAATTAATTATTATAAAATAATAATATTATTTAATTAAACAATATTATTTATCAAACAATTAAATTATGTATTTCATTAAAATTATTAAACAATATTATTCTATTAATATTTCGGAGATATGTGTATGCGCACACTATTACTAGCAACAATAACATTAATAATATTAATGTGTCCAAATAGGACGATATAAATGGGGCACATACTTTTCATATTAATGTTTTTTCCTATGTGTCTCCCATTTACGTCTATCCGCGCGTATTCAGACACATTAATATTATTAATGTTGTTGTTGCTAGTGTTTAGCCTTTGTTTATCTCCACAAAACATTGTGGTTGGTTGTTCACGTGTCACCATCTCCACCTTTGTTTATCTCCACAAAACATTGTGGTTGGTTGTTCACCTGTCACCATCTCCACAAAACTAAGTGGTGAATCGTTCACTTGTCACTTTACTTGTTCACCGTTCAACCATTTTTAAATATGTGGTCATGGTTGATATACACCGATCATAGTATAATTATAATTCATATTTATATGATCTAACCAAATATAAAATTGTTTAATTATTATTATTTTTTGAGGTTTTAATATCAATTTAATATTTGAGTTTGATTGCGGTTGATTGTTCACGTGTCACTTTACTTGTTCACCGGTCAATTATTTTTTTAAATATGTGGCCATAGTTGATATACAACGATCATATAATTATAATTCATATTTATATGATCTAACCAAATATAAAATTGTTTAATTATTTTTTTTGAGGTTTTAGATATCAATTTAATATTTGAGTTTGATTGTGAATTTAAAATTAAAATATTATATTATCATTATAAATATTATAATATATAATATTGTAATAAAATTAATATGAAATAGTATAAATATCTGATGATGTTAAATTTAGATTAACCATTACAATCCAATTCCTTCTGCGATAATAATGTTAAATTCAAACTAATCATAGCAATCTAATTGCCATGCCATTTTTTAAGAAGAATAAATTCGTGATTAATGTTAAATTCAGTAAAATATATATTATTATATGGTCAAACAAACACCATACTTCATAACTTGATAATTTAATATGAAACCTCATGATTTTGTGAAAACAATTTGTGACGAAGTTCGGCATTCCCGGTACAGTTGCCAAATTTAGCGCCGGACGTCATTCAAGAACGGCACTAAACTGTTCTGGAGTGATTGCAAAACGTGCAAGTTGAAACAAATTGAAAAGCACCCGCACCAGATTCTATCTGTGGAATCAATATTTTAAATCTGTGGGAAAATAAAAGAGAAATTAACATTAGGTACATTAGGTCAGATTTCTTTGTGCTGATCTGGGATTGTGTTAACTTTAAAGAAATCTGTTATTTCCTGATTAAATGAATCTAGGATGCTGATAAAGTTGGATGTAGATTGAATTTTCATTCCACAATTTTGAGTTCCTAATTATCTAATTATGAAAGTCGGATACAGATTGAATTTCATTCAACAATCAGTTGAGCTCCTAATTATGAAGTCAGCAATGCAGTCATGGTTTGACCGTTATGGAATTATACTTTGAAGTTTGGACATTGCAGTAAGCTAGATGAATTTCAAGTCAACTATGGCTCCTCGAGTTTCAAATTCGTTTAACTCAGCTCCTTTTCACTCATAAGTTAGATAAATTTCATTTTCTAAATATTTTTGTCAAAATAAATTTCATTTTTTAAATCATTTTTGTCAAAATCTCAAGTTTGAACGTTGAAATTGCAATAAGCCATAGGAATTTTATTTTCTGTGTCATTTTTGTCAAAATCGGGGAACAACACAATTTTTGCTGAAATTATAATTTTCATTATTCAAATTGTAATTTTGATTGTAAAAATGGTTACCCTAGGTTTAAATTATACAATTTCAACAACTTAAAACTATAATTTCAAGAATTTCAACTAAATTTTAGCTTGAAAAATAGCTAGAAATACAAATTAAAATTAAAATTGATTTAAAACGCCTTGAATACAAAAAAACACTCCATTAGTTTTACATATTTTAATCTCCAGGTCCCTCAAAATGCAACAAAAACCTAACCAGTGGTTAATATCCACTCATGGCCAAACGGCTCAATCCTCAGCCTAGTTGTAATCAACCAAACTCCAATCTATCTTTGCATGCTTCCTGCATAACATATCTTCCTCTCATGTGCTGGAACATTCTCACTTTTATTGCAGCTGGAGCCCACTTGAAAACCCAGGTGAAATCAACTTGCACGCCGGAGTTGAATCTTGCCATTCTTGAGCCCAGTGGTCTGAATCATGATATTGCCGATTCCCATTATAAATTATCCATTATTCATGATAGCAATGCAGAATTATTCTTCCAGGATCTCAACATGGGATACCGTATGCTGGCTGCTCAAAAATGGCTTAGCTTTGTTGGAGCGACATGGATAATGGCTATTAGTGAAACCAATTTCGATTTTTCAAATTACTCCACTGATTTAAAGACAGTTTTGGACATAAATGAGTTCCAACTAAATAATCTTGGAGTAGCATCAGATGTCGGGAGGGTTATAGGTTGGCTGTCTGGTTTTGCGTTCAGGCTTTTGCCAACCTGGGCTGCTCTCACAGTTGGTGTATTGGTGGGCTTTTTTGGCTATGGTACACAATGGTTGGTAGTGAGTAAAATTATTGATCCCCTGCCCTATTTTGTGGTAATTATCTATCGTTTTTCCTTTAATCCTAGATCTAGATCAGAAGGATCATATATTCAGATCATATATTCATTTTGGCTGATCATTTGTACATATCATGCAGATGTATATGCTGTCAATCTTGGGGGGATATAGCATTTGCTGGATGAATGCGTTTTGTATCAGGGTGGTGCTCTTTAATTTTCCGGCCTTTAGAGGAATTGCTATAGGTTTGAGCATGAGCTATATGGGACTCGGCACGGTGATCTTTAGCAATCTCTTGTATCTTATAAATTCAGAGGATGCTTCATTATGTTTGCTCTTGAATGCTCTAGTTCCTGGTTTATTTTGTGCAATTGGAGCACCTTTGATTCATGTTCCACAGCCACATACTGTTACAACAGACGAAAACGACCAGAAAAATATGTACATATTGACTCTCACCGCTATTGTCACTGCGATTTATTCAGCACTTTATGTATTTCTGCCTCATGAAAAGCTTGGGCTACAAGGACTATATCTGGGCATCCTTGCAATCCTTTTGCTCTCGCTTCTTTATGTTCCGGTGAAGGTGGCCTTCTGCCAGGAGAGGGATAACCAGAAAACGGTCCCAAGCGAAAGTTCTGATCTGAACAGGATATTCAGAATAGACATGGAGGCGAATCTTTCTTCGGCCCAGCAGATCAGTTGGAAACAATACATAAAAGAAATTAATAGCCTGGATTTCTATGATCTTGATAATTCAAAGGAAAGTACAAAGCACACTGAAATCATTAGAGTTGATACTATGAACGAAGAGACCCCATCTCCCAATATTGCAAAGAGAAGCTCCTTGAAACGAGCACCATCTATAGGGGAAGAGCATAATGTACGGCAGTTGTTTCGAAGTGTGGATTTCTGGTTGTATTATTTCATGTATATAGGCGGAGGAACAGTGGGAACTCTATACACGAATAATCTCCTGGACCAGATAATTCGCTCACTCGGACACTCCAAGACTCCTGAGTTGGTGTCCTTGGCCACATTTTCTGCTTTTATTGGGCGTATTGCTTCTGGGCTACCTGACTTCTTGAAGGTTTATTTTCTCATCCATTTGTTGTTTTCTCATTTTTGTATCATAGATTTTTTTTCAATTTGCCATTTAACGTCACTGGAAGATTGTTGACTTGCGTTTGCAGGGTATAAAAGAATCTTTACCCAGGCCGGCCTGGTTAGGAATATGGACGCTGCCAATGCTGCTTGCCTTATTCACCATGGCCTTTTGTGATGGCAACCGAGGGGTACTATATGTCAGTACCGCCATAATTGGAATGTCTTCGGGAGCATTAAGTAGCGTTGCAGTTGTGACGTCGTCAGAGTTGTTCGGGATACTGCATTGCACTGTTAACCACAATATTCTTCTTTCCACAGTCGCCATTGGATCTATCATCTTCGACGAGATGGCAGAGATGTTATATGATCGATATGCAACAATAGAAACAAGCAACATGAATAGCCATGGATTGTTGTGCGTGGGAAGGGATTGCTTCGCCACAACGTTCGTTGTGTGGGGATGTGTGTGTTTGCTTGGGATTCTCGTCAACGTTATTTTAGTGCTGCGAACACGGAACCTGTATTGCATGCAAAATAATAATACATCACTGTGATTATAAATATAAAATTGTAGGTTTTGGAGTTATCATGATAATTACATCTATAAGTGTTATTTTTATATTGATCTGTTTTATCATTACACAAACGTTTTAAAGTTATTATAATAATTATGTTTATAAGTGTTTATATTTTTATATTTATCAGTTTTATCTATACATAGACTTTTTAAGAAAAGAATATAATTTTTTTAGCTAATTTAAAAAGAATATAATTACATTTATATTTTTAAGTGGATAGCTTTTACCTATATACAAACTTTTCAGGAAAATAATATAATTTTTCAGCTAACTTGAAAAAAATATAATTTTTCATCATTAAGGAGAATTTGTTCATACCCTTGTGTAAACATATCAACAAAACTCTTAATGTGATCAAAATCCAATGGAATTAGGATTGTTAACATCTTTTATATTAAAAATTGTGTCTCTATTTATGCTTTTCTTAGAAAGGAAGATGGGACAAGCGTACTATGCAGATTGGTTTTATGGGTGTTATTCAAAATTCGAAATAAACAAATATATATATATATATATATATAATAACTGGTAGCTCATGCATGGATAACACATAGTGACAAACAAGTACAACCCATTTAACTAGAGAAGGTAGCATGTAGGTGAGACATAGACAAAATTTATTACAACGAAATATAGAGAATCAGTAACATTATAACTTGTTCATAACACTTAACTTGTGACATATCATTGTTTAATGATCACAAGTGAAGTGACTCTGCTCGTTTACTTATTATGAACTTAATATGTTACTTATGGAATAAAATCAATATATCATCTATAGAATACAAATTTAGATAAAAAATATAATGCTTCATTTCTCAACCACTTACTAGATCCAATTCATCAAAGAGAAATCTTACTTCAAAAGAAAATTGTAATGAACACTCTAATAGCCAAAAACATAATATTTATTATTTTTTCTTTTACTTTAATTTTTAATAAAGCAATAATATTGAGTACTTTATATGTCATTTGGATTTCAAGGTTTTGAATTTGACATGTGCTATAGATATTTATGGAGGTACATACCTAGTGTGAGTAGAATTTGAATCCATTACTTCTTAGGGCACCCAATAAAAATGGAAATGAAGAAGAATATGTGTTTTGGATGAAAAACAACTCAAAACATATATATATATATATTGCATTTTGAGTAGGAAAAAAATTCATAAGTATATAAGAATGACAATATAAACTTATTTTTACAAATTTACTCAAAAAATAATCACTAAATTGAAAGAGCTAGAAAAAACATAAGATTCTCTTTGATAAAAAGTCATAAAAAGTATTATCAAGTAAAAAAAAAGAAAACTCTTCTTTAGAGAAATTGAAAGAGCTAGAAAAACATAAGACTCTCTTTGAAAAAAGTCATAAAAATATTATCAAGTTTAAAAGGAGGAAGAAAACTCTTCTTTATATAAATATGGGAGAAGATGGTTCCAATGCATGGACTCTATACGTGTGAGAAAAAAGAACGGATTGAAATCCAAGGCAATCCCTTGCATGGCATACTTACTCCATCTTTGAACCATGCACAACTCGACCTCTCCTAGTATCAAGTATACTAATGCATGTGAAATCATGCATACAAATCCAAGGCATGTATGCATATATCTATATTATAATTCCCAATATATAAAGGGGATAATGCAAGACATAGTTAAGTGGATAAGTCTTGGAGTTAGTATATTTAGACAATTGCTACTCATGAAATTTAATCACATATCGTCTATCCAAATCAAAATCTGATAACAAATGCTACATTGCGTACACATATCTTAAGAAAATAGTTGGCTTGGATTATCTTATAAATACCACATCATAAATAACCATCATGATAGCTTTAATATATCATGAAATCCAACCATACATCATGTCCAAACCCAAAACCAACAACAAATCTGACACTACACACCGTTTAGGAAAATATTTTGCTATATTTAGTTTACATTATAAATACTACATCATAAATAAACCATCATATCTAAATGTGAGACATGGAATCTAACCAAACATTCTTTATCCAAAATCAAATGTGAGACATGAAATCTAACCAAACATCCTCTATCCAAAGTGAAATCCAACATTATATACACTAGCCCTTCAAATACATGCTAAAATTAAACATGTTAAACTAGCAATTCTACCTTCTAAAAATAAAAGATTTTTTTTAAGTAAAAACACTTACTATAAATACCACATAAAATAAACGCTACTAAAAATAACAATTATTGTTGTTGTTAATGTAAACTTATTTACTTGCAAAGAATCCAAACATCCTCTATCCAAAGTGAAATCCAACATTATACACACTATTCCTTCAAATACATACTAAAATTAAACATATTACAATAGCAATTCTAACTTTTAAAAATAAAAATAAAAATTAATATAAAAACACTTACTATAAATACCACATATAAAATAAACGCTACTAAAAATAACAATTATTGTTGTTGATAATGTAAACTCATTTACTTGCAAAGAATCCAAACATATCTTCATATATTCTCATTTACTGAAATCACGTAGAAAAGCATTGGGTGCTATTAAGATGAAGGATTTATCCGTTTGGAGAAGAGTAAACTTTATTAGTAGAAAATAATGATTTACATCAAACATTGAAAGTGTACTTATATAAATTTTGTTTATGTGAATTGTTATTGTAAATGGTTTGCACTATGTTTATGGTCACCCCCAAACTACTTTGTAAATGATATCCTTTGGGTAGATCTCAAATCGCTCTCTAATTTCTAATTTCTGAACACTTGTCTTCTATTATATTCTCTTAAGGAGGCTTTGGTAAACACCGGATTGCTTTGTACCTCAAGTGTTATTATATTTTTAATGGGAAGGCCTTGGGTGAATCGCAAACTCATCTGAACTTGAGTTATTATTATGTTTTCATTAGTTAGTCCTCGGAAAGACTTCAAATTACTTTACAATTCAATGTGTGGTTTGTTGGACTTTAAATTTCTCTTTATAATTGAGGGTGGTTTTCTATTTTTATTAGGAAGACCTCAACTATTGTTATTAGTATTGAGCAGAACCAAAAATTACTACATACCATAATGATTATTACATTTTTATTAGGTAAGACGATCTCCAATTATTCTACATGGTTTTTATAGCAATCCTCAAGCGAGGTTTGGGTACATACGTTTTGACAAATACAGTAAATGTTTGATATTTTGTTAGGACCACCCCAACTTAAAACAAAGGTGGTTTCATTGTTTAGGTAAGGTTGATGTCTTGGCACTTGTAGTTGAAATAACTATGGCTTCTAGTAGGTCAAATACTCTTGTGGTCGCTTGGAATTTATCTAAAAACTTTTAAGACATTGTTGTCCTCTCATTAATTTAAATTGGTATAGTTAGACTCTATAGGATTATTTAAATTATTATATTTTCCATGTTTCAATTTTATAGCATGAGTGGAATATTATGATGTGTGAGTGTGATTTGAGTGATCACTCTGGTATGTAGTATTTTGGCTTATAATTCCTTTGTTTCTCTACATGAAAATTGGTTGTGTGGAAAAGGATCTTAACATAAGTGTGATTCGAAGATTTCAAGTTCTATGGTTGGACATAAAAATCATTCATACAACCCTGATTACCCTCAGTAGAGTATGCACAAGTGAACTTGTATGTATATTATACAGTTTTGTTGTTTTGCAATGATAGACAATCTAACTCTCAATAGTATATATGCTTAAGATGATTTTAGAATCATTCATTCTTATAATATTACAATGGCTATCGATTTTCAAGGTTAAGTACTAAATCCGATACATATATAACTTTCTGGAAATAATAATGAACACTTGTTGTAGTAGTTCTAATGACAATTTTACAACTAGAAGTCATGCTACATTTTCAACAATGGAAACTTTGTAAAGAGGTTTTAGCCAATTCTAGATTGAGAAAAACTACCCTCATACCCTAAGTTTAATGTGTGGAAACTACAAACAATAGTTTTTAGTTTAATTACATAATTTGAAGTTGGTATGACTTTAGCCCTAAGAATGATATCATTGTTAAGTTCAATAATTGAGAGACAAATGAGCATTGTTTAGAATAACATTTTTTTCTCGCTAAAGCTTCATTTGACTATTAATAGAACCAATTTTACAAGTATTTAAAAGGGGAAAAAATGGGCCATGCATGTAGCATTCATGTATAAAAAGAAAAAGGCTTGGGTTGTCTTAAGCTAAAACATCCACAATTATAATGTTAAAGAGAAAATTGTTCATAAAACTAAAAACACAAGGGAATTAGCCTATGCAAAGCAAGTCCAAAGATAGACCATGTGAGTTGTAAGACTTCATCTAGAAACATTGTGGGATCATCATCATCATCATTAATAGATTGAATATACTTTGCTTCCTTTCACATGAGGCTTTGGGGGCTTAGGCCCTTATGAGACAACTTGTGATGAGGTCAGGAACTAGTTTTAATTATGCTACAAAGTTAGGGGCATGCTCCTCCCACACTTGTGACTCTTTTGCACCTTTTTATTAGCTTGGATGTGGGTCTTGCTAGCTTCGTCTCGTTCAAAGCTAGTTGAAGCGAGCCACTAAATTCTTAGAACAAGGTTAGGTAATTCTCTACTCATGGTGCATGGGGACTCATGCAATATTTGAAAAGTTGTTGTAGATATGTCATCTCAAGGAAAACCTAATGGGTCGATGTTTTGATCTATAATGGCAGGATGGCATGTGTCAAGGTGTCATCATATCAATAAAATATAATGGATGGATGATTGAATTACATATAACATCATTTTATTTCTTCCAAATATAGAAGAAAATATTAATGCTAACCGACAACCAAGAAAAGTGAAATTATATAGCTCAAGTAATGACATCACATAACAAGTCAACCCATTAGGTGATAGAAGTAAGGATATATTGCTAAAATAATGAATCACTCAAGCTTCAAGGTCTAGGATAATTTGGCAAGGGGGGGAGCTAGAATAAATGTTTGAGAGTTTAATTACGCCAACATTATGGACAATGAGGGTTTTTCACACCCAAGTATGACACTTTCTTATTGACTAGGAGACTTCCCGTAGTTAAGCGCTAGGAAAATTATTCGTTTGGGGGTTCTACTCTTGGGACACTAAGGTAGGATTCCACATACTATGAATCCAATACAACCAATATTTTTTTATTTTAAACATCAGAAATTGTTCATCCAACCTTCATGAAACTGCTTGGAACAAAAGCACTTGTACCAAGGATATCTTGTAAAAAATGAAATTCATGGACCTTCCCTATTTTAAGTCTTGCCACCAAGATCAAGGGGTAGGTAGGTCAAGCTTGAGGACATACTTTTCACGGATAATACCTTGGATGTGTTCTAAATGAATTTATCAACATTTATCAAACAAAATTTCCACTAAATATTGGCCCAAGGAATTCAAGTAAAAGGAAAGTCACTGAGTCAGTTCCTTGGCTAAGAAAATACCTCTTGTGTAGAGCCTTAAGGCTGAGAACCAAAGGGTGTTATCTAGGGTCTTATCCTCAAACTACACAAGAGGTGATTACTAGAAATAGTGAGTATTAAAAGAGATGTCAATCCAAAGAGAAGGATCCTTCCAAGAAATAAAAGGAATATTAGCCTCCTAAGCCTTCCAAACACTCTGTAAGAAAAAAGTGCTAGGAATTTTGACATAAGGAGTAATAAAGAGGTTTGAAGAGAAATTCCCTACAAGACCTTCTTTCTAATAGGTATACCATGTTTGACCTAATTTTTTAGGAGTACCTTCTAGATATCCTTCCTCTCAACCTAAATTACCCATTTGGAAAATAATGCCTATGTCTATAAGAAATTTGTAATGATACCTACACCACCAAATTCTCAATGAATGTTATATATATCCTATTTGATTTTGTGAAAACCTCATCTTTATACAATATTGTCCAAAATAATCCTAGGGGCATTTTCTAACTTAAATTAGGTCGCCTTCAAGGGTACCCAATAGGATGAATAATAGACATGAGTCACTTCCAAAACTTTGATGCGGATTTGGAACTTAGACACCAAATCTAGGGGTTTAGTGATCCATTCATCAATCTTAGTTTCTCTCTAAGAAACAACCACCCTGAAGTATAAATTTGAAGCTTGAAATGTGAAGGGAATACCTAGTAATTTGAAGCGATGGGAGAGTTGAAACCAAGTCCAATTTTGAGTGGCTAACTAATGAGGCATAGGAAATTGATTATGTATGTAACCCTATGTCATGGTCCATTAAATGTTTGACCCTAAGGCCACATAAAAAGTATACATATTTCCAAGTTGTTAACCCAAATATTTTAGCCCTCAAGGATTTTCATTAAGGAATCATCAACAAAATTCCCATTAATTAATTATGTGGCATTATGTTTTGGTAGAGGAATCCCTAAATTTAGACATAGGTCAACTTTGGATAATAGTGGGCACCTAAGGGACTCAACAATAAATACGTATAGGGAAAATTCTATGGGAAAAAATTGTTTGATAATCAAAAAATCCCAATCTCAATACACTTTGTTATATTAATGGATAGATAATCCAAGGCATCTACAAACAAGTTTTCAAAATTGTTGATGAAAGAGGGACAAAAATCAAGGGATTTAAGCATTGTCAAAATTATAGCCAATTCCACTCAATCATAAACTTTCTCAAAGTCAATAATAAAGAGCATGGTATCAAGGCTGAAATACTTGGACTATTCCATGTCCTCTTCAACGACAATAACATTTTCTATTATAATCGACTACAAATGAACTTGATCTATTCATGGTGAATAATCTTAGGGAGGAATTTATTTAATATGTAGGGAAAGATATTTGACAATAATTGTATAATACATGAGTAAGAAGAATGATGGGCCTCTAACTAGTAATGAGCTATGGATCCCCTCCCTTGGGAATAAATTTGATAAAAATTAGATTGATTTGATTCCTAGTGAGTGTTTTTGAAGGGAATTTGTGTACACTTGTAGAAGTCTTGGCCCTACAAACCCTCAAGTGACTTTGTAGAGTTCACAAGGGAACCCATCAAGGCTATATTCATTATCATTGGCCATCTCATGAAGGGTTGCAAATATTTTATCAAGAGACAAGCTAGATCACATGCTCTCCTTTCCTCTTAAAAAACTTTGAAAGGAATTCTAAGGTTAAAGAAATTTTGAATAGCTTTGCACCTAGCCTTAGTGAGGCCCTGAGTTTGAAAAACCACTATGTAATGTTACATGAAATATCACTATGATTAGAGGTCTTACCTAGCATATTATTTAGAGTAGATTTGTTTCCATTGGCCACCCTAATAACCAAGGAATTGACAAGGTAATTTTGTGAGTTATAACATGTTTTGAACTAATAAAATCATGCATCCCTTTCCCAGAGGACATATTCCACCTTTAATTTTTAAAACCATGAAGTGAAACAATGCATACATATTCTTAAGAAAAACATACATTAAACAATGGCACAATCACAGTACATGGAGATTTATCCTGGAAACCCTTAACCAAGAAAAACTAGAAAAACTTAGAGCCCCATCTCTATCTTTCTCATTGTATTTTTCTTAACCATTCACACTACAATATTTAGGTATTTTGCAACATCCAAAACTCTAATCATTCAACCCAGAATATATTGATACACCAATCCCGTAATCGAAATTAATTACATATTTTCCAAAAGAATAACTCAAAAAAATGAGGCTATTACCCGTCACCAAAATCTCTTTCGCAAAGCAAGGGGGCATGTTGATGAACCCCCCACCAATACTACACTATACACATGCCCAAAACATATGAAAAAACACTAGACAAAGAGATATCATAAGGTGACACAACCCACATGCACAGGGGCTTCACTCAATAAATAGCTATCATAGCACGTTCAATCGTGGCATATGAAACAATACCCCTAATTTCACTAAATATTGGAAAATACCTTCCAAAATCGTTTTTTTACCCCCTCTTAATATGCCTTCCTAATTTAAAAAATCCCCTATTTTCACTAGATATTGTATGTATCAATTCTTTCATTAACATTTTTTATACCCCTTTATATTTATACCTAGTATATTGATATGATACCCCTCTTATGACCCCACATGCATTCTACAATGCACCTTGCTTCTTTCGATGTATATCGTGGATGCACATTACTTCACCCACAATGCAATTACTCAACCACATATCATTTTGATTTGCAACATCTAATGGTCTAATGAAGAGATAGGAGATCACTTCTTGTATGTCACTAGAGCCAATGCACATAGTAAAACATTAGATTGCATGTTGCAATTCCCCAATTGCTGACTAAGCCTGTTGTGGGCTAGGTATCTAATCCCCCAGGGCCTGTAACAAGCTTTAGGAGGCTGACTAAACCCCCCAAGTCCTGTAATAGGCACGAGTGGTTGGGTATTCAAGCCCCCAAGGCCTATCGAGGGCCTATAACAAGCCCTGGAGGCTTAGAGCCTCCCAAGGCTATTGGTAACAACTGGTTGTCAATGACCATTGTCTCTCGACTATGATCGACTGGAAACCCAGTTCACCATGAAACCCCTAGCCTCAAGCATGCCTCAAGACGCGATTTCCCTGTGTACTAGTAAGCCCGAGCCTGGCCTCAACCCTATTTCTCATCCGGTCGTGATCCCACCATCTCCATTTGGTGGATATTTGTCAGCCCGCCCATATAAAAAAGACCCCAAAGTATTTTTGTATTGTTATATTAAATAAAAAAAACCCTTTGCCCCTTAATAGATAAGCAATATAATTTTAAGGTTTTCATGGATATTTAATACCGCAATATGAATGAACGTGATATTATATTGCCTTCTAGTGAATCCCCTGTGCCCACATGTAAAGGATATAGCACATACCCAACATTCTCCCACTTGTTGTTTTCTTTGTAAAAACAGTGGGACACATACTACTAAGATCATAAGTTTGGGGAAACAATGCCCATAGATTCTCTATACCAACATAACTTCTCAATACTAATAGAACTCATTAATGATTCTACAACTTTCTTCAAGTTGTCAACCTTTTTTAACATCATCTTTCCTTCAATTATATCTCTCACAAAGTGGTAGAGCACATCAATATGCTTCTTTTTTTAATGACAAGCAAGGTTCTTTTCCAAGAAGATTGTGTTTTTACTGTCGCAACCTAACCTTACAATTTTTTGTACAAAACTAATGCCTAAACGAAATCTCTACAACCATACAACTTCTTTAATTACATGATTTGTTGCCTTGTATTCATATTTTGTAGTTGAGAGTGCACTTATAACCTGTCTCATGCCCATCCAACTGACAGCTCCTCCAAATAGGTTAAACACATAAGCACTTGTAAATCTTATGTGATCAAGATCTCCAACCTAGTTTGCATCAACAAATCCCTATACATCTATAACTCTGCCTAGTCCATGTCCTCCTTGATAGTATATTGTGTAATATGTGGTGCCATGGAAATACATGAAGCCCCTCTTTACAACTATCCAATGCTCCTTCCCTGGTTTTGACATATATATTCTCAAAACTCCCATTACATGGGGAGTGTATGTTCTGGAACATGCCATTGCATACATCCAACTACCAATGGCATTAGCATAAAGGACTCGTGACACATCTTATTCCTCTTTATGTGCATTGGGACACTGATCTACAGATAACTTTACACCTATAGGAATAAGGACTTTGACATGTTTACTTTCTTTCATGTTAAATCTATGTGATATCGTCTCGACATATTTTCTCATATTCAACCAGATTTTCCAATTTACATGATATCTTTTAATCTTCATTCCAACTCTGAAGTTAGTAGCACCAAGATCCTTCATGTCAAATTTGGAGTATAGTTGTGACTTCACCTCCCTTGTGGAATTCATGTTGTTTCCATTTAACAACATGTCATCGACATACAATACTAAATTAATGAAGTGATCAACAACATGCTTAGAATATACACAATGACCAACCTTGCTTCTCACAAACCCCAATCCAAGGATGTATGTGTCAAGATTTTTTTACCACATCGTTGAAGATTGCTTTAGACCATAAAGGGACTTATTTAGCTTTCAAACCAACTCTTGCATTCCCTTTACTATAAAACATTATGGTTGTATCATGTATATTCTTCTTCAAGATCCCCATGGAGGAATGTTGTCTTCACATCCATCTACTCTACTCAAGATCAAAGCAGCAACAATAGAAAGAAGGAATCTGATAGAAGTTAATTTAGAAAATAGAGAAAAAAAATTCACCAAAGTCAATTCCCTCTACCATGGAATATCCTTTTGCTACTTAATCGTATTTGTACTTATCCACATTACCTTTTTCATTCAACTTCTTAAACATATATTTTCTACCAATGATTCGTCTTCCAGATAGTAACTCAATTATATCCCAAGCTTCATTTTTATCCAAGGAACCCATTTCTTCAACCATGTCCTTCTTCCATAGTTCACTATCCTCTGAATCAACTACTTCTTTCACATTTCGAGGATCATCATCAGTAGTAGATAAAGAAAAACAAGGCCAAGAATCGAGAGGGGAATACCTTTTTGGTTTCCTTCTTTCTTGAGATGATCTCCTCAAAACTAGGGTATGAAGTTCTTCTTCTTCTTATGCAACTTCTTATGTTGATTCAGATTCCTCATCCTCCAACTCACACTTTATTTTTCTCTTGTTCCTTTTCCATTGGAGTGACTTCATGTCTGGGAACATCGTTAACCTCTCTAAAAACAATGCCTTGATTGTAAACAGTCTTCTTAGTTACTACGTTCTAAATTTTAAAACATTTCACGCCATTTTTATAAACAATGAAGATACATTTTTCATCTTTATTATCCAATTTAATCCTTTTTTTTCTTTGGAACATGTACATAAGCATCACACCCAAAAACAAATAGATGTTTAAGAGAGGGTTTCTTACCATTCCATACCTCATGTGGAGTTTTTGTCAACCAATGTTGATGTGAGTGATCTATTTAGCAAGTAACATGTTGTATCCATTGCCTCTACCCAAAATTCTTATCTTGGTGCAACACCATTGAGAATGATCCTTAACTTTTCCATCAGCGCCCTATTCATTCTTTTTGCAACTCCATTTTATTGAGGTGTGTATGGAGTAGTCTTGTGCCTTTCTATCCTGCACTTCTTACGAAATTCCTCAAATTCATTCATATAGAACTCCCCACCATTATATGTCATCAAAAACTTTATTTTCTTCTTTGATTGATTCTCTACAAAAGCCTTAAACTCTTTAAATTTATCAAATACTTTAGATTTCTTTCAATGGAAATAAATCCATGTATTTCTTGAGGAATCATCTATAAATGAAACATAATACACATATTTACCTAATGGTTGAACAAGCACAGGTCCAAACACATCATTGTGTATTAACTTTAAGGTTCCATTTTCTCTTTTAGCACCAGAATGGAATCTTACTTGATTTTGTTTACCATATATGCAATGTTCACAAAAATCAAAATCTAGTGTGCAATCCTACATACCTTCAACCATACCTTTACTAGGTAATGATCAAAGGTCCTTCTATCTAATATGTCCCAATCATTGATGCCATAGAATTGTCTTTCCTCCACAGAAAGTAGGGTTTCTATCTTCTTGATTTCTACCCTCAAGCATAACAAAATTGTTACACCCAATGGTGATTGTGGTTCCCAATAGTTTGTACAGAGTTCCATTCCAAAATCCCCTCATCAAGACCATTAATCCTAGAGCCATTTTGCATGTTTATTTTCCAAACATGGTTTGTACACCTACATCACTCATCTTGGCGATGGTATCTAGATATGGGATGTTTAAAACCCTAGGGAGAGTTCCTAATCTTTCCATCGTTGAGCAGCAACTTAATTCTTCCATGTCCTATGATTTTGGTTTTTGAGTCATATCCTAAGAAAACACCACCTCCATTATGCTTATGATATTCACATAACCACTCCCTATGAGGATTCATATGAAAATATGCACCTAAGTCAATCAGCCATACATCATGATTTGAATAGGCACATTCAGAAGACAAGTGCACAGTCCCTCCTTGTTCTAAGGATTTATTTGTCTCTGTGGGAGGGGAATCATCAAATCCATTTCCTTTATAAACATTTTTATATCTACAATCCTTCTTATAATGCCTAGATTTACCACAGTTTCAACATTTCCTTAAATATTTTCCTGGAGATTTAGATCTACCCTTAGATTTAGATCTCCCTACAAAGCCTTATTTTTATTTCTATCTTGGGGACAACCTCTCACAAACAAGGAATCCATGCTCTGACTATCCATGTTTTTATGCCTCATTTCCTATGATAGAAAGGATTCCACTATTTCCTCAAACTTTAAAGTGTCTTGACTAGTACTACTTATTACTACAATCAAATTAATATCCCAGGAATCTAGCAAAGAACATAACAATATAATGCATTTGTCTTTTTCCTCCATATTATTACCAACAAAGGTAAGTTGACTTACCAAGGTACTATAGACATTTAAATGATATTTCATTGAGATATTATAATCCATCCTAAGATGATACAACTTCTTTTGAAGAAACAACTTGTTTACTAGGGACTTTGATTGATACAAACTCCCTAACTTATTCCACAACTTCAATGCATTGTATTCTCTAGAAACATTTAGAAACATTGGATATGACAACCAAATTTGAATTGTACTCCTTTCCCTTCATTCCATATTCTACCAATATCATTTTATTGATCTAGTGGGTTGTGTACCTAGATCCATAGCAATCTAGTATTCTCAATTATATATAAGAAGATCCTCCATATTGAGCTTCCATAGATCAAAGTTCTAATCGTTAAATTTTTCAATATTGATTCTAGAACTACTTGTCATTCTTGAGTCATCACAAGAATCACCATTACAAAGAACCCATTGAACCTAGGTTTATCACAAACCCAAGATAAACTTTTTCTATCAAACATCGAGTCAAACCCTCAACAATAAAGCAATCCCCCTAAAGCAAATAATCGAGATTTGATACCACATGTAAGTTTTAAACCTATGAAGTGACACAATGCATACATATTCTTAAGCAAAACAAAGATTAAACAATGGCATACACATAGTACATATATTTACCCTAGAAACCCTTAACCAAGAAAAACCAACAAAACTTAGAGCCTGGCCTCTATCTTTCTCATTGTGTTTTTCTTAACCATTCACAATACAATATTTATGTATTCCATGGCAATCAAATCCCAATCCATTAACATAGATTAGATTGAGACCCTAATCCCTTAACCGAGATTAATTACATATTTTTTTAAAAAATATGTAAGGTGATGCAACCCACATGTAAAGAACATAACAAATACCCAACACCACCGTGATAAAAGGGTGTAACTTTGTTGTGTGGGTTTGCATACTTTCATCATATTTGGACCATAGTAGATTTATCATGATTTTCTCCATATCCATTTGAATATATCTATTGCACACATGTCAAAGATTAGAAATATCCATACTATAGCCCTTTGTAAAGAAAAACATTCCATTAATTATGTCTTCCCACTAGAATGTCCAAGCAGAATCCTCATGTGGTTGGGGAATCAAGTTCCATGTATCCCATGTGCAAGCTAGGTCTTCTGACCTTTGGAGGTGAAAAAATTCATGATATATTGGTTTTTAGTAGACATATACTTTGATCTCCCCATGAAATTACAAACTAGATAGATTGGTGGTTTAATAGAGATGCAATGCTATCCAAATGAACTGGTCAACCACCATCATAATCAAAATAGAAAGATATTTTCTACGAAAGTAAAACCTACTAAGCCTCTAATAGATTAAATATCTCCCCTTTCTAAAAAAAATCCATGGATACCATATCTTAGATAAGTCCTTTCGTTAATTTTGATTAGGAACATATAGTCCATGGAAGGCGTTTAGTGCAAACAATGGTTTCTTCTTATGAAATGGAAAGTGCACAAATAGTGCCATTTATTTATCAATGTTGTCATTTTACCATGTTAAAATCCTTATATATCATCCATGGGGAATTTTGGGACCTCATTTTCTAAACATTGAAAAAACAATCACGCTTACCCCAATTATTACAAGCATATATGTTAGCTAGGCCTTGCAATCATACATCAAGATTTAAAATCTCTCAAACAAATCTCTAATATGGGCTACTACCCAAATCAACAACATTGTTAGTTGATTGCTAATAAACAAGTAGAACAATGACACCTTTCCCATTAGAATTATTAGAATTCAAAACCTTAGCCCATACCAATTAAAATATAGGGACATATGCAACATAAAACCTACAATTTGGACTTCTTGTAGATGAAGATTGTCTATCTCAATAAGAGAAGGAAAATGTTAGCAAGCTATGTGATTTTTTCTAGGTTCATTCAAGGCCCAAAAATTCCAAGAGGTCACTGTCATTAAGAACCTACATCATTTTTCATATCCCCCTTATTTTCCTTGAGGTTAGGGACAACATAAAAATTATTGATTGTAGCATTATGATTCACCCAAAAATATTCTTGTGTGGTGTGTTTCAATTGTTTGGTTACCCATCATCATCAATGACAATGTATTTTTCTTAATAATGTAGAAGTGGTGGAGGAGAGAAACTTATATGCTTTCCATCCATAGGAAGGATTTCTCTCCATTAAATTCAGGGGTTGAGAGGGGCCAACTATACATGGGGCCTTACAGGTTAAGGCATTAGTGGCTTGAGCCTTAGTTGTCCCTTAACCTTGGTTCTTCCTTATAACATAATTCCATACACCTTTACTCACATTCATTACCTTGGAAGATTTGGGAGTTGTGGGATTTGGGTGGGAAAAGTCTTGTGACATAAATGGGTAGTCCCCAATATGAATGTGTATGGTTTGATAGAAAAAGAAAGGATTGGGTAGATTAATTTATAGAATTGATTGTCTATGAACTTGATTCCCTATACATAAGCACAAATTCTTTGATCTCCTTGGGAAGTTTAACTTTAACACATATGTGGTACTGAGGTTGAGGGTTAAAAATATTTTCATATCCATCGGGAGATAAACCCCTCTAGAGGGGTGGAGGTTCTTTTTAGAGTTGGACACGGTTGCATTATGAAGCTTGATAATTCCTCCCAAAGTGTACATGAGAATTGAGCAACTTTATCGATTGAAAAGTCTTGAGACCAAGAAGAAAAACAACATGGGTATTTTTGTATACTCATGGGTTTCTTTGGCAAGTCACCTACACATTGGTTATGTTAGCAAACTAACACAGGAAGAATGATTTTTTCAAACTTCGGGTGCATGGGTGTAGCACCAAGCATGTGGGTCATGCACCTCTCTAATAAATGCTCAAACCATTTTCTAAAGAGACACCCTCCCAACAAGTAACCTATAATAAATCCTCCTCGAAAGTGATTTCATAAACTATGATATTAAGAATTGTAAATTTTAATATCATGAAGAAGATCGTTACCTCATGGTACACCTATATAACAAACCTTTTTCTAGGGATCTTAGGTTCCATGCCCACTCTATGAAGTAGTCTCAACTCCAAATAGAACAACTTACCTAGGTGATGAGAAGGCCACAATAAACAATCTCATTTGATTAAAAGTTTGTGACCTAATAGGCTAGAGAGATCATTTATTTCTAATAGAGAATGACTCTATAATAAGTTACCCAAAATATTACAATCTTGAAACTACAGTGAATAGGTGTGTGCAATATTTGATAGATAGTGAATTCTATGGTAAAGTAAAGGAATGAAGATATCAACCTTACGCTTGGTGAAATCATTGAAGAAAACTCTATAGGACCCCTTAATGAAATTTAATATTTAACTCTCTTTGGATTTTAGTTAGTGTGAATTGTTGACTTGGATAGTTAATGCTAGTTATCATTATCATGTCCAACTATAAGCTACCACGTTGATCCTCAAATATGAATTGGTATGGTAGTGAGCCCCTACCACACATAATGTTTTTAACCGTACCAAGTCATCAAGTGTTAAAGTGTGCTTTAAATTATTGGTAGTAATAATCCAATAAGAAACACAAGACACTTTGGTACTTAGTCGTTTGACATATGTCTAGCTAAAAGACGATCTACTCACTAGAAGAAAAGTGGCATTCTAATGTAATGATATATAACCAAACATTATAGTGAGTCTTTATATGGATCACATTATTGATCCATACCCTTTCCCTTTACAACTATTGTCAAACTCGATTATATATACCTAATTAAGTTCTCATATTGGACTTGGGAGTTTAACATGATGGCATCCATATGAAATCACGCTTCCATCAAATATGATATTTTCTTTAAGTATTGAAGGACTTCCATAGTCCAATATATCATATATCAACTTTTAACTTTTAGGACTATTTGTGTAGAGTATTTCATTAATCCATGAAAATCAATTACAACAAAGCAATCTTCTTCACATTAAGGGGCTTTCACATACCAACTAATTTGTTATGACTAATTCACATGGATATGGGCTTTGGATTAATGACTTACTCTATGCAAATAATCCTAAAAATCATATTTCATATGAAATTTCATTTCATACTTCCAACATTATATATATATATAGATATAGATATATAGATAACATGATCCTTATAGAACTAAACTTAGTATAGGAAGGTAATCATTATGCATAATCAAATTGGGTCGAAGGCTTACGGTAGGGCTTAATTCCAATATATATATAGACACACACACACATTATTGGAAATAGTGTAACTTCGGAAGCTATTCTTTTTATATTATCATTGTACCTCCTATGGGAGAAGATATTGATGTATTTGATCGTGTAAACCCTTGAAAGAATCAATGTAAACCTTGGGGTGAAAAACACACAAAGAAAAGTATCTTTAAATGTTATTTTATCTTTCCCCGAGACAAGTCGGCCTTGTCAGTTAGACAGGTCGTCCCAGTTAGTAAACTACCCCAAAACAGTGGGCAATTTTCCCCAGACAATGGGCAGAACTTCCCTATTTAGGTCGCCCCAGTTAGGGCAAGTCAGGTCAGCCTAGTAAGGGGAAAAGTTACCTTTTGATGTGTATAAATAGAGAGTTCGACCTCTCATTTGATTATTCACTCAAGCAAGTTCGCACTATCCAAGGAAGGTTTGCTACTGTAGCTAGGAGTCTGATTTTTGGGGTTCTCCACTATTGGAGAAGTTTCTCTCTTATTTTCTTGGGTTTGCACTACTACTATCTAGATGTAGATCGCTCTTTATTGGAAGGTGTGAGCTCGGGGGAGACAAATAGATTTGTCTATGGTTGGGAGATGAGTGTTCTTATCATCATGGTTAAATGATCTCCACGCTCATTTTGTTTCTATGCTTTTCCATTCTTTTAGTTATCTCGGTTATGTTGCTTGTAATACCCCTATTTTGACCCTTACGGTTCATTGGCCTCAATGTAAATATTGTATACATGCTATGTGTTTGTTTTCCCTAGTGTGGATCTCAAGGCCAAGGCCCCACTAGAGGATGTTCAGTTTTGATTTGAATAAGCAATTAATTGACAGTTTGATTATCCATGTGTTGTTAATCCATGAAGAAATGTAAAGGATGTAATTATTGATTATCGCAATAATATACCCAAGAAGCTAGCTAAGGAGGCAACCAATGAGAAGGGGCCATGCGTATCCACTAGGGAGAGGTGAGGGGGTTATGGGATGGGGGCCCATGCTGCCACTTGTCCATTTGTGAACCCATTTGACCTCCATGCTGACATTTATTGTTGTTGTAAGAGGGTGGTTGAGAAACCTTGTTGATGAATCCGATTGAGTATGGGGAGACCCTGCGAATCTGTATGGCAGGGCATGGCATGTGTTTATTGTTCCTTAAGACACTCAACCACCTGGGAATTCGGTGTTCGGATGACTACCCATTTTTTACCCTAAAAACGGGAGCGGGAGAACGCATTCATGCATTCACGCATTCAGTCATCAACCCACACTGCAGATCCAATCCATGAGCAGAGAAGGAAAAATCATGATTCCTGTGTAATTCGAAATTATAGAGTCAAATGCCATAAGAAAACCCTACGTGTGAACCCCTTCTATTCGGGAAATCCATTTAAAAAAACCCTGAGATGAACTACATAGCTATGAGAATACCTGGGTTATGTTTGCAGAGAGTTAAACTGCAGGACAGAGCTTAGTCTGCAACCCTAGGAAGATCCAGTTGTATTAATAGAGGTATAAGGTCGATTTAGGGTTGGAATGCTTGATAAACCGAGTGAGGGTTGTAATCTCATAGAACTAGCAGTTGGACCTTTCTATGCCCACCCTGAATAACACTAGAAGGGAAGGGGCCTCGAGGGACTGTGCAGCAGAGAAGAGGGCCTTCCTTGTGTTGGGTGAGGTAGGTAATTTGGGTTCCATATCCGATGAGTGTTGAGATGCCTGTAGCTCTGTGGTTGATCTCATTGGCTTAGAAATATCCTCCTTGTTTCCCTAGTATGCTTGATAAACCCAACTGCAAGATGGCTTAGCATGACCAGTTTACCTAGTATGCTTGATAAACCCAACTGCAGGTTGGATTAGTAGGGTTATGTTTACCTTGTATGCTTGATAAACCCAACTGCATGTTGGATTAGCATGACTAGTCTGCCTAGTATGCTTGATAAACCCAAATGCAGGTTGGCTTAGCATGGTTATGTTTACCCAGTATGCTTGATAAACCCAAATACATATTGGATTATCATGGGGATGAGATCTTGACTGTGAGAGAGTCATTAGCCCTCCTTAGTGGATACACAACCTAGCTTGGGGGTGGTCTCTTAGCTAAAAGAGTATAGGCTAGACATAGACCTAAGGTTGGGTGGAACGTTTCTCTCACTTAGCCAATTGCTTGGGCAGCTTCAAGAATTCAAAGATAATTATTGTTATGGAAAAAATGTTGATGTTTCATGTGTTATGCTCTTGTGTTAATGTCCAAGTTGTTGAATGAATTTTTATATGAATTTGATTGATAAGTAGATTGTGTATAAGCCTGAGTAAGAGGCTGAGTTCATATTGAATACCTCATTCATTTGCATGAGTTTAATGCATTACTAATTTTACATGTGTTAGATGTATGAGTTGACCTTAGTTTTATTCACCTTATATGTTCCTTTATGTATTGCATACATGATTTGAAGGAATTCTTGGCCTCACCTAGACAATGGGAAGAGTTATATGGCCCTGTGGTGTTCATAGCTTCTCTGTGGGTTAGAGGAAGGATGAAGCTATGGTAGGAGGCAAGTAGAGTTCTTGTTGAAGGTTAAAGGAACATGGGAGGGAGTTACAAGCAATAAATTCAGTTGGAAAATCAACAAGGTTAGAGACCTCAGTTGGGGCAAGAGATTCCACCAAGGGATAGATATATCTAAGAGATTTCCAATGGTACCAACCTTACCCAATTTGGATTAAGGAGGAGAAATTCATGTCCCTGGGAAGTTGTTATTGCAGAGAGTGTGGTTCCGCATTCCTGCATCCGCAATGCGGATTGTAGATTGCGGAGGCTTGTGATCAAATTGGATTCGCGTGGTTGGACTTCCGCCTTTCTGCACCCACAATGCAGATTACGGATTGTTGAAGTTAGAAGGAGAAGTTCACTGGCACGACGATTTGGAATTCCGCGGTCCCAAGTTCCGCAATGTGGATTGCGGAAGGAGTTTTTTTATCGGAGTGTGAATTTTGGATTCTCGCAGTTCCAAGTTCCGCAAAGTGGATTGCCGAGGTGATGTATTCTAGAGCATGTAATTTTGGAAATCCGACTTCTAAATCCCGCAATGCGGATTGCAGATTGCGAAAGGGAAGATTGTGGATCGAAAGCCATTGCGGCTGTGGGTGAAAATGGGAGGTTTTGGAGAAAAAAATGGGTCAGTGGGTCTCCCACCACCTCTGAAGGCAATGGAGGGGTTGTGGATGCGACACTGCTATAAATTTCTAACATGATATCAGAGCAGTACTAGAAGAAGCCATTGCTGAAAACTAGGGTTTCATTTTTCAGGGCCTTCCCCCATCAATTTAACTTGAAAAGACCATTAGAAATTTCTCCCTAGGGAAGACGCATCTTTTGGTGAAGGAAAATTCCAGTTCTAAGAAGTTTCATTTTTTTGACCTAATTATGCAGTTACCATAGAAATTAGGGTTTCAAGTTTTGTGTTGTTCCCTCCACATATTTGACTTGACCCTACCTTTTCTCAAATCGCCTTGCTAGGGCACATTTTCCTGTGGAGTTAGTTTTGCAAGATTACAAACTTCATTTGTTACCTAGCTCCTGTTAGGGTTTCTGATACAGTTCTGGAGTCAAGATGATTGGAATGAAGGTTGAATATCGACTTGATGGGGCTTCCAATTTCATTTATTGGAAGTATAGGGTTCTTCCCATATTATAAGAAAATTATATTTTGAAGTTCGTCATAAGAAGGTCCCAGAACCAGAACGAGAAGATGACAAGTCTCGATGGAGAAAGAATGATACCAGAGTAAGAAGCATCATGGTGGATTCAGTAAAAGTCTTGTTGTATGTTGAGGTGATGATATGAAGATCCATTCTGGGATGATCTCCCAGTAAGAAAATGAATAACAAAGGACTCTCATGGTTTCCACAAGGAGGTAGTGGGATCCCTCCTACAAAAACAATAAAAGATAAGTATTTGGATTTATTGCTCTTGTAGATTAGATTTGTTGGTTTTGAGTATGTTTCCATAACAATTTGTATGTAGATCTATATTCCTATGATTAGGAAAGATGTATATAAATGTGATCTAGTTCATTTATTAATGAACAACAAGATCATATAGTATTTGTTATGTATATGATTGTTTAAATAGTAGTAATGCTACACAACTTTTATGAACCTATCTTGGATGATATCTCCTTCTAACATGCTTAGAGTAGCACACACTCTCGGTAGTATGTTCTAACAGAGATAGCGGACATCCAAATAGTTACATATATATGTTGTGTCAAAGCATTAGCTAAGCTTCCTACATATTTGTGAACGACTATTATATGAATTGATTCAGTAGTATGTTCTAACAGAGATAGCGGACATCCAAATAGTTACATATATATGTTGTGTCAAAGCATTAGCTAAGATTCCTACATATTTGTGAACGACTATTATATGAATTGATTAAATTTGATTATGGCATGTTGCTAACCATCTTACGGGATTGGACTTGTAGGGAAAAGAGCGTATGATATGGCCTACAAGAAAAGTATTGTGAGACTTGTTTCGATGAAAAAGTGGTAGACACATGAATCCCGATGATGTTCATACTAATCAAAGGCAGGAATCTTCTAGGAGCATGACTCTCAACCTAGAAGGATGACTCCTAGACAAATCAGTTAGATGGAAGTCATGCAATCTGAAGATCGAGGATGAGGAGTTGATATATCCTAAGGAGATGAGATTAGCTCCTCCTCTAGAAGTTAAGAGGGATTTATCCCTTGACTTGAGGATCTTGTCCTATTGGTGATGTGTTGAGATCTTCCTAGGATAAGGAATATCACAGTTGAGATCCTTAGCAGATCCAGCATGATGACTGTGAGTACTTGGCTACACGGGTAGCGTTGCTGGTAGATTCTGACTAACCGTTGAGAGGATCCTTGATGTACCTGGTCGTCACTGGGATGAATACTTACATTTTAGTAAGCACTTGTGCTCTTCTTCTCCCTGAAATCTAGTGCTCATATTGGCACCCGAAGTGAGAGGGAGTAGGATTCTCTATGGATAGCTCCAGAGAGGGATAAATATGCTTAGATGCAGAGGGAGTAGGACACTCTAGCACAAAGGGAGGTTATTATGATGAGCCACTGATGTTGATTATATGTTTCTCACTGGTAATGAGAAACTTATTGTATGGTGTAAGAAGAAGCTTGCCTCTGAGTTTGAAATGAAGGATCTTGGATTAATGCATTACTTCATGGGATTAGAAGTATGGCATAGGAATAAGGATATTTTCCTAAGTCAAGGAAAATACACCATTGATATTCTAAAAAGATTCAGAATGTTGGACTGAAATTCCATGGCCACACCGATGGATGCAAATCTGAGGAAGCTAAGGGACTCTTCTTCAGATTCAAATTTGATTGATTCCACTATGTATCTCCAGATGATTGGATCTTTGATGTACCTGACAAATACCAGACCAGATATATTTTTGTAGTGAATTCCCTCAACCACTAGGTTGTTTCAAAACATGTGTTGAGGTACTTGTGTGGCACTATGGGATATGGCCTGAGATATGCTTCAGAATGTGACTTGAGATTGCAGGTATTTTCAGATTCAGATTGGGACGGATGTGTTGCAGATAGGAAGAGTACTTTCGGATGTTGCTTCAGCTTGGGTTCTGTAGTGATTTCCTGGTGTAGCAGGAAGCAGACCTCGGTAGCACTCAATACTACAGAGACTGAGTATATGGCTGCTAGTACAGCAGCTCAATAAGTTGTATGACTTTGAAAACTCCTTGTGGGATTGTTTGGCCAAGTTCCAAAGCCAACTGTGATTCACTATGAGCTAGAGCTATGTGTGCTGGCTTGGTTTTGCAACCAAGCTTTGTGCAATGGGCACCTATCAACAATGTGATAGCAGTTTCAATATTGAAAACAAAAACAATTATAAATTAAATCTAAATCTAAACTAGCATGTGCATATAACAAATAAATTTTTTTTAAACGATTCAAGAACAAGAAATAAAAGAATAAGTATTTTGTATTAGGATACCTCAAATGGTGAAGATTTGTGTTGAGCAACTCCCAAGGTGAGTAGCTCCAAGCTCCAAAGGTCTCTTCTCCAAGATGTTGAAAATGGCCAAAAGTCTCATGAGAGATTTTGACAGCGTGAGGATAGGATGATGAATGGATGGACAGTGAGGAGCCCCTACCACCTTTTTATAGTTTTTGGTGGTGGGGAATACCATTATGGTTTTGAGGAAACCAATGGTATTGACCACCATGGTTTAGGTACCTTTTCCCTCCTTTTTCCTTTTTTGAATATTTTTAATATTTTTATTCCCTTTTTAATATTTTTGGGAATTCTGGACCCTCTTTTAGGGTTTTTTATGCTTTTTGAGGAAAAATATTCATTTTGAGGGGAAAAAGGGGTGTATTATGGTCTTTCGGTGACCTTTTGATGGCTTTAGAGGCTCAAATGGTGGAAAAGTGGACAAATGGGTCATGTGAATAAGGAAATGAGCTAGTGAGCACTTTTTGGGTGTTAACAAATTGCCCCCTGATGTGTGAGGGCAGGAGCTCATCGTATGGCCGATAGACATCATAGTTCTTTGTCTTTTTCCTGGGGTTTGGGGAAGAGAAGAGATCGGTTGGAGATTGGATCCACGGCCCTTGGAAGCTTCAAAACAAACAATATTGCATGGCCTCAATATGAATGAGGAATAATCTTTGATAATGGACGAGGCAGGCATACCCATGCTCATATCAAGACATATACATAACAATTAGTCCCAAGAAGGGGGACCTAAATAATACATAAAAAATCTGCTGGTACATCATGATGGCCCAAAGGGGACACTATTTTGGGATGTACTCATGATCATGACATGATTGATCTCAATAATTGATACACTAGAATAAACCGACAACCGTTCTGAACAAGGTCTCAGAAGGGTTGATGAACTGGTGAATCTAAAGGTGTCCAACATTTGTAGGGAGTTGATGAATCTGAGTCAACTCTGAGGAGTATATGTAACTGTATACTCGAGGGAGTATAAAACTGGGGTACATCTGAATACTGTCGCCATGTGTAACCCGGATATCTATAGAAAAAATGTAACTGGTTGTTTCCATAGGTAGACTCTCAAATGTGGAAGAGTCAGGTGGTATCCGGGGTCTTCAACCAATAACTGAAAGGACCAATACCCTGTGCGAGTCTCAACGATGCGATCAAGGTGTTGAAGTCGAGCATGTGAGAAACAACCATTTGGAGAGGTACTGAGGACTCTTCTCGAAATGATTCGTAGGCACTCATCATAAATGGTGATGAGTCCAAGACACAGGGACCTCTAGGTCTATCCTATGGAATAAATTTGGTTGTCATCGATAGAGGGAAACTAGCAATTAGCAAGGCAATGATGTTTTCTTGATAGGAGCACGAGGTGTAGAACTGAAGTGTGGTAGTACTTATGGTAGGACTGACATACTTGTGAGGATGGGAAGTAACTGGGGTCATAGAGTGGGTAGACTCAAACTTCCTTTGTTCAGAGCATGATGACATGGTTGACCTGGAAGCATAGGGAACTAACTTGTAGGTGCGGGGATCATAGCTTTTAAGGAGTGAAGGGTATGTATTAACTCTGAGGGGGACGAGCTGATGGGTGCTGTCGAGGGATTATCAGGGTGACATACTGTAGAATACTCTGAACAAAAGCGACCAAAATGGGGAAGCTTCCATATGAGTAGACGTGATCTTTTGTGGTGCCGAGAAGCACCATTGGGTCCTTCTTCGTAGTTTTAATGAGCTCCAAGAAGGGATAAAAGTGTGCTCTAAAAATGGTACTGTCCTGTGGATTTTGTGAGCCCAGGACTGTTCGTGCTCATGGGTGCTTTCATTTTTAAGGAGCCTGAAAACGATAAGAAGACTCTGCAGTGGTTGTGAGTACCGTCCTGTGGGTTTTTACGAGCCCGGGATGGTGATTTCTTGTGGTCGCTTTCATGTTTAGAGAGTCTGAAAGCAATAAGTGGACTCCATTGGTTTTCTTTTTCGTAAGGTAGTCTCCAAGGCCCGAAAAAGCATAAAATGATGCAAATGGAGAACTCTTCTAGCCGATGTGACTAGAGTATTCCTTTTTCGTAATTAGTGTACAAGGTCCAGAAAAGGGGTAAACTTATACTAGGTAGATGCCCTTTCAGATACGTTTAGCGAGCATGAAAGGAAGCAAGGTTGCTCGGCGATCTTTTCATTGTTTTAGGAGTCAAAAAAGAGCTTAACAGAAACTCCCTAAGTGCCTTTTTTCGTAAAAGGAATTGCTCGGCCAGAAAAAGGGGTAAAACTATACCGAACAAAAAGGGATTGATGAGAGAGAGAAAAGATCTCAAGCATCGTCATGAGTGTGGAATACTGAATCCGGTGACATAAAGATTGTCAAAAAGGGGCAACGACCAATGTGGCACGCAAACCGAGGTGATGAGTGGCATTTTGAAAAAATGCCCAAAAATTATGGGGTGAGAGTGAGAAATGATCTCAAGCATCATCACGAGCGTGGAAAACTGAATCCAATGATATCAAACTTGTCAAAAACAGACGACGGCCGATGTGGCACGCAAACCGAGGCGACGAGGGGGCATGGGAAAAATGCCCAAAAAATATGGAGGTGAGAGCGAGAAATGATCTCAAGCGTCATCATGAGAATAGAAAACTGAATCCGGTGATATGAGACTCGTAAAAAATGGAAGACGGCCGATGTGGCACACAAACCGAGGTTATGGGTGTGAGAGCGAGAAATGGTCTCAAGCATCATCACGGGCATGGAAATATGAATCCTGTAGTGCAAATGGTGCAAAAAATGGAGGTCATAAGGACTTCAGAATGGTCAAAGGAAATAACTAGGTTAAAAAATGGCTATAAATGAAGGTGACCCCACCAAGCCAAGGATGTAGTGGTGGGGAGAAATGATGACCCGCGGGGGAGAAATACTATGTGTATCAAATCAACTCAAATATACAAGTGACACGTGACCTCAAAAATGGTTGAGATCACGAATGTGAAAAAGTGAGCAGGGTTAATGACTTGCCCCCATATGATGTGCATGGGGTTTGTGATTGTGGATCGCATATGTGTTGGTTTGAATGATGGGCTCATTGAGGTGTTGAGATAGAGGTGACGGGGTAGGGTCAAAATGATTGATCATGCCCCCTATCCCAGGTTCGAGGTAATCTATTATGTCCCCGAACTCAAAGGTGTCAATGCGGTGCAAATGTTGTCTTAGAGAGGGACCAAGAGGGCATTGACCAACTACTGGAGGGGGGGTGTACCATGAGGCTGTGGGCCATGGTGGCATACTGAAGTGATGATATGATGATGGGGGATTCCCCTTGTGGGGTGGATTCCCCCAGTATCTTCGACGAGAATCACGATGATGATGAGTAGGAAAGGTTTTGGGCCTGCCCCCATGTTGTGGACATGTGGTTTCCTCATCGATTTGAAAGGGTTGAACATGTGTGTCAAAGGGATCAATGGAAGGGGCCAACTGGACATAGGGGTATCCAGTGGAAATCGTGTAAATGGTGTTAATTTCTTCCGAGGAGGAAGATGGCGGGGGATGAATTTCCTCAATGAGAAGAGGGGATATCTCTAGGTCGACGTTATTCAACCTGTACAGTGCTGCTCTGTAATCTGGGAGATCAGGGCAGTGATGTGAATAATGGCCGTAGATTCTGCATATTGCACAAGGATGGTTTATGCGCAATGATTTATCACGAGGTTGAGGGGGGATTTCTAGTTTGACAACTGGAATGTTGGTGTCATCATCCAACATATTCATGTGTTCTTGAAGTGCAGGTAATTGTGGACATTGATGAGTGGCATGGCCTACGTCATCACACAACGAGCACTTAGGGGGAATGCGAATAGTTGGGGGGGTTTTAGCCACCTTGGGGGTTGCTGGGGGGGTGCGAGTTGTGGGTCTAGTGTTATAATTTGGTGGGCCTCTACCCCCTGTGTTCCGTAACGGAGGTGGGGTGTTTCTGGACGTTGATGCCGTAGCCACTATTGGGGGTGGTCTATTTTGCAGATGAGCGACCGGAGGGGGTGGATGGTTGGTAGTAGGGATAGGTTGTACTGGTTGTAAAATAATAGTCAGAGTCAGCGGCGGGCTCGGAGCAGGTAAGTACCATACAGGCATCCCTAATGTTAAACCAGGAAGGTTGAGTGTAGCCATTACTGGCGAACTGACAACTCTGAAAAATGGGAACAAGAACAGGATAGTATCAATTGGCGTTGTGCCAATATGAGTAGGCACTGTGGGTGTTTGTGGTAGTGACGAAGGTTGCTGTGTGGTGTGCGACAGGGTGCACAAATCCGATGTTTTTGTTATCGGGAAAGGTGGTGAGATCGATGGAAATGTGGAAGTCATAGGTGACTCGGTGTAGATTCCAGGACCAATTGACGACATAAATGATGTTGGTGCGGTTTGAATGGTTTGTTCAATCATTGGTAGCACATTTTGAGGAGCTGCGGGGGCATTAGGATCATAATATGTGAGTTGATCAGTCTTGATAACGCATCCTTCATGTGGGAACATCATGAGGCGAAAAATAGATGAAGCCATTGCTTTCATTTTGTACATATAGCTACGTCCAAGAAGGAGGTTGTAGTCGAGCTGGGCATTGATCACTTCGATGTCAATAAGAACTAATTTTTCGCCTAGTTCTATGGGTACGTTCGCTAAGAGGCCTTGTGGTTGAGCTGAGTGTCCGTCGTAAGCTCGTAATGCCATGGTAAATGGTTGTAAAGCGGGGGAGCCAAGTTTCTTCCACACAAGGGTGGACATAATGCAGGTTGAAGCTCCTTCATCGATGATGCATCGATGCACAACAAGGTTTCGAATGTTTACTGATACTTGGAAAGCCAAATTTGATGGCAATCGAGGTTCGGCTTGGTCTAAGTCGAAAGCCATCATGTGTGTGTCGTCAGGGTCTACTCCTCCGATGGCGGATAGTACTAGTTTCCGTTGTGCAGGGCATGTTTTCAGTACCTCTAAAGCAGACATAGCAGTTGGGGATTGTGCTAAGTCTTCCACGACGTTATAATTGGATGTTGCGCGAGCATTAGGATTGTTCTTAATCCTTCGCAAAGGGATGCGAGGGATTTTAGGTCCTCCGTCCAACATCATATTTGGTATGTGTCGTGGTTTATCTGGTGGAAGGGAGGTGGATGCATCAGTGGGAGGAGTTTCTGGGGGTGGGCCATATTGATTCCTACGAGTTTGGAGGTTAATGTCATTGGATGAAATCATTAATAAATGGTGTGTATCTAGATCCGTATGCTGATAATCAGTTGCGGCATAGGTGATTTGCTGCTAGGGTGCAGCAGATCCTTGTGGGGGATCCATAGGGTGAGTATTTACTACTCCCTGGTTTGGAAATGGGTTTTGTACTATCATGGGTTGCAGTTGATTAAGTGGAGCTGGCTGTCTAGCGTGGCCTTGGCGTTCGGCATCGTCAGCCCAAAGTTTACGTGCTTTCTCTAAATGTGGGCAGTTGTGAGTGTAGTGTCCATAGACTCCACATATAGAACATGGATGGTTTGTTCTCAGGTTATTGTTTTTTGGCTGCTTGGGATGGCGATCAGGATTCTAGTTGGGAGGAGTAGCATTGTTATTATTTGGAGGATTGGGAGGTGGTGGACCTTGATTATGTTGTTGGATGTTGCCGCAATTACATCCTCTTCCACGGTTTTGTTGTCCACCCTGGTTGCGTTGGTTGTTTTGGTGTTGGGGCTGATTGTGTTGTGTATACACGTGCCCCTGAGTAGTGGGAGGATTTTGGGGTGCCGCAACTACAGTAACAGGTTGCAGTGGATAATAGGCCGGTGGGGCTGGAGTTTGTCCAGCTGCCTGCTGGGGTTGTTGGTAACCCTGAGCTATTGGAAGTGTTGGGTTAGCTGGTGTAACTTGCTGTGGGTAATACATTGGTTGGGCCGATAAATGAATTGGGTTCTGGGTGGCCGGTTGGTTGTAGTATGTGGGTGGTACATATGTCGATGGTGCTTTCCCATAGCAATGTTGTGGACAAGAGGGTCCATGAGTGTGATGAGTCTGATTCGTTGGAGCGTACAAAGTTGTTGCTCCAGAATTAGATGTAGCCCTAGAGAGGTCTTGGGCATTTATGGTGCTCATCATGCTAAAAGGTTTATTTTGTGTCATGACTTGGCCGATAATACCATCAGCGGCATGTGATGCCCCTGGAGCATCACCACGTGAAGAATCGCCTCGTGGGGCATCTGGTATGATGGTCTAGAGATAGCCTGACTGGGCATAAATCAGGTCGAATTACTGAGCTTTTAAGATAGCTTCTTCCTATGATTGGGGTCATTCGGAAGCTACGTCTTTGGCTATGAGGGGTAGGAGTGATTTAAGAAACCAGTCCAAAAATATACGGTCATCTAATTTTATCTTACAGAGGCTACGACGCTTGCGCCACTCAAGGATATGGTTGGTGATGTGGGTAGCTATGTTTTGTCTGCAAGACAACAGTATTTCAACTCCTGCATCATAGCGTACAGGTAGCTGAAAAAACTGAAAGAAAGTGGATGCGAGAGACGTAAATGTATGGTGGGTCCCATGTGGTTGTTTGATGTACCACTTGGCTGCAGAGCCAGTGAATTTTCGTTGCAACAGTTTTAGTCTAATGGAGTCATCCACTATGGAGTTAGATGAACACCATAGGTGAAATGACATTATGTGGTTTTGGGGATCCTCCCCAGGTTTTCCTTCAAACTTGGGGATGTCCGAGGGGAGCTTTGTAGGCATGGGTGGCCATGTAGGGTTGTTCCTGATAGGATCATTGGTTAGCCTGGCTAGGTATGGTAAGTTCAGACTAGACATGTAAGGTAAACTAGCAGATGGGTGTGGCATAGTGACTGGGACATAACTATTAATGGTGGTATTATGTAGTGGTCCAGTAGCCCCTAAGGGTATGCTAGGTATTGAAGGTGTGTGTCCTCCAACCGTTGTGGTTTGGGATGGGCCAGTGCTCCCAAGTGCAACATGGGTTGCAGAGGGGTTAGGAATAGTGCCAGGAATTCCTGGGATCTGGGTTGTGGTAATGAGAGGTGGTGTGATTCCTATGTTGGGCATACCCATAATAGGAGGTAGTCTTGTGTTGGGCATACCTAAAGGTGGAGTGGCCCCTATATTAGGCATGCCTAAAGGGGTTGTTGTTACCATGGGTGGAATAATAGTAGAAGGGTTTGTGGATGTATCTCCAATAGTACTAGTGAAAAGTGGGTCGTATTGTGATCTAGCCATGAGGTTGGTTGGTGATATTTCAGTAGGTTTTCGGATTCAGCCTCAGAATCAGATGTGAACTGAGGCGTGTTAGAATCGGATGACTGTGTGTTTGGCTGATGACGTGTCTAGTCAAGGGGTAAGGCTCTACGTCGATGACATGTAGAGCCAAATATACCGAACTGAGGGGGTTCACCCTGAAGACGATGAGATCGTCTTAAATTCTCAATGGTGAGAAATATTTTTAAAAATTTCAGTGTAAGGTGGTGATGGAAAAACTCGAAACCCTAATGCAACAATGAGTGCAAGAGGGGAGTGAAAAAAATAAAGGCTGTCAGGCCAACAATCGACCTCAAAAAGCACTTATTATAGCAGTTGTGCTATAATAAGCAGAGTGATGCAACAAAATTGGTAAGAATACCAAAAGTCAAACAGTTCCTAGAAAAAAGAGGTGTTACTAGACCAAAGGTGGGTAATGTGTCATGCAAACACCTAACTAGAAGTATTGTGAGTCAACAAACGATATTCTCTACAAGGTGATAAAATCCAAGTCAGACAATATAGAGTGTTGAATCAACGGCTAGATATCCCCCTACCGGGAGGGACACCGGGTAAATAATCCTAAAGAGTGGCAACTAGGATACCCCGTTCATGACATGTTCGGTTGGGTGAATCTGTAGTTTGGTTCTATTGCCGTTGTACACCCTCTTGGGTGTACACCGAGAACTTTGAAAGGCATCCTTCGGTTACTGAATGGATTGCGGTATTCCACTCAGACTTCCGGAACCAATCTGGCTACTTCAACCCTCCTAAAGGAGAGGCCTTCCCGATAAATTGGTTGATAACCGTGTCAAAATTATAAGGGATTTTGGTACCATAGAGAACAACCACTATGTCTCAAATGTAATAATTGAGGGGTGTTCTTGGAACACCTATCCCCTCAATTCTACCTAACTACAAAATTCTTTTAAGTGCTCCCCAAGTGGGGTTAAAAGTTTGTTGAGTTTAAGGTAAATTTTAAGGCTCAGTTTAAATTATGTGGCAGAGTGGGTGCAAGTGTGGTATTTAAACTGAAATTGATTTTCCTCGCTTGGGAAATTGATTACAAATGAAAGAAATGATGCTTCCAGTTTTGCAAAAAATAAAGGCGTTTTTTAAATGTAAATGCTTGAAAAAACTATTCAAAAATAATGGATCTTTGAAATAATTTAAAGGGAAGCAAATAACATAAATATTTCAAGAAATAAATGGATCTCTTAAAAGTTGCTTGGGCAAAGTATTGAGCAAATAAACAGTAAAACCTTGATCTAAATAAAATGTAGAAATCTTTCTTTCAATTACTGAAAATTTTTAAAAAACTTTTAATGGAGCATATATAAATAGTAAAAGATTTAATATGTCTGTAAAAAATGTAGAAAAATTAATGCTGTAAAATATGCTAAATGGGCAAAAAATACAGCAAAAACTATTTTCAAACGATTGGCCGAATTCAAAAAAATTGCATCGCGGGTTTTGGGAAAACAGCCGCGATGTGCAGCGCGGGTTTCGGCCGAGTAGTCGCTATGTGCAGCGCGGGTTTCGGCCGCAAAGCCACGATGTGCAGCACAGGTTTCGGTCACACAGTCACAATGTGCAGCACGGCAAATGGTCGCGAAGCTGCGATGTGCAGCACGTAAAATGGCCGCGAAGCCGCGGCGCACCACACGGAAAAAAGCCACGAGGTCACGATGAGCTGTGCGACTGTCAGGCGAAAAGCCATGAGGCGAAAAACGAAAAACAGACGCCGAAAAACGAACCCGAAAATGGAAATTTCAGGCTGTTAATGGCAATAGAAAGGGCCAAGATCTAGAACAGCAATGGATCTGCTATCTAGGATGGTAGATCTATGAATTAAAATGATTAAAACTAAGAAAAACTAAGATCTAAAGCAAAAAACTGAGATCTAAGAATTCGAAGCCAGCGGAGTCGCCAAAAACTGTTGGCTTGGTTTTGCAACCAAGCTTTGTGCAATGGGCACCTATCAATAATGTGATAGCATTTTCAATATTGAAAGCAAAAACAATTATAAATTAAATCTAAATCTAAACTAGCATCTGCATATAACAAATAATTTTTTTTTAAACGATTCAAGAACAAGAAATAAAAGAATAAGTATTTTGTATTAAGATACCTCAAATGGTGAGGATTTGTGTTGAACAACTCCCAAGGTGAGTAGCTCCAAGCTGCAAAGGTCTCTTCTCCAAGATGTTGAAAATGGCCAAAAGTCTCATGAGAGATTTTGACATCGTGAGGATAGGATGATGGATGGATGGAAAGTGAGGAGCCCCTACCACCTTTTTATAGTTTTTGGTGGTAGGGAATACCATTATGGTTTTGAGAAAACCAATGGTATTGACCAACATGGTTTAGGTACATTTTCCCTTCTTTTTCCTTTTTTGAATATTTTTAATATTTTTATTCCCTTTTTAATATTTTTGGGAATTATGGACCCTTTTTGAGGATTTTTTATGTTTTTTGAGGAAAAATATTCATTTTGAGGGTTTTTTATGTTTTTTGAGGAAAAATATTCATTTTGAGGGAAAAAAGGGGTGTATTATGGTCTTTTGGTGACCTTTTGATGGCTTTAGAGGCTCAAATGGTGGAAAAGTGGACAAATGGGTCATGTGAATAAGGAAATGAGCTAGTGAGCACTTTTTGGGTGTTAACAATGTGCAGATGTCAGTGAATCCCATATTCCATGACAAGTCGAAGCATATAGAGATTTTGTATCACTACATTCGTGATATGGTGCAGAAAGGTGCGGTTGAGTTATAGTATGTTCCAATAGATGACTAGACTGCAGATGTTCTCACCAAGCCTCTTCCTAGGATAAAGTTTGAATACTTTTGTGGAAGACTTGGAGTGGAAGAGAAGGTGTCCCTCCTTGAGAGGGAAATATGACATGGATATTTTTACCTTACTTTCACATAAGTACCTCTACTCATCTAGGTTCTCATACAAGTATGATAGGATCCCATCGGCAGATGAGATGGACAGGTAGTATATGGTCATGTGAATTTTGGTTTCACACAGATACCTCTACTTGTCCAGGTTCTCAGCCAGGTATGGGAATATCCCATCGACATATGAGATGGACAGGTAGTAGATGGTCGTGTGAAGTTTGGTTCCACACAAGTACCTATACTCATCCAGGTTATCAGTCAAGTATGGGAGGATCCCATCAGTAGATGATACGAAAAGGTAGTAGATGGTCGTGTGAAGTTTGGATCCACATAGGTACCTCTACTCATCCATGTTCTCAGCCAGTTATGGGAGGATCCCATCGATAGATGAGACAGACAGGTAGTAGATGGTCGTGTGAATTTTGGTTCCACACAAGTACCTCTACTCATCCAAGTTCTCATCCAGTTCTGGGAGGATCCCATCAGCATATGAGACGAACAGGTAGTACATGTTCGTGTGAAGTTTGGTCCCACATAGGTACCTCTACCCGTCCAGGTTCTCAGCCATGTATGGGAGGATCCCATCGGGATATGATATGGTTGTGTGAATTTTTCTTCTACATAGGTGCCTATGGTCGTCCATGATCTCATCCAGGAATGGGAGGATCCCATCAATAGTAGAGACGGATAGGTAGCATATGTTCATGTATGACAGACCCTTCATACATCCAGATAGGATGGAGAGTCCACTACATTCTCCAGATCACTCTAGGATAGATTGAGCAGATCTCTTAGACATACAGATAGGATGGAGAGGCCATTGAGTTCTTTGGATTACTCTAGGATAAGTGAGGATATATCTCAGACATCCATATAGGATGGAGAGGCCACTGCATTCTTTGGATTATTCTAAGATAGATTGAGGATATATCTTAGACATCCTCATAGGATGGAGAGACCAGCGCACACTCCCGGACACTCAGTAGAGTGGGGATATCTCTCGACATCATAGGACATGATGGAGATATTTAATGCATTCTCCATATTTCTCTAAAAAGAGTGAGGATATCTATCATACATCTTATGATGGGATGGAGAAGTTGGTGCACACTAACGCACACTAGAGAACACCAGTACTCTTGACTCACCGAAGGAGTGGTTGAGTTGGTGCATGATCCTCGAAGGACTGGGTTGAGTTGAGGCACATTTTATTGATTCCTGATGGACTGGGATAAAATGATGCTTGCTGGACTCTCTGATGGACTGTGTAGATTTGTTGAGATTATGCATGAAGGACTCTCCAATGGACTGTTAGAGTCATGGATCTAGTGCATGTTCTCCGATGGACTGGATTGAGCTGATGCACGAAGATTGATTTGTTGGCACTTCTCGATGGACTGAGATTGTGTTGGAAGACCTTCCTTATGATATAGAGAGGTTAGAGATAACCATAATGTACAGATGATATCCAAAAGTGTTCCAGTATTATAATATTGATGATGCCTCCCTGACTAAGAGGATGTGTTGAAATAGTAGTTGCATGAGGCATCACCTCATAGGCCAACCCAAGAAAGAATAAAATTAGAATACCTTCCTTGCTGAGAGGGAGTGTTGGAAATAGTGCAACTTCAGAAGCTATTCCTTTTATATTATTGTTGTACCTCCTACGGGAGAAGATATTGATGTATTTGATCATGTAAACCCTTGAAAGAATCAATGTAAACCTTGGGGTGAAATACACACAAATAAAAGTATCTTTAAATGTTATTTTATCTTTCCCCAAGACAATTCGGCCCTGTCAGTTAGACAGGTTGGCCCAGCGGGAAAAATACCCCAAAACAGTGGGAAGTTTTCCCCAAAAAATGGGCAGAACTTCCCTAGTTAGGTCGGCCCAGTTAGGGCAATTCAAGTCATCCCAGTAATGGAAAAAGTTACCTTTTGATGTGTATAAATAGAGAGTTCAAACTCTCATTTGATTATTCACTCAAGCAAGTTCGCACTAGCAAAGGAAGGTTCACTACTGCAGCTAGGAGTCTGATTTTTGGGGTTCTCCACTATTGGAGAAGTTTCTCTCTTATTTTATTGGGTTTGCACTACTACAATCTATATGTATATCATTCTCTATTGGAAGGTGTGATATCGGGGGAGACAAATAGATTTGTCTATGGTTGGGAGATGATTGTTCTTATCATCATGGTTAAATGAGCTCCACACTCATTTTGTTTCTGTGCTTTTCCATTCTTTTAGTGATCCTAGTTATGTTGCTATAAATTTCTAACACACACACACACACCAAGACCCTTTTATGGAACTAAATTTAGTAAAGGTAACCATTATGCTTAATCAAATTGGGTCGAATCCTTACAATAGGGCTTAACTGCAAGATCAATTTATCTTGCAATTAAGCATATATATATATATATATATATATATATATATATATATGCAATTAAACCCTATCGTAAGCCTTTGGCCCAATTTGATTAAGCACAATGTTTACCTTCCTAATGTTTACCTTCCTATACTAAGTTTGATTCCACAAAAAGGATGTTGGGATATATATATATATATCCCGTAGTTAATACCTACCATAAGCCCTCGACCCGATTTAATTAAGCATAATGGTTACCTTCCTATAATAAGTTTAGTTATACAAAAAGGGTCTTGGGATATAGAAGGATCATGTTATCGGTCTAAAAAGGTCTTAGTTATAAAATTACTAACCTATACTCTTTAAAGGATATGGATATGCCTTGACCCAATGGTAGGGTGCAGCTACCTTATGACATGCCAATGGTTCCTTGTCATCTATTCCATGATGACACATCTCATTAGCATGTCGTGTTTTCATGCCACATCAATATCTTGTCACCACATTCCCATGGGATGTCATGTTAACATTTATTAATTCATTGTGTGATTATATTCAACTAACATGATTTCAATGAACATGCCATCATGCAATGTCATCCTCAATACAAAGAATGGTTTAGTGGGTAATGTCCTTCCTATATTTAGCTAACCTTCATAAAAAGTAATGTTATTGGATTTATACTTAGTTAATTTGTATTTGATGAAGGGTTTAGTGTATTGAATCATATAGAAATATTGGTATGTTTGAAAAGGATCAAAAGATGTAGTGGTATCCCACCACATTTGGACATACCTCTTAGATGATGATGTGAGTATGGACACACACCAACTATATCAAGGATCCCACCAAATTTGAACTTATCCATTAGATGATGATCTGAGTATGCATGCATGCCCACCAAATTAGTATGCCTACTAGATCAACATTCCATTCAATTCAAACTGCATCATCCAAATTAGCATGGCAGTGTGCCAAGGCATTGAAGATGGACATTTTTTAGTCATGTAACATCAAGAACCATTATGGAATGTGAAGAGATGATTGGGCGCATGGAATTGGAATGACTATGTGAGATAGAAGATCAACACACCTTGATGAAAGAATGGGTAACACTTTTTAGAGTGAGGCATGATGAGGGAAACACATTGAGGTTGTGCAAAAAGTCAACAAAACTCTAGGCCATGAGTTTTATCATCTATATGCCAAGAGTTTTATAAACTCTCTGTGAAGAGTTTTATAAACTCTTTGTGAAGAGTTTTAAAAACTCTAGGAAGAGAGTTTCATAAACTCTTTCTTAAGATTTTGTGAATTTTTTACCAATACTATTATCAAAACTATTGGCTAAGAGTTTAGAAATCTCTTGGCCTAGAGTTTATAAAACTGTTGGCTAATAGTTTCACAACCGAGAGTTTTTTATCAACTAGAACAATAAATTTTGCTACAATTTTTAGAAACCTACAACTTCAAAAAGGGTGGTCCCCTTCATTTTTTTAAGATCATTCATCAAACCTACTACCATTGGAATCATCTTAAAATATGGTTTGTAATTATATAAGAATTGCCAATTTTTCGTTAAGAATGTTATTTTTTAAAACCTATGTTCTAAACTTTATCACTTTAGAATTTTACTATTCTCAAAAACAATTGAAATGAAAATTCAATATTGTCAAAATCGCAATACCAAAAAAATAGAAAAAATAGAAATGCACTTCATTGCACTATCCTATTGGAAAGGGTATTTTTAGTTTTCTTGGTAATGATCTCATCAAAATAAAATCGTTGCCTAGAGAAACATGTCAATACAAAATATATATATATATATATATTGTTTTACTCTATTTGAATAAATAAATAAAAATAGTATTTAAATCTGGAAAAAAAAAGTAATAATAATAATAATAATATAGTACATGCACTAGTATAATCTGTTTAGATTATGAGCACACACACACACACACACACAGAGATATTCCCCTAAATTGAATAGCCATTATGAGCACACACACACACAGATATTCCCCTAAATTGAATAGCCATCTCTAAAAAACTTGCCACCCACATAGTTCACTCATTATCATTGCCTAAACTTGTAAAGTATATGCAATTAATAAATATCATATTTATCCCATTATATGTCCATAAATATTTAAAATATATATATATATATATATATATATATATCAATATAGAAGTGAGATATGATATACAAATCTACTTTTCACTTCAAATTGAAATATGGAATAAATATGAGTTTATTGGGGTTGAAATTGAAGAAACGAAGAGTTTTACGGTTTTCTTCGTAAAAAAAGAAAAAGAAAAATCGTTACCCATTTTCATGTTTTCACCTACCAACATGATAGTGTGCCAAAAAATCATAAGGTGAATAGTTATCAGGGTAGTTGGGAAGTTGGAGAGAACCAGTTTGATAGAAATGGCTATAAATACAAAATGCATGATGACGAGAAGGCTGGAAGAGTAGGAGATAGAGATGAATGGTTGAGGTTGTCATGGTCTTAGGATTGGCATCCCAATGAGATTTATAAATTGATTAACCATCCATTGATCCATTGTAATATTTTTGCGAAAGCATTAAACTACCCTCTTGTGTGACAATCATAGTGCCACAACTTGCATAAAAGGCACAAATGTGTACAATGAACATTGGTGTTGCGTTTATTCCATGCATTGAAAAAAAATTATAAACAAACTAGGATAGTTGAAATATTCCCTTATACTATCAACCCTTCAATTTCTAACCATATATACAAATATAAGGGAAATTAAAGCATGAGTTAAACTCTAGACAATTTGCACCCAAAATCCGGCAATATTTCCGGCCAAAGAACAAATTATTGAAATTGCAGTTTGGGGTTGTTGGAATTGCATAATCAGGGTGCCCCATGGGTAATAGGGAGTGTTGAATCCATCCTTTCAATCAAAATTGAAATTCCAACAACCGAAATTGAAATTTCAGTTATTTTTTCATCATCTTATTCCAGCAAAAACCGTCGGAGAAGGTGCAAATCGTCTAGAGATTAGCTCACTCCGGAAATTAAGACTACTAGTTGTTTGACTATTCAACCATATTTGCATATAAAACAAAACTGAAATTTTGAGTTACTTGGATGTACAATGATATTACAAATGAAATGAAAATAAAACTACCAACTACTTGGTTGTCTAGATATGGTATTTTAACATTCTCAAATTTATAAACAATATGATCATCAAGGTTCAAAACCACGACTATTATTCTTTTTCAATTCTGTGATTAATCAAATATTGCATTTAATATCTTGAAAGACATCATTTGAAATTGAATTCAAATCCAAAAAAGTCTTTTTTTCGGAGGATATGTTATCCCTTGTTGTTTCTTATGCATATTGTATGTTTGCATGTAATCTACCAAACTATTTAGAGCTAAAATGGTGTAGAGAACTAGACAAGTATTTTAAATTAATTTTCCTCTTCCTCTCTTGGATATATAAAAATCATTGAATTTTGTAGGGTGGGATTTACTTTCTAGTCAAAATAATCTTCGCTTTCTTCCTTAGTCATAGTTGAGCTCTCTGGAGGTTTAATTGGTGTATCATTTACTTGAGATTTCTAGAGCTTTAATTGGTGTATCATTTTTCCAACTACCCTTTGCCATGTGGACTCAAAATAATACTTGCATATAGTTCTTTTATAATTGAACTCCACCATAATTTTTAAATCTCGCCAAACAGATCTTTGAATCAAAATTTATGTCAATTGTAATTTGCATACCTTTTCAAACCTTGATTTGGAGCATGTCTTGCTAGTTGACCTTTCACCTAAGATAAATCTAAAATTTTGGCCCTTTTGAGTTTGAAATTTGGTCTGGCAGTATCCTAGTATGTCTTTTCTGAAATTCCATAGCTTTTACGCAATTCTAATTTTCCAAGTGAAAGTTATGGTAACTTTCCCAGTGACTTGTTTTTTTCCTTTCAAGAGAGAAAAGTTGCACATGCTACCACATCACAATTTTTTCAAATATGATTCTAAAATTTTTACAAAAAACCATTTGGCCTATATAGTATCCCATGCAACTGGTGGAACTCCAATTGGATATAACAAGATTAAGAGATAATATATTTACCCATTACACCTTTTTGAGCTTTAGTTTTTGGACTTGCTAAAAAACCCAACTTCCACAAATTGTAACTCCAAACCTATAGTGAGCCACGGCCTGAAATTTTTATCACTAGTACTTATATATCTCCTTGGTCTCATAAAAAAAAATTGTCTCGAAAATTACCCAAAAAAACTTTATAGGAAAAATGTCTCTGATACCAAATGTTATGGACCAATTTCCGAAAATAACATAAAAATGGAAAGAAAGAGTAATCCCAAAGCCTTGAGAATGAAATGAAAGAATGAATAAGAAGCATCTCCAAGTGGAAGCCTCCTTTTGCAATATATCCAAATGAACAATATGAGGTGATGCAATATATCATTTGAGGGAGCATTGGATGGTTTTCTGAGGCCGGGTGATGCCCTGAGCTAGCGGAGCTGAGGTAGGGCATATATTTACACTCTATTATCGAAAGATATGACATAACATATCAAGGTGATAGAGTGGTATCCGTGGAGTGGCATGGATTACTATGGTCACCAGCAGCTACATGTATCGGTGCATGGATGGAATGGCAGAGGTGAGTATGATATATTTATGTTGGTTTGTATACATGTTATGTTCATTTTCACATCTGGATGCTTTTATGGTTATGTATATATGTTGAGTACTAACTCTTGGTTATGTTTGATGCAAATTTTGGACCTGTACACTCGGCGAGGATTCCCATGGTGGCTGACCTCCCCCCTCCTTCGGGTCCTTTTCAACAATGTCAATGAGAGCGTGAGGTTCCCACGAGAGAGGGAGGAGTAGAAAGGGGACCAGGACTAGAGGGTGGTGTTGATCCAGCAAGTGGAGACATAGCCGCCACTCTAGAGGATCGTGAGCGGCGGTTAAACTCCCTAGTGAGATGCATCGATGAGCGAGAGTTATTCAACGTTGAGGATGAGAATATATAGTACTACATGTGGCTTCCAGCAACATTTGACTAAGATGGCGCGTGTTGATGCGTCGTGTTACCATTCAAACTAGCCATCTCATATTTGTTTCACAATGTGATTAAATAAGCTAGTGAATCATGGTAAGCATGGGAGAGATATAAACCCAATATCACCTCAACTTAGTCTCTCAACTACTTCAGGTAACTCATAAACCCAGGGGAGATCCCTATCAATATACCTACAATCACCAACAGATACATTTCTACAACCTTTATGATAGAGACCAGTGCCTTATATGGATTCAATCAATGAATCAAAAAGACAACTTGATCTACTAAGGAGTTAATGCAAACAACTACTTTCCCAAAATAAAAAAATATCAATGATTTCCAACACAATTTCACGTTTAGCAATGAATTTCATAAAACCCAAGGGACACATTAGAAAAGTGCGCCCTCGAGGGGAGATGGACAAGCAAGGCAAGGTGAATCCCTGGGAGGCCATAGAAAGAAAATGATGACTAGGGTTTGGGATAAATAGGGTTTTTACGTTTCCCAAGGCAAATCTAAGAATGAGGACGCCCTTTAATATCTGTAGATAAATCCACTAGGGCGAAATTGATGGGTGGACCATATTTTTGAAATTCCAAATATTTTTAGGTTTTTTAATTTATGTAAATTTTTAGGGATTTTTTGGCAATATATGATTTTTAGGGTTGTTTATACATAAAATGAGGACGCCCTTCAAGAACCCTAGATAAATCCACTAGGAAAATTTGTAGGGAGAAGCAGAATTACAAACTTGTGGCTATGATTGGAGTTATGAATTTTCTAATTTTTAGGGCTTTGGAAATTTTCAAATTTTTAGGTCTTTTTATGCATAAAATTGCAACCACAAATATAATACAATAAATGTCGAAAATAGAGTAAAAATGACAAGAAATGGGATATTTGTCTCAATCCCTAGGGAATTGAGAGATCTATGGTTAGCATCCCTCTCTTAAGATGTTCCTCTAGAACTTGCAAGCTAGGGAATCACCTAGAAAACCTCTAGGGTTTAGTAGGTTAGACTAACTAAGGAAAATGGAGGATTCCAAGGCCCCAAAAGCAATAGGAAACCCTTATGCAAGACATTTCCTTCAAACAAAGTTGATATAATATTGGTAAAAATACCTAATTCAAATAAAATGTAGCATAAAACAACCATTCAATCCACATAGTAACATTATTCACCAACATTCAACAAGAGATGAGCAAAGAAGACACCTTTAGGTCACACTTGTGCATGTGTTATTCTAACAAGTCAAAGCATGTGCAAGAAAGAATCCCTAGATCATTCATCCATCCACCATCAAGCAAAGAAGATCATCCCAAGAGAAGAGAGCATCACCAAAGAGACTCAAAGAGTAGGAGAAAAATAAATAATTTCATATTAGAACCCTTCTCTTATGATTTTACAATGAGGATAGGAGGTATGGTTATACATTTCTCTCTTGAATATTTTAATTTTGAGCCTACAAGCCTAAATCACAAAATAATATTATTTTTACGTTAAATTCTACAAAACAAAGGATTTTTACCTTAAAATGTACAAAAATAATAAAAATAAGCTAAAATAATCAGAGAAATGGATTCACTTGATAAAGTAGTGAGCCGGGGGGGACGTCATGCCCCATCTAACCCTGAAGTGTTGAAATCCCCTCAACGCCCCCCCTCTAAGGCATTGTAGGCTCTAATGGTGCGCAATAGCTGGAAGAAGGGCGCACTGGGCCAAGAAGACTAGAGCAATGGTCTCTGGAAGCTGAAATAGATCCAAGTGGGTTCAATAAGGTGTACTAGGAAGAGATAATAGTCCTTTACAAAGCACAATCACCTCTACAAGTAAATTAACCATGATGGGCATGTTCCCTAGTGGGTCACCCCCAGAAACCCCAAAGCACCAACCCATGTGCATAAATCCCTGCATGGGGAGATATCATCACATTGAAGGGGCAATCAGCAAAGCCACTAAGTTAGGTAATTTTGAGATTGAAACCAAGGGGGTTGTCTTTGTCCAATCCAAGGGGTAAACAACCCCCAAACCAAATATCCATACAATAATCCAACTTTGGCTTATACAATCAAAAAATTTGCCCCCTGGTTGTAACCTCAACCTCACTGGAACACTATAGATGCTCAAGCACATAACACTGGCTCCAACTCCGAGACATGTGCTCTTCTCGGGAGTGCATGAGAACCTCTTGAATCGCCTGGGTACATGCACACATATGTAATAGCAAAGTCATCAAATGCATCAGAGGCAGACAGTTCCATCCTTCCTTGTTCAAAATGAAGATGAATAACCGAAAATGAAAGAACAATAAATGCAATGCATCGGTAACTCAAATGTTGAACTGGAATGAAAGTAACCTACCTACATTATTATGATAACATAGAAGGTTCAAGTGAAATCATACCACCAATGTAGCTACCTAAGTATTTGATTTGTACCTGATTTTCTTACTTTGCCTTTGCAAATTATCCAAGATGTGATCACATCAATAATAAGTTATGTACATACCAGTATCTTTACCGAGAAGGTGGAGGAATGTTGGATGAATGTGGGAACCTGGAAAGCATGAAATTTCTTCCATGGAGAAGGATTACTTTCATAGCCAATATCTATCCATATATGCACCGAGCTCAAATATACATTGTCCTCATCACATATCTTCTTTGTGAAATTATTTTGCATAGAATTAGTTGCCCGATTCTGAACTTGGGGGAGTACTTGCAAAAATGAGCTCTGGAAAATTTCTAGAGAGTCTTTGAGAGAAAACTGTAATAATCTTATGTACATGTTCAAGTATTCTTTTGTACATACAAGCATATTGTTTATTTTTGTAATAATCAGGTTAGTATCCCCAATAAATATTAAAATTTTGAAATTTTCAGCCCCAAAATTCATTCCTTCAAATTTTAAGTGAAAAGATAAATAGAAAATACCATGGTAAGGAGAAGTAAATGCTACACCTTCCCACATACATGTCTTTGTTCTATTGAAATGATTTATTGAAAACTTACCAGTAGCAGATAGAAAGGGTTGATCAACTTATTTCCTTCCCTGATATTGGGTAGGCACAAATGAACTAAGTCAAAAGAACTGTTGTTGGATATGTATCTTCCAGAATCTTCAAATCCTAGATGAAGTAGTTGCATATTGTGATCGTCTATAATAGCAAGAGGAATCACATCTTGAGGTACTTAATCATCCATCGTAAACGCAAAAGGATTGATCCAATATTCACCATTGATACTACGAGGAGAAGGGATAACCATATTTTGGTTGACTGAGTTTCATTGATTATGTATTCAATGTCCTTCCATGAGGTGAATAAGACTTCTTTATATTGCTTCAAATATGTATAATAATCTGGCTCGGATTAGTCCATACTGACTTCTTTTACTTCAATAAATGGTAGGAAAAGCTCATAAACAAAACTATTAGGTATTGAAGGATCGTATATTGGAGTTATAATGAACTTCCAATAGTCATTTCCTTCAAGAACCCTATTATTTTCCTCCAAGTGGCCCAAAATATCATAAGAAACCGTGACATGGCAGTAAGGAGACCTTACCATTTCCTTGCATTCTTTGACTTTTCAATCAAGGCTTCTTGGTATCCATTGCTTGCATCATAATCATATTCATGTTTAGAGGAGATTTTTTCCTCAACCATAAGGTATAGGATGTCATCAACCAGACCCTGGACAATTTTTTCTTCAAACAAACCTTTCTATGCTTGATCTTTATCAAGAACTTATTCTCCAAGGACTACTTCATGCTCAAAAGTATCCACATGTTATTCCTTCTCAAGAAGGGAAGTTATTATGATTTCCCGGATTTCTTCGTCAACATTAGGATCCCACTTATTTCAAAATACCTCAACCAGTTGTAAGAGGTAATATATACCTCAGGGGGGAGTATAGCATACCAATCGACGACGTCCTGATTACCTCCCAAATCAAGGGACACTACAAATAATTTCATTCTAATATCCTCGTCTGTAAAACCCATGCCATAATAAAAATTTTGAACTTCGTAACATGCTTTGCAACTATATCTTCACATTCACGAAATATCGGGATAGACTTAAGACAAGCAAGTTTGTCTAACTTATTCGGATATCCTAGAATGTTCGAGAAATCCATCGGATCAAGTATATGCATATCTTATTCCTATTATTAGTTGAGACTTCTTGTTTTGAATTGCACTTCCTTAGTTTGTTGTTTCTAGTGGAGTCACTTGATATGACCTGCGGGGTTATCCTTTAACAAAAATATTCTCAAAGAAAAAAACAATGCTTACCCCTTGATCTCGTTCTTGTAGAGTACCTCTTTTAATTTATTCAATGGGAGTCGCTGGATATATTTCTCAAATAAATCTCACCAAAGTACCAAACAAGAACATACCTAACATGTATTGAAGAAAGCACTTGCCAATGGAGACTCCAAATAAGCCCTGTAGGGTTAGTCCTTAAATACAATATACTTCAAAACATAAAATGAATGAATCACCTTGAGTTCTCACCAAGTGTCATTATTTCCGAGGGTATGAATGACTCAGAATAAACCACTTCAATCTTCTTTAATATGTTCCCCCACAATGGTGCCAAAATATGTTAGCGTTCAAACTAGCAATCCTAGATTTGTAGCACAATGTGATGAAATAAGCTAGTGAATGGTAAGCATAGGAGAGATCTAAACCCAATGTCACATCAACTTAGTCTCTCAAATACTTTTGGTAACTCCTAGATCCAAGTGGAGAGCCCTATCAAGATACCTACAATCACCAACATATACCTTTCTACAACCTTTATGACAGATATTAGTGCCTTATATGGAGTCAAGGCAATGAATAAAAAAGACAATTTGATCTACTAAGTATTTAATGCAAACAACTACTTGCCCAAAATAAATAAATAAATATTAATGATTTCCAACACAATTTCATGTTTACCAATGAATTTCACACAACCCAAGGGACACCTCAAAAAAGTGCACCCTTAGGGGGCGATTGACAAGCAACGAAAGGTGAAGCCCTAACAAGCTTCAAAAGGAAAACGTTGCCTAGGGTTTGGGAGATATAGGGTTTTTACATTTCCTGAGGCAACTCCACAAATGAGGACACCCTTCAAGATCTGTGGATAAATCCATTAGGGTGAAATTGATGGGTGGACCAGATTTTTGAAATTCCAAATATTTTTAGGTTTTTTAATTTATGTAAATTTTTAGGGCTTTTTGACAATATATGATTTTTAGGGTTTTTTATACATAAAATGAGGACGCCCTTCAGGATCCATGGATAAATCAACTAGGGAGAATTTGTAAGGAGAAGCATAGTTACAAACTCACTGCTATTTTTGGAGTCATGAATTTTCTAATTTTTAGGGTTTTGGAAATTTTCATATTTTTATGTCTTTTATGCATAAAATTGAAGCCACAAATATAATACAATAAATGTTGAATCTATAGAGATGGGATATGTTTTTTTCCTCAATCCCTAGGGCATTGAGAGATCTATCGTTCATGTCCCTCTCTTAATATGTTCCTCTAGCACTTGAAATTTAGGGCATCACCTAGAAACCTCTAGGGTTCTGTAGGTGTGCCTAACTAAGGAAAATGGAGAAGTCCAAGGCCCCAAAAGCATTAGGAAACCCTTATGCAAGAAGTTTCTGTTGATGTGTATCTAACTTCGGAATGTATTTCATATATGTATATTGTACTCCTATAGAGATGGTATTATTCCTCTATACAGAAGTGTTTGTATTCCTATAGAGATGTTATTATTCCTCTATACGGAAGTGTCGTCATTTATATTGTAAGTGTCGTAACTTATACTTGATGGGTTATTAGACCACCTTGTTGGGGTCGGCCCTGTATAATTCATGTGGGTCGAAGGGTTATTAGACCACCCTATTGGGGGTCAGCCATGTGGGTCAAAGTGTTATTAGACCACCCTATTGGGTGTCATACTAGTCAACATTATGTTATGTGGTTAAGTTAAGGCCGACGTAGTAAAGGTTATTAGGCAAGTCAAGTCAAGTATAAATAGAGTGTGGAAGGCACTCTATTTGATCATTCTATTCTCACACACACTCTTTGGAGAGTGGCGCACTTGTGGAGGAGGAGAAGTTGCTGCTAGGATATGTCTATCTCTTATGCTTGGGTTGTATCATTGCTCTATCTATCTCTGAGGAATTTATTGGGGTTTTTCACCTTTATGGTTTTCCCCAAGTAAACTTTGTGTCTCTTGTGTCCATGATTGATATGATGTAGATATGTTGTACATGTTGTTCTATCTGTTAAGATCCTAGATCAGATTGAAGTAAATTTTGAAAAATTAACATGGTATCAGAGCTAGCCTGAAAGAAGGCATGGTATGGCATGTATGACACTTGTTGCACTTGCAATGCTAGGGCTTGATATAGCAAAAACCAGTCATCGTAGAGCTTTCGCTATAAATAAATTTCGGTGCGGTTTCAGAGTGTGAAAATTGTACAGGGCGAAGCTATGATCCCCATGTACCTTTTTTTGAAAGGAAAACCTCTAATTCATTGTACTTTGTGATTTATGATCTATACAATATAGGGTTTCTGCCTCTTCCAAATCTCAGTCATAAACAGGTGACCTTGGAAAAAAAGGTCATAACTTGGGCTAGGAAGCTCCAAATTAAATTTAGTAAAAATTCACAGGTATTTCACGGACTGTACTTTCTCAGGTAACTTTTTCAGAGGACAAAACGGAACCAGTGACACGTGGCACGCCGTACAATTTCACTCTCCTGTTTTATCCCATAAACAGGTCACGTTGCGACACTTGGCAGAACTCTCTCTCTCAGAGAATCCATTTGAGGTCAGACCTATGGGGTTGGAAAGATGACAGGTCGGGCTATCACAGGAAAAAAATTTAGACCCTGTGGATCGAAAAGTTTGGAGTTACACCAGAAACAATCAGGTACATATTTCTGTCAAAACAGAATTATTTTTTAGCACCTTCATTCATGGCTTCCGGAATTTAGGGTTTCGTAGAAAGTTGGAATTTTTGTAATCGGAGACTACAGCTGAATACTACTCATCAAAATCAAAATTTAGAGACCAAGATCAGAATTTATGGTCGAGAAGAAGACCGCGCTTGATTAGACCTAGTTCGGGACCTTGATCGAAAAAGTGGAAAATTAGGGCTTCTGCAAAAATAAGAATTTTTTAAATCTGTGACCACAGCTGGAAGCTCCTCAGAAAACTAGAAGCTTAGAGCTTTGGATCGAACCTTTTGATTGGGAAAAAGTGTGAGCTTTATCAAACCCTAGTTCGGGGTCATGTCTAGTGAATCCAGAAGTTTCAAAGGCAAATTTGAGGGGTGAAACTTTGCAGTTTTCAAATTCTGAGTATACCAGCTTGATCAGCTCATCAAGGCGCATATTTCTATCCTTCGGAAGTTTGAAATTCAAAGTTTGAATTTTTAGGGTTTCTCTAACAAACCCTAATCCAGTTCTAGATCCATTTCCTGCAAATCAAGTGGATTGGGTTAATCCTAGAAGAGAATGGATTGGTCACCTGCATAAGCGAAGAATTTCCTGTTTCAGTGGGAGATGAGGCTAAGGCCTTACATAAGAAGATTAAAAGCAAGCTCGACATGTATGACTCATCCATGTATGTTTCGAGATTTGTTCAATATTAAGTTTATGGTATGTTTGTCTTCATGTTATTACGGTTAGTACAATCTTGATTAAATTTAGACTTGCCGTATCACCTTAATAAAATTATGAATGCATGATAGAAGATATTCATTGATTAGGGTGTTGACACTTATGATTGTACTAATGCATTATGCTGTTGTATGAGGTTTATGTTGTCCGATAACATGAAAGGTACACCAAGAAAGACAAATCATGTTCTAGTTCAAGAACATATGATCATGATGACATGAGGACAAAGATTCATCCATTGTCATGAATCACTTAGAAGATCTATTTGCGAGGTATGTATAACTTGGTTCTATAATGGTTAACCTATGAGATATGCAAGTTACTAGCACAAGTCATTGAAGAGAACAAGAAGACATCATATGGGTATGTTAGACATAACTAGCTAACATACCAATCCAGGTATGTTTTTTCCTATATCAAGTTAGAATCCTACCTTGTGTTAGGATCCCTTATATAAGTATCCTTGGTATGATTGGTTATGCTTATTCATAAAGTTAGAAATGTAAGTAATGAAGGGTTTATGCATTTATGTCTCTTATCTTGATTGATGATTTAACTAACCAGAAGAGTTTTTTGGTCAAATACGAATATGCATGAGTAAGAGAAGTCTTCCTCAAAAAATTGAATGCTAATGCTTATTATCTGTTTTTGAAATGATCATGACTATACATGTTTATGATTATTGTAGTATTGAGATTATACTAATGAATGTATGATTATGTATGAGATCTCGAGGATATCACAATAATGATACTTGTAAGCATGCATAGTGATCGAGGATGGATATAAGTTCAAGGAAAGGTAATACAGGAAGCAAAGATCAAGAGGGAGCACACTCCAGTTGTTCCTACAAGGAAGCAAAGATCAAGAGGGAGCACACTCCAGTTGTTCGTGCAAGGAAGCAAAGATCAAGAAGGAGCACACTTCAGTAGTTTCTGCAAGGATGCAGATATTCAGAGGGAGTTGACCACTTCTCACAATCCACATCAGAATGGAGTTGCAGAAAAGAAGCAAAGACTGAGAGGGAATCAACCCAACAAACAAACAAAGATAAGTATTTGAATTATCATTCCTTGCATATTTTATTGTTTAAATAATAATGTTCAATAATGTATATACTCATGTTCCTAGAATTAGGTTGTGTATTATGCATATTAGAATAGTTGCATTGATGAACAGTATACTACTAATATACATGGGTAAGTGGCCTATGGCACTGTACAACATTCCATTGCTACTTATCTAGAATGAAACCTCTTTGCTGACATGTTGGGAGTTCTGCACACTCTTGACAATGTTGTGGTAGAGATTGGAAGGCATCTAGAAAGTTACGGGATATGGATAAATGTTGTATTGAAGCATTGGCTAAGATAATTGCATGACTGTATGACATATTTCTTTATGTGTAAGAATTTGTTCTGAAAACTATGAGATGTTTCTAATCATGCAATTTAACTTGTTTTGTAGGAAAGATCATATACGAGCACCTACAAAAGAAGGACTACAACATTTGTTTCAGCAACAAAGTTATCTATTGAAGATATTGAAGATATTGAATATATTGAAGTTCCCAGGATTCGGGAAGAATGCCATGATCGAGGAGTACCGGTTGATCATGAAGAATGATGTTTGGGATGCAGTCCCAAGACCTGAAGGGAAGTCTGTTGTGACTTCCAAATGGATCTATAAGATCAAGCATGCTGCAGATGGTAGCATGGAGAAATATAAAGCAATATTTGTATCTCGTGGCTTCTCCCAGAAAGAAGGGATTGATTATGGGCTCAAGTATGATGCGAATCAAAAGTTTAACCTACAGGGTTACATTGATTCAGATTGAGCAGGCAGTGTTGCAGATAGGAAGAGCACATCTAGGTGCTGCTTCAGTATGGGATCAGGTGTGATCTCCTGGTTTAGCAAGAAGCAGTCCTGCATAGCACTAAGTACAGCCAAAGCAAAGTATGTTGCAACTTGTTTGGCTAGTTGCGAGGCAGTATGGCTCCGGAAGCTATTGTCTGAGTTATTTGATCTCCCACTGGAGGCTACTGGTATCTTTTGTGACAACCAGAGTTGTGTGAAGTTGTTTGACAACCCGGTGTTCCACGACAGGTCGAAGCACATAGAGATCAAATATCACTATATCCGGGATATGGTGCAGAGAGGAGCAGTGAAGCTCCTATATGTTGCGACGAATGAGCAGGTTGCAGATGTGCTGATGAAGCCACTATCCAGAGTGAAGTTCGAATACTTCAGAGAGAGGCTTGGTGTTCTTCAGATTGACAACACTTCGAGGAAGAAGTGATGGAGACATTTGTTGAAGCCATTCCAAGCATGGTGGAAGGAGGATCCTTCACATGGCTATGGATGTAAGCGCTGGATGATGAGCATTAGGATGATGCTCCAATTACTGCTCTGTGTATGCATCATGTTGGATGCTGGATATGATCAGTTGGATCATTTATATGTATGTATGTATGCATCATGTTGGATGCTTGTTATGATCAGTTGGATCATGTATATGTATATGCATCATGTTGGATGCTTGGATCATGTATCTGTGTATGTATCAGGTGGATAAATTGTATGATCAGGATGATCATGTATGTTGATATATATTAGGTGGATACATTGTATGATAAGTATGATCATGTATGTTGATACATATCAAGTGGATACATTGTATGATTAGGTGGATCATGTATCTGTGTATGTATCAGGTGTATCTTGTATCTGTGTATGTATCAGGTGGATACATTGTATGATCAGGTGGATCATGTATGATGATATGTATCAGGTAGATACTTGGTATGCATCAGGTGGATGCATTATATGATCAGGATGATCATGGATGACGAGCTTTAGGATGTTGCTCCAGATGACATGCATCAGGACGATGCAGTGATGATGATTAGGATGATCATTTGTGATGACATGTATCAGGTGGATACATTACATAATTAGTTGGATTATGTGTGATGAGTTCTGAAGACATAGATGCACATGAGATTTTTGGACATGGTTGTAGATGTGTTCTCCCATGGTCGCGATGTAATTGTTGGGATTTTCCGTCATGGTGGCAGATGTGTTCTCCCATGGTCGTGATGTAATTGCCAGGGCCATTTAAGCATGGTTGTAGATGTATTCTCCAATGGTTGTGATATAAGTGTTGGGGCATCCAAGCATGGTTGTAGATGTGTTCTCCCATGGCTGCGATATAAGTGTTGGGGCCATTCGAGCATGGTTGTAGATGTGTTCTCCCATAGCTGCGATATAAGTGCTAGGACATTTGAGCATGGTTGTAGATGTGTTCTCCCATGGCTGCAATATAAGTGTTGTGCCATTCTCGCATGGTTGTAGATGTGTTCTCCCATCGCGTAGATGTAAGTGCTGTGTGATGTGCATCTGGGTTGTGCTTCGTGAACGATGATCATGAGTATCAAGATGATACTTTATGGCCATGGACAGGTTGTGCAGATAAGCATATAATGCAGCCTTGGGAGGTTTGTAGATAGTCTTTTGAGGTTTTTCCTATGGCATGTAATGTGGCCCTGGGATATCTAGCAAACAGTCTTTCGAGGTTCTGCTTTGGGAGGACATATAATCTAGCCCTGGGAGATCCGACAGGTAGAGCTGTGTGCTCATAACATCTTGGGATTCTCTTTCGAGGTTTTGTCCTATGGCATGTAATGTGCTCCCGGGAGATCCAACAAGTAGATCCAAGTGCTCGTAACAGCCTGGGATGCTACAGCCAGGTTTTTCCATGACCGCATGTAATATGTTCCTGAAAGATCCGACAGGTAGAGCCATGTGCTCGTAACAGCCTGGGATGCTACAGCCAGGTTTTGTGGTGAGATCACATGTAATGTGCTCCTGGGAGATCCGACGGGTAGAGCTGTGTGCTCGTAACAGCCTGGGATGCTTCAACCAAGTTTTGTGACACACGTAATAAGTCCTGAGGATTCCACAGTATGGCCAGTGATGATGAAGACCTGCAGGTGGTGGGCCTACATCCAGTATGAAAAAGGACTGACTCTGTAGAACTTCCTATGACGAGTAGATTCAGAGATTGATTGAGATAGCAGCAGCAGTGACGATGACGATAACTCGATGACGATTATCTAGTTACGATGATCCAGAGAAGAAAACTTCTGCTAGAAGACCTATGTCGAGAAATACCTTCCTAGTTAAGAGGGAGTGTTGATGTATATGTAACTTCAGAATGTATTTCATATATGTATATTGTACTCCTATAGAGATGGTATTATTCCTCTATACGGAAGTGTTTGTATTCCTATAGATATGTTATTATTCCTCTATACAGAAGTGTTGTCATTTATATTGTAAGTGTCGTAACTTATACTTGATGGGTTATTAGACCACCTTGTTGGGGTCGGCCCTGTATAAGTCATGTGGGTAAAAGGGTTATTAGACCACCCTATTGGAGTTTGGCCATGTGGGTCAAAGTGTTATTAGACCACCCTATTGGGTGTCGTCCCAGTCAGCATTATGTTATGTGGTTAAGTTAAGGCTGACCTAGTAAAGGTTATTAGGCAAGTCAAGTCAAGTATAAATAGAGTGCGGAAGGCACTCTATTTGATCATTCTATTCTCACACACACTCTTTGGAGAGTGGCACACTTGTGGAGGAGGAGAAGTTGCTGCTAGGAGATGTCTATCTCTTATGCTTGGGTTTTATCATTGCTCTATCTATCTCTGAGGAAGTTATTGGGGATTTTCACCTTTATGGTTTTCCCCAAGTAAACTCTGTGTCTCTTGTGTGCTTGCATTATTGTGTCCATGATTGATATGATGTAGATATGCTGTACATGTTGTTCTCTCAGTTAAGATCCTAGATCAGATTGAAGTAAATTCTGAAAAATTAATAGTTTCCTTCAAACAAAGTTGATAGAATATTGGTAAAAATCCCTAATTCAAAGAAAATGCAGCATAAAACTACCATTCAATTCTCATAGTAACATTATTCACCAACATTCAACAACAGATGATCAAAAAAGACACATTTAGGTCACACTTGTGCATGTTTTATTCCAACAAGTCTAGCATCAACCATAGCATGTGCAATAAAGAATCCCTAGATCATTCATCCTTCCACCATCAAGCAAAGAAGATCATCCCAAGAGAAGAGAGAAACACCAAAGAGACTCAAAGAGTAGGAGAAAAAGAAATAATTTCATATTAGAACCCTTTTCTTATAATTTTACAATGAGGAGAGGAGGTATATTTATACCTTTCTCTCTTGAATATTTTAATTTTGAGCCTACAAGCCTAAATCATAAAATAATATTATTTTTAGGATAAATTTTACAAAAAAAAAGGAATTTTACCCTAAAATGTACAAAATAATAAAAATAAGCTAACATAATCAAAGAAACTGCTTCACTTGATGAAGTAGTGAATCGGGGGGCATCATACCCCATCTAACCACAATGTGTTGAAAATATCTCAACGCCCCCCCTCTAAGGCACTGTAGGATCATCTAGTACGCAATATCAAGAAAAAGGGTGCATTGGGCCAAGAAGGATGAAGCAGGGGTCTATGGAAGCTAAAATAGGTCCAAGTGGGTGCAAGAAGGTGTTCTAGGAAGTGATAACGGTCCTTTACAAAGAGCAATCACATTTGTAAGTCAAATAACCATTATGTGCATGTGCCCCAGTGGGTCACCCCCAAAATTCCTAGAGCACCAACCCATGGGCATAAATCCATGCATGGTGGAGATATCATCACACCGAAGGGGAAGTCAGCAAAGCCACTAAGCCAAGTACTTCTGAGCGTGAAACCAAGGGAGATGTCCATGCCCAATATAGGGGGTAAATATCCGCCAAATCAAATATCCATACAATAAATCCTACTTTGACCTGTGAAATAATAAAAAATTGCCCCTTGCTCTAGCCTCAGCCTCGCTGGAACACTGTATTTTCCCAAGCATAACACACCAAATTACAGTGGCAAGGCATGTGGCGAGAATGACACAAGGGGGTACTGACACAACCACCACCACCAAGGCGAGGACCATCACCAGTGCCAACAGCACTGCCTATAGATATTTTTCCCCCCTTAGCTATCTAGGGGCCTCCTACTCCATGAGGCAGTGGTGCACCATGAGATGGTAAATCTTAACAATGTTCTTTTTGTATGGGGCGAGGAGCCCCATTTTGTATATGTTTTGATGTAGCCTATGGGAGGCATTTTTTTTATGTACCCACATAAGTCAATTTGTATATATGACCTATGAGGCCCATGATGTACATTTTCATACTCAATGACACACACACACACACACACACCAGTTTTATGGCATTCTCAACTCTCTATGTTCTGGCTTGATGTATACATGATGATGTATGTGTTTATTTTTGTATGTGTGATGATGGATGTGATGATATATATGTGCTTTTAAGTTGATGTATAGGTGATGACTATGACATAACTTGGATGGTAAAAACACATATTTTTATTCTCTTTGATTGATCAGATCGTTTGTCAGTGTAATAAGTGCAAATATAGGACTTCAATAGAAATATGATATACAATTGCAGTAGTACTCCTAGGGACATGGATGAGCATGATGGTTTTAAACTATCAAACCAATAGGAGCACTCATAAGAACTTGTGAAAGATGCATGGATTCCATACATGGAAAACATTGTTAAATTGTGCAATGAGGAGTTGGAAATATAAATGGACGTGAAGGTGTCATATATAAATATGGATGGAATTGTCCAATAATATGATGACTACATCCTATTTTGCTTGTTTATTGGTGGTTGAACCAAGGCATGCTCCACCAGTGTGGTGTAGGGCATATGTTGGGGTGTAGATGGCCTAAGTGGCTAATGCTAGATTCTTCAACCAATGACTCGTGTCGTCAGCATGGCAAACAAAAGTTTGGTCATGCATCGTGCAGAAGTTAGAATGAGATTTTTAACCTATAGAGATAAAATATGATGTCTACATTGCTTTTAATGAAAGGGACAACGTAGAGGATAAATATGGGTGTCGTCAAGTCTGTGGTGGTTCTGTGTAAATCATCAGTGTTGGAAATTGGTGTTACTTACCTATGACG